>CM052719.1:10916336-11017765 GCA_028551405.1 Uromys caudimaculatus | reverse complement strand
AGGAGGAATTCCCTCACAGAGGTGGGGAGGGGGAGGGGACACGGGGTTTCCAAAGAAAAGGGGAATCATCGGAAATGTAAATAAAAAAAATAAAGAAAGAAAGAAAGAAAAAAAAAATATTGGATTGTCTCCATTCATGTATTTTAGAGAGAGAAATTCTACTCAGGAGACAGAAGTTAAATAATTCACACTTATTTATTTCATAACATTATTTTTCTGAAAACTAGGCATAGTATATGTCTTAATTTAAAAGATGTATGGTTCTATGATTTGACCTCACTGTGAAGTGTACATGCAGCTGTAATATGAGACTAATGAGAAGAGCACACTCTGGGAGCCACATTAAGCCATGGCACACACACACAGCCTGACACACATATGTCTCCTACAAGCACAGTGGCATAGCCTACCCACACCTGGGTTGTACTCTTTCATTGAACCAATAGAATGTGACTGTAGGAACATTTGTGGGCAAGAGAAACAGAATAACAGCCATTTGACCACTGAGAAGTAAACAGAAATGAGAACACTTTGTCCTCTACTGTTAGAGGTTCCTGGTTTGTGTTTAATTGGTTGGTAGTCACCTCCTCCGTGCTATTTTTAAACCAGGGATTTCTCCATAGGTTTCAGTTCTTCATGTGCTGCATTATTTCTACAGGACATCTGAGGTCACCTGGGCATGGGGGAGGGAGTGGGGACATTGAATGGAAAATGGCAGTCTCAATGTTTGTGTGGTCTCTTACTTCACACCTCAGACCCGATGAGTAACAGGTAAGATACACCAGCTCTGGATTCAGGTTAAGTTTTACTCAGAAGACTCCTTTGCAGAAAAGGAATCCAAACTCTCCAGACTCTACTCAATATAGATGAAATGTGTTCTAGCCCTCAGTTCTGTGTAAGACAGAGAGAAGCCAGCAGCACCTCTATGTACAGAGAAGGAAGACGCTGGCCAGAAGAATGGTATCAGCCCTCCTACTTCATATTTAGTGAATACTCAGATACTAGGTCCCAAATGTTGTACAAAATTATGAAGCCTAGTACAAGATGCCAAGCTGTCATCAAGTGGACCATCATAGAGTCTGCCTGCAGATTCTGTTTTGGGTTTATTTACCATTTATCTACCCCAGCAGGGCCAGTCCAAGTGCCTGTGAGTTTCTTATTTATCTCAATGATAATTTTAATTTTATATTATTTTTCTAATTTTATATGTACACATGGAAATATGCATGTATGGAGTCCATGTTCATGTGAGTGTGTGTGTGTGTAGACCAGAAGCCAACTTCAGGTATGGTCCCTTGGTTACTGCAGACCTTTCCTTTGAGGTAGGGTATCTTACTGACCTGTAAGTCACTAAATTGGCTTGGCTGGCTGGCCAGCCAGAGAACTCCAGAAATTTTCTATTTTGTTTTCCCAGAGTTAGGATTTTAAACATGTGCCAATAAGACATCTGTCTTATTGGGTTTCTGGGTATTAAGCTCAGATGCTTGTGCTCTCCATGTAGGATATCACTCTGTCAGCCTTAATCCCCCCCTTAAAATATAATGCTTATTATTATTTTATGAATAAGTAATGACAAAGTTTCTCTGTTACATGTTCCAGAGTACAATGGCTCACTGATTTGATGAAAGATATTTAAAGGAAGCCATCCCTGTTTTCTGTTTCCAAGTTTCCATCACCAAATATATGGAAGTGAGCACTGTCTATTCATAGTTCAGCTGCCATAAGATCCTGTAGCATCTGTCTTGTTACATATATGTCCTTCTTCCACCAGGCTGTGTGCCAGGCCATCACAGGCACCAGAGCTCTTATTATTCATCTATCAAATATGTAGGTTCATACATATCTTGGGTGTTATGAACTCCAGTGTACAGGAACCTCCAGGGGATCTTTTCTTTAAACATTTGTCATGTACACCTAGAAGTAGGATTTGGGTCATGGATAAATTCTATACTAACTTTTGAGGATACAATGGTAATAATACAAGATATAGATATTAATTCTACCAAGTCTATTCTGTTGTGAAATTGACTTAAAATAAGTGTGGGTAGATGAGGCCACTGACTGACACTACCATGGTGCTTTAAGCTTGCAGAGTGTTTTGTTTAAGTCCCCATTTTGTCTGTAAGCTCCACTATTGTTCATCTGATAATCAAGCTCATATTCAGGGCCTTGGGCATATTTGAAAATATATCTGGAATATAAATGGATATTCTTTTCATTTTATTAGCTAACACTTTCCCCAAAGTTAAATAATGGTATAATAACAGAGGAAAAGAAATTTTAGATAGTAGCCATTCAAGTTATTACATAAATTTTCTAATCTTTATCATCTTACTTACAAGGTAGCCAGTTCCTGAATCAACACCGCCAGTGATAATAGACACAAGGGATTTGTACAGGGAGGGACGAATTGCGATCTCAGAGAGCTTATGCATGCTGGAGGACTCTTAGTGCAGAAAGTGTTTCTATTATATATAGATTTATGCATTCCAAATTCACAATCACTGCCACTTTAGTGGCTTTGATATAATGAACTATACTCTTTAAAGAAAGCACATTTTTATTGAAGTTTCAATGATGATAATTTCATTATTTTTGTTCCCCATAACAGATTATAATGATCCCCAGGTGGTCTTATCCTCTTCTTATACCACTTAGAAATCTGGATGCCACAGGAAGGAGTTTAACAGGGGCCACAGGGAGTTTATAAGGCTGGTTTTTGTTTGCCATTTGACCTTACCATTAAAATAATAATTAGCTATTATATAGTAAGTTTTAATGGATTCTAGGGTCTCTTGGTTCGCAGTAAACAAATCTAAGTCAAAGGTCACGGAGTTCACTTGGGTTGACATGGAGAAACCAGGCAGATTCTATGCCTTAACCACAGCATCCTCGAACAACCTTGCTCCTAGAACAACATTGTGAGGAGTCATTGGTTATGAGGGAGAAGGCAGTTGACTGAGTAAGCCTGGGTAGAATCTGAAACCAGAAGCACATGGTTAGCAATTAACTGAGTTGGGGTCTGTTGTGTGGCTCTATTGGCTCCGAGAAGGCATGGGCTATATACCTCTAGCATGACATACAAGTTCAACATGATGGGGTTAGTTTGTAATCTTAGCATTCAGAAAGAGAAAACAATCCAAAAGTAAAGGTCATTCTTAGCTACATAGGAAATTCAATGTCGTAATGGGATACATAAAATGCCTACGTACAAAACAACACTGAGAGAAGAGGGAGATACAGGATGACTTGAGAAATGAGAGAGAAAACATTGGACAACTTTTCCTGGAACAAGTCCAGTGTATATAAATTTGCAATGAAACAGCTTGTTGCCATGACTCCAGAGCAAACGATTCCATTAGTTCTGTTATTTGAGCAGAATTCCCCCTTTCTCTCTCCTCCTCTCCCTCCTCTTATCTCCTCCCCTTTCTACTCCATCCTCTCCCCTTTTCTTCCCTCCTCCCCTTTTCTTCCTCCTTTTCTTTCTTCCTTTCTTTTTCTCTTTCACTCCCTTTCTTCATAACAATCAGCCCAGGCCTGTAACTGCTTTGAGCATTTTGTAACCAAGTTATAGGAACCCAACTGAAAGATTGTTTCTCCAAGTATTTGAACACAGAACTTTGTCCTACATCTGATATTTCCGCCACCGTAATAAATGTTCTTGTGCCTTGGAATGTTGACTACTGTAGGGGTGATGATAGCATTATTTCTGTCAAGTATAATCTTAAATTAGGCGTTTAGAGTTGGCTAAGTGTGTAGGCATGCAAGAAGCCTAGGCAGACATGGTTTACAACTAGTGCATGAACACATTCTATTGATTTCTGACTGAGAAGTTTGGAGTCTGGATCTTGCATTTACCTTATTAAATTGCATTTTAATTAATTATACCTCTAGACATAGATGAACCACTGAAGAGAGTTTCTGTTGACGTGAGAGTATTCATGAAATTTGCTAGCCTTTTGCCTTTGAAGCTCTCCTTTTTGATAATGTCGTGTTATCCAGCACAGTTGTTTAAATAATGCCTAATGAAATATCACTGTGAATGAGATAAAGGGCTTTATGCTTAGTTTAAGCAAAGCAAATTTTTCATGTTTTAGACACTGCACTCACGAATCACTGTGTGGGTGAATTCTCAGTCAGCAGTGTTGCCTGTGGCACAGCAATACTCTGCAAGGCTGTTCTTTTTACTTCAATCTTCTCTCCTCTCCTCTTTATTCTCCCTGGACTATGGCCCCAGATAGCATAACCCAGAGCGGTTTCTCCAGACAAATACTAATAACATCCATTTAGACATCATCAACCTCTCAGTGACCATAACTCAAAGGATAATGACACTCACATCATAAAAGACCAATGGCTGTAAAAACATTTATCTAGCAGGAGTGGAGGCAGCAAGACTCCTCCACACAGAGATTGATGGAAGTCTCCAGGCAACATCACCCCACCCCCTAACACCTCTCACATTTCCAGTCCTTTCCAAAAATATCTTTAGAATTGTGATCCCTAACTCACAGTCAGAAATGGGTTACAACTGAAACTCTCAAGAGAAAACTAGCAATCCCTTCATTGTGTCTAGGAAGAGAACACACAAACTCGGCTGCTTTCCTCCCTCTGTCTCTAACAAAGACAATATAATGTGGAGTAGTTGGACAGTTATCTGCTTCTTTGAGTGAGAATTCGATGACATGTAAGATCGTATTGATGAGCTATGTAGATGGCTTTCCCTTGCATGTTTAAATTGTCATAGAAGGAATCTATTTTTGGTAAATATTGTGTCATCATATTCATTTATAGGTGATATAACAATTCATTAATTTCAAGTCCTTGTCCTATTAGCAGGTTTGTATGACTTTTTCATTATACAGTATTAATTACTCAGAATGGTATCAACACCATATATATATATGCAGACATACATACATATACACGTGTGTAATTGTGTGTGTATGTATATATGCATTGTTTTGTTTAGTCACTGCCAACTTGACACAATCTAAATTCAATGAGGAAGCGAGAGTCTTAAATGAATACATTTCCTTCTTTGAGTAGCCTGTGGCCATGTCTGAGAAAATGTTTTAACTGATGATTGATGTGCGAGAGAGCAGCCCACTGTGGATGATATCATTCCTGGGCAGGTGGAACTCAGCTGTATAAGAAAAGCCAGATGAGTAAGCCAGTAAACAGCATTCCTCTGTGGTTCCTGAATCAATTCCTACTTGGGTTCATGCCATGACTACCCTAATAATGGGTTGGGTGATTTAGAACTATAAGCTGAAATAAATGTTTTGTCACAATGAGTGGCTTTTGGTTATGATGTTTATCACAGCAACAGAAACCAAACTGAAACAGAAATTGCCACCAAGAGGGAAGTGTTTCTGTGATGGATCTGACCATGTAGATTTTATGCTTTGAGTTGTTCTGTGCAAGGAAAATGGAAATATTTTGGAGCATTTGGTGAGAAAATCCATGGAGTGTTCAGAAATGAGCAGACTGTTCTGTGGAGAACTGGCTAACAATGATACTAAGAGAAATGAAGGCAATGGAGACCTGGCTCATACATTTCCAGAGGAATGAAAAGACTCTACGGAGCCCACATGTATAGTGGTTTGGAATAGGAATCTGCTTGCTTGGTATCTGCGACTAAAGAATCAATTGTGATTAACAAGACACCAGAACCACTGAAGTAAAGCCTTCTGTGCTCTACCAGGGCAATGAATGGTGGTAGCTGGGACTGAAAAATCAGGTGGGATTAATAAGAATCCAGGATGACAGAGGTATAAGCTTTTGTGGTTCATTGGGCTAGGGAGAATATATTTCTCTGGATCAGTACTCAGAAACTCTGGTTCAAAGTGATCAAGGCTGTGCATGCATCAGAAGAACTTAAGGAAGCATAGGAAATACTGTTTTTGTGATTTTTAAGACACAAAAGATTTCCGCGGAGCTGCTGAGACTTGGTACCACGTGTCAGGGTTGGAGTCACTCCAGTGAGTCCCTGACTGGGCATTAGTGAAAGCACAGCCTCATTTGCAGTGCAAACTGCAGAGTATTGAAGATTCCAATCCCATGAGATATCTACCAGGGATGGCAGTACATGTGGATTGGAGTTGTGAGCCTATGAGTCGAGCTATGTGCACTGCAAAAGGCAGAACCCGAATGGTGGGACAGCCAAAGTCATTTGAAGCTCTAGAACTCATAAAATCTCAGACATTGGTTTATACTGTAGGAATGGTGATGATGATGAGGAGGAGGAGGAGGAGGATGATAAATGTGATTGCTGTATGCCCTGGTTCTTCTCTTTTAGAATAGGAAAGGAGCCGGGCAGTGGTGGCGCACGCCTTTAATCCCAGCACTTGGGAGGCAGAGGCAGGTGGATTTCTGAGTTCAAGGCCAGCCTGGTCTACAGAGTGAGTTCCAGGACAGCCAGGGCTACACAGAGAAACCCTGTCTCAAAAAAACCAAAAAAAAAAAAAAAAAAAAAAAAAAGAATAGGAAAGGATATAGCATATTTCTGATTTTACAGGAGTCAACATTTGAGAGACTTTGCCTTTTTAGTGAGACATCGAATCTTTAAAAGTATTGATTTTTCTTAAGAATGTGGGACTTCTAATATTGTGCTGTACATAGTAACATGATGTAAACTTAATATGAAATTTTGGAAATAAATAAGAATGGAAAGATTATAGACTAGCAGTGATGTTATTGTATGTCAAGTAGATAAGGGATTCAGTTCCCTGGTTCGTTTTTTATAGTCAACTTATTACGATCTAGAGTCAGATGGGAAGAAAGAACCGCAATTAAAGAATTGCCTGAGATTGGTCTGTGATCACATCTGTAAGAGATTGTCTTGAGGAATGATTTATGGATATGGGAATCCCAGACCTGAGTCATTATGCCTAGTGGTTGGGCCTGAGATGTGAAAGGAAGTTAAAAGAAAAGATCCAGAGAAGAAGGAGAGAGAGAGAGAGAGAGAGAGAGAGAGAGAGAGAGAGAGAGAAACATTCTTCCATAGTTGCTACTTTAGTTTCTGCTTTGAGTTCCTTGACGAAGGACTGTGAATTGATTGTATATAAAATATGCCTTGTCCTCCTATAAGGTGCTTGGTCATAAGTCGATTATAAGTTAACATCTATCCCAACAGTGAATATTGTATGCAAAACTAAAATTCCTCTCTCTCTCTCCCTCTCTCTTTCTCCCTCCCCGCCCTCTGTCTCTTCCTCCCTCCCTCCCTCCTGTCTCTCTCTCCCATTTTTCTTACATCACAACAGCTCAGTTTACTTCACTAAAACTATGTACTAGATTCTGAGATTTATAAACTTTTTTCTGATAGAATAACAATAAGAAAGTACAAAGACGTAATAAAGTCTGTAGACTTACCTTCATGAAATTAACTCTTCATCATGGCTCTTGCATTTTCCACCTTGTTTTATTCTAGCTAAATTAGTTGATAAGATAGCTCCTTAGGCTCAAGCCCAGGTGCAGCGTGCCAGGCCTAAGCCACAGACCAGTTCTTCATAAGGTGATACCGCTTATGCACGCCTCCACATGTGTGCTTACGCATGCCTCCACATGTGTGCAGAGAGGATCTGCCCCTGTACAGAGCAGCCTACTCATGCCTTGCCTGAGAATGCTCACATCTCGCCACCTACACACCCTCTTGTTCTGAAATCCATGAATTCTTCTTGAAACTCTCTCACCCCTCTCTGCGTTAGGACTCATTTTATTTGTGATATTTGGTTTTGTGTATCTTTTGCATTGATTTGTCCTTTTTCAATAGTGACTTCCTTGTATTTTTATTGTAGTTTCTTTAACTTTCTAAACATAAATGGCTATGTTGTTTACTGTGCTTATGTATTCTTACCCTTCTCCTTCATGTCATGCTCCAGGCGCATGGCTATCTGTTATTTTTTGGGCTGAATATTTGAGACTTCTTTTCATTTGTCATTTTTCCCATTTTGGATGTGAAGAGATGTATCTATCCTACAGATCCTGAAGAACATTTAGAGATCCCCAATGCAATGCTAGGCTCCTTGATTGATATACGTTTATCCTTCTTAGGATTATTTTGGTTGATGTGTTTGCACTGTGTACTGAAATGGAAGAGAAAACCACCTTGCTCTGGACTCTCTGCAGTATTACAGATGTTTCCATTGAGATTCACATTGTAGAGTTGTGAGATCAAAGTGTTAGACAGACAGGCCAGTTTTCTCATCTATAAAATGAAGGTCAAATCTGCCTCAAGGACTCTTTTGAAGACTCTATTCATAGAGTTAATGTGGATTAGCTAGTGCCTTTTTCTATAGGAAACATTTTTTTTCTACAAGTATGAATGCAATAAGGATCCCAGCCCATAGGCCACTAGCAGGTGTTGAGTACCAGTCACTGGTTGGTTATTATTTTCTATGCTGTCCTTTGAATGAGGGCTGTGTCTGTGTGAAAGAAAGGATGAATTCCCTCTACATAGAATGATATAAAAATATATAAATAACTTGCCTTAGAGTCAATCTCTTGGTCAAATTTCTATTATGATGATAAAATGTTTGAGTTAAATAATTTATGAAGAGAAAAGGCTTATTTGGGGCTAGGGATTGGTGTTGGGTGCTTCAACCATGATGAACCATGACCCTATTGCCTTGGGGCTGTGTGGAGCTCTATATAAAGGTTAGAATATACAGCAGAGGAAATGGCTTACCTCATTGAAGCTAGAATACAGAACAGATACAACAAACAGATGATAAAAAGATAGATAGATGGATAGATAGATAGATAGATAGATAGATAGATAGATAGATAGATAGATATTTGGAGAAGAGAATTCAGGTTCTAGAAACCCCCTTCAAGTACACCCCAAATATATGATTTTCTTCTGCTGACCTCAGACTCTTAAAGAATATACCACTGTGGATAGTGCACAAGTAGGGACCAAGCCTTAACCATATGAGTTTTGGAGTACATCTCAAACCAAAGCTATAGCATTCAAGGTCCTCCATATTACATTGTTAAAATGTGAAAAACCACAACAGGTCTTTGTATGTCTTATTTAGCTTTTTTTTTTTTAATACTTTATTTACATTTCAAATGTTTTCCCCTTTCCAGGTCTCCTCTTTGGAAACCCCCTATCCCCTCCCCCCTCCCCCCTGCCTCTATGAGGGTATTCCCCCCACCCACCCACCCACTCCCCTCTTCCCTCCCTGGCATTTCCCTATTCTGGGGCATCTAATGCTCTCAGGTCCAAGGGCCTCTACTCTGACTGATGGTCAGCAAGGTTCTCCTTAGCCACATATATGGTCAGCACCATGGGCCCCTCCACATGCATTCTTTGGTTGGTGGTCCAGTCTGTGGGAACATGGGGGAGCTGACCAGTTGACATTGTTGCTCCCTCCCCATGGGGCTGCAAACTCCCTCAGTTCCTTCAGTCCCTTTTCTAACTCCTCCATCTGGGACCCCATCCTCAGTCCAACAGTTGCTGTGAATTGAATCATGGGTGTTCCGAACTTTTGGGCTAATATCCGCTTATCAGTACATACCATGTTTGTTCTTTTGTGACGGAGTTACCTCACTCAGGATGATATTTTCAAGTTACATCCATTTGCCTGTGAATTTCATGAAGTCATTGTTTTTAATAGCTGAGTAGTATTCCATTGTGTAAATGTACCACATTTTCTGTATCCATTCCTCTGTTGAGGGACAAATGAGTCTCTCATCAGACAGCATCTGAACCAAATAATTTAGAATTCCCTATTAAATAACATGGCAAATTAAAAGGTCTCTAGGAGAAGAAAAGGAGAATGGTACCCAGAATACCTAGAAGTAGAACTGCCTGAGTTGGAGAGATGGTACTGTCTTTTGACTTAGATATGATTCCAATTGTAGATAGATTGTGATTGGCTGAAACATAGCTACTGTTACAAAAGCAAGTCACTGTTTCTACATAAATCAAGTTAAACTGAGGCATCTTTAGGCCAAGGTTTACATTTATACAGAAGTAGTATTAGGCAAAACTGACCAAGATTTCGATTTTACAGTTTGAAAATGGAATTTTTTCCTCAAATTATAGCAGAATGTGTATATTTTCCTGCAATCTGCCATGCCATTAACTAATAAATAAAACTTAAAACTAATTTGAAAAAATTAAAGTTATCATTCACATTTTAAGTTAAATCAGGGAAATTTAAGTGTGCATTAATAACAAAATCATGATATGCACAAAATATAAATAGCATTTATATGCTATATGAAATTATATAAATGTCTGGATATATGGAAAATTATACTATCTGTAAATGCATTTTGTATATTTATGTCAAATACAGTCCCACATCACCTGTAAATTATATTGGTAACAGATGGGTATGGTGAGCTCCAGACAAGTATTCGCTCTGTGAGTCATTGCCCAGCCTATGTGCCTTGCCTGAGCCAGGCAATGACAGCTGGGAGACAATGATTATCTACTTCCACCACTTCAGTAGTAGCTCACTCCCTCCCCAGAAGGAAAAAAATACAGCCCTTCAGTTCTTGATGCTGCACATATCTCGGAGTAGACTGACTCAAGCAGATTTCTCACCAGGACTGGAGTGTACAACAGTATAACCCATGTATCTTGCTTCCCTCATTCCTATAAGAGGCATGTCCATGAGTTTCATGGTCCGGAGCATGATAGTTATGAATGCAGTTCAACACAAATATTCACCTCTCATTAAACATTATAAGATTTGGGGGGATGGATTTTTAAAAATTCTATTGTAGGTTCTCTAGCACAAACCTCTCAGATAAAACTATTGCAATGTCAAAAGGCTGGATGACTCTGTCTGAATCAGAAGAGCTTACTATAGGTCTGGACACATGACAGCTCTTGACATCCTTATACTGTTGACCCAGTAGACTTCCAGGTCTACATTAGGAAGGTTTCCTACCAGTGACTTTGGACAGCTGTGCTTGTTCCTGTCATCCTGCTGAGCCTCAGTCTATTACGATACAGTATGATAATCTCAATAGGCCTTTGGTCTCTACTCTCACTTGTCTTCACCCAAATTCCTACACAAGACTATGTGACAGCAACCACAGCTCTTTCCCATGGCTCCATCTTCCAGCTGATATCCAATAAAGCTCCTGTGTAGGTTGCATGGTGTAACAGGAAAGGAGACTAAAGAGCCAGTATACCTCATAACTGTGAAACACAATTGAGCCTGCATACTTTGTGTATAAATTGAAAGGCACTTAATATTCTCCTCCAAATGTCATCCTTGATGGTATTTATTAAGGAGGACTTTTAGCTTCTCCAAACTAGTGGCTGGCTATATACATACATCCTCTCTGTCAAGGAGTGGACACACACTTTCACAATCTCTTGGTTTGAGTCACAAAGAAGCAATGACATGCAAACTCATCGTGGAGATGTAGTCTGAAGAAGTGTGAGTCCAGGACTATGACAGGGGTCAAGTGAAGGTAGAACATACTATGCCCTGGAATATTATTTTAAAAGAATTTAGAAGATATTGAGCCAAGTGTCAAGTTGACAAGCCTGTCATGTGTCAGAACTACTGAGATACTGATGATACCGCCTAGTGACTCTCATAGAAGAAGAGAGAAAACCTGGTTTCTTGCCGTACTCTCTCCAACTGGGGGAAGCGCAGGCACGGGCGGGTCCCCTGTCCCCTGTGTTGGGTCCGCGCACCCTAGGCTTCAAGGCTCACCACAGCAGCCCTCCTCGTCGTGGCATAGTGTCCAAGGGGCCTGACGCCGCGGGAGTGACGACAGGGTCGAGCAGCCTCAGCCCTGATGCAGGGGCGTCCGTGCCCAAGCCACGGCCGCTGCTTGGCCGCAGTGTAGGGAGGAGGAGCAGATAGAGACCAGCTGCGAGCACTCTCACCCCATGCCAAGGCTTGACTGTAGCACACTTCCCGTGGTGCCTGGTGCCCGCCACCATTAAGAGCACTCCACTTGCCGCAGAGCCGGCCTCCTCAAGAACCCAAGAGTCACAGCTACCTTAGACAAAAGTTCTCCGATGCCAAAATAGTTTTTATCTTTATTCGTTCTGGATGGCGGGCAGTGCTCCTGGGGCAGGCAGGTGGAGAAGGAGGGGAGAGAGAGAGAGCAACTCGGGTCAAGGTGCTCTATTTATAGTTTTGAGAGGAGGAGACAGAGACGGGGCTTGGTAGTTGATACTTTCCATTGGCCAGCTTGGGGGTCCTATTTGTTGCCTCATTTTCCTTGCCCAGGACTCAGGGTTGCTTTCTACACAAGTTTCACACGCCAGGCCTCTCTCTATACAGGGGTCGTGATAGCTATGGGAAATCTCCGGGAGTGTTGGCAAGAAGCATGAATTCTGGTCCCTTGTGTAGGTTTCACTGTTTGTGGAATTTTTCACTGGGTCTTCCAGGGCTTCTAGCCTATGCTCAACTGGGTGTTAGACTGCCTGACATAGGTCACTGCCCCACAGTTTCTTCTTTTCTTTGTTTCATTATTCCTTCTTTTCAGTCTCTGTTCCTCTTCCTCTCTGAGGCTTTCTTTGTAAGTGATGATTATTAGGCTTATTCTGCCCCAAATCCCTCTGTTCTTTGCTTCACAAAACAAGCATTAAATGGTCTGGAAAGCCCTGAGAAGGTGCAGCTAGATATTATAAACCTGTGAACTTGTCTTTGTAGATGATAATTACCCACCAAAAGTCTCTCTCTCAGCTCCTAAGAAATGCATTCAAAACGTTCCAGCAAGCAACTTCCACTCCTAATCAGCTGATGACTGAATAATGGTGCTGAATGTGTTGTGTCAGGGAGGCACATATGGGGGAGTTGGCTTGGAGAGTGGAGATGGCAATTTCACCATGCAATGACAGCAGGGCTTGCAAGGGAAGCAGGCACAGGAGTTCCTGGTGCAGATCAGCCAAGTTTGCTTGCTACTCCCTTCCAAAGAATGTTCTGGGTCTTACTCCATCTCTCTGATGACATAGGATCACTATCTCCACATTTCTGCTATGTAGGCTTAGTTCTGCCTAGCACAGTGGATCATGCAGGAACTTCATGTCTGCTTACTGTGCTCTTCAATCTACCATACCCTAGCCTTAGAAGTACACATAGGACCAAACTAAGTTGCCTTTTACTCCAAATATTAAATAGGTAGGACTCACGTGAGTTTAAATCTACCCTTCAAAGTATAGCGTCACAGAATTGTTCTGCCACTTAGGCCTTGGAAGCTGGCAGAGGTGGGACAGATTCATGTAGGCAGACAAATCATGCCAGTTAAGTTTAAACTTATGTCTACTCAGGAATCAAATTGGACTCAGTTGCTGAAAGCCTACTGGTAGAGTCTACCTCAGGATGGAGTTAGTAATTTTCTTCATGGAGAATTCATCTTATTGAAGCGGGTAGGAGAGCTGGAGTGGGAAAAATGGGCAAAATGTGATTTGGCTATCTTGACACATCTCTTTCATGTAAGCTAGAGATATCTAGCTCTGTGGGTTGCACTATATTTATCATATACAAGCATATTCATGAATAGAAAAGAAATGCTATGGAAGGAACAAGAAAATATTTGCTAGAGTAAACATCTAAGAAAATGTATCTGAAAAGGAAAGTGAATTTGGATGTCAAGAATCCTCAACAGCAAGAGGTTCCTGCCCTATATGAGAGGGAGCCATTTGTAAGAGGAATCTTCACTGGGCACTTTAATAACAGCTCCTGTAGTCTGCTCATGTGGAAAATGCTCTCTGAGATTCTCTGTGTGTGACACCATCAGAATTTCCTGACACCTGACAACTGTTACTTCAAAGGATCTCAAAATATACAAGTAAATAATGAGTATATGAGTGAGCCAATAAGAATGGGTTAGAAAGAGATAAATACTCATGCTTTAGGCTACCATGATAAGGGCCACAGATGGGATTCTTGGAACAAATAGCCAATCACGATTCTTCCTTCCTTCCTTCCTTCCTTCCTTCCTTCCTTCCTTCCTTCCTTCCTTCCTTCCTTCCTTCCTTTCTTCCTTCCTTCTTTGCATCTGCTTTCTTTCCTTAAATGATTAGGCTTACCAAGGCTTGAGTACAGAGTTTCTTCTCCCTGTACCTGGAGGCCAAGTCTCACATTGAGGTGCAATAGCAACACACCTAACTCTGACAGATGTGACCCATCCTGGTCCTGTTCCAGCCTCTGTCTGATAGTCCTTGACCTATAGACACATCAGTGCAGTTATTTCTTCCATTTTGGGGGGGAATTTCTTCTTGGACCTGAGTCTTAGTGACTGAATTTCTGCTTTCAGTGGGAACAGTGACTATTTTCGTTTTCAAGATCTGTTCAACTCAGAAAGACACATTATCCACACATAATGTGTGAGATATTAAAGTTTAGGAAACAGCATATTTTTTTGAAAAAGCACACTTTAGCACATAACATATGCATTTGATTATATATGTGTGCACATGTAAGTACATGGCACATAGATTCAGTGAAGAGTAGCACTACAGAGTTTTAAAAAATAAAAAAAAATAAAAATTAAAAACAAAGCCACAAAAACAAAATAAAACAAAAACCATGAAGAGGCACTGATTCCTAATGCTTGTGGAGGCTCTGGGTCAGAAGAGACACACAGATAGCATCCTTGCTTGCAGTTTAATAGAAGTTAAGGCCTTACCTTTCATGGACTTGGAAAACAGGTGCCTGTGTGCATGTCGTATGGCTAAAAACATATGAGTAAGTTAAACAACACATCATCATTTGAGTTTGTTGCAGTTATGTGGCCTCTGTATATGGTAAGGTAGTTGGGACTTTTAGGAATTAAAGGGAATATTGATCTTTGATTATATCCCTCATATTCATACTCCCCCTGTCTACCTCCTCTATCTTTCCACCTTCTCTTCCCAGACCCTGTATATTTCTGAACCCACATTAAGGAGCATTGCATATTCTGGTCAGTAAGTCCTTATACTCCCCTCATATGCAATTGTGATCTGTAGTACTGGTTATGTGTGCTTGAATTATGAATATTCCTGTAGAGAGTTCACATATCCCACATCAACCATTTTAACCATAGTGAGTGAAGCTAGGGTCAGTTTGCTATTGTTTGACATTTTTACATATTAGCTAATTCTTTCTTATGTGGTCAGGCATAGTAACTGATTGTGAAATCTGAATAATGTAAAACTGTTGAAGATATGCCTTCTTTTTAAAAAATTTTAAATATATATATGTATATATATATATATATACATATATATATATATATTTGTTGTTGTTGTTTATTGAATATTTTCTTTATTTACCTTTCAAATGTTATCCCCTTTCCTGGTTCTCTCCTCCCAGAAACCCCCATTCCCATGCTTCTATGACGGTGTTCCTCCACCCACCCACCCACTCCTGCCTCCCCAACCTCAATTCCCCTACACTGGGGCATCTATCAAGCCTTCATGGGACCAAGGACCTCTCCTCCCATTGATGCCTGACAAGGCCATCCTCTGCTAAATATGCAGCTGGAGCCATGTGTACTCTTTGGTTGGTGGCTTAGTCCCTGGGAGCCCTGGGGGAGTCTGGTGGGGTGATATTGTTGTTCTTCCTAGGGAGTTGCAAACCCCTTCAGCTCCTTCAGTCTTAACTCAGGGAGCACTGTCATTTTAACAGAGCTATTTTTTAAATGAGTGTTTATCATTATTTCTCAAGTGTGTTGACATCAATAATAACTAATTGGATAAAGCAAACATCCTTTAATGAAAGTGATGCACACATAATCACACAAAAGGTTGACAACCTCAAACATACTCACTGACATACACTAACAAATACAAACATTCACACGCATACAAATATACACACTTACAAACACTTTGTAGCATCTGTAGAATGAGTCCTAAAAATCCACATTGGAATGACCAATCACAGCTATTTAAATAGCTGTGAGCTTCTGTGTATTTACACATCACACCTGGGATTAGAGTGACTAGTGTTTGGAGCCAAGAGTCGTTAGTGCTGCCCTCTTAACACTCCAGTCTTTGTATAGAGCGAAGCTGGCTCCTTTCTTAGCACAAGCTGTTCTGCCTGCTTTGTAAGCAGATATATTAACCTCGGTGCTGATGCATTTGATATTGATTGCTTTCCCTTTGGCCTTCATCCTGACACAACTTTGATCTTGAGACTGTAGTTGAGTATTGTGCCTTAACTAGACTAAAATCAATTTTTAATAAGAGTCTTCACTGGCTGTGACAGTTTCTCTTACCTAATTGATAGCCCAGACTCACGATAAATGAAAAGTGTATTTTTCAAGCATGCTCTCAATAACAAAGCTCATACCACTGGCAACAATGAAGTAAATTACCACGTGCCCTGCATGGGATTAAGAATCAGATGGAAATGAGTTTCGCATCATACAGAATCATGTAGAGAGGGCACTTGCCTTATTTTCAAATACCTACTGACTTCATTTACCTATAATTTGGTTAAGAATAATCTGAAGGTCATCATTGTTTAGTGACTACACTTAAATTAAATAAATAATCACCGCTGGCTGTGGTTACATTCACCAGTTTCCTTCTCTTAAAAAGAAAATAGAGGCGATTCTTGTGAAGTATTATTATAAGGTGTCACAGTTAGAACATCTGGTTAAAAATGAAAATTTTTCAACTTTATCTACCCTGAAGTGACTGAAATTAATTTTTCTTGTGACAGAAAATGAAGTTTTCATTAACTTCTAGTTTTGTCTTTTCCACTGTGTTCTGATTCCCACAGACAGATCTCAGTCTCCTAACAAGCTTTGCCCCATGTTTCCTGGGCCTTGATGGTTTTCCTCTCCTTTTATGGAGTGAGAATCCCTAAACAGATGTGCCAGGGTTAGTACACCATCCTCTTGTGGAAAGGCCACTTGTGTCCTTCTACTTTTGCCAGTTATGAATGACACAGTCAAAAGTGTTTTCAAGCAGATATTATGTAAATGAGTTCTCAGCCCATTCTAGCAAGGATGGAGAGACACAGTTCAGAATTTTACAGGAAGTTGGTTCTTAGCTTTGTCAAGCACCACAGAACCATCTCCCACAGTGTCTGACAATGCATATCTCATCAGCAGTACTGAGAGGACCCAGGGCTCCATGGCCTCACCAGCATTTGGTGATTGGTTAGGTAGAGTTTTTCTATTTAGTACAAGAGGGTGGTTGTTTCCTGGTGATGAAGGAGATGCTATTCAGTCAAAGATTTATCTGCTTTCATGAGATTATCTTCGATGTAGTAAGATTTCAAGTATTTTGTGAAATATTTCTGAAATTCTGTTCACCTCTTGAAAAGTCATTTTCTGTGAGACAAGCTATGATGTAAAAGCCAAGGATGTAGGGGTTTCCTACCACCAGATTGGGCCCTCCAGGTACAGTCACACTTGTTATATACAAATCCTGAACACAGATGCTATGGAATACCTAGTATTCTTTTGGGACTCATTTATAATCACCTCCTTAAAGGCACCTGCGTCCTCTACATGGTTCCTGCAAGTCCCTTGCAGGGATCCCTGCTGAACATGAAAACGTATTGACAACGGTGTCCCTGCTCCTTGGAATCTCCCTTAAGCATTTCCATCACATAATGAAACCATAGCAACCAAGCTCCTCGGGATCCTGTTGAGCTGAGGACCTTCTGCTTGTCTTCTAATGGTACTCTGTATGTTCCTTCCCTTTTTGTCACTGCAATAGAATAGCAGACTAGAAGCAACTTAAGGAAGGACGCATTTGGGTCATGGTTTAAGAGAATTTCAGGGAATTGGCAATTGTAGCCCATTATTGCATGGGAGACAGGAAAACCTGACTCCAAGTTGTGTCACAAGTATGGGGAAACTGCTGGCCTCATGTTGGCATCCAGGAAACAGGGAGATGGCAGGAAGAAGGATTGACCTGTAACAACCAAGTCCTACCTCACAGAGATCCACTTCCTCCATCTAGGTCTGCCTAAGAGTTCACTCTTTACCCAAATAGCAGCAACATCCAGGGACCAAGCACTCCACTATGGGAGCATGTTGGAACATTCCATAATTAAGGCCCGGCACTGTGCATGTGGCTCAGGCCGTCTCTGCTTCCTTTACTTGGCTTGAATTTTATGAGAATTTTTGCATCACTACCATCCCCATCACTTTATAGAATTTGATCAATAGGTGAGGGGTTCTAAAGAACAGATACATAACTGAAAATTTCTATGAGGAATTACATATTATAATAAAGTCAAGAGAGTTAACAGGTTGGTCTAGTGAATCTTTTTGTAATGGCTTGAAATACACATTCCATTTCTTGGAAGCCATTGAAGACATTAGATGAGTAGTCTTAATAGCCTCTATTACTGATTCTTTAATAGCAAGTTTTTAGTGACTTAGTAACCCACTTTTGTTTTTAAGATCTATTCTGCCCTATTTTGTATTTTTCTATACTATGAGAACATTGGGTATCATATTAAAGAGGCTTAAACTGTGGTGATATAGATAAATGTTAAATGTATACAGATATACTTAATAAAGCAACAGAAATCTCAGAAAATTTCTCACATAAAGCGAGTCTGTGGAATATTTTGTCAAGCCTTGTACACAGTCTTTAAGATATGAAGTATTTTCCAGAAGAAGGTGTTTGGCCCTATTAAATAAGTGTTGTAGCCCAGTGTCTGTGCTACCCATACTCATTTAGATTCTTTACCTTGGAGATAAGAAAATCAGCGTAAATCAATGATGTCTCATACAGAGCAAACCATATTTGTATAGGAAGTGCCTTGCTAAAGGTTTCACATGCTAAACAGTAAAATGAGGTTAAATGCCTCCCACAACTCTGGAAACTGGAGACTTAACCTCAAGTCTCTTGGCTTGGGAATGATGGGAGGCTGAAAGAACTCTCTGGGATCTCTCTCATCAGGGCTCTAATCCCACATGTCAGGACTCCACCATACAGGCTCAATTCCTTCCCCAAAGCCCCCACTTCCTAGTGCCATGATCTTGGGGATCAAAAGTTTGGCATGTGAATTATGAGAGGGTACAAATACTTGGTTCATTAAATCAGTTGTCATGAATTTCATTTGCCTCCTCCACATGAATTTATCTGACCACCTCCTCCCCAACATTGAGGATCTGTTTTAATAAAAACACAGGAATAATCTATTTTTAGACTCACTTGTCCTGGTCTCAGAAAAGCTGGCTGATAGTTCCAAGTTTATTCAGGACATTATGCTTTTAGAAAATTAAGACAGTTTGACTATTATCCTTATATCCTACGGGCAGGTAGGTACTCTGGGACACATTTTCACACAGAATGAAGCAGTTTTTCAACAATTCTATTTAAAATAAAATGTGGGCTTAGTCTCACAACTACTTTAACTTTAAAACATTTATCAAGATCACACATTGCTTAAAGTAGTTTTGTTTATGATCTAGCATCTTGGGGCTAGGATGACAAGGATAGACTCTTTCTTAATGAGAATGGGGAAATAAATTAACAACTCCCTTGGTGGAACTCCATCCAGCCTCCACACCTCAACAGAGAAGGTGTCAATTGAGACCCAGTCAGTGGCTGTGGAGGGCATTGCTTCCTGACTATGACACATGGAGGGTTTAATTAAATCCTAATTCCCTCTACTTCGCAACATTACCTCAGATGCCCCATTGTGAGATTCATGGGTGAAGAATAACAATAGCCACATGGAGCTCTTGCTCACATCTTTGTGAGGGAACTTCTTCCTTCTCAGAGCAAACACTTGTGCAGACCATTGGTGTCAGAGAACTATTTTCCTCCTCAGGGTACTTGTTCTTCTGCCTTTGGCTTCAGATTTCTTTTCTATTTCATTTCATGGTGGCCAAGCAGCATTTTCTGGCCTGTACTTTCTTCGTAGGGTTTGATTGCCAGTTTCACTTATTTAAATAAGGCTCCAGAAAATGTGACTGGTGTTCTATCTAGAGGCTGTTGTTGTATTTATTTTCTTTTAAAAAAAAAATCTTACCATTGAACACATAGGAAAATGAAAAATCATCTTTAAGTTTTAAAGTCTAAAGTCAAGGAAGACAAACTATAATATATATGGCTGGGTATAAGTACTATGAATGAATGAATATAAACTAATTTACTATGACTGGGTGGAAAAAGAGTAAGGTATAATATAATCACAGCCTGGTAGAACCCACAGAAATTACTGTTCTTTCTAGTTGGAAAAAAATGACAACCACTATGTGCCTCTATGCTTGTGCATAAATGTGCCCTAAAAGAGCCAGAGGAGAGGTAATTTTAGCAATTAGGCATTGCTACTTGGCCAAATTGGAATTTTTTGGAAACAAATATGTGCTATTTATTATAGAGTAATCAGAAGCATGTCTTTTGGTAGGTCTTTCTGGGCTTTGCAGGGGCCTAGGAACTTGGATGCAAGTCACAGCTGGTAGAGAGGCAATTTTCTCCTTCCTATCTGGCCAGAGCAAGTGGTCATCATGGTTGATATTTTAACATTTGTGCTTATTTTGTTACATGTCAGAATTTTTTTTCTACTTGCAGGAGAATTTTCACTGAACTCTGGGTTTAGAAAAATCAAGTAATTGAGTTTCTTGGGATTGGGGTGATATAATAATAATTTTATTGCTAAACTTAGTAATACTTCAACTTTGTTTATTTTAATTAATGTAGATGTGCTATAGTATAGAAGATGCCACTTATGCAGCATTATAAATCTTCTTGAGTAACCACACAACAAGGGGAGAGGCAAGAAACAGCTTTCTGAGCACATGGAGGTAAGCATTCATTAGCTGACTGCTGAAAGTCCAATCTGAGGTTGAGCAAGGAATTCAACCCACTCCATAGATAAGTAGATGGAGCACACTCACCCCTGAAAGAGCCTATGAGTGAGCCCCTGCCCCTGCCTCCAGCTTTCTGCAGTGTAGTCCTTCATCATTAAGTGAGAATTCCAATGAATAAGAAAAGAGGACTCGCAGATCGTTCTTGGTGAGAGTGGAACTGGGCTTATGTATAGTTAAACCCAAAGTCCTGAAGGCTTCTCACTTTTCTATGAAGTCTTCTAAGCATATATAAATAGTCCTGGTGTTTATTCATTTGTGAACAGTTCTATGAGTTCTCTGGACCCTCTAGAAATGAGATAACCCATGTCTATATTAGGTAATTTTCTGGTGCTGTGATAAAAGGCAATTTACAGAAAAGGGAATTTATTTGGACTTTTGTTACCAGGGTGTTAAAAAGTGCATGAACACAGAGCTAAGGCAAGTGGCAAGAGCAGGAATCTGAAAGCTCACATGTTGTTGAATTACAGGTACCAAGCAGGGAGAGACACTGGAACATTGCAGGATTTTAAACCTCAGTGACCACTTCCTGTGACACCCTCCCTTTAACAGGGCCATGCCTCTCAAAGCTACTCAAACAGCGCGACCAACTGGTCATCAAGGATTCAAACACCTTAGTCTAGGAAGAACAGTCCTAATGAAACCACCACATGCCCTCACCTACATGGCCTCCAGGTTGCATCATAAATCAAAATATATTTAGAACAACCTAAAAGGTTCCCATAGTAGCCTTTCAGCCTCAACACTTAAAAAATGCAAA
This sequence comes from Uromys caudimaculatus, assembly GCA_028551405.1. NCBI lineage: Eukaryota > Metazoa > Chordata > Mammalia > Rodentia > Muridae > Uromys > Uromys caudimaculatus. The sequence continues at coordinate 10,996,242 of CM052719.1, read as the reverse complement.
GTTCAAAGTCTCTTCTGAGGTTCAAGGCAATCTCTTAATTGTAGTGCCTATAAAATCAAAAGGTAAATAACTTACTTTCATTATATACAGAATATGCATTTCCATTCCAAAAAGTAAAAATGGAAGCATAGTGGTGAATACAGGAACAAAGCATGACTGAAACTCAGTCCAGTAAACTCCAGATCCTGTGTCTGCACATCTAATCTCAAAGGGTGAAGATGAATTTACCTTTTCAACTTCACTAAAAACCACTCTTCCCTGGGCTCATTCTACTGTCTGCCTTGGCAGCTGTCTCATATCTTTAGCATCTCCAAAATCTTGGGGTCTTCAGTATAACCCAGGCTTCACTTCCACAGTTCACACAAAGGCCTCTTAGAGTCTTTTGACCTTCCAGGGCCTTTGTGTGTTATCTCCCTTGCTACACATTTCCTGGCCTTTTCAGCTCTCTGAAACTATGGAAGAAGAATTCTCAAACCCCCTACTCTGTGTTCTTCATGATTCCAAAGCCACATAAGCAATACTACCAAGGTGGGCTGCCAATTTCCAAAGGACCCCAGGATCCTTGAATAACATTTGCAGAAGCTTTTATTAGTTGTTGCTTTATAGGAGCATAAGAGGCCTTATGCTCTCTTTCCAATTGAGATCATCTAGGCTAGAGTCCTGCTTGGGGGACACACTTCCCTATATTTCAGAGTAGATCTGGTCTCTCCTTAATCTGACCATCTCATTCCAAACCTGGGGTGTAATATTACATCTTCAGGTGGTCTTTTTCTTTTCAAACTGTACACCTTTCTTTCTGACCTACTTACTTTTTCATTTAGACATGCGTAAGAGCTATTACTAATAACCATGTGACACAGTCAATAATAGGATCTCTTGAAATCTCCTCCACCAGAGAAATTTGTCCTTCACTTGTATACTTAGCCTCAGGCAATTTTTTAGGACAAGGATAGAAAGTAGGTATAATAGTTTTGACAAAAATATCACAAGAAAGGCAAGTTACTAATATTGTTCTGCTCTGAAACCTCTTTAGCTGAGCCTCCACAGTCCACATAGCTGCCAGCACTACTGTCTCCCAAATTCTTACTAAGTTGGACTGCTAAGACTCACTTACAGCACTCAGATACTTTCCCAGTCCAAATTTCCAAAGACCTCCAAATAAAAATAAAAAGGCCAACCAACCAAATCACTAATCAAAACCTAGCATGGTCAGGTTTGTATTAACTTCTAATATTTGTTATTTTTCTCTTGATACAATAAAATTTTATGACTAAGGCAACAAACAGAAAAAAGAGTTTACTGGTGTTTATGGTTCCAGAAGTTTAGAGTCCATGATGGTGGAGTGAAGGCACGGGAGCAGGAACGAGAATATGGGGTCTCATATCTCGAACAGCAAGTACTAAGTAGAGTGAGTGAAAAGGGCATGGTTCACAGCTTTTAAACCTCAGAGTTTACTCCCACTGTCATTCTTCTTGAGGCAAAGACACACCTCTTAAACCCACCTAAGCAGTGCCACTGACTAGGGACCAAGTGTCTGAGCCTATACAGGGCATTTTCATTCAAACTACCACACTGTTATTTCTCAAGAACATGAAAACTAGGATCTATAAGTGAAGTTGTATCAAGGAAATGGTCTCTCTCTTATGTAGCAGGGAAATGTAAAAGAAATAGTTTCCTTCAGTAGCTAAGGCCCTATGTAGAAAATCTCAGAAAGTCACTCCAGGCACCTTTCTCATCTATAAAAATAATGACTAAAAGGAAAGAAAATGTGCTCAGTGTCAGAGTTCATTAGATGTTGTTCCAGGCAGGAGTTGGTGACAAAGATATGATTCCTTTCTGTTATTTTCCTTGGGCTGTTACCTCAGCCCTCAGACTTGATATTCTCTGTCAAGAGCCTAGTGGGTATCACCCTGCAGGTAGGCCTAGTGAACAGGAAGGGCAGGACATGGTGGAACCTCCCCACATAGCGCCATGCATAAGAAGGACCAAGCTGAGCACATTTCTGAAAGCTCACATGTTGTTGAATTACAGGTACCAAGCAGGGAGAGACACTGGAACATTGCAGGATTTTAAACCTCAGTATCCTGTGACCTAGACAGAGATTACAGTAACAGTATCCATCATTCTCCACCCTCATATAGCAAATATACAAAGGCAAGAAAATCACATGAGTATATTAAAAACTAAATCAATACCAAAGAATTCCAAATCAAGAGCCTTCACCAATATATATGTTCATTATATTACGGAAAAAATATAATGAACACAAAGCTTCCTCCAAGTCAATTATCTATGATCTAATCTCTCTGGTACCAGGTAAAGCCAGATGTTCTCCTTGACAGTGGGAAAACAAGTCTATCTAACTGTTGCTAATGAAGTTAATGCTGAATAACTTTCCTAACCTCTTTATATAGTAATCTCTTTTGCAAAATAGTTTATATCATTACTATATATTGTAGTGTATGTCATATATGTCATATACAGACACACACACACACACACACACACACACACACACACAAACTCATTACATGCACTCACGGAGAAGTAGAAACAAAGTACAATGTATTTATTTTATTTATTTCTTGAGACAGTTTCATTATCTATTCTAGCTGACCTGGAACTCACTATGTAGGTGAGGCTAGCCTTGAACTCACCAAAGATGAGCCTTCTTTTGTCTTCTGCCTACTGGTATTAAGTAGATGCAGAGAGCAGACATCTTGAGGGAAGGAGGTGATACCAGATACCTGGATCTGGACCAGAGCTAGCCCTGGAAAGCAGGCCTTCAAGTTAGGACCAAGGTAGTCACAATGGTTCCCAGCACCGAAGCACCCAAATCCATCTCCAGAAGCAAACTGTTGTCTGCTTACTGAGTACACAGTGGCGTTCACTTTAAAGTCTCAGTGGTTGATCTGGCTAGGTTGTCTCCAGAGCAAGTGAGATATACATACAGATGTGCCATCCCCACTGCTACTTGACAGCCACCTGCTGTCTTCCCTGCCTTTGCATGGTACAGTGGAAGCTGTGCCTGCCTGCTTCTGGCAGCAGGCAAGGAGGCCCAGGCCTGGAGGATTATGCTATCTAGAGACTGGATGGGCTATAAATCTACCCAGGGCCCTGCTTCCTGACATTAGCAGAAGGTTGTACTCACAATATACTTGAGATAAAGGTACTAGCATGCTTTAAAAACTTCAATTAAGACTAGAATATTCTATCTAGGCATGTAAATTTCTCTGAGAACTTGATCACCCACCTGTCTGGGGCCGGGCTACAGAGGTGAATTGATTTATGCATATTCGTTCTTGGGTTGGTGCCAAGCTCTGAGGTGCCTGGAGGTCCAGGTTGTTGGACTTTATAAGATGACCAGGCTGTAGTGCGGAATGAGGTGAATGGGGAAACTATTCCGATGGCTGTCTGTGCTAGACTCTTCCAGCCTTGTAAGCTTTCCTGGAAAGACTGAGGTATGGGATGGCATACTCCATTTATCCAGTTTCCAGTTTTGACAAGAATTATTTTTGATCTTCACAGAAGGGGTTTTCAGTATTGCTTGCACTTCTTTCTATTGGTCAGGTAATTAACTAATGACTGAAAATTTAAGTGGTTCCCAAATCGAAGGTGTCATGTTGTCAGTGTGGAGGAGGCTTCCTTTCTAAAATCTGACAGACTCCAGAGAAATTAAGCTCTGTGATAAAGTTAGCCTCTGAACACATTGTCAAAGGATTCTTAAAACAGCCAAGGACCACAGGAGTCTTCAAGCGAGAACTGTTTATGCATGCTGGCAAGAATCTGCCCTGGTGGGGTAAAGACTGTGCACCAAGTGAACGCTTCCACCCCCAAGTGTTTCTCGCTGCTTTTGGTGAGACAGGCCCAAACCCAGAGTGATGTCTGGATGTCTGCAGCCTGGGGCCTTCACACTTGGCAGTCTGCTCTGTGCTGACAAGTCCTCAAGCTAGTGAGACTTCAGCACATCTGGAAACATGCAGGTGAATCCTAGAGCATTCTCACATGCTGGGTGCGGATCTGCATGTCTCTGAAATAGTCTTGTTTAAAATATGAAATTCATGTGATTTGTTGACAGAAAAAAGATTAAAGTGTTTATGCAAACAAGGGAGAAGAAGAGAGGTGAGGGCAATGAATCACTTCATATGGTTTCCTCATGCTGCGTTTATATTTTTGAAAATAAAATATCAACTAGGTAGTTAAGTTTAAATAAACTAAACAATACTGTGTGCTTTGGAGGTGAAATAGATAATGAAGTGTGAGTAGAGGAGGTCTTAGGAAGGTACAGGATGCCTCAGAGGTCTTTATTATTTTAAGTGTATGGAGAGCATCATCAAATATACAGGTTTTGAAACATACACATTGCATTATGTAAACATATGCATATATCATATATACATATATGCATGTGCATAAGATTTTACTGCTTGATCACAAATACAAAGGCCATGACTACTATCTATTCCCAATTTTGTGCCAGAATATTGATTGTCTGACCACAGAAAACTCCTTTTTCATGCTGAGCAAGCATGAAGGGAACCAGCAGAACATGAGTTTCTCTGAAGCTCAGCCAGGAAGGGATGGCTCAGGTCACTCCTTGGTTGTCGGACAATCAGTTTGGGACCCAGTGTAATTTCCTCATTTAGTCCTTATTTTGCGAAAACAGTCTATGGTACTAGTTGATGATATTGTCACACCTGAAAACAATCTCCTTTGATCCTTCTCATTTCTTTAAGAACTTCACAACTCAAACCACACTCCTTACTTGTGTGATGTTTTTCACATTTTTTGTTGTTGTTGCTTCTCTACACCTTCCCCCCTCCCAAATATCACAGCAGCACTCTGGGAAAGCATTTGGTTCTCTCTGGTGACTTCCTGGGGAATGATATGAGGTTGTTTCCAGACGTGTGACTCACTGCACCAAATTAAATCTCCACATGTAGATAACCTTAAATTCAGCCTGGTTTTAAAAACACTAATGGCATCCCATTGCGGAGAAATCATTTTCAAAGAGCATTTAAATAGTTTTAGTGAGGTAAAAAGAAGTCAGGGATCTATTTTTCACTTCCTCTGGTTGGGGAAAAGGAGAGTGTGGCTCTTGCTTTCAGTGCACTGCTTTGCCATGTATGAGGACCTCAGAACAGTATCTTGCTTTAGAAAGTGCCTCATTTACTCTCATAGAGTACATGACACTTGGCTATTATTGTTTGCCTCATTATTACTCCTTTCTATAATCATTATTGATACATAAAATGACAGTAAGTTAATTCATTTTTTTCTATTTATATGTTTAGATCTTTAGGTAATTTGCAAAATATATACTAACACATGAAAAACTAACTACACTTTGTCCACCTAAAGGAATTTGCATCTGATTGACTATATTAGATTATTGAAAGTTACAATGTATTCCAGCACCAGCAATGTATACTGTATGTATCACATTTGATTGTGTCTCACAGCCTGTGTGTGAGAAATACAGTGTAGTGAAAGGGGAAGATTTTTAGTGATGTGTACATTTTACTGAATTTGACTTTGGTAGACATCAAGAAACAAGCCTTTCTGATGGAGCTTCTTAATATTAAAATTAAGTGAAACATTTTAATGAGTGGGAGACAGAAAGAGGGACATAAGAAGTGGAAGAGAGTTGCTTCCCTATGCTTTGTGCTGTAAACGTGGGTTTGAGAGCAATATGTCTTTGTGAATAGGCTCAATAGTCCCAGGAAAGCATTTTTAATTTGGAGTGTCATCTGGAAGCAATGGAAGAAAATGAATTTGTTGTGTTTCACTTGACTGTTTTATGTTGGGAAGTCTGAAATAACACTGACCATCAGGGAGAAACAGTACAGACATGTGCTAGGTGCAATTTACAGTCTGTGCATCAGCTATTAGAGAGAGATCACAATGAATGACTGAGCTTCTGACTGGGAAACTCATGATTGGCTAGGCCAGTGCTTCTCAGCGGTCCTAATGCTACACCCCTTTATCCAGTTCCTCATATTGATCAGTTCATTGGTATTTCATAACTGTAATTTTGCTACTCTTATGTGAATATCTGGTATGCTGGATAATTGATATGGAACTCACAAAGGGGTCATGACCCATAGATTGAGAACGACTGATCTAGGTCCTCTAGGGCTATTCTGTGGTGAAGGTACTCACCTATCAAGAGCTGAGACTCACCATCATGGAGTAAGAAACTTCCAGGAAATGTTTCACAATGAACAGAGGACGATCAGTCTCTAAAGTGACCCTGGCTATGGATGGGGCCTCCCACAGATCCCCGCTCATCACCGTACTTCCCATATGGTTCTCCTACATAGCTCAGTCCAAAGCCACCTCACTCTCCACATGCAGGGGCCCCAGCAAACCCTGAGAACAAATAGAAGTTGATGCTAGTTTTTTGGGAATCATGTTCTCTCCCCCACCACCCCTGCCTGTCTGTGAGATTACAGCTTTGCCCACTGGTTTGCTGTGTTGAGGTCACAGTGTTTGGTACAGTGTTTACTTAAGAATTTTGGATAGCTTGACTTATTTCCTGTATATGTGTACACCCAATGCATGCATACACTTCAGACATAAGAGTAAATATATGTCAACACTTGCCAACAGGTAATGTTAGTGTACCACGTGCCCACTCTAGGCATTAGAGCATTTGTAAGATACTTAGCTAACTGATGCTCTCTCATGGAAGGAATTGTATGACTGACAAGGGCTAGAGACAGAGAAGGCAATCAGTTTACCTCAGCCCAGAGTCCCCACCTTCCAGAGGCACATGGTGCTGAAGCTCTTGGTGTTTTACAGGAAGAGTAAGAGAGGTAGCTATGAGCAAATGTAGTTCTCAGTTTCTTGTGGAAAGATTGAACCAGCAAAAGCCAACAACCTGTAGTTGGCTGATTGGGTCTGATAGAGACAACTGTGAAATTCACATTCCGTGTTCTGATCTTTTAATATTCCTCAGGGGTCCAGCTGTACATGGCTGAGTCTCATCCTGTACAAAGAGTGCTAATAGGCCTTTACATGGGCATTAGAGTCTCAGTTCACACCGATTAACAGTGTGGCTAGGTGCCAAGTGTATTGGCACCTGCCTGCAAGCCAGGGACCTGAGAAATGTAGAAGATAAGGTATTCAAGGCCAGCATCAGCTACAAATTGGGGCATCCTGGGCCACATAATGTCCTGCCTTGCAACTCACAAACAAAATAGTCTATCTTTGCCAAAGTACCCTGATCCTATCTGTCTGATACTACTCTTTGGGTCCAGATAGCTCTAAGCATTCTCTGGTGGCATGGTTCATTACTTTCTTTCAAATATGATAGTGATTTTGGCTCCTTAAGTGTTGATTCCATAGAAGAAACTGATGAAGACATATTTGCCACATATGTTCATACTCTTCAGGGATAGAAGATAGCACTATAGTAAGTACACCTTTTGGGTATCCTTGGTGATGAGGGTTTCTTTACTCTGTCCTATAGAGCTAGCTGCCTGTCCGTGCTCATTATCATCTCACCAGCCTTCTGATTACTACTCCATTACTTGTTGCTATTTAATGAGAAGGTAAGGCTTCACAGTGATGTAGGAGTCACTCCTATGTGTTAGACCATCCACAGGTTGAGGAAGAGCATTTCAATCAAATTTATTATAAATGACTGGCACATAGCTAGACACGGGCACTGAGCCTCCTCGGTTTATGTCTCACCATGTTTCTGAGGTTAGTGACGTGTGGTCCGTGACTCCTGCACAGCACTTGTGTCCCATGCCAGCATCACTGACTCAAGTCCCCTGGATAAGACCTTTTGATCTCTTAGGACATTATGGGTTGCTTTATATGATCTAATTCTAATAATGACCTAAAGTCACAGGTCCTTTGAGTTTAGAGATGACAGACCTGGAAACTCCAGATTTAGATTAAATATTTAATGAAGTCATCTTCTCTGAAAGGACATGTGGCTCTTGTCAATACAGAGAAGTGGGAGGAGATGGGTATGATACAAAGTATCCATAAAATAAAGAAAAGGGAGAATTGGCTATTCTCTTATTTCTAAGTGGTGTGGGAGGCAGAAGCTAGTATGTGGAGTGCTTGCTAATGAAATTAAATGCTCATCTGAATCCCCTCTATCAAAGACCTAACCGGAGTGAATAGGCAGTCAGCCCCATGCAAGCTTAGAATCTCAGTGGCTCATTCCTACTGACGTTATTCCAATTGAATTTCATACTTAGAAGTGACTTTTGGGAAGATTTTTACTAGCATAATACCATGTTTCTCACAATGTCTTTGTACATACATGATGCATTTTAGGAATAGTTGCTAGCCCTAGCCACTCCTCTCCCTTCCCTTCCCACTAATTCCATCCTTTGTCCAAATATTCCCCATCATTCTTTTTCCATTTTCATGTAATGTTTTATCCAATAAGTGTAATTAGATTTACTTACAGGAGCATGTTTGAAGTGTTATTTACAGGAGCGGGGGGACACTCCAGTAGATACATCACTGAAGAATCTGTCTCATCTGCCCTCTAGCAATAATTAACTGCCTATAAATCCTCAGGGATATGCAAGGCTTTCCCACTTCAGGATAGGAAGCTAATTGGCCCCATCTACTGAAGGTCTTCTGTAGATAATTACAGTGATTGTGAATTTAAGAGTGCCACTGCCATGTCATTCTAGAAAGACAGCATCACAAGGGGTGCCCCTTCCCTCTCTCCATTTATGGGAGTATAAGGTTGTGCCACTACAGCTAGCCACAACCAGTATTTTACAAGTTGACCCTATAAAATTATATCCATTCCCTCAAAAATCATGCTAACTTTTTAAAAGTTTTCAAGTAAGAGTTCATGGAAAATGTTTGATGTGATTTGAAGACATTTTATTATTTTTAATTTTTGAAAGCATATATTTGGTTACCAGGTTTTCTTTGCAATTTATTGGATGTTGTTATGTGCTGGCAAGTCAAAGTTTTTTTCATAGATAATAACACACACCATTAAAAGCAGAGCATAAACAGTATGGTGAGGCCTCGCCACTCTATATCCACTGTTGTTTATCATAATCTCCGTTCTCACCTTGCCTTCCCAACACAGTAGCTGCCAATCCAGACCACCAAGTAATATTTCAGCCCTGGCACTCCTGGGAGATGTTCTATATTCAAAGCAAGCTAATCTCATAATAAAGCATGTAACACGAATTTATTTTTTTAAAAATCTCCGGAACACGTAAAGATTTTTACTTTATATTGTGACCTACTAAGTGTGCAATGTTTAATATATCTAAAAGGACAAAGTCCCAAGCTTAAAAACCTAATTCAAAATGCCTTAAAACCTGGCAGTGATTGCCTGACCCTTCTATGAATCTTAATCTTTCTGTTGGTAAGACCTAACCAGATGCTCATGGCTGCTCAATGGTGTTTCGAAGGGTTAGAACTAGAAGTTTTAAAAACAAGACAATAGTGAAGCTCACAGCATTGACTGACACTTGCTTTCATTGAAGATTAATTTTCTTACACATGCAAAGCTCTGCCATGGCATTCCGCCCTCAGTGGAGTTTCTTTCTGAATTTGATTTAATCCTCTCAAGCTCTGCTGCTCTCCTTCAATTGTATGCATGTCATCTTCCAAATCCTTTGTTGCCACTTTGACATTGTTCACAGTACCTTTAGCAGAGGAGAGTGGGTTTCAAAACACTTTCTCTGCTCACTCATAAGAAGCAACCTCCGATGAGTTTTTCATGAGATTGTAGCAATGAGATAACATCTGCAGACTTCCACCTTCCTTCGGCTCTCTTGCTATGCTGGGCTCACTTGCAGTGTGTTCCTCCCCTGAGGCTTTGAATCCTTCCCGTTTCCATGAGGGTTGGGGTTAACTTCTTACGGACTCCAAGGTCTTCTCAGGTGGCATCTAGAATGATGAATTCTTCAGCACACTAGCCATCCCCTTTGCCCTGTCCTTGAGAGAAATTACCTTCTGTGGCTGCTGGAGTTTTCCAAAGTGTTTCTCAAATACTAAGGCTTGAATGTCATAATCTATGGGTTGCAGATATACATCTTATTAGTATACATTAAGCATCTGTTTTGTTATATACACCAGAGTTGACCAGTCATAATATCACTGAGTTGTAACATATCAAAAGGAATCTTTGTTGCTGAGCTTAAGTCTCTATGATAAACTTAATCTATTACGTAAATCATGCTGTGCACAGGCATGGTATCACTCAGAATTCAGACTCCATGAACAGATCATGGGCTAAGCAGATTTAATATAATCCTAAAGGCCCTCGGGATTGTTTTCATGGTATATGAAGTTTATATTAAAAGAAGAGCCTGTCTTCTGAAGCCAGATGCTGACTTCTTTGTAGTTATGAAAGCCTGAGGTTGTGTCTTCCCTCAGCAAGTGCCTTTTGTCTGACATTGGCAATCTGCTCTTGAGCATCACTTCCTTCCTTGGCCACCTCAGTATTTCCAGATAAACTTCTTCAGCTTCTCCAGTGGCACCTGTTGCTTGGAAGCTTTGAAGCACGCCAATGCCCTCAAGCTTCATGAACCCGGCTCTGCCAGCTTCAGTGTCTCCTTCCCTCCCCTCCCCTCCCCTCCCCTCCCCTCCCTTCCCTTTTCTTTCCTTCTCTTTCCTTATTTCTCTCACTCTTTACAGAATTGAGCCAAGAAGCCTCTAGAAGCTCCTTGACTAAAGGAACACTTTACCTTATTTGATTTTTCTACCAAGAATACCAGAAACTCTCCCAATGTGAGACATGAAGCTATTGTCCTCCAGAGCAACCAATCAAATGTCTTCCAAGTTTTTATTGACAGCCAGGCATCAGTCCAAGAGGTCATGGCTGTACTCCTCAAGACCCTGCCCTCGATTCCCAGATTAATGAGCCAATAGGAGAGATATACAACTCTGACCTTCACTTTGGTACTTGGTGGCTATTGGGGAGTTAATTGGCCCAGTTTTATTGATGTCTCATGTCATGTCTTCTCCCCAAAATTCCATAGGAAGTGCACACATGCTGTTAGGAAGATGGAAAATGGCCATGCTACATTCTTGCCAGCCCCTTAGGTTTATAAAGCATTTGGTGAGAATGTAAAAATGTACAAAGGAACTAGAGAAGTCTGTGTGAGGGTGGAAATTCATTTCAACAAGGGTGGCAATTCCTACAACCTCATTAGCACCAAGAGAAGGGCTAGACCAGCTGCCATGGGCCTTTTTACACATGGAAATGTATTTCCCAGTTAAGTGCCACTTCTGAGCTTCCATTGTCCCTTTGGTATAGTAGGCTCTGACCATATCTGTCATTTGGACTATGCAGATTTAACTTCACAACTGCTATGAGATTCCTGTGCCAAGTCCAGTAGTCCCAATTACTGCAAATATTTGTCTCTTTTTTAACGAAGCACATGGTTCCTCCTCCATGAGAAACTAATGGGTCCAATTCTTTCCAGCTCTGCAGGGCAGACACACATTCACCTTATATGAGTCCTGCTTCTCCAGAGTGGCCAAGTTTCCTTCCATCACCAGGATAAGTGTTTTCATTTCCTTAAGTCTAGCTCTCATCTGTCTGAGATTCTGCATGGATTACTCCTGCACATTTATCCTCTTGTTTAGAGATCATGTGCTCACTGTTAAATATAGTCCAGGGCTTCTCAGCACATTCCCCACAGCCGCATGATAATCTTATGATTGTTCTTTACATCCTGTCTGAGGGGAAGTCATCCTCTAAACCATTCTTTCTACTGGTCCTAGGATCAGCCACAGCCTCTCCTCTCAGGACCCATCTCTCCAGAAATCATCCAAATCAGTGTGAAGCTGATAACTTTCTAGAAATGTGGTCCATTTTGATAAATATTATTTCAGTTTTTAGCTTATTGCTAATCATTTCGACATTTTGAAATCAGAGTTCTTCTGATTTTCATAATGGAGATGCAGTACTTAAATAAATACCTCTCTGAAAGGAAGAGTGTAAAGTTTGCCTTTCTTACCTCATAATTACTTCCCTTCTTTCCCCCATGGACTCGATGTCCCTTCAACAGCATTCACTTCAAGACTCTGCTTTGTCTTTGCAGTGTGGTTATAATCAGGTCCCATCAGTCATGGAACATAAGACCGGATTGTGTCTGTTTAAAGAATAATTAAAAATATCATGGAATCGTGTGTTTCATGTGCTTTTTAAATGAATATACAGCCAAAGTTTTATTTCACTGATCATTTAAAGAAAAAATAAATCCAAGGGACCAAAATGATTAAAAAATGAGTCAGAGACCAACTCAGCCTTGAGCAGAATGCTATGCCAATGTTGACTTTACATAAACACAAAACTGGCTTTTTCTGGGTGCAGAGCTGTGAACACACTTGCTCATGTGAGTGTGGAAAGCCTTCTTGTGTGTGGTATGAGTTGTCTCTAGTTAATGGTTTTAAACAGCTCAAGGACAGGGAAAGGATTTGGCTCAGTGGGCACATAAATTCAAATACCTTGGAGGAATGGGCCAGGCCAGTCATGGCAGAGCATCTTCTTGCCCCACCCCATTGCCAAGTCTGTCATACTTCTGTTCTCTGTTCCTTTCTGCTGCCATTACTGTCTTCTACTTCTCTGCCTTCTATCATTGTCTTCAGTTCCTCATGGACCAGTAATTGCATTGCTTACTCATCTTACTATTAAGATGGTTTTCTGTGTGGGGGGGAGACATCAATAAGCTTGCTCTTATTTATCCATAGACCAGTATCCGATCTTCTAATCTAAATCCATGTAATAACATGGCTTCCTCTAATCTTCTATCCTTTACTTCTTTAAGTAAGTAATCAGTGTCTACCATGAGTATTAACTATTCTGTATTGAGGTACTTCTTATCTGGTACAAAATTAGTGCTAGATAATAATTCCATAGATTAAGATGCAAAGGAGAAGAGATAAAGGAAGTCTGGGGAGGTATACTTGGGCACATCATTGTGTAATGTCACCTATCTAAGTTGGCTTTGAAGAACTTGAAGCAAATGAAGGAGATGGTTTTCATCATAGCCAGAGGAAGAAGATAAGGCATAGAAGAGGCAGATAACAAGGAAGATAGCAGCATTGGATCAGCTTATGGTGAGCAGGACAAAGGGGTGTTTGGTTAAAAGTCAGACCAAGGAAAGCAAGGACCCAATAACAAGGATCACCAGATGACTTGAGCTCTAGTTTGTTATAAGACTGTAGCAGAAGAAAGACATGGAATTTTGTATTTGAGAGATATCCCTGGCCAGTACTGAAAGGCAGAAAGACTCCTCTGGTCACAGATCAGCCTAGGTTAAGTACAAAGGAAGTGGTAGGTAGCTGGCTGTTCTGGGAACTCTAAGGTCTGAGAACAGTTAAGAACTGTGCTCCAATAAGGGAAAAGAGGAATCTGCAAGGGTTAGGGCTTGGTTGACTGTCCTAAAGTCAGATACTTTTTTTCTTTCTTTTTTCCTGTTTTGTTGTATTTCTTATTTTCATTTTTTATTTATCCTTATTAATTTTTTTTTTTGCAGTCCAATTGGTGCCCCACTTTCCGTCCATCATCCCATAGTTCGTCATCTCAGTCCACCTCCCAGTCTCCAAGAGGATGTCCATCCTCCACTCCCAGGTCTCCCCACTCCCTGGGGCCTCAAGTCTCTAGAGGGTTAGGTGATTAGGAGCACCTTCTCCCACCGAGGCCAGACCAGACAGTTGTTGCCCTGTATGCTGCCTTCTTGGTGGCTCAGTGTCTTAGAGATCTCAGGGGTCAGGGTTAGTTGAGACTGCTGGTTTTCCTATTGGCTCACCCTCCTCCTCAGCTTCTTCTAGCCTTTCCTTAATTCAACCACAGGGGTCCCCGACTTCAGTCTAATGATTGGGTTTAAGTATCTGCTTCTGTCTCAGTCAGCTGCTTGTTGGGCTCTAAGAGGACAGCCATGCCAGGCTCCTATTTGTAAGCACACCATAGCATCAGTAATAGTGTCAGGCCTTGGAGCGTCCCTTTGAGATGGATCCAAGTTGGGCCAGTAACTGGACTGCCTTTCCCTCAGTCTCTTCTCTATTTTTGTCCCTGCAGTTCTTTTAGAAAGGAGAAATTCTGGGTTAGAGTTTTTGACTTTGAGATGGCAATCCCATCCCTCCACTTGATGTCCTGTCTTTCTGCTGGAGGTACACTCTAGGAGTTCCCTCTCCCCAGGGTTGGACATTTCATCTAAGGTCATCAGTGGCTTTCTTAATGTTTCATCCTATAGTAGGGACTTGGCTTCTGTCATTTGCCCTTTTCCCAACTTCTCATAAAATAGTGGACTTTTGTCCCAAGCAAAATATTTCTGTTATTTAAATAACAATGACTCTGGCCCTCCTAAGGTGCCTCATTCAGCCCCAGATGACTTCCAGTGCATCACTCTTTCTGAGGACACTGCACATGACACTGCTGCTTTCCTGTGCATGATCTTTTTCCATTTTCCAACTCCTCACCTGTGGCCTGAGCTATGGCTGAGAGTTCAGTGGCGGCGGGGGGGGGGGGGGGGAGACCCTATTTCTAATACAGTCCTGTTGCTGATTTGTAAGAAACAAGGATGACTTCATCATCAAGTCTTCAGTTACAAAGCAAGGTGTTGTGCGTTAAGATCTGTCTTCTGTTAGCATTAGATGCCAGGTGACACAGTCAAAGCTCTGCGGCCAGTCAAACTAACAGACTTTGACTCAGTAAGGACCCTCTGTGCTCCCTAATCACTTCCGTCATCCTTCTCTCTCTTCCTTCCTTCCGGAAGAGGCTCTTTAAAATCCCTTATAATCTTGCAGCTTATAGTTAATTCAATTGAAAATTTAATCACCCTTTGGGCTGCATTGGATCTGATAAGTATTGATTATCCATTATGGGAAAGACACAGGCCTACTGAGGTGGTTATGACCCACACAGCATTCATTCCCAGATATGTTCACCAAGCAACACACACCCCTAGTGTTGCTAGTACACAGGCGAGGAGGCAGGAAAGGATTGCTCAAGAAGGGCATAGAAAATTTTGAAGTTTTTGTCTGTTAGCTCTCGAGGAATCCTCTGTGCTGGAAGAAAGGGAGGTTGGAAGAAAGTCAGGCAAAGCTTGAGGAAGAGTTTGCAAAAGCTCCCAAGGAAGAAGTCGGAGAGAGCATTTTCAAGTGATCTAACCTCATGAACGCATCAAGCTTAAAGCACATTTGAAATTGGCTGGAGTCCCTTCTACAATGGTCTTTCCTACCATGCTTAAGATTTAAGATTATGACGTTATCCTCTTCATTAATGGCTTTTAGTAATTTTTTTAAACTTGTTAATGCTTTTAAAAGGAACTTTTACCTAATCAATAACAAGTAAGATCAATCCTTTCTCAGGTTCTTTGGATGAAAGTATTCTGGCCTCCCTTCCTTTCCCCATTGTATGCCCGCAGGTATCCTCAGCGTTTGCTAGCCCAGCCTGCCCAGTTCTGCCTTAGAAGTATGGAGAGGAGGGCTTCCTCAATATTTGAAATGGAGATAGTTCAGTAAGGTAGCAGTGTGTATAAGCCATTTCAGAGCCCAGTAGTAAAAACCCTAAAAAGAGGCAGAGCCACTGTAAGGATCCAGGGATGCTTTGCCACCCTATAAGTTTGCTGCTCTGGTTGCTAGAATGGAGCCTGCTGAGAACTGTCACTCTGCTCTAGGAATGCAGTCTGTGCTCATGCCACTTGCAAAACTGCTCTCACCACAGCTTTACTTTCCAAACTCTTTTTTCCTCCTTGATCTTTTTCTAATCAGTGCTTTTTTTTTTGACCATTTAATAATTTGTAAAGCATGCTAATATAATGTATGAAGTACATGTTCCAAGCATGAATTTGCTTTCCAAGATTTGTTTGTCAGCATTAGCATACGGTTTAAAACCAAAAATAATTTGCTTAAGCTGCGTCCAAAAGAAAGGAAACAAAACAATTGGACGTTTCAAGAACAAAGAGGAATCTTAAAATGAACTGAGTGCAGAAAGAGTTGAAGAAGACTCTCTCCATGGCATCTTCGGTAAAGGTGATGCCTCTGGATAAGACGCTGCCTGTTCTTCCCTTGGAAGCAGCCCGCCTTTACCAGCACTGTGCTCAGCATCTCCATCACCAAGCACAGGAGCTGCTGACGGTAGATGGATGCTGTGTGCTCTGAGGGAGGAGGTGGAGAGAGGAGGAGTGGGAACTGGGCCACTGAGCTGGTCCAGGTGCAAGAGTTCTGCATCCAGTAATGGGTCAATTAAATAATCCGGGCAGAGGCTCCTTATTTCTTCCCATGAATTGGTTTAATTGAAGATGAATTGAAGCAGATTATTAGCTGGAGCGAGTCCCAGGAGCTTTGTGGAGATGTTGGGAGATTGTGAAGGACTCCCTCATTGTTTACAGAATGGCTCTTTACGTTTTTCTTTCTTTCTCTTTTATTTTTTGACTCTAAAGAATCTAGGGCAAGACTAAGTGGAAATGTGAAAAGAAATCAAAGCTAATCAAATTTTTCTTTCAATTTTTCTGCCAAGGAACAGGCATTTTGTAGCTTGTCTGGGAGTTGGGGGACGTTTAGGAAGCGAACGCAGCTGAGCGCGTGTCTCCCCTCCTTCCAAGGATGGGGCACAGTCCTGGAACAGGATGATTTAAAGATGTTCCTCTACCACAGAGCTGCATATAACTGAAGATATCCTCATCTGAAAATGAAATTATTTCATGTTTAAACTGTGTCATTTCAATATAAAAATTTTTAACTGTTTATATGTCTACATGTGTATTTGATTTGTTTTTACCTCTAGCATTTCATTAGTATAATTTCATGATAAAATGGGACATAATTGCTAGAGAATACGTATTAATTATACTACATATCAAACTTTCAGCCCAGTGTCTTGGGATCATGAGTGTTATCCTTTTCTATATTTGAAAAATAAATCATTTGAAGCAACCTAAAGAAAACAGGACTGACTTGTGGGTCCTTAGAGAACCATGAATACCACAACCCTTGTCAGCATTGAGTTCCAGACTTCTTCACTCAGTCTGTTCCCAAAGCAGAATTTCATTCCCTGCAGTACAGGATGACACCATTAGCTTCATTCACTGCTCAGTAATGGGTTGCTATTTCTTCCTTGATATTAGAAGACAATCTCAAAATATAAGGCGATCTCATGACAAGTACTATATTTTCATTTCTTCAAAGTTGCACAAACCTGCATGGTCATCCCTCACCACCAATTACTTCAATCAGAATCTCTGCTTCTCTTCTTTGTGTTTCTCTTTCTCCTTTCCTCCTTCTGCTTTCTCCTTCCTCTCCTCCTTCTCTCTCATCTCCTCCCACTCCTGCCTCTTCTCCCTCCCCTCCTCCTTCCTTCCCTCCCCATTCTTCTTCCAGCTCCTTATTCCTCCTTTCTCATTTTCTTGTTCCCCTTTGTTTTCTCACTGCTCTTCCCTCTGCTCTGTTTTTCTTTCTCTCCATGCCTCTATCCTTCTCTCTGCCTCTCTTCCCTTCTTGCAGAGCCTCTTTCCTCGTTGTAGTCAACTGTTTTCAGGGCTGCCAGCTTCTGTGAAGTTCACTTGATAGAGTCCCTTGCCTTTCAATGAGGAAACTATCCTGCTTCATCTTAGAATCTTTGTTGAGACACATACATTTTGGTCCCCACCCTCAAAGTGATGCAGTTCTTGTTAACCTACGCTAGCATGCACTATATCAAGAGGACTATTGTCCATAACTCGCTTAGCAACTGGTACCAATGGATGCTAATGAAAACATCAGTTTTCCAGTTCAGTTCTGCCATTTCGGCATCTCCTCACCTGACTTTTCCCTGTCCACTTATTTCTAATATGCACATTCTCAACCATATATTACCCTATTATCCTTTTCTAAAATGCCTGCCCATTTCATCTTTGGTTCAACCATTGGTTCACAGACTTTCAAGTACTGTGTCCTATGAAAAAAACATATATGCGGTTGCCCTTAAATTTTACACGTTGTGGAATGTATTAGGATGAGAAATTGGTCTTCTCCCAAATCCATCCCATCCCAACCATGGCCATTCTCTTTGTACTTTTGTGCTTCTGAAGGACAATTCACAACAGGACCCAGGTAGAGAGAGGGAGCAGTCCAATCTTCATGACATCATTCTAGTAAGCAATGGAACACTGGGGAAAAGATGGCAGACAGTCTCTACTTTCAAAGTCAGTATAGATGTTTCTTTCCCTTATGTGGCTTTCCTTGACCTTCTTCTTCATTCTGATGACAGTAATAGGGTGCTTTCAGGGTACCTTTCAGGGTGCTGTTACTTCATGGAAACCACAAAATACTTGCTGATCTCTCTAAAGTGAAAGCTATGTCACTCCAGGCAAACTGAACTCCTCAAGTAAATCCTCAGCCTGTCTTGACTTCTCTTTTCCAATTTTCTCCCTTTTCTGTAGAAGGCATCTGGGTTCAGAAAAACACCACCACCACCTCCACCACCACCACCACCACTACCATCGCCGCCACACACCACACACACATACACACGCACATACACACACACTACAAAACAAAACAAAATAAAAACTACTGTGTTATCCAACAGGGGCTGATGTCTGCTTAATGCTATTGCATTTCAGATCTAGTACAGGATTTTCTTGCAATTCTTCATCACAAGGGCACAATGAAGTTTTGGCTCCATATTTCTTTTTAGCATTTTATTTGTATGAATCAACTGACACAATAGTAACTTCATACATATACTTCGTGTTCCTTGACCATATTCACCCCTATTATCTTCTCTTGACCATTTGTCCCTCATGTGGTTCCTCCTCTTCATAAAAAACATTTATAGTCTGCTTCTTTCTTTTCTCCTTAATGTAGAGTTCATGTACAAAAAGCCATTATTTGATATTTGTCATGCTGAGTATGAATTATTTCACATAATCACAATGATCTATGAACCATCCAACTTTTAAGATCTCTCTTCTTTATTAAAAATAGTTCAGCACTATAAGGGTCCCTGTCCGCAAGACAGTAGCCACAACTCATAAGGTTTAATGTATTTAATCTCTATTTCCATGATCTTTGTGAATTTTCCAATTTTCCTTTGATTTTTTTTATTAAAATCACTTAGAATATTTGGAAATATTTATTAATTCTCTGTCTCCTGCACCCCCCCCACACACATGCATACATTTTCCTTGTTCATCTCCTAGACTATTCTGTTGTATGTTCTTGGTTTGTTGTTGTTGTTGTTGTTTTCTAATACTGTGAGAATTTGTGTCCTATGTTTGGAGTTCAATATTAGTTTACTAGGGCCAGGAAGGTAGCTTTAAAGCATACAAATAATACATAATCTCCCATAATTCTGGGGTGGTGAAAACTTACCCTTGGGTTGCTGTGTTACTTCTGATCTCACTCCAGTATATGAACTGTTCTGCCTTCGGATTCAAGTGCACCCATATCCTTTTGCAGGAAGAAGTCCTAAACCTAGGGCTTGAAGTTTGTTCCAACCCCAAGGGGCCCTTTTCTATCACCTTCCTGATTGTTTCCTAGACCTGGTGGCTTGGGGCTTGTCCTATTACTCAAAAGAAGCTTCCAGGTCCCTCTTAATCACTTACTGTTCTTCACTGATTTGGAAGCTGACTTTACTTGGACTTCCACACTCTTTTACTCTTCTTATAGAGTACTCTAGAGCACTTGCTCAGACCCTGGCCTGCTGTTCTTGGGCTATAACCCACATTGGAAGTGAAGTTCTGGCCCTGGGAGGTGGCTTCTTGCCTTCTTATTCTGGTCAAACATACTTAGACAGAAATGCATAGATTGATTGGGTTTAAAGGGTGATGATCCTTATCCACCATTGAGTAAAACACCCTCAAGCTAAAATCAAGAATAATTATAATTGGGTGGTACTGACTACTCTAGAGGCAGAGGCAGGAGGATTATACATTCAAGGCCAGTCACAGCAACTTAACAAGACCCATGTTCAAAACAAAAATAAAAAGATGTCTAGAGACACAGCTCTGTGACACTGTATGCAGCTAGCATGTAGAAGGACCTGGGTTCAGCCTTCAGGGCCATTCCTGCAAAGATAGAATTGCTAAACACTCTTCACCAGAAATGTGTGACACCCATTCAACAATAAAGATGTATATGATTTTCTGTTAGCATTTATTCCTTTCAAGCTGTTTAGAAGTGTCTAGAAATGTTTTCAGGTGAATGCTGCCTTGGCTTCAAGTCCTTAGGACAATTTCTAGAAGGCTTCTTTGCATTTATTCAGTTCTGTTGTTTGTTTCTTGTCTCCTGAGCTCAGTCTGACCTCTACTTCCCTGTGTACTGCAGCAAGTCAGCTGATGACTCCTGTCTTTCCATCCTGAACCTAGAGCGATGGGCACGTGCCACCATACCCACACAGGTTTTCCTACTTCTGGCCCATTATGGACATTTTTCTGCTGAGTGGGAATTGAGGTTTTTTTTGTTTTTGTTTGTTTGTTTGTTTTATTGTTAGTGTCCTTGAAGCAAGTCTCAGGATTCAATTTTACATTTTAAAATAAGTTAAATGTGTCCAACTACTAGATTCCAAATGCATATACCGTCATCGTAAGTTGCAAACAGAAAGTATTATTTCCAGTAACAAGGAGGTAAATTATTTCACTATTCTGCTGCGTTTTCCCTTAGTTTCAGGAAGGCCTGTTGTGATTGTGTTGCTGGGATACAGTGGTAGTCTTTCTTTTCCTCGCTCACTTTCTTGCCATAGATATCTTCTTTTAAAAAGAAATGAGGCTGCAAGCCAGCAGATCATTAGTAGAACCTTCACTTGACACATGGAAAAAAATCAGGGTTTAGCACCTGTAGTCATAGACCCGAATGAATTCTATTCTTTTTTAATTGTTTTATTGATTTACATTCTAAATGTTTTTCCCCCTTCCCGGTACCCCCTCCAAGAGTTCTTCACCCCATATCCCCTTCCTTTTGCCTCTGAGAGGATTTCCCCACTCCCACCCCTCTCCCACCCATCCCTGCCTCAGCCCTCCAGATCCCCATTTTAAATTAATTTTATATGTATCAATATTTTATGTGCATGCATGCATATGTACCATGTACATGCCTGTTGCCATATTGCATCATGTGGGTTCCAGTTGAAAAGAAGAATTAAAATAGGGATTTAGATCCCCTATATCTGGAGTTACAGATGGTTTTGAACTGCCTTTGGGGTACAGGGAACTGAACTGAGGTACTATGCAAGAATTGCAAATGAACCCTTCCTCCAGTATCTTGAAAAAAACAGCTTCTATCACAGAAAAGGAGTCAGACCAGTGCATATGTCAGTCCTCTATACTGCGCAGAACCAAACTACATATGCACATTTGGAAGTCTTGTTATTCTTAACTTTAGCTTAAGGGTGCCTTAAGACAAATGGATGGTTATTATCAAATCATGCTTACCAATTTCTAAGAACTGTTCTTAGCTGTCTAAATTGATTTCTTATTATGACTGCAAAAGCAACACTAAGCTAACCAACATTCCACATATACATAGAAACACAGACTTATACACACTCACATAAAGACATATACATGCATTCACACAAACACTCACATATCCATATATACTCAAACACAGACATGCACATGTACACACCGACATTAACACACACAAGCACTCAGATAAATGTACACACATAATATGTACTCTTACATACTCACATACATGCATTAACTTAAGCTCATCTAAAATATTCCACACCTGTACACACTGTATGTACATATAAATTCATTCGCATACATTCACACAGACATGTGGAGAAACAGACAGATAGAGTTATACATATGTACAGACACATACATGAACAGATACACATACATACTTTCACAAAGAAATACACGAGTCATACACATGTATATATACACAGAGAGACAAGCAGATATACACAAACATACTCACTCTCATATAAATACACACAGTCATAAACATGCATACATGCACATACATAAACATACATAGGCACACAAGACAGGTACACACATTTACACAAATACACACACACACAGAGACAGACAGAGAGACAGAGAGAGACAGAGAGACAGAGAGAGACAGAGACAGAGTAAGAGAGAAAGAAATAGAGACACAGAGACACAGAGACACAGAGAGAGACAGAGACAGAGAGAAGAAAGGGGTTCCTTACTGATATAACCTCATGTTACTCTGAAGTCATTTATCCACAGGCTAAATTAATGAGTTGGCCTATTTTCTTTCAACATAGTTGTCGTATTTTGATATCCAGAGTATAAATTATGATTTTACCAAAATACAAAGCATGCAGAGTAGATTCTAGTTTGTACATAGTCATTTTATCCTGAAGGAACACATAGTATTATACACCATCTATCTCTGACTTTCTCTTTCTCTCTTTTTATTACACACACACACACACACACACACACACACACACACACACACACACACACACACACATTATATATATAATTTTTTGTGAGTAAAACTACTAAAGAATAAAGACATTGTAGCTGTAGGAAGAATAATTCAGGTCCTAGACTAATTCTCACCATCTCAGAAGTCGTAGATTTAGGACATCCTTGCTTCTCAGGCTCTGATGGCACAGCTATGGCTCATGGGGAAAACAGAGAGATGCCCAGGCTTGGCTACTGCTGTAGAAGGTACTATGCATTTAACGGCATTGAAAAGCTTTCTGCCAGGTCACCAGTCGGGGAGCATCTAGAGGTCCTGAGAGAAGCTTGCAAGGGGAGATGTCCTGAGCGCTAAGGCCCTCTGCTGGACCCATAGGATTGATGCCAGTGGCACTAGGGGCTGTGTGGGTTAGAAGGCTTTGCTATGGCAAACATCTGAACCCTGAAGAAAAGTGTATTTGGGCTCACAGTTTGGTCTCTGGCCCAATTGTTTTTGTAAGAATCGAGGCAGGAGGTAAGATTTGTACGTGGGAGTACCTGACAGCAACCAGGAGACAGAGAAATGGCCTGAGTCAGCTGACTTTCCCATCCACACTGTACTTTAACTCCACTCTGGCCTTTTGGGTGGTGCTGCCCATATTCCGCACAGTATTCCTCCTGTTGGTTACTTTCTGGTGTTCGTGACAAAATGACATCAAGGTGGCCAGTCCTCTGCCATAATGACTTACCACTGTTAAATGTCAATTATTGGGTATTAACGCTCATAGATTAGCCAGTGCAGCAGCAGTGCATGAGAGAAGAAAGCACTGCTGCTCGTTTATTCAAAATTAAGTTCAGAAGCTGCTTGGTGGCTCATGGGTAATGGTGGCTGCTCTCAAGTCCCGGGACTTCATGTCAATCCCTCAGTTCTACATGATGGGAGTGAAGAATTGATTCCTATAAGTTGTTCTCTGACTTCAGCAGA
This sequence comes from Uromys caudimaculatus, assembly GCA_028551405.1. Lineage (NCBI taxonomy): Eukaryota > Metazoa > Chordata > Mammalia > Rodentia > Muridae > Uromys > Uromys caudimaculatus. The sequence goes on along the minus strand of CM052719.1, from coordinate 10,972,929 downwards.
CACGCCCTAGTTCAGTATACTAATGCTCTTTTATACACATATTGTACAATGAATGACATACAAATCCAACTAAATACATACGTGATGAATGCATGAATGAACGGATGAAAACAGTAAGTCTAAGGGTGGGGCAGTGGTGGCGCTTGCCTTTAATCCCAGCACTTGGGAGGCAGAGGCAGGTGGATTTCTGAGTTCGAGGCCAGCCTGGTCTACAGAGTGAGTTCCAGGACAACCAGGGCTACACAGAGAAAAACTGTCTTGAAAAACAAAGTCAATGCTCATGAAACAATACTGTCAACATATATTTAGGAAATATTGTTTTCTGTTTTCAAATAATCAGCCTATTAAAGGGAAATAACTAATGCTTCTCTGTTTTAACTAAAAAGAGGAAATGAAAAGATTATCTATTTAACCTGTGTTTTGTCACAGTTACACCTTCAGAGAGTCTAGTTCTCTCGGTAACATGGTAGTGTTTACTAATTACCTTGGGCTACTAGATCTAAATAACTTCTCTACCATTACATATTTAGTTTTATTTTAATATACATTTCTCAAAGAGTCGTTTCAAGCTCTGGAAACTTCTCTTATGACTCCTGCATTGTGATCCCTTCAGAACAGGGACTGTGCTGCTAACAACCTTAGGTCTTGTAGTGGTGCCTCTCACATGTAACTGTGTATTAAACACTTTTAAATGAATAGTAGCATTATGAATATGAAGAAGAAAAAGACTGTTCAGAAGGGAGAAAAAGATGAGCATTTATTGTTTGTCTTTTAGTTTCTTACACTAATTGCATGGAACATACTTCCTTTTCCAAAGGGAAAATGTGATTTTTAAATTATCATATTAAATCTCTCAATGCCTTGGCCAGCCTCATAAGTAGAAGTTAACAATATATAGCAATACAGATGATGGCAGTTTTGAAAATGAGTCATGTTCATGTAGCTGGCCTAGCCACAGAGACAAGTGTTGAATGCTGAGTCTATTCTTAGAGGTGCTGTTATATTAGATGGCTCAGTACTCAGCGTCCTTTCTCCATCATTTTCCTCCTGAACAAACACAAAGCAAACAAAGGTCCACTAAGGAAGATGCTCAGTCTTGAGCAAACATTTCTAACTCTGAAGAGCTGCAATGTTTTCATGCAGCTGATGTTTGCAATCATGCTGATATGAATTAGTACAAGGTCCTATGGGGTTCCAGAGATGGCTATGAAAATAAAGGCATTTAATATACTTGCAGAGGACCTGAGGTCAGTTATTAACCCCACAGTAGGCAGCATCAGTTGTAACTCCCTCTCTAGGGGATCAAATGTCCTTTTCTGGCTTCTGGAGGCTCCTGCAGTCTTATGCGCATATGTGCATATACACATGTGTGCTCTCATGCATGTACAGGCAAACACATACACACTCACAGAGAGAGAGACAGAGGGAGAGGGAGAAAGAGAGGGGGAGAGAGAGAGAGAGAGAGAGAGAGAGAGAGAGAGAGAGAGAGAGAGAGAGAGAGAGAGAGAAGCTAACCAACTAACCCTTTCGACTAAGGTGTCTCCAAGTTGCTTTCTTTCAGGGATTGGCTGGATCTATCTTTGGCTGTAAACCTTCAAAGGGCCCTTTCCTTCCCAAGTGTCTCCCTCTCTAATAAAAAAAATGGCACAGTCATACATTTAGTAAGTTTCAGGTAGATGGAAGGTCTCTGTAGGAGGAACTGGGATGGCAGGGCCTGGGGAGTAGAGCCTTAATCTTTTCTGTATGTGGCTTCTTCCCACTTCACACAGTCCAAGTTACTGAGACTTTGGTAATAGGTGCTGTGTGGGAATCAGAGACACCAGTACTTGATCTTTGCTTCCCCAAAGATCATGCTAGGACAAAAATGGGGGTACTCTTGATACATAGAAGATTTCTATAAGCTGTATCTGAAGGATCTTGAAAGGCAAAAGGAATGTACAAGGTCTGGGGGAAGGAATGGATTTCTTTCTGGTGGAATATAGTCACATCTTAAGGGGGAGAATGTGGAAACAAGCTCGGGATTCAATGTTGGGTGGATTATTGACAGGAAGGGTAGCTACTGACATTGCTGACTCCACACCTGTCTTTTTTGTCTGCACATATACAAACTGGAAAACTTCTGTCCCATGTTAGCAGAAACTGTAGATTTTAGTACTAAAATCCCATGTACAGGGTACTGTACATGCCAAAATCCACTGGCGTACACTCCTGTCCGAAAGTCTGTCAGATGTAGTGAGGATGTGCCCCAGCAGGTACAGGACTGTTCTTGCTCTACTCTGGATGCCAACTGAGGATACATCCTACTCTCCTACTTCCCAGAAGGCATCATGCTCACTCCCCTTCCTAAGTTTGGAAATTAGTAATCTGCCATGAGTTTTCCTCCAATTCTTATTCTTCAAAGGATTGTGGGAAATTATGAGCTCTAGAAAAACCGTAATTTAAATTGAAAAATCTACCCAATTTAACCAAAATAAAAAGGCTGTTTCTGTTGCTGTAGCCTTTGCTTCTCTGTAATTTGTTTCAACATCTGCTTCCCCTTCACCACTGACTTGTTTTCTCTGGTCCCAAGGACTTGGGAGCTTCTGTTATTCTTTAAATTTTATTGGGCATTCATTGTCAGGTGACATATTGGCAGATAAGTGACCTTGTATATGAATGCATATATTTATGAGTGTGGTTGTGTAGTTACTAGTCACTTCCTTGTTTAATATAATATTTTTATTAATTCTTTGAACTCTTCATACATGGGTAGAAGGCATTTGATTATATTGACATACACCCTTCCCCTGACTCTTCCCAGGCATCCTGATCCCTCACCACCTTCCAATTTTGCATCCATTTTATCATATATTGGACCAAGTGAGTCCGATTTTGTACTCACATTTGCATGGCCATCCACTGGAGTGTCAACCTACCAGCAGCCACACAGGTAAATAAAACAGCCTGAATTTCCCTCCCCTGGAAACTACCAACTACCAATAGCTCCTTGGTAGTTATAACAAATAGTGGGGGGCCTCTGCGATGCTGGGATGTGGCCTGGCTTGATTGTGTGCGGGCAGCCATAGCTGCTGAGTCCTGTCCTGTATCATCCAGAGATGCTGCTCTTTCAGGCCCTCCTAACCTCCAGCTCTTACAATCTTCCCACCCCTCATGTTCTTACCAATATTCAGTTTGTATTTCTGATGAGGTATATTGTTGAAATCATGAGTCACATGAATATTAAGAATTTTTCTCTTTGTGGATCTCCTTAGATAGCTTTCACATTGGGTCATATGACAAATTCCATGAAGTTTACAGTAAATATATCAACTTGTCTTATTGCTTGATGTTTATTCTCTGATGGGGACAGCTAGGTAGAACCTGGTGAGGCAGGTTTCTTTATGTGTGTCATGTGCCTGTTTTGAGAGAGGGCCTCATTGGTATCTCAGGATGGCTTTGCACTCATAATCTTCATTCCTTAGCCTCCTGAGTGGAGGACATCAAAGACTTTAAAACTGTTGAGATGATGAGCTGGAATATAAAGCTGTATTTTGAGCCAAGTGGCCTGTTTAGTAAGGATGGACAATACCTTCTAGATTCATGAATGATTTGCCAGCAGTTACCACATTAAAGCATAACATACCCAGTAATCACCCAAAAACCCTGTAAGCTACACCTATGAATTATACTTTCACCCCCTGGTAGGATTTGTTTACAGTCATTGCTGTCAAAAACTGTCAAAATAAGTCACCTGAATATAGTTGTTAAGACAAGTCACCCATAAGAAGTAATTTGTTCCAAATTGCAAATGAGATACTTTAGATGGCGGATGGTGTCTCAGGTGTGAGAACCTGAAATGAAAGATTGCCTGCATGGGGGTGGGGGGGAACATGAGCTGCATTTATGGAGCAGCTTAAACATGCATGCTTGTCTTGAGTGTCAGCCACCAGCCAGGAGCAGGGATGAGGTGGAATGGTGAAGTATGTCAGGAGAGAGTGAGGCCTGGGAACCCTCAGTACAAGGAAAACTCCTGTTGGTCAAGCACGGAAACAGATGAGAAGCTGTGAGAAATGATTTTCACGCTCCTCCCTTGGCTTCTGTAAGACTGTTTAGAAGTGTGAATCTTAGTTCATCTTAATGAAGAAATAAAACAAACAAGAAATAATGAACGAATGAACCATACAACCAGTAAATATGATCTACTGAATTCCCACAATTGCAATCCCTGTGAGTCCTGCGGAGGTTCAGTGGCTGCTGCGGTCTGTGCCACTAGAAGCCCCTCCTCCTAACCTGACTGCTTGATATATGACCTGTATTAGACAAGGAACCCGAGTCATTGAAAAATTCACCCATGGCCACCATGAAGCTCACCCCCTAACCACAGCCTCGGGGCTTGGTTCTCTTTATACATCCTAAGTCTCTATTCTCCTGATCTGCAGTATCTCATTAACTAGAATCTTCTCCAGCCATGCATGTGGGTTATGTCTCTATGTAACAGTTCTAAGAGCATAGAGTTTACAGCTGTGTCTCTGAACCCAGGATTAGCTTCTAGCTTATATCACATGTCCAATAAACTTATTTAAATATAATTCTGAATGAAGGAGAGATTAGAGTTCTGTTTATTTCTATTTTGCTCATGGTCAGGTAATCTGGTTTTTGAAACCACCAGTGTCATGCTCTGGGCTTCTTAAACATACATTTATCCTTTTTTCTCTTCTTATGTAGACAGTTTTACCCTTATCTTCCTGCTTTATACGGTAAGATGGTCCCTACTATTTTTCTTCCTCTGTGAATTCTATCTTACAGCACCCTAAACTACTAACGTTATCCTTGAGGATAAATTTAGTTAGCACTGCCTATTGAATTCTTTCCCAGCCTTCCCACACAGCAGTCATTTCTCCCAGAGGACTAGAGGTCCTCACGGGAACTCTGTACAGCCTCTCGCAAATGTAGGCAAACCCTGCTCTCACATCTACTTTAATTTTGTGAACTAGGTCTGTCGTTACACTACAGTGCCCGTTCCTGACAGTAGAGTCCATATTGTTTCTATTTCTGTCTCTTCTCTCTTGTTCACAAAGTTTCCCACTGAATGTTCACATGGCTGCCCAGCTCTATATCACTCCCTGTGTGGGAGTCAGGATTTAGAAAATAGGTACAGATGCAGCCTCGGTGGGGAGCAGACATAGGAAAGGATAGGTGAGAGGCAGAGGTCCTCCAACCATGTTAGGAGAGTGTCACCAACAGAGAAGCTACATGGGCTATGGCAAGAAGGATGGCTAGTAGGGGTCAGCAAAGGGGACATTTCAGACAACAATGAAAAGAGAAATGACTACGCTGAACATCTCTCTGATGGGCCCAGTTCCCAGGTGCTTTACATATGCTTTGGAGGTTGAGATGCTAAGTAAAGAAAAGGGTGTTGATGAAATCATTTACGAAGATAGGGATGTGGGAGGGAAAAATCGTACAAGGCGCAATTATGTAAAACAGCCCAAACATAGCTGTGGAGAACTTCTGTTGCCATTGCTTCTTTCTGCCCCACCCTGCTGAGGAGATCTCTCTCATCCTGTTCTCTCTACTTCTCTCTCCCCATGCCTTCAGTCTTTCTTTGCCTATACCTCCTTCATGTTGATTTTCTCCATGGTTCATGTAGACTCTTCTGTGATGGAGTCTATCTCCAGCATTGCGTATTGACTAGCTCTATTATGGGAAGGCTGGGTAATTAGCTGTGTCCATCTTCCAGTGACTTCGAGACTCAGCCCTGACACAGGACTTCAGGAACAGTTTGTGTTGTGTACATGATGATGGCTTTTATGAAAATGTGATCAGTGCAAACTGAGAAGCACTCTGAATGTGTGTGTGAGTCTTTTAAAGGTATACAAAGTCTTAGAGAGAGATAGAATCCTTTAATGGGAACAAAAGGTGGGAGAGATTTAAAGTCAGTCCGATGTTTGCTTAGTTGAGGCTTTTCCTCTCCCTGATTACACATTCCTGAATGAATGTTCTTTTAATAATTATAATCCTCATACAACCAAACATGTTTTCTTAATAGACTTCAGATAATGAGGGAATCACATACCTATGTGTGCCTGATCTACATTTCAAATCTTTGCAAATTTTCAAATGATTTTCCTTAGCTGTGTCATTGCTTCATTTTCTTCTTTGAAAGACTCCTGTAGCCAGGAATAGTGGCACAAATCTGTCACCAAGTACATGGCAGGTGAGGGGGAAATGACCATGAGCTCAAGGTCATCCTTAGCTACATAGTTTTTAAGGCCAGCCTGAGCTACATGAGATTTTGTCTTAATTACAGGAATGAAAATGATAAAAGAAAAATCTGGAAAATTCAATGTGCTTCTGATTGTGCTTCTAGGATTCTTATTTCAGTAAACAACATAAACTACTCCATGGACACAATCCACTGAGTAGCAGCCTTGTTCAGCTCAGGGTCAGGAGGGCTTTGGAGTATGTGTGCAGGTGCAAGCTGACTGGCTAAATTAGAAAATGGAAGATGTATCATGAGTAAAGTGAAAAGAGCTCCCGACACTGGTCCAGGATCGGCTTCCATGTTCTGCCTTTCTCTGTCAATGACAACATCGAAGACCCTTAAATGAGACCTCCAGAATATCATTCATAACAGTTCTGAAGTGATATTGAGATAGAATGAGTTTCTTCAAAGTCAAGAGATAAATGTGACCTTTTATGTTTAGAAGAGCAACAGAAGTCAGTTCATGTGGATAGAAGGAGCCAGCCTAGAAAGATACTGGAATCTCAGATATCATAAGAGGGTAGCACTTACATGATTACAATGTTATGAATAGAATTATCTGCAAGTCTGAACATTTTATGTGTGTAATTTAATGGGCATAATTACATATGCATATTGCATGCAGTGCGATAATACAGTATATAGATACAATGCATGGGCAGTGATCAGAATGAGGTAATTAACATGTCAATCATCACACGTACCCTTATCATTCTTTGGATGATAGTATACAAAATAGGATTTATTAGCTATTTTAAAGTACACAAGGCATTATAATTAGGCTTATTTACACTACTTTTCTATTAAATCGCAGCTGGTTTTCTTTCCGTCCCATTGTACACACTAGCAGTAAACCCTCTTCTCCCATGACCATTCTCTCACCTTTTATAAAATCGGCACTTCAGCGTGGCAGATGTACTAGAACATGGTACATTTGTCTTTTGCATCTGATGTATTTAACTAAACATAGCCAGATTCATCCATTTTATTGCAGACGATAGGGCTCTTTCTCAGAGCTGAACAACATCTCATTACACGGATATACCAGATTTTCTATATGCATTCTTTCACAGACAGACACTGGGGCAGCTGGAGATAGTGCTTCTGTAAATGTGGGTATCTGCATGACCTCCAACATTTGACATTGTTTTACATACCTTCCCAGCAGTGCTCTTCTAGCATTTCATCATTATGCTGTTATTGCATTCCATGGTAGTTCTGCCTCTAATTTTAGGGATGACCTTCACATAGGTTTCTTTCATGGCACAGTGATTTGCATTCCAAGCACAGTGTTGCACAGGTCCTCTTTCACTCCTGGTGTTTGTTGAATCTAGTCACTGCTCATAGCCATTCTTACTACGATAATGTGAGCACCACTGTGTTTTTTGTCGACTGACATGTCCTTGATGGTTAGTACTCTGCCAATTTCCCCATCAGTTCTCTTTGAAAATTTGTCCTTCCTTTGAGAAATACCTTCTTAGAAGTCTGAATGTCTTTAAAATGTCGAATATGTCTAAGAAGTACTCTTCTGATAATTAGTTAATGGGAAATATTTCTAACGTGACTTTTCTCACCTGGATAAGGGGTTGCAGAGTCACTAAAAGCAGAAGAGAACCCGACAGGATATTTTTGATCCATTCTTATTTAGTCTTTGGAAGAGAACAATCCTTGTGTCTGTGATTTTGTTGGTTAATATCATATGCAACTATGCTTGAAAAGCTATATCTACCATCCAGTGCCAAGCCTTTCCTCTAGGCACTTTAATAAAAATAAAACAGAGTATGTACCAAAAAAATTGACAAGGAGTCACATCCTCAATGTCATGACTGACTGTGAAGTGTCCTCTTGCCAGAGACAGTAGTAGTTGGTAGGTTCTGGGTACTTTAGAAGGAGTGAAGCATCTGGATGAAGATCGATGGAGTGTGTTCCAGAAAGGCAGACACTGGCTCAGGCCCCTGCCTCCTACCCATCATGATGTCAAGCTCCAAGACAATTGCCTCCCATGATACTGTGCTTTGCATTGGTCCCAGAAATGATAGAACCAAGGGATCGTGATTTTGAAACCCTTGAAAATCTATTTCAAGGTAGATTGAAAAAACCCTGCTTTTGAACGATTTCACAGGTACCTTGTGACTGAGATCTAAAGTAGCACACATTCAGGTTGCAGGGTGGCAGAGAATGGCCGGTGCAGAGTGAGTGCGTGGAGAGAATGAGAGTCTCTAGCATGACTCAGCTTAGGGGTGTGGGGTGTTTGGTATCCTCCAGGAACACAGCTACGTATCTTGTTTGTAATTTTATACTCTGCCCTCTACAAAGATTTTTCATAGTATATTGTTGTCCTGTTCTAGTTTCCTTTGTGATATCAGTGTGAATTGGAGAATTGTTTTCACTCTATGGCTGATGAATTGACAAATAAAATGGTTATTGTTGGCTTAAGGTTTTTCTTTTTTACCTTTACCTTGGCATCTTAGAAATGTAGGATATTTTTCCTGTGATTTACATGATTTCCTTTTAATTTCTTGACTCATGAACTCACATATAGCCTCTAAAACAGATTTTTGAAACTTAAAATGAAGACTCAGTTTTGATGCCCTTTACTGTAAGAGCATTTTCTCATGCAAGAGGTCACAGGAGATAGTAAAAGCCAGACATCCTGATACAGTAATCCTACCTCCTTCAAGTGAGCTTAGAGAAATCTGACGTAAGATGGGAGAGTGGGTGATTTTCTGTCGGCAGAGCCTTGGCTTTCAGTTGTTATCCTGTTTACTTGTCTCAGAGCAAAGGATTTGCATCAGCACCTCTCCAAGGCACATTCAGATTTTAGATTTACAGGTTGTACTTCCTGTTTCTATGAACTGCATTCCTATTCATTCCTCTAGGTCCCCATTAAACATGGTCAACGCATAATTCCTTTTTCAAGTCATTCAAGGGGTTTCCATGGTTTTTTTCTTTCCTTAGTGTGTATATACCTGTGTTATGTGTGTATATTCATATGCGTGCTTTCCGGTGCATATGTGCACAGGCAGGACATAAAGTTGAGGTTCTATTTATTCCTCCATCACTCTCCATTTGAGCCTGAGTCTTTTATAAGACTCAACTTCCTGGTCAATGAAATGTAAACATCTGCCTGTGTCTCCCTTCTCCTCCCCCGCCCCACCAGTGTAACAGTTCCTCATGTAGATCAATACACAGGCACTGTGCTGGTAAGATTTATGTCAACTTGATATAAGCTCTTTGGGAAGAGGGAAACTCAGTTGAGAAAATGCCCCTACCAAATTGGCCTTGTGTGTGAGTAAGCCCCTGGTGCATTTTCTTGATTGCTGATTGATATAAGAGGTAACAGCTAACCATGTGCAATGCCAGCCCTGGACAGGTACCCACATTAATGGAGAAAAATTCAAACTGAAAAACCAAAGAAAGAAAATAGATTGAGCCAGCCTTAAGAAAAAAAGCCAGGAGGTATCTCTCCTCCATGGCCTTGGCTTCAGGTCTTGCCTCTAAGTTCTTCCTTGAGTTCCTGCCTTGACTTCCGTCAGTGATGGACACTAAGCTATCAGATTACATAAACCTTTTCCTCCACAAGTTGCTTTTGACCGTGGTGTTTTATCACAGTAATAGAAACCCCAAGAACGACAGCTCTCCGTGTGAGTGTTAGAGATCTGAACTCAGGTCTTCCTGCTTACTTGACAAGGGCTTTACACACTGAGTCATTTCCCCCACCCTCAGAAAAATTACCGTTGCCTGGTAATTTTTTATGTCTTTTTACATACATCACTATACCTGTAATTATCACATGTTGCCTGGACCTTTATCTGTGTGCTTCAAATCTAACTTGCATCAAAGTGACAATGGGGGTATAACTTTCATCTCAACTGGGCATACTTTTAATCCCTGCAATAGGAGGTAGAGGCAGGTAGATCTCTGTGATTTCAAGCCTAGCCTGGTCTATGTAATGAGTTTCAGGAGAGCCATGGCTATAAAATGAGACCTTGTCTCAAGAAACAAACAAACAAAAGAAATGTAACCATATATGTCCATGAGCCTACTTGTGTGAAAAAAAAGCAAGATCTAATATGGAATAGGAGTCCATAGTTTGCTAATACCTTGTGTCTGAAATATTCTATTTTAATTTATTATTTTTGGTTTTTATATATGTACATAATGTATTCCAATTCATTTTTCCCAAGCAGTCTTCTCTCTCTTTTCAGGCCTTATTAACTGTCTTCCATCCCTACCAACCCCATTCAAAGATCCATGACTTTGGGTTTGTTTTGTGGCCCATTTCGTTTAACCTGGACCATCACTGTGGCCATTGTATTGGAACAATCCATTGAAACCTGGTTAGGTCACCTGTGGGTAAACAATGACGACCCTCTAGCTGAATCTGTGAGTAGCACATGGTTCAGTGGTGTGGGATAGATCCTTTTCAACCTCATCCTTTACTCATGTCTGACTCTTGATGGATACATTCTTGTGTAGATCCAGTGTAGACATTAGTAGCTATTTTGAGTTCCTGATTGCAAAGGCTGAGACTCATCCCACAATGTGATTTTATAACCGTTTTCTGTTCCTTCTGGCTCTGACATTCATTCTGCCCATTTCTTGTGATGTTCCTAGTCCTAGATGGGATGATATAAATACCTTGTAGGACTCAGTACTCATCTATCACTTATTCTTAGCCAAACCCTTTGAATTCATCATTGTTTGATGGAAAGTAAGGCTCCTCTGACTAACGCTGAAAGATGCATTTATCTACAGATATGAACAGAAATATTGAGAAGGAAGTTTGATGTTGTGCCAATTTGCTAAGCAGGAGTATTTAGTTCTTCCCTAGGGTCTATCATCTATGGAGGCTTGAGTTTTTGACCAGTTTGCAGTGGCAGGCAGAAGTTCCCTTCTGTGGAACATATATTAAGTACAACCAGAGAGCAATTGGTTGCCTCCTTAATGGTACCAATATTGAATAAGTAAACATATCTTTCCTGGAAAATTGGTATTAAAATTTTTTTGGAAACTCTATAGTATAAGGACACTAGCAACTTTTCTTCTCCAGCAACTTGTGTAGACTTTCAACACTTTGAAATTTAGTTGGAGGAGGACATTCCCAGAACAATTATAGCTTGATTTCTCTATAGCTTGCAATCAAGGTGTATGGTGTCATAATCAACAAGGGCTAATCCTCTAGTTTCCTCCTCCTGCCCTTCCTTCCTGCCCACCATCCCTCCTCCCCTGCTGTTCCCTCCTGCCCCCAGTCCTTTCCCTCTTTCTCTTTATTTTTGCTGCAATTATCTGCCATGAGCATGTCATAAGGACAGGTGAATGCTGAAAACAAAAGGGTTCACTTTACCATGTTGTAGAAATTTTGCTATCTCATTCCAAAAATCAAGTACATAAACAATCTAATTTTTAAATGTATGAATATACTTTGGCATAGTCCTAAGGCCTCTTAACCAAAAAAAAAAAAAAAATGCAAAAAATAAAAATAAATCAAAATAAATAAAACCAATCCTTCTTCTTGGTCAATGCAGGAGAAAATAAATATTAGGAGCTGATGTAGGCTATGTCCCTGGCAAGAGCAGATAGCTGATATTTTGGCCATAATGCTCCTTCCTGGATGCCCACAGTCACTGCTTCCATTCAGTTTTCATAGATACCTAATGCAAGGCTCCCATTAAGTCCTTGCCTCACTTTCTCCTCTTCTGTCTTCATCTGTTACTTGGATGGTAGATGGTAGTAACTGTAAATACTAATAATCACAAGTAAACAATGAAATATATTTTCTTAATTTCAATAAAATACTTGGGATATATTCACATGGTTTCTTAGTGAGAATATTTCAGTGTGTGTGTACAAGTGCTGGGGCCACAAAATACAGTTTATTCAGAATTGCAAAGGATGGATTCTGAAATACTCAGGGGTAGCTGTGACGAGTGGACATTTCTGTGGACACACTGGGTCTGGAGCTTTCTTCACTTGAGGAATCTGAATGTCAAATGTTATCTTGATTTATTGAAGGTAGTTTCTTCCCCCAAGTTTCTCATTTGAAAATAAAAATCAATGGGGTATAAAATTGTCTCCATGAAAGCAAGGTATTTGGCCTTCATAAGAGATACACTGGAAGGTATGAATGTTGAAAGAGTATTTGGTATAATAAGAAATAGTATTAGTGAAATATCCAAATTCCTAAAACCCATCCGCTCCTTGAAACCTGGGTCTTGGGTAAAGAAAGTTGAACCAATTTATATCATGCTAAAACTGTTTGTTTTAAGGGGGTGAAACCAACAGAATATTTTCAGCAATGACCAACAGATGATGTAGCTACAAAGAACAGTAGATGCAGTGCACATGGGCAGTGAAGGAAGTTGCCTTAAATTTGGTTATAACGCAACATGCTGCCAGATCTTCTTTCTCTTCGAGCAATTGAAGAAAGGTGAAGCCAGAAAATATGAGGGAATCAATCATTTGTTTTAGTCCAAGTTCACTGATATGTCTTGGTTGGGATGAGTAAGTCCCTAGTGGCTTCTACATGGAAAGGGTTTTCATTTTAATATCTGTGGAGCAGATACAAAGCACAATGTTCTCACCATGAAAACATGAGCGCTCCCTTAAGCTAGCAGATCAGAGAGCAAAGAAATGGGGCATGGGGGAATCTCAGTTCTGAACAGTGGACCACCTTTCTGGACCTGCTTGCCTGAGGCTGGCATTTACCTTCTATTTAAAGAATAAGAGCAGCATACTGATCACTATCTGAAGTCATGTGACCTCAGGAACCTCAGGGAGAATGCACCAGAACAATTCCTGTCAGTTTACCTCTTCATTTCCTTGAGGTCCCCTGTGCTCAGAGTGCCTCCACCTCCCCGTCACCACCAGCATGCCATGACGCCTGTGAGGCACTATTATTAAAAATGTCATTGCAGACAGCACCCATTATCCAGCAGCCCGCCCAGCCTTTCATGCTCCCTTCAACTTCCATTCTCAGAGAAGCCCTAGGTAGCAAGCACTTTCTCTTCACACATAGGCAAACCTGTCTGTGAGAATGTGCTGGAGTTGCCCCACCTACTTCCAAGGCTTGCTTGGGTATGGTTTACATAAACACAATCCCTAGTTACAGCCTTCAACCTCCAGGGCCCTGTGCAATGGTGGCTGGAGCATGGGGTGGCTGAGGCAGTCCAGAAAGCATAGGGAGTCAAATTCTGGTGTTCAGCTGGAGTTCCTGTTTTTCTTCATATTTACTCTGCAACCCTAGGCCATGATTCTCTCTCTCTAAAAAACAGACAAACAACCAAAACCCAACAACAATAAAAAACAGAAACAAAAACCAAAAGCAAACACTATCACAGATATGCCCTGGGATGTGTCAGATGATTCCCAATTCAGTCATGTTTAAAGCCAAGATGGACCATCATGCTAACCTTTCCTCCATCCTTAAAGCAGCTCCTCAGGTCTGATGTAGGGTGTATCCTTCATGTTGGAAGGACACACAGGTAAAGTTGCATAGCAGACCCTATGTGTTTGCTTCTATACAGCTGATGTATCTGTCAGTCTGTGGATTAACAGTGTCATCTTCCTGTAAGGGATTATCTTGCTTTCATGCAGATCACACCTGGTAGACCCAGGGTTTGTTTCTGGTTGTGAATCCCAGCCTGTTCCCATCTTAGATTCCCTTTAGCTCACTGCTGTGTGACTCCAGTTTAAAATAGCAAGACCCACTGATTTAATTGCCCTTTTTTCTTAGCTGCATGAGAGCCACGTGACTCTTACAGTAAATCTTCCTCCAAATTAAAACTGTGCCATGGCTCAGAATGACTCTTCAGGTTAGCTACCTGAGACTGCTTGCTGTGATGATGTTTGATGTGAGATTATTATCCCAACCTATGTGGCATTTAAGGAAATGTCTAATTCAAATAAAAGAAAAATGCCTGAGGCCATTCTGTAATTGTGAATAGTGGAATACTGAATAATGGCTCTGGCAAAGGCCTTGGACCTTGCTTTCTTGTCTTCACTCTAAAACACAACCTCTCTAAGAACACCAGCACTGATAACAACATAAGAACACCTATATTGAGAGAATTTGTCAAAATAACTCACCTTCTTTTCTAGTAAGCGGGAAAAGTTTTGCAAAGAAAGTGGATAGGTGTTGATAGCTGGGATGCGACCTTCCTTTTAACCACACCAGTGATGGGTACAGACTGAATACCCTATTGTCGGCCCAGTGGTCCAACCCCATCACACTTCTAGCAAATGACATATTATATGGCCGACTACTTGACCTCTCTTCCTGAGATCTCTCCTCATACAGAAACTCAACACAAGTAATCAACCCTACAAGCAGTATCAAAACTTTCAATCCAGGTGGAGGTTTCTCAAAACAGAAACCAGGGTTTGTCCCAGGATGGTGGTCCTGGAGCATCATTATAGAATTGTAGACTGCTGATTTGAGAGGGAATCTCTTCTAGTGTGTTTTATTCATTAAAGACTATGGATGACATTTGACATTTGAAGCTAATTTTCACCTAAGTACTTGTGGCCAAAGAAGAACAGGAATTTGGGATTTTTCTATTTTAGGAATATTTGTACCACAAGAGATTTGTTCCTAATGAATAAAATCATCCATGTGACATGAAGATAATCTCTTTAATGTTCTCAAAGTGTCTGCCATGTTAGTGTAGCCATTAGCAAAAGACCCTAGAAGAAAGTTTCCACTTTTGATCCCATACCAGAGCTTTCAAAACTTTGGATTTTGGGTCAATTTAGATTTTTGGATTAAGCATATTCAGCCTGCAGTCCCATCTCAAATGTCTGGAGAAAAAAATATCATTCACTTAAAAAGTTAGGTTTCAGGTATCAAATTCAAGAAATTCAAGGTCAAATCATGTCCAAATATGTATTAATTCCAGTAAAAGAAAAATACATCTATCAGAGACCCAACTTCCATGATCCAGAATAGGGAAAAATCAGCTAAGCTGTGGGGATCCCGTGGGGTTCAAGGTAATTTGGAGGCCTGGATTCTTCCTTCACAGACTGTCTGGGAGAGCAGAAAGCAAAGCAAGTACCATCCATATTTGACTGTACATGTTTATACTGACCTAAGTAAACAGATGTGAAGATTGTATTTTTGATAAGTAGTGGGCAGGCTGTCCATATGCATCAGCATACAGCAATGTGTGTCTATAAAGACATAGTCTGCACATGCAATTTGGAAAGGGGGGCCTCATAGGGCAAATCCAAGCACCTTCATAGCATTCTCTGGAAAGACAGATTGGAGAGGTCTTGAAAACTTCGACTTTTCACTCTGTATGTGTGTATTTACAACCTTGCTGTAATTGTTGTTATAAAGACAAAGTCCGAAATGGTCAGAATCTGAGAAGAGCAGTAAAAGACACAGTGGTGTGGGGCACACCCTGTGTCTGGCACCCTACTGCACTCTCTGTCTCTGCTGACTCAGGACAGCAGGCTGAGAGGTGAAAGGCTCCAACATACCACTGAGAAGTTTCTGCAAGCAGAGTCTGCCCAGGACAGAAACAAGGGCAGGGTGGGGTAGACAGACCCCTCAGAAAAAAGGGTGGGACACGTAGGGGGGGTGAATCAGGGAGAATTTGCACCTGAGCTTTACTCTTGTTTGTAGTAAGACTTTGCTTCTGAATATGCCTGTGACTGTGTATGAAGGCTGTAGATTCTCTGCAGAAAGCAATTTTACAAAATTGCAGCAGAGCAGTCCGAAGTGACTCCATTCTTTCCTGGACTCTGTTTCCTCCAGGCTGATCACCCTCTCCTTGGGACTGGATCAATCACTGCAACCCCACACACCTTGAGAATGACCTGGGCTACTAGTCACTATCTCTGACTTGATACAATATTTGGATAAAATATCCTGCTTTTTCCTTTACATCAATCATTTTAATTAAAATTTAAAGATACTTGTAAAAATCTTAGTCAGTGTGAATTTTTATCAGTGAAGAAAATTATAAAAATAATTATCCAATAAAGAAATACAACACTATTATTAAAAATATTTTATGATAAATGTTCTTGTAAACTACAGATTGATCTTATGATCAACTTTGGGCCTTGAACCTGAGTTTTTCTTTTTTACTCTGGTGTTTACTACATTTACTGACTAAACTGTATTCTATCTCCCCTATAATAGATAGCAAGATAGTTGTCACTGATTTATTTTATGAAAGTAAATGTAAAGATGAGATGATTTTTTTTTCTAAATTTGTGTGGTCATGAGAACATAACATGATATTATCATATTTTAAATATGTACATAATATGAACTGTAGAGGATAGGTCAAAAGCTCACTGATTAAGGACACTAGCTGCTCTTGCAGACACCATGAGTTTAGTCTCAGCACTAACATTGCAGTTTGCAACTACCTATAACCCCAGTTCCAGGGGGTCCAATGCCCTCTTCTGTCTTCCATGGGCACCTATACACATGCAGTACAGATATATGCCAGGGTGCACACTAATGTCTGTAAACTAATTTTTAAAAAATGATTAGGTATATATATTTAATACTTTAAATAATCTAACTTTTAAAATGCACTTACAAAATTAAAATTTTCAGCAGTAAACAAATGTGTTTCCAAAGCCATTTCTCATGTCACAACAATTTGTCACCTTGCCCTCCTCTCAAAAATGTTTGTTGGCCCTTCAATGTATTCCCATATTACACACAACTTTGTGTGAATCAACACATGTGCTCCTGTGAACTCACAGCATGGGAGGAAGGTGACTTGGATAAAGACTGTTATGTTAATAACAAAAGGTAGGATTATTTGCTTTTTGATAATGGATCATCGGTTATATACATAAGAAATATATACAATATTTCTGAATAATTTCCTGATGATGTTGTATAGTTAAAGTATAATTCGTGTTTCCTAATTATCAGATTCTTAAGATGGCCCCATTTTTTAGGTTGTAGTAACACTGCTAAGATGGAGTCATGTCCATCAAATATACATTCCATATAGATATACGAGTCTATATACGATACAATGGAAGTAGAACTGTTGGGACAAAGGACTTGTATACTTTGAGAAATGTGTCCAAGTTAGGAAAAATCCTTACACCAGCCCTCAAGCTCATAAAATATTGAGTGTCTTTCAAAAAAGTAGGTCATTGCTATTTTATTTTTATAGAATTACTTAACATGTGTGTACATGTATGCATGTATGTATGTGTGGGTGACTCTGTGTGTATAAGTGTGTGTGTGTTGGTGCAAGTGTGCCATGGTTCAAGAAATCAAAAGACAACTTATAGGAGCTAGTTCTCTCCTTCTGAGATATGGACTTTGGGGATTGAATTCAGGTCCTCAGCTTTATGGCAAGCACCCACTGAGCCATCTTGCCTGCCCTGGTTACTGTTCTTTTAAATGTAGTCTTTGTACACTAAGCTTTTCCAGTCATGCAAAGGTCAGAACTGTGTAACACAGTTTTCTGGGACAAAGGTCATGTCCAGGCTTGGCCTAGATCCACTGGGGCAGCTCTCAGCGCACTGCATCATATGCTGATAGGTTTACTAAAGCTGTGTGGCTGATTCAGTTTTGTGATCTTATTGCCGTTTCCCATTGCCTTTGTGGATCAGTGCTTTAGGAATTGCCTGCCTCTGTATTAATAGCTCTCATCGAAGTCTGTATTTATGGGCCTAAGCCTCATCATTAATAATGCAAAACTGACTTGCCTTCACTCATTACTACTGGAAACAACTATTTGAAATTGAAACCAGACTTTAATATGTGTATGTCTTAAGAATGTACTGCTACATTTAAAACTGTTTTCCACTCTGACTTTCAGTGCTTCAAGTTTCATTCTCAAAATAGGTAAATATTGTTTAAATGAAAAAAATGTATCAAAGTTTTTATCTATGTGTTCATTTAAATATATAGTGAAGGAGTGCATATGCTGTAAACATATTCTTCAAAATATACCTATATATCTAGAGCTGGCTGTCCCATCTCTTCTTCCAGAGAGAATGAGAAGAGGTAAAGGGATATTAGAGAGAAGGAGACAAGAGAAGCCATAGAATCACTAAGATTTTATAGATAAGAAACTTGCATGAAGCAGTTTAATACCCTTTGTCTTAGTCAGGGTTTCTATTCCTGCACAAATATCATGACCAAGAAGCAAGTTGGGGAGGAACGGGTTTATTCAGCTTACGTTTCCACACTGCCGTTCATCACTAATGGAAGTCAGGACTGGAATTCATGCAGGTCAGGAAGCAGGAGCTGATGCCATGGAGGGATGTTTCTTACTGGCTTGCTTCCTTCTCCTGGCTTGCTCAGCTGACTTTCTTATAGAGCCCAAGACTACCAGTCCACCGGTGGCACCACCCATAAGGGGCCTCCCTCCTTGATCACTAATTGAAAAGATGTGTTACAGCTGGATGTCATGGAGGTATTTTCTCAACTGAAACTCCTTTCTCTGTGATAACTCCAGCTTGTGTCAAGTTGACACAAAACCAACCAGTACACCCTTCAAGCAAAAGTCAAGGGCTGGAGAGATGGTTTAGTGGTTAAGAGCATTGACTGTTCTTCTAGAAGTAATGAGTTAAATTCCCAGCAACCACATGGTGGCTCACAGCAATCTGTAATGGAATCTGACGACCTCTTCTGATATATCCGTAGACAGCTACAATATACTGATATAAGCAAAATGAATAAAGAAAAAGCCAAATGTTCCTGGGAGTCTTACACCTTCTGTCATTTGGATAAGCCATACCGAAGTTAGTTGTCAGAATGAATTTGACTCTAGAAAAAGACCAAACTTATGTTCCAAGTTTTAGTTTAGAGAAAATGGTTATTTCATGTAAAGACTTCAAACATTTTAGATAAGCAACTTCTTAGTTCCCCTTCCATTGCTGCAATGAAAGTCCCAGAGGAAATCAACTTAGGGAGATAATATTTAAGGGTGGGATCAATTGTACAAGAATGTCAAGGCATTAGGAACTGACAGCTTTTCCTTCACAATCAATAAGCAGAGTGAAGGAAGACCTGCTGAGCATTGTCCCTGTTCATCATTTACACAATCCAGGATCCCACCGGGGTATAGAGCTACCCACAGTTGGTAAAATTTACCAACAATCAAAATAATCCTCCTCAGCCCTTACATCCATCTCTCAGTCTATATCTGGTTCTGTCACAGTGCGGTGCAACAGTGTTAACAGGCCAGACCCCCTGGAGCTCCAGGGGATTAGACCACCAACCAAAGAAGACACATAGAAGGACCCATGGCGCTGGCCCCATATGTGGCAGAGGATGGCATTGTTGGACATCTGTGGGAGAAGAGGCCCTTGGACCTGAGGGTGTTCAATGCCCCAATGTAGGGAAATGCCAGGGTGGGAAGACTGGAGGGGATGGGTGGGTGGGAGAGCACCCTCATAGAGGCAGGGGGAGGGGGAATGGGGTAGAAGGTTTCCAAAGAGGAGACCTGGAAATGGGAAAACATTTAAAATGTACATAAAGAAAATATCCAATAAAAAAGAAAATACTACACATCACAACAACACATTTAAAAAATTAATAATTGTATTTATTGATTGATTTTTTCTTATCAATAAATAGTGTATATGGATGACAAACTGACTTATTGACTTAGGGGAGTGTGAACCTCAGTCACATTTGTAATCTGTACTGATAAGACCCTCTATGCAGAATTACTAATGTCAGCCACAATTTAGTACTGAGATAAAAATTGACCTAAGTTTTTAACACTGACACTTAACTCTCACTGTGCACTCATTCACTCATCGGAATTTTCCACCTCACATTGTAGCTAACACACATCTACATTGTAATAAAATGTTCTGCTTCTAACTTTTTTTATGTGAAAACAACATAGAGTTATAAGGATAATATATTCTTTTTTAAAAATATAGCTGAGATCTTGAATCTAAGCAATTTTTTTTTTTGATCCTTTGAATGCCTTGGGACTCTGGGCAGAATAATTCAGTGGCTTTATTAGTAGCCAAATATTTGCAGGTAATGGCAGGTAATCCCTCAATTGAGCATTAAGACCCTGAGAGTATGCCTAAGTGGTTCTCCCTCCAGGGGGTTTGGGTAAACACTTGCTCTATATGCTATAGAGTGAGTATAAGATAATAGGAGAGAGGTTCTGCATAGTGGGGCTCTGTGGGACTTCCCTAATCCCTGTGGCTCAGGGATGGAAAGCATTTCCTTTGGTCTCTTCTCACAGAAGGCTGCTGCTGAGGAACACTGGTCCAGGCTGCCTACCAAGTCAGCATTCGGTGTCCTGTGACCATGCTTCCATTGTTCTTCTACTGTGGCCACTGAAACTCTGCTTGCTATGGCTCTGCATGTCTCCTCAGGGACCTCAGGACAGTATAGAGGCTAAGAACCTGGGTGCTGTTAGAACACATCCACCAGCACATAAGCAAAATCCCAAAGCCATAAACAAAATCCGTAAGACTCTTGCTGAAGTAAGGCTACCTTGGGCTGAGGAATTAGCTCAGTGATAATGTTGCTCCACAGGCAAGAGAACCAGAGCTCATCTCCAGAGCCTAAATAAAGAGCTGCATATGATGGCATGCATCTGTCATCCTGGCTATGGGAGGGTAGAAACCACTGGTTCTAGGAGCACACTGTTCAACCTAATCTGATGAGTGAGCATTAGTACCTTGTGAGAGACCCCATTTCAAACAAAACAAAGCAAACAAACAAATAAAAAACCAACCCATTAATTTAAAACATAAAAATAATTTTAAGACACCATAGGAGCAATATCTGAGATTGTCCACTGATTTGCTTTGGAATAAGTAAATAAGTGTCTATGTACTTGTGCAACCTATGGTACCACACACATAATAAATACATAAATATTGCAGACCATTTAGACAGAGTTATTTTAAGAGGTCATGAAGACCTGTCTATCTATTTGAATTCTATGATATTTTAAAAGTAAGAGTCTTTAAAGAAACACACCTACTCAATAGCTTTTTCTTGTTAGGCAACATGGCATGGTAAAGGGACATCTAAACTGGAAGCCAGGCAAGTAGAGACTGAAGATTTCCTTTGGTCCTGAGGGGCTGAGACACTTTCATATGATGCTTCTCTGATGGTAAATGTAGAGACAATGAATCTTGGAGTTTCATGGAAACCACTGAGAGGTAGATGATCATCGCTCAGGGGTCAGATTAAGTGGGTTGAGCTCAAGGCAGCAGCTTCTCCAGGGAGGATTCTGGTGTATCATATCACAGAGGAAGTAGATGGATGATGGGCCAACCTGCAACTCTGGCTACTTAGCTTGTTCATAAGATTTAACCCCAAGATGCACACAGGACCTGAAGAAAGATCTCTTTCTTTTCCTACAAGAAATACCAAACTCAGTGGCAGACTTGTAAGTATATCAATAGTAAGATAACCATGTGCTGAGGCCCTTTGTCACATGAGCTAAAAACAAAGGGCTCTGATGTGTTTCTGGAGAGGCTGGGTAAATAGGCAAGGTGAGCATACAAGCCATATGTTTCCCACAGTTCACTGGGGTATCCACAGATATCTGTATGGAATAAAAAAACAACCTAATATGCAAATTTTGACGATATGAGGAGTTGATGGGCAAATGTTTCGTGGGATTTGCAAGTTTGTGGACAATAGAACCAAAACTTGGATATTTCATTCATATGCACACTTGGAGCTTATAAAGTTGATAGAAGAAACTCCTCAGCTTCATCCACTTGCAGAAAATTAGCTTAGGGGCCTTCCCTGCCTCACCACTCATAGTCCACTGACTAACAGAAATTCATTATTCATCAGAGACAACAACTCATTTTGCAACCTGATCATCTCTTTTCTGTTTGTTGTGTCTCTCAATTGTGCCTGCCATTTTCAAACAAAGATGTTGAAAAAAAAGTCTTCTGGCAAGCCATGGCAGCATGGAGTTTTATAATTAGCAGCCCTGTGGAATATCAGGTTAACTCACCTTGATAGATAAGCTCACTGAGCCTGGGGCCCCGGAAAACTGAGTCAGAACTTTCAGAGATCCATCTCCTGTGCACAAGGAGGGCCTTGTAATGTCATTTCACTTTGAGTAAAGGAATGGAAAGTCTATGTCATGTGGGAGCTACAATGTTTCCTGCCAACAGGGTCTGAGGATCTGAATAATTCGAAGAGGAGTGTTAGTGGCCATGAAAAATCAACAGGACATGGAGAGATACTGAGATCCAAAGATCTCAATGCTGAGTACTTTCACTGTTACATGTGGAGTGAAGAGCATACTTGGCTGTATTAGACTCATCTGTTTTAGTCTTGAAAATTGGAAATTTAAGATCTATGGATGATTTGATTGGATCTTGAACTTTATCCAAATGCTAGTTGTGACACACTAGGGTAATCAATTATGTTCCTAGTGCTGTACAAGGCAGAAAGAGAAGGGGATATGTATGGCACTAATGGCTAACAACAAAGATTGATGTCAACAAGTTTCATTCTTTTATTTGTGTTACCTTCTGGTTCTTTGAGATGGCATTGCACAGTATCCCAGGCAAGCCTGCAGCTTACTGTCTTGATCTCATAGGAATCTACCTCCATCTACTTCCTAAATACTGAGGTTACGTTTATGAGTCACCATGTAGCTAGCTAAAAATTTGGGCATGCCCTAGCAAGTCCCGTAGTAGATCACCACGGTTTCCTCGGTCTTACATTTTTCAGGACTACTGGTAGGTACCCTGAGAGTATTCTAGACTGGGTTCTTATCACTTTTAGAAGAGCTGTCACAAGTGTGATACTGTTTACTAAGCTCCATAGGCAAGATGGCTGTCCTACAGCCTGTCCTACCTCTACGCATAGGCATTTCCACCTATCTTTCAATAACATCTACATCTCCCTGCTTGGATATCAGGTGAGTGCCAGTCTCTTGCTAAACTAAAGTTATCCCTACAGGGAGAAGACATGCAGACTTTGGTGACCAATTGCATAATGTAGCTTCTGTGTCAAGGCTCAGACATTGATGTCTGAGGATGAAGGGCTTTGGTGCTCCAAAGGAGACTATGACAGTCAAAGGAGAAAGTCTTGATAATGATGGACATCTGCTTCAGTGTTGCTGGACCAGTGGTGCCAGGAGAAGCACTTTTCACTCTCCTGTTTATTCGCTGTGGGAATATTACAGATTGGTGAGGCTTGGATCTGAATAGGGCCATATTGCCAAAATCTCAGGGAAAAGGTGTGACTCTCTTTAGAGACTGTTTCCAAGAGCATAGATGATATCATCATAGGACTGGAATGTGTGGTCTGTACTGTCCACTGTCCTGAAATGCCACACCTCTGTCACTCTATGCAATCTAGTTAAAGCCTCAAAACTGTGTCACATTGAATTCTCATATCACATTGAAATTGCCAAAATCAGTCACAAAACCCAAGTTTGTGATTGTTCTGGTACCTTAAGAGCCTTGCCAGTATAAAACAGAATTTGGTGAAAGTTCTTTTCAAAGCACATCAAAAGTACAATATTTATGATTAATTCACACACTCTTTTAGGGTCCTATTCATTGTGCCTCACCACTCAGAGAATCTGCTGCTCGCTGGCTTTTTTCCCATGCCACCTAAATTAGATTTCTGTACTCTAGTGTTGACCTCTTAAGTGCCTCTAGGAATACATTTTAAATGTGAAAAATCACAATTAGATTATGTCTACTTTTTTGTGGCCACTTTTATCTATGCCGAGTCATGCATTTTCTAGAGATATGTGCTCTATTCTTGCTGTTGAGCACTTGAAAAAGTGGGGTTTACTCAGGGTCAGGGACAAGATGGTGCCAGGAATGTAGACTTGACATTCAGTCTGATAATGAGGTCTTAGCATAGCTAGCAAAGGGCAGTGAATTCTGTAAAAGCCCCACCTCCACCCCGTCACTCTTTGGACCTCCTGCCCCATCTGGAAAACAAGTCTTGCTTCTTTCAGATCCATCCTTAGCTGTAACTAGTGGAAATGTCTAACTATTTCAATGGCTTTCACTGACTTTGAGGTGAATGGCTTCTGCCAGTTCCCTGTTCTCATTTGCTTCAGCACCTCAATGAATGATCTTCCCAGGATTATGGAAGACTCCTGCTTGACTGTCTATTAGTTTCATTTATGTCACTGGAGCCATAAGAATGCCCTGTGATGTGATCACAGGGCATGAAGCTGAGTTGAGAAAGCTCCCTTCTCGTGCCAGATATTCAAATTGGATGTTCCTTTTCCCAGAGATTTGAAATTCCTTGTATTTATTTGGAAAGAGATTGAAGTCCCCATCCCTGACACTAAAGAGAAAGCAGGAGGTCCTATCTGTGGGTCACAGGGAAAGAATGTAAGCTCCATGCTTTGTACATTTGGTCAAGCCTTCTTTCCTCTCTTTAATATTGCTAAGCAAACATTCCTGTGCATATGGGCTTTGAGTTTTAGCTGCTTCTCTTTTATCCTCCAGATCCTCTCTCTTATGAAAATGAAAGAAAGAGAGAGAGGTACCTGTATGTAAATGTTAAACACCATTTTTAAATTCATAAGAGTGTGAGGGTAATAAATAGCCTTTTTCATTCAGAAGATGGGAAATTTACATCTTCCCATCCCTAGTGAGTGACTACAAACCAGGAAGCTTTAGCTCTTTCAGAGAAGGGCAGGTTTGCACATAAAGAAAAACGGAGTACAATCAACTTCCTTTAACAAAACTAGGAGGAGAGGAGTGGCTTTATTAAATTGATTGCTTCCTGTTCTATCATGCTACTGATCACATTGCTGCCCATGGAACCCAGCAGAACAGGGGTTCAGAAGACCTATTCCCTCTGCAGTGCACTTGCTGGCCAGACTGCATTCTCCTCTCAGGGCTTGGCCACAGATGTGCCCACTATTCTACTTTAAGGGTGAATTGTACACCTGGGGAGATGGTGAATGGATAAGAGCATTTGCTGGTTTCAGAGGAAGCATGAGAACATGTGCTTGAATGCCAGTAACAATATAAAGTGCCGGGTACAGTTGCCTGTGCTTGCAACCTCAGGTGGATCACTGGGGCTTGATGGCCATTGGCCTAGCTTGAGGTTCAGTACGAGATGCTGTCTCTAGGGATCAAAGAGTGAAAGCCGAGAGCACTGAGGTTTTCCTCTGTCCTTTGCATGTGCGTTCACAAGTGCATGCAGACCCTCAGCACATGCATAGAGCATGCATTCACATCACACATACTTACACACCCATGAAATCAAAATGCATATTGTCCTATTTTTGATTTTCTTAATAGTTTTATTTCAGAAATTTGAGCAATGTCCTTCAAATGAAGCCCAGATTTTTGGGTCAGTCTCCAATCTTTAGGCAAAATTGTTTTTCATGTGCATTTCTATAAAGCCTACAGCTCATTCTTGGAACCTGTCTTGAACATGACATGATTCGTTCCTACCATGTCTAGAGAAAGACCCCTGAACTAAATCTTGTCTCTGGTACTGACCACCTGTGGTTTCCTCATAAGTTAGCCATTTGCTCTAGGATGTGGTTATTCCAACCTGCAAACTCAAAGGCATATTAGTCTAAGTCACAGGCTGCTTTAAGGACTGCATAAGAATGTGATGTTCAGACTGGAGAGCAATGACTGTCAGCTAGTAAATGTGCCCAGAATTAGCCAGCATTACAAATGGAGAGTCCATGACTACTCCATCTCACTAACTCCGGATCTAGAAAATCAATACAATGTGAAAATTACTTTGACCTGAAATAATCACTCAGTTGATAGCCAGGAAACTGAATTATATAAGCAACGCACTGCATGAGATTTGGTCTGTCCTGTTCTCAGGCCTCTTGTCTGAGAAGTAGCTGAAAGAAAGAGGCAGTGATGTACCTGGTATATTATATGTCCCTAGTATATTGTATAACACATATATGTAGTTGATTGTGTACAATAAATCATATATATATAATATACATATATATGTGTATATGTGTATATATATACATATACATATATATATATATATATGTATATGTATATAAAACAAGCTAAGTATATCAAATTCTAGTCAGGCCTCTGTCTATTCCTATCCATGAACTTTAGTAGAATTATTTAGGTAATTTTACAAACCTTCTGAGAACACATTCACAAATATAAAGACCCAGGTAAATGTGGATAATGTTTTGGCTTTTAAAATATGCTAGATATTTCAGATAATTCCCCCTTTAACTAATGGATTCCAACTATTCAGATATAGAAAACCTTCTTTATTATAACTCATTACACTAGGGAAATTAACAGAAGAGCTCCACGAACACTTTCTCTTGCGTGTTTTCAGAATCCAGGAGTCATTGGTTGCATTTATGAGTGATATCAGACTCTCCAAATGTGTTAGGTTTCTGAATTGTTAAAAGAATTTCTTTAAATCTAATATCAGGCTCTCTAGTTCTGATTTCAACCCTTTTATGATTTCTTCCTTTTCAGTTAGTATATGCTCCCCCCCTTCACCCCATCCAGATTTACAGCTGTCAATCTTTTGAAGTGGTTCCAGGCTGTGTAGGTGTTTCAGTCAGGCCTTAGGAAGCTGTCCTGAGAAGGATCCTTCTTCACCTGGTCTCTCTCTCCCCTCCCTTCTTTGTCTCTCTTTCTTTCTACTTCAACTATGCCTGCATGTGTGTGAATGATCATGTGTGTATGTATGTATGCGTGCATGTGTGTGTGTGTGTGTGTGTGTGTGGTATGTACACATTTGTGTGCATGTTTATCCAATTGTGCAATATGAGCTTGTGTGTGTAGTTGTGTGTGTGAATGCATGTAAATGTAATAATAAGTATGTGTGTATGTGTATTGTATGTTATGTGTAATTCTCCCTACAGTAGATGTCATCAGTAGAATTCCAGTTTCCATTTTTGTGTAAGTCAAATGTATAATTAAGAAGAGAAATTTAAACTTTGAAATCAGTCTTATCAGATAGCACAGTGAGACAAATTTGCCTAGAGATATTTGACCCATTTTACTCTTTTCTTAAAGTTATTTTGGCCTAAGCACTCAGAAGTGACTGCCTGCTCCCTTGGCTTGCCCACAGGGAAATCAGTGAGCGCTTTACCTCTGTTCCCACACCACACTGCATGTAAGATTAGCATTAAACAGCCACTCTCAGGAGGAAATCCAGCAGGCCCAGTGAGTTACGCTGAAGTAGCACGGGGCTTATCTGAAATCTTAACATGGAAAAGGGGCCTATCTAGACACAAACAGCTTGAAAAAAGATCTTGATATGAAAGTCCACCTAATGGATTCTTCACTAGAAAGGCAATCTGGGGGTTCTTATCACTCAGGTGGAGGGCCCCAGTGAGGAGTGGATAGCGGTGAATGAAGCAGGCAGTGGCTGTGAGGGACACTGGGCCATTTTAACGTAATTTCTGAAAGACTCTGTTGCCATAACAGAGCCACTTGAACAGGATGTTATTTCGTGCTTGGGGGCAAAATCTGTTTAGATCTTTACTTCTAATAGCATCTCACAGACGCTGTAATTGTGAAATAACTTTCTCAAAATAACTTCATGCAGGGATGGAGAGAAAAGATCAGCGAGATTAATTCTTGGCAAATTTGTCCTGAATGCAATTTGAGGAAATTTTATTTTATTTTATTTTTCAGAGGCACTTTTATTAGACAGTGGTGCTTAGCAGAGAATGAATTCTCTTGGGTCCTAAGGCTTAGGAGATAATTTTTACTTAGTACAAACTGAGATTTCCCTAGTGTTCTAAATCACCCCCAACAAGATGAAAGGCCTCACAGGGTCTGGGGGAAGACAAGAAGCCATCCAGGACAGGGTATGGCAGGAACTTGCCAATGGTATCAGCAGTTTTCATAAAATGGCTTCCCCTTTCTTATGATCTGAAGTCCCCTATGGTAGCTGGCATGACTCCCTCACAATGACAGAGCAGGCAAGGACAGTGGGCTCAGGGTTCATCTTGTGTTGCCTCTGTAGTTCCAGCTTGTCTCTATTTCAGTTTGAGTTTAGGTGACTACAGAGCCCTCGCCTTAGGAAAACTGCAGGGGCAGGAAGGTTTGGTTCAGATCAAAGGAGCAGCTATTGTGACAGAGATGTCTAAGGATCCAGGTCCCAGGTTGCAGACTTCCTGTGATTTCAGTACATGGATGTGAGCAAATGACTCTAGTCCCACATCACCTTCCCACCCCAGTACTTTCATAAAATTTTGAGATTCAATCCTTAGAGTATGCCAAAATGGGGGTCACCACTTTGTTCTCCCTCCTCTTATGGATCAAGTCTTCTCTCTATACCTTCTCTGCCTTCTCAGCAGTGTTTACTGGCCTCCTCTGGAATGTAATGAGCCCAGTTCTATTGCAATTTATGACAGATTCTATAAGCTAGCCTCTTTCTTCCTTGCCAGGAAGCATTGCCAAAACACAAAACTCACCTTGTTTATGATGACTCAAAGTGAAGAAAGACTTTTTTCCACAGTCATCTGAGACATATTTTATACTTGCACACAGATATGCATACTTATATGAACACAAATGCCTGAACACACACATGAAAAAGACCAAAGCAAATCTAAAAAAAGAAATTAGCAAATTCTGATGATCAAGAAATGAAGGATTTGGGCATAATTACCTCTGTTTTTTATTCCTTCCCTAGACATGTAGACAGAAACATAGATCCTTTTAGTCTTAGATCTCACTCCAGAAATGAGTACTAAACCCATTTCTAGTTGGCACTAACAAATCAGCATTGGTGCTTATGAGGTAATACATTGCTGCCTACAACAGACTTTGGTTCCTAGGAAGCCCCAGACAAAGGGTACGGATGTCTGGACTGTAAATAAGACACACTGGCTTTTTTTGTACAAAGCCGATGCCCCTCTGGTTTCATTGTGTGCAGTTCAAAGTTAAGTGACTGGAGTCCAAGTAATACAGTCTTTTCTTAGGTTTTTTTCAGTGTGAGACTTTGCACAATGCTTTTCCCAAGACTCTTCGACTGTTGTTAATTACAGCATTGAACTGTTAAGAAGTCAGGATTGGTGTGACATAAAAGAATAAGCAGACAACTGTATCACACTCAATAAAGACAGGTGTGGTGGGTGAGGGAGAAAAAGAGAAACAGAAAACAGGGTTATCATGGCCTCATTTCACATGCCTGGCATGCAAACAAGACAAAGGACCCCAATGTGTTAACATCACTAGTCATGGAGGCCTCAGGGCAGAGGAGCTACTGTGCGGATGGACCAGTTGCTAATGCCTCAAGAGTTTCAGAAGGTTTTTAAAAACAAAGAATTGAAGAAAACATAATGTTTCTAACTAAATTCATACCAGGGGAGTTTACAATGGGTGACATTAAGCCTAATATGTTTTAGTCAAGGATTGCTCAATGTTTTAAGTAATGAATATTTATTTAAAACTAAGGTTTAGTAAAATGCATGGTCAAATAAAGTACTTAGGTAAAATACACAATAAAAAAAAGCTAGCAAAAACATATGGATGGTTGTTTTTTGAAAACATGTCACCTGAAAAATGTTCCAGAGGGCATGCATTTGGGCCAACTTATGGGTTTATTATGAAGAGATGAATTATAAAAGTGTGCACAAGCCATTAGTTCTTTATAACATTGATTTTCTTATGAGAAATTTATGTATATTTCCCACCCACGGAAGCATTAGCATAGTACATAGGAATGTCTTGATGAAAAGCTAGTTTTAAGCAATTTCATTTGTTGGGCCACTCCTTTCTTTAAGCTATATCCTAAGAATCTTTACATTGGCATGTGACCTGGCGTGTGATGAGATTAAATATGGAATATTAACGTCAGTTTAGTTACATTTGGCTTATAGATATTTTCCTTTAAGCGATTATGTTCTCTGGAAGATGATTTGATTTAGTGGTATTTCCTAATTTACTTAAAATATGCACTTGACATTTAACTAAGCCTTAGTTTTAAATATAATTGACATTTTAAAATCACAAATAGTGATTATAAAATATATACATTGTATAATTCAGAAGTGCTCTTCTGTTTTGTAGACTAATTGCTGCCCCATTATTTAAGCTGATTTAAACATTACGAGCACTGGTCTTCGCCCACTATGAGGTTCTCCTTGAATTTGTTGTTTCAGCCCAACACTACTACTTCTATCCTTCTGGATTCTCACACTTGTGTGCCTTGTGTATCCTGGATGATAGTACAGTGCAAAATATTTTAGGCCTAGTTTTACTACTACTTATCTCGGCAATTATTTTTGAGAAATAGGAGAAGAAGAAACTTGTTCAATTCTCAAATCCATGCTTCTCCTGAGTGAACATGTGCCTGGAATAGAAAGATGTTACCAACAGTCAGCCCTGCTTTACTTTACAATCACTCATGTTGACAAGCATGAGCTATCTGTCACCCACATCGCTGTCATGTGAGAGGGGAATTGGTTTCTCCCAAGTGGAAATATAAATGAGATCCTACAGGACAATGGGATCCTTCTAGAAAAGACAGAGCGAACAGCATGTTTTGATTGACAACAACTATACTTTTCTTCTAAGAATGAAATCGATTTTTTGTCACCGTCGATTTCTTGTCACCATCCCAGCAGATCCACTTACCTGATCATTCTATCCCTGCCACTAGTTCAACTGGGAACTGAACAGAAGCCTGATGCTTTTACAAGGTTGACAAGGTGGCGTCCTGCAGCAGGAGCTATGGCATGGAGTTTGGCATTGGGTGAAGAACTTCCCTTCCCATCTCTCCTCTATGGACCAGCAAGTCTCAGCAATGACTTGCAGCATCTATTGTAAAACATGTTAGCAGGAGTCAAGACGTGAGCAAGGTGATGACCATGTGAATGAGAGGCTTCACTCTACAGTCTCCTCACAGTTGTTTCAAATGCCACTTTGTTTCTCAGAGATGTTCTCCTCGCCAGTGGTTACATGGTGTAGCTGAGATGGACTTTGATAAATAAAAATGAAACAGGCAAAGCTGGCCAGCTTTGTTCTTTGTCTTGCTTATTTCCTTGTATGGCAGTTTAATTACAATGAAAAATACTGTGGCCCATGGGCATACAAGCATGCCTGGTATGCATCATGGTCCAAAGGGACACATGAATGAAATATGTATTTAAAAGTTTAAAATGATTGATTTCTAAATAAGAGATTCTCAGTGTTTTTGTTTCATCTATCACTTGGAAGTTAATGAAGAAATTCTTGTTATTAATTATGTGTTGGAAGTTTCTAATAAGTGATTATTTTATACTTTATTAATATTTTTAAAAGTCTCAAAACTTTCTGACCTGTGTTTGATGTTTAGAAGATGATAGTCTCATAAGATTGACAGAAATTTAGTATACCTCCACTAACTATCTACCCTAGTTCTAATGTCTTACTAAGTCACAGTATACTGACATGGCCAGAATATTAACCATGAATAAATGACATTTATATCATGAGAGGAAGTTTTGGGTAAATCCAATAAAAATAATTATTAAGTTTGATAACCATTGACTACTATTTATTTTAACATGTTTATTTCAAATTTGCCTATTTATTTATTTATTTATTTATTTATTTATTTATTTATTTATTTATTTATTTTTGTATGGGTGTGTAGGCCAGGCATGGGCAGGTATCTACAGAGGTCAAGAAAGGACATGAATTCTCCGAGTTGGAGTTACAGGTGATCCTTGTGAGCCTGGTGTGGGTGTTGGGCTGAATTCAAGATCTTTGCAAGAGCAGTATGCCATGCTCTTCATTGCTGAGACATCTCTCCAGCCTCTTGTTTATTTTTTAGAATACTGGCAAACTGCTTTCCAAAGTGACTGTACCAGTTCACACTTTGGCTAGAAATGTATGATGTTTTCTCTGCCCTTTAAACAATTTTCGCATCCATGTTTTTTCTTTCAGCCCCTCTGAAAGCTCTGTGGTTAGGTTTTCCTGGTTTGGATCACATTTTTCTAGTGATTAGAGGTTGTGTAATATATTTTTTATGGATTTCCTTGCCATCTATCTGTCGTCTGTCTGTGATTTGATCTGTAATGGCTAATCTTACTTATCAACTAGACAAACCTAGGAAGAGGAATTGCCACCATTCCATTGGCTTGTGGTGATGTCTTTGGGGGGCAATTTCTTGATTGCTAACGGATGTAGGGGGGTGTAGCCCACTGTGGGCAGCACTATCCTTAGGAACTGCTCTAAGAAAGTTAACTGGTAATGAGTCTAGAAGCCAAAAGCCTAAGTTTTTTTTGATCCTTGTTTTGTCACAGCAACAGAAAGCAAACTAGGACATGATTTCTGTGTATTTTGCCAGTTTTCTAATTGTATTGCTTGTTTTTTTGTTTTTGTTTTTTGTTTTGTTTTTTTTTTGTTTTTGTTTTTTTTTTTTTGCTGTGGAGTCTATTATATATATTCTAGATAATTTAGCTTGGCCAGATAATTGGCTTGCAAATATCTTCTCCCAGGCTGAATGTCTTTGGATCCTCTTAATAGGGTATTTCATAAAGAAAAGTTTTAAAGTTTTATGAAATCCAATTTATTTACTTTCCCTCTCCTGGATGATAAATGTAGTATAACACAGAGGGATTCTTCCAATACCATGGGCCTGGAAGACTTGACCTGTTTTTAATAAAAGTTGTATAATTTTACATTTTCGGTTTCTACTTATGGGTCATGGTATTATAAAAGTATTAACTGGCTCCAGGACAACCTTTGTTCATGGAGACCCAGTTGTTGAATTTCCCATTGAGTGGTGTTTAACTTTTTAAAAACAGAAGTCAGGTGTGTATGAGACGGTCATGGAAAGGTGTCCATGGCGGTCCATGTCATGTTGCCTGTATCGATCTATTGATCACTCTTATCAACAGATCTGTACCAGATAGTTTTCAGTCATTTAGCTATAACACAAACCTGGAATTGGAGGTGCTGATGCCTTGTTCTTTCCTTGTTTCTTAGTCCCATTTTGTTTAAAATAATTCTGTCTCTATTTACAAAACCATTGTGGGTGCTGGGCTATTGCTTTTGAACTAGTTTCATTTTCACATACAAATGTGCACATTTTGACCCACTTAGCCTTTACATAATATTAACTCCTAAGGAGTTATTACATAAAATTTTCAATCATTTCTGGTTTTCTGGTAGAATTTTTGAGCTCTCTTATGTATATCATATGTTAAGCAAATAGGGATGATTTGTTTATTTTCCTATTTGTGCCCCTTTGATTTCCTTTTCATTTTGCTGCAGATAATGCTTCAAAGTCTGTATTGAAAAGGAGTAGAGAAAATGGAAGGCACCTTCTTCTTCGTGATTTTATAGGCTTTCTGGGAACTTTTCTCCATTTAGGCTGTTGGCTGTGGCTATGTTATATGTATTATTTATCATGTGGAGCTATGTTCTCTCCAGGCCTGCTCTCTACAGAACTCTTATCATGAAAGAATAGTGCATTTTATCAAAGGCTTTTTCTGCATCTTTTGAGATGATCATGTGATTTTTGTCTTTAAGTCTGTTTATCTGATTTACTACTTTTATTTGTTGACATATTTTGAACCATCCACACATCTCCATACTAAAGCCAACCTAACTTCAGATGACTTTTTTGAGATATGCCTGTATTCAGTCTGTAAGTATTTTATTGATGATTTTGCATGCACTCTGGAGACATTGCACTGTAGTTTTGTTTTTGATTGTGTCTTTACCTTTTTTTTTTTTTTTTGTATTGTTATGATACTAAGATGAGATTGAGGTTCACAGTTCTCCTTCTATTGACCATCCATAATAAAAGATTTAAACACTGTTGTTTGTCTAGTGGTTGTATGAAGTGTATGATACACACATGCTTATATCAAGGCACACACACACACACATACACACACACACACACACACACACACACGGAGGCTGAAGGTTTAGGTTGGATGTCTTTCTCAGTCATCCACTCATTTAGTTTTTGAGACTGGATCTTTCACTGAATCTGGAGTTCATGGATGTGGTCAGACTTACTGGTCATTGATGTGGTCAAACTTACTGCCCAATGTGCTACAAGAATCAAGCCCCTCCCAGCCCTGACATATGGGCTTACAGATACACAACTACTTTTTCCCAGGTGCTAGGATCGGTACTTAGGTCTTCATGACTGAACAAAACTTTGCAGATGGAATCATCTCTTAGCCTGAGAGTTAATTTTTCTAAATGAAACAAAAGTTGACACAAATAACATTAATGAAAAACAAAATAAGCATGATCCATGATTGTATAATAATCCTCATTGCTCTTTTGAATATAATATTATTTCCAAGCCTATTAGTTCTGTCATCTTATTAATAAATTATCATGCTGTTATCAGTAATAGTAGATCTGTCCATCTTCAGTCCATCCAGACCACTGATTCTGTAATTCCCAGCAGCTGTGATACGGTCACTACTAGTGCAAGCTAACTAGCAAACCAAAATCCTCCTGAAGAGGATGCACACATGCTCTGCCTTCTGCATGATTGCCTAGTGCCCTGGCTAAGCTACTCCTGCATATATCTACAACTAGATTTCTTTAGTTATGAAATTACATGAGTATAATATGTTTTAGTTTCCTTTTGATCTTTTATAAATCCATTGGTTTTCAAAGTACTACACATATGTAGTCACTAATTTATTCTTCCCAAGCTCTGATTATTGCCATTAAAACTTGTAAAATTACTCAAATGTAGTGATGGCTGGAAAAAATATTCTCACAAACCAAAGAATTTAACTTGAAACTGAATGTTAAGATCAACGATGTGGTTTCTGGGGATGGTAACTGAGCTTCATTGTGTGCAATGACAAGCATATAGCTTCTCCTATAGAGAAGCCACCATTTCTTTGAAGTAAATATAAGAACGAACAGATGCCATAATAGATGTGACAAGTAACTAATGGTGACTGAACACATAAGCATGTATGGGATGTCCTGTTGCACACGGTAAAGCATATGTGGGGTGTCCTGTCTCACATGGCAAAGCATGTGTGGGGTATACTGTTGCATATGGTAAAACATGTGTGGGTGCTCCATCTCACACAGTAAAGCATGTTTCGGGTGTCTCATCTCACATGGTGAAGCATGTATGGGATATCCAGTCTCACTCGATATACACATGCTTCATTGTGTATTACTATGTAGCCCTAATCCATTCTGCTGAAGACATCATCGGTGAACAATTCTTTCACAAGGAGTTTTCTCAAGTTATTTAAATAAGCTAATATGTTAACATCAAATACTCGTACAGTGGTTATCTAAGTTTTTGATGACATCACTTAGAAAAAGGTAACATAAATAAGAATAATCAAAGTGGGGCATGGTGTCGTACATGTAACCCCAGCATTCAGAAGTCTAAGACAGAAGAAAGACCACTTCAGGGTTAGCCTGAGACTCATAATACAGTCACTCTCAATAAACAAAACATTATCAAGGAACTCCAGTGAACCAGCTCCACTGGCAAATGTGTGCACTTTAATTCTAACACATCGCGGTTAACTGAAGATTTTCTGACTCTTCATCTCTCTTCTAAATCCAGGCTGTCAGGATTCCAGCTGCCTTCCTCCATCGTGAGCACTGGGTCTCTCCTCACACTCTGGTTCACCACGGACTTTGCAGTGAGCGCACAGGGTTTCAAGGCCATGTATGAAGGTAAGAGATGGTGGCACTTGGCATGTTGCTCATCTACCTGCTAAATGCTGCTGTGAGATACTGAGGCAGATGCAGCTGCAGCTGCAAATGGGTTGTATGGAGTATTTGGCTGTTCTTTAATGCATCGTCAAATGAATACAACATTGTCTTCTATGTCTGCCAAAGAACTAGCACAAAACCTGCTTACTTTCCCTCTTATTGGTCTGAACTTATGAATCAGATTGTTTTGTTGACTACAATGGTAGCATCCGAGGGTTACACATATAAGGTAATTAATTGGTGGTGCTGCTTGGTTGTAA
Source organism: Uromys caudimaculatus (assembly GCA_028551405.1). NCBI lineage: Eukaryota > Metazoa > Chordata > Mammalia > Rodentia > Muridae > Uromys > Uromys caudimaculatus. Next base: position 10,936,818 of record CM052719.1, on the reverse strand, counting down.
AGTAATTTTTTGGATCCTAGAAGAGTCTTATTAAAGTGTTCCTTCAGCAATACAACTGGTAACTAGAACTGAAGTAAGGTGGTCTCATAAAATGAGGGATTTTTGCCAAAGTTAGAATTTTGAGTTTAGAAATTAATTTGGCCTCATTTTTGTTTGTCTCTTGCAAAGCAGTGGAATTTTAGTTTGGTGCTTGACATCAGATGTGGTTCTATACTTTCTGATGTTGTTGTCAGTTTTAAGGTGCTTTGGTGTAGGTGTAACAGAAGAAGAGTGGACTTTGGTTAAGGACATGATTGTCTCTGTGTTAGATTTGAAGTAATTGAACTGGGTATCAGTGAGCATGAGGACTAAGGTATGTGTAATTTAGATTGGCATAGAGGTATTTAATTTTCTTTCATGTGTAATACAAGAGCTATCATGTGTAAGTTCCATAAACTCTGGTGACTGTGAGTTAAGAAAAAAATTGTGGGTGGAGCCACTAGTCACTGACTTTCGGCAGCCCACATGGTTTGCTTTACGTGTGTCATGGTTTTCTGTAATATTGAGTATATGTGCATGCATGTTCCTTGTGGTAAGTTCAACCATGTACCTGGTTAATTTAACTTAACTTAGTTGTGATGGGTTTATCTGGTTGTAACAGGCTATATAATAATATACTATAGTGTAATACCACCACCATGTGGAGTTATACAAAGACTTGTTAACATTTTTAGCTTAAGTGACCCATTCATTGATGCTGCAGATACCAGCCTACTCTGCCAGACTCGTTTGTGAGGTGACTACACTTTCATACAAACCAGTGTCAGTTGCTGGGTAGGTATAAACACTGTTGAGTGTGTGACTGTCAAGAAGTAGCAAAGTTTTCGGACAGCAGCAGGCTGATTTATGGTCATTGGTTGGATTAAATTTTTTATTAGTTATTTTATTTGTTTACATTTCAAATGTTACCCCCTTCCTGGTACCCCCTCCATGATTCCCGCACCCCTCTCCTTCCCCTTTGCCTCTAAGAGGTTGGATTAACTTTAAAATTCAGTTACAATTGCCACTTTCCTTTGAGCCCTGAATCACATGTCATTTGCCTAACACAGACGAACATCTCCACATCAGTGAGTTTGCTTCCTCTGAGCTTACTTACTTCTGTGTTTTTAGATGATGTCTGTTCAGAGGGTAGACAATGTGTCTAAGGTCCAGGAACCCTAGAAATTCTACTCTCTTTCCTGTCAAAGTTCACATGGGTACTCTATGTAGTTTTGCCGTTACCAATAGCTAATGTCGAAGCCTTTGGAGTTGAGTGATGGCCATGTGCCCCCTTTCATCAGATCTTCCTGGTATGCTGTTGGTTTTATTCATTGTCATGATGGATGATAATATAATTTTAACATACCAATGATGTTTTTCTGTTAGAAAGTAGTTCATGTTTGGGTCAGGATCATAAGGAAATATAAGTGGAGAAGTGCATAGGTATGTGATGACTTGAACTTACTTTTAGAATATGTGAAGATGTTTTTGTAAGTTACATTTCAAATTGTTGATAATTTATCTGATAATTACCAAAAAACATATGACTAATTTTGAAAAAAATATTTGTGGAAATATACAAATCTGTCATAAATAAAACCAATTTTATGTCATATTTAATATCTGAACATAATAATTATTTATCACTGCGCATCAAAGAGTTTTACCAACTTGATAGAAGAGTGTAGATGGGAGAAGTTGCTGGAAAGAGAGCAGAGTTCTCACTGACAGCTCCCCTCCTCCATTGGGAGCTCAAGCACCCAGAGATGGGGAGGCACCTCTCACCCACCAAGGCAAGTTTTGGCGAATGCATAGAACAGAAAAAGATATATCTGCATGAGAGAAGGCAGGGCCAGTGTGCTGACCAGAAAGACATCTACAGCAGTTTCCAACGTGTCATTTACACTAATTTTTTAATAATTTAGATTTTCTTTTATTTTAGTACTTGCTGTTTTGAAGAGACAACACATGTAGTAATTTCTTCAAAGGAAACAATCTAATTAATATTAATCTAAACAGTTAAAAATGTTAATATGTTATCCAAGATATTTAATGGAAATTGAATTTAGATAAAAGTACTAAATCAACTATTAAAGCATTTCCCTGTGGTCCTTAAAGTAGCACTCCTTTCCTAAATTAGAATTTCTTTCGTATTAACAGATTGCTGCTGAAAATTTTAATTTATATTCACTGGCTTGGAATGAGGAAATTGTCCAAAGTTCTAAGATCCGTCAAAAATAAGATAACCTTGGCAATGGCTTTAATGTGGGCATGGAATGCGTGATTTCTTTTTTGGCAATACTTTCAAATAAGTCTTATTTATGTAAATTATTATTTGTACATGGGGAGATTAAGCAACATAATGAATGTGGAAACAATAAGTTAAATATTCCAATTAATGCATTTAGTCACTGAATTTAACTTGGTAATACTAATGAAAGTATTTATAAATTTCTTTCTAAAGTTGTCTACATGGAGTATTTGAATTTCTTCAAAGGTACTCCTTTGGGACTTCTTAGCAAATAAGTTTATAGATTATTGTAGAAGTAATCCAGGGATGTTTAACTGATAAGTACAGAAAAATTTGATCCAGTAACACAAAATACTCATCTTGTCAGGTATTACTTGTTCCATCTATGGACCAACAATTTGTATAATTCTACTTAATACATTTCTAATGAGACACAAAGCTATGCATTCCTTATAATGAGTTCTCAAGCGTTCTGAAATATTTGTTTTTGTCTTTAAATTATTAAATTGATTAACATCACATACATACACACACACACACAAACACAAACACACACACACAATCGTTAGGAGGTAGGTGAAGGACACCTGGATTAGATCTATATATATATGGTGGGTAAATACGTCAATAATGTATAGATAAATGGGTACATGGATAAAAAGATGATAGATTAAAATGTAGGTGATAGATGGTTGCAAGAAAGATTCATCAAAGAGGATAGATGAAGGATTGGTAGACAGATGATCTATATACAAAGATGATAGAGAGATTATTGCCACACAGATATATGATAAAATATTTATAGATAGATGATTGATAAATATATACATGATAAATATGTAGATAGATGATAGATAAGTAGATAACAGATAATCACAGCAAGATGGATACATCACAGATAACAAACAGATGATAGATAAATAACAGGTAGATAACAGATAGATGGATAGATGAATGGAAGGATGGATAGATATGGTGAATAGAGAGAGAAATATACAGCTAAATGGTACTAAGTATTAAGGTAGATAGGACAATAAATACAGAGAGATAGATGTGTCTATTATTGATAATGTCTTAAATGTGGTTTCTAATCTATCCTCACAAGGACTCTACAAGTGAAATAAAATTACCTGTTACTGTCATCTAGTGTTGATGGAGCAGTGACTAAAATAGTTTCTTTTTTTTTTTTTCAGAATTGCACTGTGTTCCTCAGTGTTAGCACAATTAAGCCCAGATGTGCTTATCTTTAGAATCTGCAGTTCTCAAGGACTGCTTATCCTCCAGATGTTAGAGATAAGCATGAGACTATATGTACCAAACACAAGCACATGCACACAGTATCCATGTATATTATGTTCATGTTTATAAGATACTCTATGAGCAGGACTCAGTAGGTAGACTTTAGGGCCTAAGAGTTCATTTACCATGGATGGACAGATTCTCAGTGCAGAAGAACACTTCCTGCTTTAAGAGGAGCCAGGTTGACTTGTTATCACCCATCTCAGGCATTTCACAGCTGTACCTCCAAGTTAAGGAGTTTTTATCTCCTCTTCTGGCCTCTGTGGGCACTGCCCTCACAGGTGCACAAACCCATTCATGTTCATTTTAATGAACTAAGTCTTTAAAATGTGGGAATTTTAGAGGTCTCATTTTCCTTCCACTTGTTTTCAAAGATCTCACTGGGTATTTGACAGCTATCTAGCACTACACTGTAATAATAATGATAATGATATAATAATAATAATAATAATAATAACAACAACAACAACAATAACATGACTGAAATGAATGGGCTGTTCCTAAGGACTAATAAAATAGAAGACTGCATGCTGAAGTGTTGCTCAAAGGCTCTGAAGATAAATGCCTATTGGTGCCATGCCCTGAATGTAGGTCTGAACAAGCAAACATGATAAGAGATTCTTTCTGGGTAAGGAAGAAACATGCACAAGGAATCTGAAAAAAAAATAGATGGTCTTACTTGAGGACTATGCGTGAATAGAAAGAAGGTAGGTCTGTAGAACTGGTTTTGAGGGATGCCAGGCTCAAGCTGAGGGGACCCCTAGCCCACCTGAACATCCCAGCAGTGAGCTGGGTTTATATTATCTCATCCTTGAGACAACAAACTAACACTGTTAGAGCCTTAAAGGACATTCTAGATTCTTTCCACTGCACTGTAAAATACAGGGTAGAGCTTCATCGGATAGTTTTAACGAAGCTTAGCCAGACAGGAAGAAGTTGAGACAGAAGTAAGGTCTGGTGTATGACTGGGTAATAGAATGACTATGGCCAGCAACATATTGTACATGTTTATCAGTCGCTGTCTTTGTAATAGTTGATTCTATGTGCAACCTGTGTGCAGAAGGGGGCATGTATTCCTTTCTCCAGTGATTCCTGCATCTCTGTGACAGTTTCAATGTCTTGCAGGGTACTTTATATGTTGTCTCTTCGGGCCTTGCTTCTCTGTATTTTTAGGAGTAACAAGGCTAAAATGTGAATCTTTGATATTTAGCACAGAGTCAGTATTAACAGATATTTTTAATGAAACTTTGTCAGGCAGGTAAGAAGTTGAGGCAGTAGTGTGGTCTGGTATATGACTGGGTGATAGAATGACAGTGGCCAGCAGCATATTGTACATGTTTTAAATAGCTGTGGATGTGGATTTTAAAGATTTCCACCACATAAATAACTGTGTGAGGTAATGAGTATGTTAAATATTATTCGATTTTTTATTATAATACAGGGTATCCAAGAAACAAATGAGGCCCCCCCCATATCCCCCAACCTGTATATTGGTAGGTAGCAATTTGAAGAGAAATTAAATAACATGTCAACTCTAAATCAATTTTAACAACTAGTTCATTTTCTTTCCCTTTCAAACCTGGAAACTTGTTAGTGAGCATGGCAGTTGAAGATATAGATGGAATCTTCTCTGTGGTTAAAATGGCTCTCATCCAGTTTGTATACAATCACTGAAATGCTTTAAAAATTATTTCTATAGCCTGCCATATAGACACAAGAAATCTGTGCAGAATGACCAGCTTAGTTCAGGTCACCGAATTAACCCTTTATCCACAGAAAAAGAGCTTGGGCCCACTTGGTCACTTATTACGCAAACATTTCCCTGTGAAAAACTGTGACATTTTCATCTACCTCTGAACTCAGCCACAGGAAGGTGGATCTTGCCACACAGCATAGCCCTATGATTCTTAGGATCAATAGACATCCTGCTCTGGGCAGGCTGGGCTCTTTGCACTGAGTCTTGCCTTCTGACACTGCCTAGCTTTCAAAACCCTCAAGGGAGGATTTCTTGCCAGAGTATCTTTGGGGCTGCAATCATATAAAGTAGCTACATGGTGTCCCGGTGTGAGTCATGCTTCACCTTCCTTGGGAACCCCAGTGCTTGTGTATATCTGCAAGCAGAGATTACCAGACTCAGCCTGAATTATGGTGTGGACCAGGAGGGATCAGCAGAGGAACTGGGGCCGCTGTCTGAGGATTATGATTGTGTGGGGACATCAGCATCTCTCTGCAGTCTGCTCATCCTTTTAGCCATGTTCAGATTATGACAGGAAGGATACAGCCAGAGTGAGCCTCCCAGCCACTTGTTCTTATGACTTAGGTGCTCGGGGAGGGGAGGGTCACACCAGCTTCTTCTTGTCAGTTCTTGACAACCCTTGCGGTTCTCTGTAACAGGCAGAGCTTGGCCTCCTCCAGCTTTGTGCACTGCAACTCAGACACCCCTGTTCCTTTGGCAAGGGTGTTCAACAGCAGGCATATTAGGATCACAAGTCTAAGGTTCTGCTGCAACATTTGAAAGCACTGCGTAAGCTCAGCTACAGCCTTCAGACCCTTAGACATGTGTTAGTCAACAAACACCAGGCTCAGTGTTCTACCACAGTAAGAGAATATGTAAAAACAAATGCTGATCTTAACTGCTGGGATTATAGCAACTGAAGAACGTACAGATACAGGTAAAGGGGTGTTTCTCCCTGAAAGTTCAGCTTTAAGACAGCTGTAGGGAGAGGAGATGGTGAGCAGTCACACGAAAGAAAGCAGCCTGTGAAGAGGGGCTGCTGAGTACCTGTCTCTCCTCCATTTCTGATGGAGAAACAGTGAAAGCAGTTTGTGCGGTCCCATGTTTCCAGAAATACAGAGCCACCACAGAGCCGTGTCCATCCCAGCATCAGAACCTGATCTGGGCCTGCAGCTGGCTCCATTGGACTCCTCCCTGAGTGGGTGACCTCAAGGCACATAAACCATGGGTCTGACCATTCAGCAGCTGATTCAAATCTTATCTATTCACTCTTTTTAGCCCAAGACTTCTAAAACATGTCTAGCTGCCGCCAACCACGACTTTTATGCTTGATTTTATGGGTGTGAAAGATTTTCTGGGAAAATAAAAGATGTTTCTTAGACTTTATGAAGCTCTGAAAAGTTCTGCATCCAGTGAAAGACAAAAATACTCTATTGATTGATGCGTGCTCTATGGTCCTGTGGCAGTTTAGCTGATCATTGTCATTTATTTTATCTTATTTCTGTGGTTATGATACCCAGTTCAAGTAGGTGTCCTTAAGACTACAGTGTATTTCATGCATGACACCCTGGGAAAAGATAGTCACGTTAACATCAATGGAGCTAGATCACCCTTGAAGAGTGTAATTTAGTAGTGTGAACTTTGATTTCAGACATTTGTCTTATGCACTTACCTGGTGAGGGAGAATCAGCTTTGTGCATTAGAAAATCTACATTCTGTCTCAGTAAAAATAGTTCACCCTCGTTCTTTAGGAGAGATGCTACTGGTGAGGTCATGTGAGATACTGTTTTTTTCTCCTAGCAGCTACCACATACATATACACATATGTGCAAATTAATATGTATTCATGAACGCAGGTACTCCAACACATGCACATACTGCAAATACACAGGCTCATTCTCACACAGAAGCACGCGCTCACACATACACTTGTACATACGGGCTCACATGGGCATGTGTGTGCATGCATTCACACATGCATTCTTGCACAAAGGTAAACATGCTCACACTGCACATGTATGCATTTCTCACATTCACATATATGTTCTCTCTGTGTTTCATTCTGTCTGTCTCTGTCTCTCTGTCTCTCTCTGTCTCTGTCTCTCTCTCTCTCTCTCTCCCTTGCTCCACACACTTTTCCTTCCTGCAGCATCATTAGAAAAGGAAAAGGCTCTTTAGAGTTATAGTTTTAAAGAGAATTAGTTTTTGTCTTCTCTGTAGGCATTGGCCTCAGGTCTATGGGATAGGCTGCTACACCAAAGCAGCTTAGTAAAAATGTTCATGAATGCTTCCAGAAGCTTGTGGGCACACCTGTGTGTGCCTGCCCATTTGCCTATTCCTGAGAAGGCTTGTCGTGACTGTGCTGTAGTACACAAGTAGCTGAATATTCAGGAGAGTTAGCCACCTGTCTGCACTGTGAATCTGTCACCACTGGACATGGAGTCATCAGGAGAAGCCTGGGCCAGTTCTGCCCTCTGTAAATGCACACCCCTCAGCTGCTTACAGCAAGCATGGACAACATTAAAATATGAAAGCCAGGCTAGAGATTTCTGAAGATGATGTGAGCATTAATATTCTTGAGTGGACCTCTGGCTCTTAACTGGAAATCGCATGAAAGTGAGGCCAGGTAATTAAAAGTCCTTTGATACAGTCATTTTTTTTAAATGGTTGAGTTACTAAAGTCCCAAACCAGTGCTGTATTTGATTCCCTTTAATTTAAGAGAAAACAGTGTGTACTCACTAAACCTGTGCTCTTAGATAGCAGGAATCTATTAAAAGAAGCAGTAAAAACCAAGATGATTCAGTAGAAAATTCATCTTCAAAATCATCACTCGGTGACAGATGAGCATGGGGGCACATTATGCTCCCAGCCCCAGTTCGTAATTAACTCTTTCATTTCTCAACACATTTAGTCTTGACTATAACATAAACTTGAACCCTTATAAAAACACGTTCCCCATGCTTTTCTGTTTGCTGGTTTTGTTAACTTTCCTCCAACCACTCATTTCTGTTGCAGACAAATTGCTTCTAGCTTTGCTATGGACACATGAACAACATTTAACAATACGTAATCACAGGTGGTGTTTCAAAATTAAAATTGACCATCATTTAGAATGCACCTTATATGCAGCAGAGGAACGGTGGCCCTCCCCATTCATTTCTCTTTTGTTTTAATTTTTTTGTTCTTAATGGGAGTCTCAGTGGCAATTAGATAACCTTCTGCATCTAAACACCAGCAAGCTCTGGCTGTTCTGACACTAGAGATGAAAAATATTTGATTTTACTTTCTAAATGTGTACATGTTGCTGAGGCTTTGGCATTTGATGTTGGGTTTCATCTCTTTCCACATCCATGGTAAATGTGGCCACTAGACAAGTTATTTAAGCCTTTATTACTTAGTTTCCTTACTTGTAAAATAATATAGCACATGTCTCAGTATACGTCTTGCTTAGCTGCTTCTGTCACTTCTGCAGAGGAAGCCTGGGAGATCCTCATTAGATGTCGTGTGGTCATTTCTAAAGAGAGCCCTGTGTGGTATTCTTTAATGCTGCTGTTTTTGTACTGATGTTCTCTTTGGTGTCTGTCGTGGGACACTCCAGTATCCCCTCTGTCTCCATGCTTGTGTTTGCTTTACATGGCTTTAAAGGCAAGCCAGCAGTGGTGGTGCATGCCTTTAATACCAGCACTTGGGAGGCAGAGGCAAGCAGATTTCTGAGTTCGAGTCCAGTCTAGTCTACAGAGTAAGTTCCAGGACAGCCAGGGCTATACAGAGAAACCCTGTTTCAAAAAACCAAAAAAAAAAAAAAAAGAAAAAAGAAAAAGAAAAAGTAAAAGAAAAGGCTGCACAAATATTTCCAAGTGAGTTCAAAGAATGCATGTGCCTGCTGACACACTGAATGTTTTCCAATCAACCAGCATCTTGTGTATCTTGGCTAAGGTTACTTCACTCACTATTGTTTGAAGTCTCATTTCATGTAGATAGTTTTTTCTCCTGCTGCTGTTTTGCTATTGATTTGCCCATTTCTGTCTTCTAAAAATAACAACATAAGACAGAAGTCACTGAGCACAGGGGGAGTGCCGTTCCACACTTGATTCCCACTAGAGATGGTTAGTTGAGGTAATAGGAGAAAAGCAAGAGATTGAAAGCAATGTGAATCAGGCAAGGAGAGGATGTGGACATCGTTCAACTGGAAAGTCAATCATGTTGAAAATAAGTGCTGGATATTGCACCAGAATAAACCCCGAGTCTCACAGGTCAGTTAAGCCCATGCTACTTTACATGATAATTAAGTCTCTTTCCTTTAAAGGGTTATTGGTAAAGCCTGCTCATACTAAATTAAATATAATCATCTGATAACTAGAGTTTAACATGGACATTGGACATTCTAAATTGTGCTTCCTCTTCCTCTTCTGGTATCTAGCTAAATAGCAACTGAAATGTTTCTTTAGGATATAGAATCTATAATTCAGTCCATAGGGATTTGGATCTTACTTCAGTTTGTCTACTTCTCCCTGGTATGTATACTAATTTTCCCTATTGATCTCGAGACCCAAGGATCAGAGTCACTATGCTTCACGTGTGTATATTTCAGGCTTGATATTTTGAAATGTGTCCATGCCTATACATGTCTGTTCAGACCCTGCCCACCTTCAACTATTTCATTTTTGTCTCCCTTTTCTTAAATTCAGCCATAGAATGGCCCCCTGTGATTTCATTTGGCAGCAGGTATAGAGCTAAGCACTCTGAGGCTCATATCCTAAAAGATGAAAGACTCTGGTGTCTTCTGCTTTCCCCAGATGTGACACTGATTCTCTGATAGAACCTAAGAAAGTTACATGTCTAGTTGCACCATGAGTTTATATGCATGCATTTCATCAATGGTTATTCCATTTTAATTGTGTATTTCCCATCACAGTCCTTAGAGACTGGCAGGGCACTGAAAACCTCAATAGGAAATTCTGTCAACTGTGTCCAAGCATTGGTCAGAATGGTGAGTACCTGAGTTGAAAATTTACTTCCATAGAACTTTATACAATTATTTTAATGATCCAAATTGTACTCTTAAAAGTTAATAATATGAGCTACAGATAAAGCATGATGCTGGAATGCTTCTCCGTCATGGACAAGGTTCTGGGTTCAATTCCAAGCACCAGGGAAAATTATCATGGATAGTAAAGGAATAAGCTCAAACACTTCAACCATGAAATACACAGAGTCCAGGATTTTCCCGGCAGTTAAAGGGGTTGTTTTAAGCATTTCCTAACAGATATTAAGTGTGAGTTTCAGATATGGCCTTGTACTTCTTTCATAGCCTTGGGGACAAAGGAGGAAAAACCACTGCTGTCTGAAGTTCAACTTGCAACATGGACTGGTCTATTCCAGACATGACTTTGGCTTCATGAAGTACAACCCCAGTTTAGGTTTTGTTTTCCAATCAGTCATATATTTTCAAAAACATGTTTTTTAAATATTAGAATGCTTGGATGCAAAACTGCATTTGGAGAGGAGAGTGGGCTAGAGAGTGGACAGCTGGTGTGTGGGACATCTGAGAGTCCTGCAGTTCTGTGGGATGTGGGAGGGAAAGAAACTGGAAGCTGAAGCTAAAGGCATTTCAACACCGGGAGTGTTGTCTGTCTTAGTGTGGTGGGGTTTCAACACTTCCCATCTGAGACTTCAGTTTCTGAGGCTTCACATTTGTTCAGAGCCCTCCCGTATGCCGCACTACAGACATGTGCACTGACAAGTCTGGATTGGCTTTTTTTCAGAAGGAATTCTTGAATCCGTAAATCATGGGTATAGCCACATGGTACGATGACTGTAGCCACACCGAATTTGTAATTGTAAGAAGTTGCTAATTAATTTTGTACATTTTATTAGCTACTCCTGAAAAATAAGTGAGGCAGCTTTTCATTCATGTGGTTCTGTATAAAATTAACACCATTTGTTCTCAGCTAATGAGAGTTGTGCACACCTCTATGTGTTGCAAAATGATGGCTTACAATGTTACCCAGGTAGGTAGCATTTGCAACACCCTATCAACTGTACTTTTGTCACTTTTAATGCAGCTGATTGTTTCAGCTCCAGAACAATTTGCCATCTCACCTATTAAACCACAGGGACTCTAGCACAGGTTTGAGAAACATAGCATCCGTGTTAGCTCTCATTCCTGTCCTTAAACTATTACAGCTGGGCACTTGTTGTTTCTGAAGCAGTGTTTTCCTATTACTCTGACATCCACCTGTAGAAAGGAGCTAGTTTGCTCATGCCCAGGCTGGAGACATCATGGCTTTGTTCCCTACCTCATTGGGGGTTAGTTCCAGCCTCTGACTCTGTTCCTGCCTAAAAGGGAATCACAGTTGATATTTGGAGATTCCTAGATGAAGGAGGTAACAAGTAAAACCTTTTGTGTAAGTAAAGACAGGTGCCATGGTCACAGGGTTACTTGGACGATTGACCTCACTGTCTTCATCTTTCCTGGGAAGCAAGCTGTCCATTCCTTTCTCTGTTTGGCTTCACTCACTTTTTAAAATGTATTTTCCATTCATTCTCTGAGAGTTTTTGTGCATGCTTATGGCATATTTTTATCACATCCATTCTCCACTCTCCCATTATAGTTCCATTTAGGGACCCCCGCGTTCCCTACTCCCCACCTACATACTATTTTTTAAAATAACTCATTGAGTTCAGTTATCTCTGCCCATATGCACAGGGATGCTCAGCCATGCAATGGAGCATTGGCCACCTACCAGGAGCCACATCCTTAAAGCAGCAGGAATCTGATCATCCCTGCTCCCGTGGTCTTCAGCTGCCAAAGTGGCCCCTCATCTATAACTGGTGCCTGGAACGTCCTGTGCCTTTCCACCTGACCTCATTTCTTACATCCTCTGGACAGTAGGGACCGCACATGAATTTTCAGAGGAGCGATGTTCTCCAGACATCGTCATAGTTCTGTTGTGCCTAGGGGGTCAGCTTTGTGACGTGTCTTCTTCAGACACCAGATGACTCAAGAGTTTGAGTGAACCGACTTTTTTCTTATTTCACTGAGCAGTAGACACTTCCCCTGATGTTAGATGCACAGACCCTGTTCAGAGACTTCGACTGAAGTAAGTGGAAGGCAGATTAGCAGAGCTCTTTGTAGCCACCTTGAATGTCTAAACCCAGGTTCCCAACTGGCTCAGTCTTGTTTTTACCTTCAACAGAGCATTGACCATCCACAGTCATTACACTGGGACAGTAGGCTCAAAGAGTTCCTTCCACTTCTTAGGGACATGGCAGTTGTCTTAGTATTTAAATAGTACTTGCCACATAAGCTAGAGGGCCAGAGTTCAGACCCCTAGAAGTCACATAAATATCAGGTGTGCAGGGCACCCCACCTTTTACTCTAACCTCACAGGGTAGAGACAGCATGTTCCCCAGAAAGTTGGTATAGGGGTTAGAATTGGGTGAGATTTGAGTTCTATAATAGACCCTACCTTAAAACACAAGCTGGAGAGTGATCCAGGAAGATTCTCCCCAGTACCTGGAGACCTACATGGGAACATGTATATGCATACATATATTTCTGCTCACATAGATATACATGAAAAGGAAATAAACTTTACAGAGTGATAAAATTCCTCCACCACTTCCCTAGAGAATGGAGAATAAAAGATTGCTTAAGAGGGGTGTGGGGGCCAGGATGGAATACTTAAAAGTTGGTAGCAGAGTGATCAAGTTTCATATGATATTTAATGGTCGTTGTACTTCCCTTGATTGACAGCTGTGAGCCCAACTGTGCATGCATTGCATTGTATTCAAGGGCAGATGTGCCCAGATTCCCTGGCAGGGCTTACATAGGTCACAGGGCATTTTATAGTCTAAGACCACATACGGGGAAAACACCTACTCGGTGTAGCTGCACTGTGATGTTTATAGCTACCTTCCCCACCATCTGACAGATGTTAGGGTCTTCTGTGGACTGAATTAGTGCTGCCATTTCACTAATACACCACAAATAAAATTGCTAGCATTGTTTCCCGCAGGTGGCTCTAACAGATTCCATCTAACTGCATTGCCTCTGTGCTCCTCATGGCTGTGGAGTTACAGGACAGGCATGGGAACAGCAGACGCCATTCAGAATACTAATCGAAGCAACAACAATGCACTGCTCAGGAAAGCACTGTTTAGAAGGGAAGAAAATGGTGCTCACATGTTCCTAGCCAGCCTGACTCCTTCCTGAGGTGCAACTGGGGTCCATGGACCACTGTGGCCAGGAGTTTAAGGCATTGAGTGCAAAGGTAGCTGAATGTATTACTCATAGTTTTTGACATGCTACTTCTAAGAGGGTTTACATGATAAAACACAGATGCACACCCTGCTGTGTGGAATTTATTGATGAAAAAGATCTTGTATTTTAGTTCCATGCATGCATGGGGCTTTCAGATGACTTCTTGTGGGATTTTGGTTCACTACTTGTACCAGATCATCAGGCTCAATGGCAAAACCATCATCTACCAAACCACCCATCGCCTTGTACTGTCTGGCACAGGGGAATGCATTGCTCAGCATTGATCTCTAGCGCATGGATTTACAAACACTTTTTGTGCAGTATACTCTAAGTTCCAAGTATTGACACAAGAGGATTTGATCAGTTGGGGCACAAGTATTTCACATAACTTAATTTTCCTTTTGAACCCTGAGAATTGAAATCCTCACATTATAAATGTAAGTCATGGTGTGGGTAGCTGGGTCATGTGCACACAACTAGGAAGTCACTTGTGTTAGAATGTTAAACCATTCTTTCTCTCAGAAAATTGAGAAGCCAAACAAACACATCATGACTAAAGCCACTGGTGGGCTATTCCTCAGATATTCCAAGATCTTCCTTTTTCCTCTGACTTCCTCAGAATGCAGGTCATGCTGACCCTAAGCAAATATCTTTGAAGAAACCACTCTATACTGTTTTGCCTGTTCTGTAGATGCCCAGAGAGGAAGTAGAACCCAATACTCTGTAAATGTTTTACAAAAATGTGTTCTATTCAAGAACATGCTCAGAAATTAAATAAATGTTAAAATGAAAATGTAGTGCTTAGAAAATGTCAGGGCTTTCACAGTCTTTTTGATTGTTAGACAGTGGAGCTGAAGAGAGTTCTGAACTATCTTGACTATTCTAGCACCCAGTGGATGTCAGAGAGGCTTTGTGAGCCAGGACTCTATCCTGTTTTGCAAGACAGCTCTATTTTTTTCCTCTTCAAAATGTCTACCCTCTTATGGGGACACCCATGATAATGGTCCAAGACGCAGGCATATCACTGTCTAAGCCCTTATGGGCACAGAGGTGATTGCAGTGGAAGATATCCATAGCAGTAGGTTTGTTCTCACAAGCAGAAATATGTGGGTCTGTTTATACCTCAAGTGGTCTGTTCTTTGATGTGAAGACTTTTACCTTGTCTTACTGTATCTTGTTTTGTCCTGTTTAGTTGTCATCTCTTGGATACCTGATCTTTTCTTGAAAAGAAATGGGGGAAAAGTAAATCTGGGGAGAGGCAATGTGTGTGTGTGTGTAGTTAGCTAGGAGGAGTGGAGGAAAGGGAAACTGTGATTGGAATTACATCTAAGAGAGATAGAGACAGGGGATGTTATGGGTAGTGTCATAGTCTTTGAGACTGTATCAGACCAGCCTATGATTTGCCTTGTGCTAGAGCAGAGGCATGGTTTTTGTCAGCTGCAGATTGTTTCTGCAAATGTATGATGTTTAGAATTCCAATAACTTTTCAGAAGGTACATGAATGCTAGAGTCCTGATGGGTGAGGCGGGTGGTTGTTGGTCATTCAGGATTAGCAGTTATAGTCAAAGAAGAAGAAACAAGAACAAAGAAATTAGATTCACAGATCTCTCTCTCTCTCTCTCTCTCTCTCTCTCTCTCTCTCTCTCTCTCTCTCTCTCTCCCCCCTCTCTCTCTCTCTCTCTCGTGAAATTGGGGGTATAAAAGAAAGTAGCAAAGACAAGTTACCGAGTTTTCAGTGTATTAAGAGCTCATGTTAGAAAACTCTTTCTTTTTAAAGACATAGAACAAATAGCTAAAGAGAGCATGGGAAGGTGGTTTGACTGATATGGCTGCCATGTTGCTCAGTCTAGATCAAGTGACAGAGGTGAATGGGTTGGGGTGCATAGTGCTCAGCACTTGAGGATTTGCTTTCCTTTGTTAACAACACAGAAGCTGCAGTGGTTTTCAAATGAATGCCAATGTTAGCTAATTTACTTTAGATAAACATTACTTTTGATAAGTAGACTGGATTAAAATTGTATATTTTAATGCAAATTTTGATTATCTCAAAACCTGTAACATGAAGCTCTTTAAAAGGGTTCTATGCTGAAAGTGTATTATTTACAATAATATTAAAAATAACCTCCACATTCTCACTGGACACAAATACTAATTTAATTTGCTGCTCATAGAATGCGATGTTTTGGTTGGGCTATATATGCTTGTTTATCGCTTACTATGTTTTAGAAATTTTCTACAGTTAAGATGTATATTAGACAACAGTAACACAAACACATTCCTGTGACCATGGCTCTTAATGCCAGTGAAGGGTCCCAAAGAAGAAGTAGGGAAGTATCATCCAGGGATGAAACTTGGTGTAAAATATGGTTTCTCAGCAAGCTCATTTGCAGTGCAAATACAAACACAGCCCTCACATCAAAGTGAATATTTGTTTGCACTCAAAGATGACTGAGCGACCACGGCCCAGAAACATGAACCCAGGTTATACCAAATAACATATTCAAACATAAAAGCATGAAAGTGATTACTTGAGATTTTATTAGTTACCTTAGAAAGAATAGGATACATGAGGATATTTACAATGAGCATTCTTTGGGCCATTGGGTAAGTCTGAGAGATCAAAGGAGAAACTGCCATAAGTCACAGGCGCTAGCTAAAGAATGTTGACAGCTAGTCAGTGATAGGCTAAGAACAGGTTTTATAGATTTTACCTGATAGTTGACAGGATGCGAGAGCAGACATGGGAATAATTATTGCCTGTGATCATTAGAATCTGAGTATGTAACACTCAAATTCTCCTAGATCCCAAAGAAATGTTCTAATCGGTCAGCCTCATGGACTCCAAATGTAAGATTAGGAAGAAGCATCATTAACTTATGGAAGAAGAGGACAGTTGCCAACTTGGGTAGAACCCAGGATGGTCCATCCCTAGACAAGGCATTATCAGGTATGAGAGCTATAGGATCCATCCCCAGAGATGGTGCCGTCCAGTGCGAAAGCTCTGGGATTCGTATTTTTGCTTATTCTGGAATATGTTTTCATATTGGAAGCAATAGTCTTTACAGGTTGAAGGAATGACAAACAGAGGTAGATATGGGGTGATGTCAATGCTGTGAGGTGGAGAACATATCCAGAGGTGAAGAGATGGCTAGGCAGCAGGAAGATCACTATATTCAGAGATCCTATGCCTTAGAATATATGGAGCTGAGACAAGGTCTGCGCCTATATCCTGAGAGGAACTGAAGAAGGAAAGTCACATTCATTGCAGGAAAGAGACTGACACCAGAATCAAAGTACAAGAGAGGTCTTCAAGAGGACAGTGAAGTCACCACAGATGAGGACAGGAGTAGCTGGAAGGATGGGGCAGTTGTTCAAGAGCTAAAGTCATCACTGTGAAGAGCCAGAGGATGGGGTGAAGACAGTGCCATGAGGGAAGACAGGTGGTGCTAAAAGCCAAGGAAGCAGTTTCAGAAAAATGGCTACAGTGAGAGAAGGGGAGACCTTGGCACCTTCCTGGGGGAGCTTCCTACCAGTTTTGGACAAGACTAGAATGTGATTGACAGTGAGGGCCTTAGAGTTCTTGGTTCTATTAGCTACCTAGGCAAGGTGAAAGGAAGCCAGAGCATATGAGCTTCAGTGGGCTCAAGGTGGATATCAGAGATAGGAGTCCATGCTGAATTTACTTTCAGATTTTGATACATACTGCAAACTTGAAGACTTATTTCTCATTTAAATACATATTGGAACCAATCCTTAAGATATTATTCATAATAAGCTGCAAAGTTTTTGTTGTCCACCTAACCTAGTCCTGCAGGAAACAATGAGTACCTTATAAATCTACATTGAGTTCAATTTTCCTATTTTTAATGGAAGAAAGTACTTCAATTATCTATTTTAACATTTCAATAAATATTAGTACATGAAAACATTTTTAAAAGATAAAAAAAATCTGTATGTGATTACAGAGGGGCTCTTAGAAATGAAGTGTCCATTAAAAAATAAGGGGAAAAAGTCTGAAACCACCTAAAATATGCTCTGCATTAAATTTAAACACTCCAAGCCGGCAGGTTGCTCTGGATTCCAGCCATGGCACTCTACCTTGCTGGCTCTAATGAAGGTAATTGCTGACAAGGCTGGCCCTGTGCCGTTTCTGAAAGGCAGAGAGGGCAATTTTTTTTTTACCAGCTTCATTTGGACTTATGATGAGGTCGAACACATGATTTACTTGGTGCAAGTTCACTGTTCTAGTATTCATGTATATGTACAGAGGAACACACACACACACACACACACACACACACACACACACACACACACGCATGCACCCTGGTGCATCCTAAGAATGGACAGGATTCCTGGGGGTTGGTAAATCATGAGCAGATACATAAGAGCTGCCAGTAGGGCTGAGCACTGAGAGTAACAATATAATTATTTTAATTCATAGGATCAGAAATCCAGAACGTCTTCCAATTCTCTCAGTTATACCTTTCATCCCTCTGAGTTTCCCTGTCTACAACTTAT
Organism: Uromys caudimaculatus; assembly: GCA_028551405.1. Lineage (NCBI taxonomy): Eukaryota > Metazoa > Chordata > Mammalia > Rodentia > Muridae > Uromys > Uromys caudimaculatus. Next base: position 10,918,727 of record CM052719.1, on the reverse strand, counting down.
ATTTATTGAGGGATTATGTTCCACCATGTTATATGACATCACACATAGATTTCTATGGACACTGCATGTATTATTTGTATCTAATTAAATCTTTGTTTTGGCATGGTAGCATTTCATACCAGTTGCATGCGTAGGTCTGTTCACCTCCACTAGATGGGGTGTGATGTCAGCTTGGAATTCAACCTTGCAAATTGGTACTACGACTTGCCAGAAACAGCCAAAGAGTGGTTGGTGAATCATGTGGCAAAGCCAATCTTCTAGTTCCTATGAGACCATAAAATAGGTGATCCATTTCTTTGGGTAGCTTTTAATCCAGAGTCCACCTTTTCTTCATATGATGACATGGAGATCTTCTTGAGTAGTGAGACCTACAATAGACTTCTTTAGTGAAGATGAGGAACCTAGATGAAGCAAACTACTCCATTTGCTTCAGAATGCTGCTGCTTCTCCCAGAGGAGAGTGTGTCCTAAGAAATTCGGCCTACAGGAGCTGGAAAGATGTCTCAGTGTTTAAGGGCCCTAGATAGTCTTCTCAAGGATATGGGTTTGATTCCCAGCACCTAAATTGCAGCTTACAATCATCTGTAACTCCAATCCTAGAGTATCCACTGCCCTCTTCTGGACTCTTCTGGCATTGCATGCATGTGGTATACAAACATATATGTATGCCTAACACTCATACATATAAAGTTCAAAATAATAAAGCAAATTTCATTGACCCATACAAACACTGCATGCAGCAACAGTAGATGCAGACAGGTTTTAGATAAAAATATCCCACAAGTCATGTTAAGGACACTGGGCTGCATCGTGAAGACCTAAAGCTGCCCATTATTTTGAAACATATGCCTGTTTCCTGCATGGTCACCTTAACCTCCACAGTCTTTACCCATGTTGGTATTCTTGTACTTAATGTTATTTTACTCCCCAATTCAGCAAATAGTTTCATTTGTCTCCCGGATAGAACTGAATATCTTGATTAGTAGTCATTTGCTTCAGGCATAACTGCTTTGTGGGGACAGGAGGAAATAAAGTTTACAATTAAATGTGTCCAGTGGTATAGACTAAAACCATTATCAATACCCACTGTATTCAACTATGGTTTAATGATGTCACCAAAAGTCAAATCTAATGTTCTGAGCATATGTGCATTGATTTTTATTCCAAAGCACCCCTCTACTACATACCAGGCTGTGTCTTTATGGTGGTTGGTAAATAATGCCAAGTAACTCCTGAAAGAACTAAGCCAGGAAATCTCCAGAGTGCATTCTGGGAGTCATTGCATGGATGTGTGAATGGGAGATTTCTTTTGAGTGAAAATTACAGTTTTGATAGTTCAAATGTCCCAAGTTTCACCTGTGAGGTCTTATTTTAAAAAAAGAATGATGGCTCTTTGCAGGCACATAGGGTCAAAGGTGAAAAGAACCAGAGTACATGGCAAATGAATATGACAGTGTTCCAGTGTAACCAGGCCTCCTAGGCAAGGGCCTCTCCATCTCACTGCACAGTATCCCTGCATCTTGACATGCTGGTGGTGGCATAGCCACTTGCTGCCAAAAAAGGGCCACCGTGACAGTAGAAACACAAAAGTCTAAGTCTCTCCCTTGGCCAATATAAAAACTGACACCAGCTATCTGCAATTTCTACAGGTGCCAAGTAAGAAACTAGTAGCCATGCCAGTACCAAAAGACTTGGAATGTGTATGAAAACCATGTAAGACTTTTAACTAGGTATAGTCAATGTCTTTTAGTTATGTTAGGCTGTTTATGACAAGTACATTTGAAATCCCAAGGAGCTGGAGTTACAGACGATTGTGAGCTGCCTGATGTGTATGTAGGAATCCAAACCTGTGTCCTCTGCAAGAATATCAAGTGCTTTCAAGTGCTGAGCCAGCTCTCCAGCTCCTGTCACTTTTAAGGCCTGTCTTTGTCTTACTTTATCGTTTATTCTAGAAATCCTTGAGTGCTTATTTTTCATCTAGTTTGAAGATAATATTTTCTCATTTATATTACCACACTGTCTCCATGTTCAGATGAATGTAGTACATTTTCTAGGTTTTACTTTCGGAGATGTGAATGGCTTAGAATGGCTTAGCCCAATACAGAGGCTTGGCCAAGCTTCTACAGTAGAATGAGGTTCAGCCTGATTCTATTGCCTAATTAAGTGTTCCACAGGCCAGCACTCCTGCTATCTTGAATATGATGAAATAATTTTTCCTTTTCAGTTAAGATGATGGAATTTCCAGCCTCTCTCACATGAAAATGCTAGCGTCTTTATGATTACAACATCGTGTCTTGAGGCTGTTTTTTTTTTTTTTTTTAATTTATTTATTTTTTGATATTTTATTTACATTTCCGATGATTCCCCTTTTCTTTAGAAACCCCGTGTCCCC
>CM052719.1:10898844-10915836 GCA_028551405.1 Uromys caudimaculatus | reverse complement strand
TGGCCGAGGCTGTTTTTTTTTTTTTTTTTTTTTTTTTTTTTTTTTGACTATTAGAATTACTGGTGGTAGGTAAGTGCAACATACATGGGGCTGTTTTGAAATAAAACTTAGAACTATTTGATACACAGAGAGTTAATTTGAAGGAATCAGTGACAATTAGGAGTCTAGAGCCATGTGTGAAGGGACCTAGTGCCCGGGCCTAGGAAGTGAGACAGGGTGACTTTCACCCACCAACATACACAAAAATAGTGATGCACTCTCTAGTCAGGAGAAACAGAAATTATCTAGAATCCATGATGTTCTCATGTGTACTGCCCAGCAGATGTAAGTCACTAATGACACCAGTGAACCCAGAGGCAACAGAGAGGATCTGTCTATAGGACAGAACAGGTATCCCAGGGGCTGGCACCAGAGGGAATGAGAACGCTGGGCAAGGAGGGATGATTAGTCCCATCCCTGGATTTCCTAGCAGACACACTGATCTCAGTGGAACTGCAAGAATTATCAGAGCCCTCTGGCTGAGTGAAGATCTTTGCTCTCTTTGTACTTTAAAAAGGTATGCTTGAGCCAGGCCACCTGCCTCCAAAGACTCAGCTTCAAATATCCATTCCTGAAGGGAACTAAGATCAATCACAATTAGCAGGGTTATGTCTAGCATGAAAAGATTTAGGTCATTTAAAGGCAACCAAAGCAACTGCATTTGTTTTACAAATCAACATGCATAAAGAGAGGCCATCTCATCCTCCTTCTGAATGGATGATGTCTTCAAAACTTCAGCGTCTCTTCAAATACATAGGGTGAAGGAAATGGAGGTGCCACTTCTCTGGAAACAGCACACCTGTGCCACAACACTTAGGAGTTGTACTTGCAGAATTCATTTTTGCATTGTAAGGCACAGGAGATGTTGAATTCTCCCTGTGACATCTTCTGAGAGACTGGTGTCAGCTTTAGATTCTGCTACTTACATTGAGCTGTGTAGACTTCTAGAGCTTGAGGGATGGGGAAGTCAGCTCAGGAGGGGAATAAGTAAGAACAAGGTTTAAGGACGCATGGGTGTGTCATGATGAACCCCAGTATGGTTTCAGTGATCTCATTTTTATTATTGGAATATATTCATTATTCATGCTAATGGGTTTTGTTAGGACATATTTTTGTGCATGCATATCATGTATTTTTAATGATATTCATTTTCTATTGCCTTCTCTCCCCCCTTACTCCTGTGCATCATCTTCCTCTTCCACATTTCCCTCCTTTCTTCTCTCCCTCTCTTCTTCCCTCCCTCTCTACTTTCTTTTCCCTTCTCTTCCTTCTTCCTTCCTTTAATCCTTCTTCCTCTCATTTTATTCCTTTTTTTTCCTGACTTGCTGCTGTGTTTTAATAGGGTTTCTGATCATTGGTAAGTAGCCAATGTTGTTAAAACAAAGAATTTTGCATACTACATTAAAAATAAATTGTCTCTTTGTCTCTTTTAAAATCACCCCTACCACTTCTTTTAAATATGCATCTTCTCAAGTAAGGTTGGTGATGTCACAGTTGTTTTTGGTATTTCACAGATGGTCTCAAAGCTTAGCTTCTTTCAGAAGAACAAAACAAAATTTTCTGTCATTCTGTGGCTCAGTCTTGAGACTGAGATGCTGACTTACTCATGATCTCTTGAGGCCTGCAACCATATTTATTAGCATTTGAAGGTTTCACATGCTAAGTGCTAGAGGTCTTCAGACTGACTGAAGCTGACTCTTCTTGGGAAAGAGAGCACTATGTATTGACCTGGGGGCTGAGCATTCTACAAAATCTGAGATGAGATCAAGCTCTGGGCAGAAATCATAGGATTCAGCCCCATCAACTGAGTTTACCAGAAATACCGGAGTCATCAGAGAAAAGGGATTCTTTAATGGTAGAAGACCAGGGAAGGTTTTTGGATTGCTCTGGCTGGCAGATTTTAACTGAGGGAAAGAGAGATGCATTCTGGAGAAGCAACAGAGAACGTTGTTAAAGAGCCATCCCCAGAGTCTGGAAATATTCAAAAGTTACACTAGAAATAGGAAAGGAAAAGCAAACAAGTATGCAAATCAAATTAGAAAAGTTGTGTTTACATATACATGTTATGAATATGTAGGTGATTCTGTAGGGATACTGACATGGTTCATATCTGTTAAACAAATCAAGGATGAACAAAGTCAAGAAGCAAAAATTACAATTTCAACAAAATGAAGAACATGAAACATCACAAGAAAAATAAACTAGAAGAAAAGAATGTAGTGGACCTTCCAAATTCAAAATAAAAGTCAGCAGATTAATTTCATTGAATCAAAGAGTCCAGGAGCACAATAACAAAGAAAGACAAATATCAAATGGAAAAATGAAAATTCAAGTCAGAATATGAACCACTTGAAGTATGCTGGTTTAGCAAAATTATAACCAAAATAAATAAATAAACCTTCAGCTTAAGATAAAATGCACTAATACAAGTATTAAGTAGAAAATGTGTAGAAATCAAACTTGCAAGGATGCAACTGAATAGAATAGAATCGATAGATAGATAGATAGATAGATAGATAGATAGATAGATAGATAGGTAGATAGATAGAAAGATTGATGCTAGAAAGGTAGAGACACACACACACACACACACACATATATATATATATATATATATATATATATATATGATATAGAAATATCATCCAAAATTAGAAGAATTTTAAGTAATTTGCAATTCTATTATGAGAATCTTAAAAATATAAAATACAGTTGTATGCTGACTAGTATCATGTCAACTTGACACAAGCTAGAGTCATCAGAGAGGAGGAGGAAACCTCAACTGAGAACATCTCTTCAACAGATTGGGTTGTAGGCAAGCCTGCAGGGCATTTTCTTAATTAGTGATCAATGGAGGAAGGCCCAGTTATTATGATTGGGGCCACCTCTGGGTAGATGGTCCCAGGTTCTATAAGAAGCAGGTTGAGCACGCCATGAGGAGCAAGTCAGTAAGCAGCCTCCCTCCATGGCCCTGTATAGCTTCTGCCTCTGGGTTCCTGCCCTGACTCCCTTCAATGCTTAACACCAACATGGAAGTGGAAACCAAATAAACCCTTTCTTGTCCAACTTCTGTTTCATCGAAACTAAACCCTAGCTGAAAGAAACAGAAAATCATAATAAACAGAGAAAATTCTAGTATGTAGATACACTGAGAAGCAAGTGGTTTTTTTATTTAAATATTATTTTTCTTAACAGAAGAGAATATATATTCTTTTCACCTGAATGAGTTCCAAAGCAGCTCTAGGAAACTTGACCAGTTTTAAGGACTGTGGTATATAAATGAAATTAGAAGCCATCAAAGACAAAGCAAATACAAAATAAAAGCAATTCCATCTCTTCAGATATTATAAAAGTTAATTCTTCTTATCCATTGTTTTTTCCTATTGACAATTCTATACATAAACAAAGGATTCTAGTCATTTCCACAAGAGTGATTCCTCCTTCTCATCCTGCTGAAAACCACTAAGTCCCTCCTTTACTTTCACAACTTCTGTGTGTGCGTGTGTGTGTGTGTGTGTGTGTGTGTGTGTGTGTGTTCCACTGAGTTTCATTAGGATTGTCTGAGTTAAATTCTTATTTGCACATTTTTTCACAAAATCAAATTTTACATATTTTAAAGCCTTAAGTGTGAAAATGTAAACCATTATAATGTTTAGAGAAAATGATGGAAAAATACATTTGGGGGATTTAGGTAGAGAAAAGTTTAGAGATAATGGAATGTTTCTAGTCAAATAAAAACTACAAAATAATAAAGACAAAGCTTAGGTCTAATGAAACGTAGAAAGATTTAAGGGCAAAGAAGTGTCTATGAAAACTGAAAAAGTGAGAACAGCAAAACCACAAGCAGATGAAATAAAGAAAGATGCCAGTTTGACTGATGGAAGTCAGACACAGAACAGACGCCTGAAGGTGCCTGACCCCTGAAGAGCAAAGAAAAATGACTTCAAAAGCAACATGGTGGCATTGAATTGATTCAAACTGGTGAAAAATAACAATTAAGTAAAAGACCACAAACAAGGGAGGATGTATAAAAAGTGACAGCTCACAAAATGCTGATGTAAATGCAAATTGGGACAGCAATTCCAAGACAGAAATTAGCAACAGCTAACGAAGTTAAGAAAATGGTCACAGTTGACAGGACACATATTTGTGAGCATGCTTCTTAAGAGGCCAACAATGTCCACATAGACATTCATCTCAGCTGGTGCCTGTGGCATATGCATCACCAAGGATGCACAATGCTGGCATCAACTTTATAGCTCTTTTGGCTTATGGACATTAAGGTCATTGTGTATCTTTCAATACTGAGTCATTTTTCAAAAACCCTAAAAAGCAAAAAGATATATGTCAGTGAGTTGACACTGATGTGTAAAACAATAAAATTGTGAGTGTGTCTCTGTTTTTCTGTGGGTCTGGATATGTACATACATAGCATGCACACAGTCACATGAACTAGATCTGCTCATTGCACACTAACAGGGAAGATGAGTAGGGGGGAAGAGGGAGAGAGGAGAGCCTGCAATGAGATTGTGCTAGAGGATTTCCATTTCATCTGAAATGTATTTCTTGACTGACTTTAAGCCCATTCGATAAAAAGTTAATGCATTAACAATCATCTGGTCACAGGAGTAATAGATATTCTGTGTTGTTTTCACTTTATTCTGAAGTATATCTGCATGGTCATGCAGTCAAACTTGTTGCTATTTGGATGTCACCACGAATGCAGGGATGAGAGCAGAACTTTAGGTGGTTTCCCCTATTGCTCTTCACTTTATTACCTTTGACAGTTATCTCAATGAATGGAAAGCTGGGAGGCATGCCACCTCTGTCAGCTGTCAGGCAAGCTTCAATGTGTACCCATCTCTGTCTTATACTGCTGAGACTTCCAAGGTGCATGTCATGACTCACTAAATTCATGTGGGTGCCGGGATTTGAACTCTGGTCCTCAGCTTTGTTTGCAGAGCAAGCCACTGCTAGCCATTTAACATTTACTTATTTTCTCATGCACTACACTTTTGATTCAGGTTACAGAGAATAGATGGATTTTTTTTTTTTTATTTGAGTGGTCTTTACCTTAAAATATTTTCTCTGTTACCTTTGCCATAGTTCCAGGGAACATCCTAGCAGTAGAGATGGGGCTTCCTTCCTGTAATTTATCATGGCTATCTGACCAACACAAGGGTGGGCTAGATTAAGTAGGTTTTAGAGACTTTCAATTAATTTAAATGGGTAGTGATTGATTGATTGATTATTTCTGTGCCGTGTGTGTATGTGTGTAGCGGGGGGTGCCACATGTGTGTAGGAGATCCACAGAAGAGAGAAGTATATTCCAGTACCAGAGTTCCAGAAGGTGGTGTCCCCCCACGCTCACCCAAGTTGTATTCTAGGAACCAAATTTGGGTCTTCTGGAAGGGCTACAGATGTTTTTAACTGCTTAGTCATCTCTCGAACCCTTCTATTCCAATTTTAATCATTTTTGGCATTTTTATACTTAAAACATGATACACATGTGTGAGAGACTGTGTTCCTAGAAGTGGCCCTCCCTCTGAAGAAGCAACAGGACAACCTCTGTGGATTACCTGTGTCTAAAGTGAGATTATCAGGAAGTTTCATTAAAGTATGTTGGCATTCATCACTCTGTGGAGAAGTTCACTGGCAGCAGAGCCAAGAGGTCCAGTAATGGGAGGCAGAATGAAAATATCACAGGACAAGGGAGTGGACTCTAAGGATGCTTAGATCCCACCCTGCTAGCTAAGCATCTGGATGCAGACTAGGATATAAGGGAAGGGAAGTGGAAGGCCTTACTGACAGGGTCACAGATCTCAACCACTGAGCACCGCCCAACACACCAAGGCCAAATGTTTCTTATCACTGTGGCAAATTCCTGAAAAGGAGCTGAAAGGAGGAAACCTATATTATTTCTCAGGATTTCAAACACAAGATACATCATTGTGGAGAAGATATGGTAGCCACAGTCAAGCAATGTATCAGCAGCTACAAGAAACAAAGTCAATCTAGAAGCAACTTGGGCTATACCTTAAAAGACCTCTACTTCAATGACCCACATCTTTATGCCAAGTTCCACAACCTTCCAAAAAATTACCACCTGTTGGGGATATAATCTAAAACACAGGCTTATGGGGGAAACCAAAACCATACGAAAACTTAGATTTTTTGAAGCATTAAATGGTTCTTTTGGCAGGAATTCAAGTTTACATCATGCTACTTTGAAGGAGAGATGCTTGATCATGGATTAATCTATTGCAAGGCTGATTTTTAGTTTGGGCAGGGGGTTCAATTGCATCCTGCATAGTTAAAATAATATGGGTTTAGACTGAGAATCAATTAGTCCTGGCTACTCCTAAGGTTCATCTTATGCATGGGACACGAGGTAGGATATTGGACAGGCGTGAACAGATCACACTTTCTTTTTAACATAACTCTCAGAATCTAAACTTAAAATTTATAAAACATAAGACCCACTCTCAGTAGTCAACTGTGGTGTTTTGTACTCTATGGAAACTGGCAGATGGGATTTGAAATGGGAACTTCAAGAATATTTGTTGATAGCTGTCAATCCTAACCGTGAAGAGAAACTGACAATCTTGCTGGAGCAAGTGAAGAGTTCTTGCTAATTCTCAGAAGTTTTGGGGGAACATCTTGATCATGTTGCACAAATATGCCCATTTTGCCTACAATAAAGCACGACTGGCTTGAGGCAGCCTGTGGGACAAATGATCCCAGGTGTTCATTTTTAATATTTGTAAACAGTGTTTATGTTCAATCCTTAAAATTACTGCTGAGCACTAGATATTTTTTTCACCAGTTTGACAATATATCTCTCATGGAAAGGTAAGCCCATGTGGAAAAGGTCACTAGTGGGAACTATGGCTAAAATACGAAATTAGAATAGGCTGTTCCTTGATTATACAGACTAAGCGTAGCATTTGTCACCAAGGCATGATGAATTGCTGAAAAGTGTTTGAGATGAGCGTGTAACAGACACCTCACAACATTTTTGCACTACCGTATCCACGCTAATGTGCTATCCATTCCATAGTTTCCAATTTAATATAAAGAGCAGAATTATTTGCAGAAGGGTCTGCTTCTACAGTCGAAGGAAATGGCAGTCACCGCAGGGCTCCTGTAAATGCACAGAGTCAAAGTCCACATCCCCTGACACCTGCCAGCAGGAAGAGAACATTCCCAGAGCTAAGATAGTAATAATACTAGTAAGCATAGTAAGTAAATAATAATTCTTAGTAATAATACTAAGATAATAATTAATAACTTCCCTTGATTCTGTTTCCTGACAATTCTCATTTCATTCTAGAAGTCATAGTTTAATCCTCTTTGATCTATCATTGCTTACTTCCCAAGAATCCAAATGATTTTTTTCTTTCATTTTCTTCCTTGAAGTCAAGAGTCTTGCTTTTTTACCCTAATTGAGATCACCAGTAATGACTCCGCTCCTGGCTTTGCCCAGCATCTCAGCCTGTGGAAGTTTACTGTGATTGTGTATTGGAATTGACCAAGAAGCATTAGGGGATCAGTGAGAACATCACTCTGGAGTCTGGGGGGACCAATCCAGAGAAGATTAGATCTTGCAGGTTCTGTCCTAATGAGCAGTTAAAGGCACCGGTAGGTTCAAGATATGAATAGATTATTGAGTGGTGGTAGAGGAAGTGGATCTCCAAGGAAATGGCCTTGAGAATGCATCTTGCCCCACCCCTTCCCCTTGTTTTTCTAGGCTTCCTATCCAGGATGAAGCTTGCTACCCACCCATGCTTTCTATGCCACAATGGACTAACACCTCAGAAGATATGAGCCCAAAATAACTTTCTACTTCTTTGTATTATTTCTGTCACGTAACTTGGTTATAATAAGGCAATCGTTCCCTCCTGCTCTCACTGTGCTCTCTCCTCGGATGCCAACTGTCTGTCTGCTCTGCATATCTTAGCCTTTCTCTCTAATCAGTCTTATTTGGTCGTTCGGGCTTGCTTTTGAGTTCTTTTACAGAGTAATACAACCAATGACATGGATATTCCCAGTTGGCTACTGGGAGGCACAGTGGTCTGCATGTGGATTTAGAGTGGAGACTTTCCACTGCCATGGGGTGTGGTAGGGGTGAGCAGAAGCAGTGCATTTTTCTAGGCAATACTCCAGAATTTGGCTGTAGCTGCAACAGAGCAAGCAGTACTCGGCAACACAATGGAGTCAGATAGCAGGGTTTCCAAGGAGTCAACTGTGTTCTCTAACCAGGGGAACTGGTTAGAGGGGACTGTCTCTTTTGATTACAGGACAGTCATGATAATGAACTTTAGGGAAAGGAGTTGGCTGATCCTGTGAGCCATGCACATTCCTGAGTGTGCTCAAGAAGCCCGCTGAGGATTGGAAGTTGCATCTCTGGTAGAATATTCATGTCCATGTATTTTTAACTATAAATATATTTAATATTTATTCAGGGTTTTAAAGTTCGGCAGGAACAAGGATTTATTTTTAAGCTTTGAAAAAGTAACTTAAACTGATAAAAAAAATTACATTAACAGCAGCAAAAATGATAGTTAAATTTGACATTTCCAACAAGGTAAGCTGAATCTGCTGCATCAAATTTCTTTGTTACTACACTTTTTTCTTTTTTTTTTTTTTTGGTCACAGGATACTGACCACAGGATGTCACTGATTGCTATAGTACGTTTGAGAAATTTGTAAACGGCAAATAATTTGAAAAAGCTATTTATCAAGGTATGAAGTATTTGACCTATAAATTAATTGATAGGTAGTAAATAAATTAAGTTTACTCAGAGTTTTGAGAATGTTTTAGTATGAATGTGTCATTTAGTTGCCTAAGCTAATTCATCATGTTCCCGTGAATGGCTGTGAGCCACTCACTGAGTATCTGACACTTCTTGCTTGTGGTTCTGGTATTACTATCCTCATTACTGTGGCTAAACCCCTGACAGAATCATCTCGAGGAAGGAGAGTAGTTGTCATGGTTTCTGGTTTCGGTACACTCCATAAGGTGAGGAGAACATAGTGGCTGGGGTGTGAAACAGCTAGTGTCACATGATACCAACAGTTAGGAAATTAACAGACATGGATATTGGTGCTAAGATGTCTTTCTTATTCCTAATTAATCTAGTATCCCATATCATGGAGACAGAGAGATTGTCTATATCGAGAACTACCTTCACAGACTCCCTAAAGGTTTATCTCTGAATGATGCTAAATCACATCAAGTCGACAAGATGAACCATGATGGTTCTCACATACTTACAAAGTATTTGACACAAATCCCTTCTCACCTATCCTTGCCCTGCCCTTAACATTCTTCTCCTTCTATTAAGAAACAGTGGATCTCACTAGACTCCGGGTCTATGATTCATCTTCCAGATAGATGCTCAATCTCTTGCAGTCCTGGCTCATCACATTTAACTATGATGAGACAGGGTGAGAGGAGGATGCTATTGCATTCTTGAGCTTAATGTGTGTAGGTGCTCACACTGGGGGGCTGTGTGGGGTCATAAAACAGCTCCTTCTCTAGAACCCCAGTGTAAAGATGGGTCCAGGGGATGCCACACACTCCATTCTGAAACCTCCACATTTCTTTCCTAAGCCTCTGTTCTGCAGGTCAGATGGCAGACTGAATGTACTTACTGCCTATGTTCTTTACTTTCCTGTGCCTTGCCTTCTCCATAGACAAAATGTGTACAATTGTCCTGAGGGTTTTAAGAGAGCTTTTGTTTCCTTGTTTCTTTGGGTTCAGAAAAAAAATATATCCAAGAGGGTCAAAATAAATTCAAGTATGTTTTGAGTTTTATTATATATGGCAAGAATTACATGGAAACATGTTCATTTGTGTTTACGACATGAGTCCACTATCTCTAAGATCTGATAGAAATCACATTATTCAACTTTTCCTACCAGGAAGTTTCCTGTACAAAGCATTTCATGTAGTCACACTTGCAACCACTTTAAAGATGACCCTGAGGTTGCTCTGGGCTTGAGCCTCTGTGGCTGTAGTGCTAATGGCCTCTTCAAGAGAGCATTGAGGTCAGGTGTCAGAATGGGTCAACTGGCTTTGCTCTGTCCTTTGACCACAGATTCCCCCTTAGCCACACCTTGCAGATCTATGCCATTGGTCATTCCTGAGCACAGGAATATCTATAAGACTCCATTCTACTTTCTAGATGAGGGAGCCATAGCCTAGTGCTCTCAGGCCAATGGCCTTATGTCTTCATAATGTGTGTTAATGGGAAGAGGTAGTATCGGGCAGGGGTCTATTGTTCCTAATTATAACGTAATGCCAAGGGGAAAGTTCATAGTTTCTTTGTCCCATTTAGGCGCATGCCCTGTACTAACTGGAGTGCTACTTGGCACCAAGGGGCACTGATATTTGGAAGTCCCTGTTGTGGTGGAGGTGCCAAAGCAGGGAAGACACTTCCCAAGGCAGGAGCTCGTTAGGATGGTTTCGCTTCCAGAGACTCAGCTTAGAGACATCTTTCTGCACATATTTGAATTTTATTTCTTTTATTTAATGGCTGAGCATCTTTTACCTCTTTGGTTTTTTTTTTTTTTTTTTTTTTTTTTTTTTTTTTTTTTTTTTTCGAGACAGGGTTTCTCTGTATAGCCCTGGCTGTCCTGGAACTCACTCTGTAGACCAGGTTGGCCTCAAACTCAGAAATCCGCCTGCCTCTGCCTCCCAAGTGCTGGGATTAAAGGCATGCGCCACCACTGCCCAGCTTACCTCTTTGTTTTAAAGAAGAATTGAGAAGACAGTGCAGGGAGATCCCTCCCACATGCACTATATCTCCTCTGTGGCTAGTGTCTTAAATTATATGCTACTTTGATCCAAAATGAGCCTCTGATGTAACGTTAAGTATTTAACCCACAGACTATCAAATTTCCTCAGTTTTCCCTACTGCCTTTCTCCTGCCTCTGTGTCCACCATCCCACTGACATTGGTGTCACCACTCCTTAGGTAACTCCAGCATCATAGATGTCACAGTATCTTAAGTAACTCTTGGCCGCAACAAGTCTCTGACTCATTGTTTCCAAGCTTTAGGTGACACTGGGAAGGACTGGTTAGGAACATCAGATTGCTCCTCCACCTTGGCTTCCCTGGTACTTGGGGTGGATTGTAGATCATGAGAAAGATTACAGAGGAAGAGCTTTCTAATTCTGTCAGCACTTGCTGTCAGCCCAGCATCACTACTGTGCTGATGCTGTCCTAGCCAGGCCAGGACTGGTAGGGTTCTGTATGATCTGTTTTCTTTTCTTTCCCATTCTACCCTGAAGTCTATGGAAGGAAAATGCTATGGGTCTGGCTAAAGAGAATAGATGTGCACAGAGGAGTGGGTTATTTAGAATTCTGCGTCAAAGTTTCTCCCTTCTCTCCCACCTACTTCAAATTTCCAACCTTGTGCAGATTTATATAGACCCTCGACTATGTATTACATCTGAAGGTTGCCCAGATCTGGCGTCTGCTGTCTTCTGTGTGGTGTTGCTGCTGTCTTTGGTGTCTTGGACCCCTGATAACTTCCCTCTGTCACAGATGCTGCTGACAGGTTCACGACATTGGCATTGTGAGTACCAAAAGAACTGTGGTTACCATGGCCATGTGAACCACAGCATCTCATATTTCAGGGGATCTTCCTCTTAAAGCAGCAGTATCAGGCCATAGGGGATAGGCAGCACTCCTACTGGAGGTTTCAAACCCATGTTCTGGTGGGCACCAACCTGCTCACATTCCAGTTTCCTGACTCGTTCCTTCGAGCTCTGCTGTCCCTGCAGAGCCAAATTCAGGAAAAGGCATAGTCAATTTAGCTTTAGCAAGAGATTAATAAATCCCAAGGCATAGCATTATTTTTTACTAAGTTTGTATTTTAAAATAATTTTAGACTTACAAAATTCTTCAAAAATAGTCTAAATGACCTGGATAACCTTCACCCACCTTCCTCCCTGTGTTAATCTCTTATATAACTAGAGCACAATGACCAGAATGAAAAAATTGATGTTGACACGAGGTTATTAACTTTAAACACCTACTTTACTGAGCTCTGTCAATTTTTCTGCTGTAATTTCTGAACCGTGATCCACATTCTATTTGAATTCCTTTCTCGGAAGTCTGCCCCTCTTCCTGATAATCTCTCAGCCTCTTCACTTCCCCATGACCTTGAAAATTTTGGGCACTGCTGATTGCTTATATCCCTGAACTTGGTCTGTCTTTTTTTTTTTTTTTTTTTTTTTTCTGCTCAGTGACTGCAGTTTGGCTTTCTGCTCAATACCATAGACAATATGACCCCTTCTCAGGGCCTTGATCCTAGGACACAAGCCACTTCGAGACACAAACATGCCTTTTTCTCACAGTGAGAACATGAATCACTTAGCAAATGTTATGTAGCCTTTCCAGCATCTCCACTGGAACATTTGCTGTTTTCATGTGTTTGGATATTTTGCTTCATGGATGCCTACATACAACATGTGTGCCAGGTGACTGAGAAGAAAAGAGGCCAGGCCACTCCAGAATTGAAGTTACAGATAGTTGTTATCTTTCTTATTGGTGTTGGGAAGAACAAGTACTCTAACATGCTTGCCATCTCTCTAGCCCCATCTAATTACAAATAAACAAAAAATAGTGAATAGCTCGAGAAACATACTTTACTCTTCAGCAAGCACCTATATGTTTCAGAGTTTAGTCTAAGATTTGACAAAAGATATTCAGAGCTCATGCAAGGCCCATGTAAATCTGAAAATACCATGATTATATTTAGGTTATCATGAATAATTAGTGGAAGAAGAAATAGAAAGAGGAAGAGAGAGGGTGGGAAAGATGGAGGATTAGAGAGGGAGAGAAAATGATCACAGAGAGACAGGGTGGGTATAACTTTTCCCAATTTTGCTCCAAACCATAAGCTGTTTCTCATGTGTTAAGTCTACTGACACACACAGGGCCTCAAGTTCCTCAGGGTTCTGCCATACCAATGCTAATTAAATATTATAATTAATTCAGCATTTACTAACCCATAACAACTTCTTAGTGTGTGTCTCGATTTATAAAGCTTAAAAGCTGTGGTACAGTCTGTTTATAAGTGTCAGTGACAGGAATCAGATTTCAATGATCTATAATAATATAGCTAGCCTATTGGTTAGAATTCAAATAAAAACTCTAGAGTATAATCAATAGTGAGAGTCTTTAAGCATCTAAGCCATATGCCATCCATAAAATTGGATTTTGCATCTTCTCTGTTCTGCAACTCTTTCACCTGCAGGGTTTGGAACTGAATCTCTCCTGGGATTTAGATTTTCCTGTGGTGCCAAAGTAATAAGAAAGTTACATGAGTATTTAAGAATTGGCAAGTGTTACCCCAGCCTCATTTTCCGTAATCAATATTAGAAGGATCATTTATACTCATGTCTTAAGAAGTCTACAACATAATTCACACTCAATTTTGTAATTAATTTAGGCAACCAAAATTTGCAGAAGTGCAGTTGTGGAGTGCCCATCTGTGACAATTTCAGAAAAGTTAGATTTTAAAAGATGCCCATCTCTATATATTATTCTTTATATTTTAACCATTAATATGAGCAGCTCATGAAGTAAAATAATTGAAAGCCAGGCAACATATGGAATATGTAATAGAAATAACTTTGTTAGCTAAGCAAAAACTGCTGAGTAAGCTCCTTGAGAATGAAGATCCCAGGTGCTTAGCCCGCCTGCCTCAGAGCTGTCCCACACTCTCTACCTCAACTACAACTGCAGACCAGGTCTCCTGAGTCCAAAGGGGAACTTCAAACTTCTTTAAAATTACCTATGCTGGCTCATTAGAAACTTTAGAGAAAAATCTGCTTAACTCTTCTTCCTACAAAACATAAAGTACATATAACAATTTTAGAACAAAGAATGAAATAAGGGAGCCATTGGAATTCAAAGGAACACAGCCCACCCAGTTCCTGTGATCTGGGGACTATCCTGTTCCTTTTCTTCAATCACCCCCAAGGACAATCATCATTTTATTTAATTACCAATCTTAATAATTCTTTCCCTTAGGACTTTCTTAAAAACTTGGAATCCGTTGGCCCCATGATTAAATGTACTCTGTTTCAGATGTCTAGGTCCTGTCAAATATCAGAAGGAGAAACTGGGTGTTCTAAACCTCTGGGATGAATTAAAGAGGAGGACTGTGGAACAGACTTTGTCTCTCACTCTGGCCTCCTGACCCAGAGCACAGACTGACCTTGTAGTAAGTAAAAGAACAATCACCAAGCTAACTAGCTAAGTAAGACTACTACTACACCAGCATCATGAAAGTTCAATGCATCAGTAAGTCAAAGACTAACCAAGTCAAAGGCCAAGAATTAAAATTAAAATTGCAAGATATGCAATACTCAACAGGAAAGAGACAAGATAGCACTCTTGGAGAGAGGAGCATCAGATATGCAGAGACACAGGAGACTCAAAATGAACCTGCAAAGGGAATATGTAGTACACACAGGGTGAATAGAGAGAGGGAGAGAACCATTGGTACCACCTTCTGCAGAGGAAGGAGACCTGTTGCGCTTAAATAGAAGAGGTAGCACCCTCTGCCACAATGCAGCAGCAGGAAACACACATACAAGATCCAGTGGAATAACAGAAGTGTCAACTGTATAATAGGGTAAATTATAGTAGATTCATATAAAGAAATGTGCTGGGACTTTTAAAAGAATGTTTACTACAATGATGACAGAGAATGTTTCAAAACGAACAGTAACCGTGCATAAAAAATAAGTTAAAACAGAAACAGTGGAGGGCGGTGGCTGTGGTTCAGTAGAAGAGTACCTACCATTACACACATCACACACGCATACCCACACACATCGCAAAGAAAAAAAAGAAAAGCCAAGGAAGGTTACGTGTAGTTACTGACATTAGATAATCCCCAAAGACAGAATTATACCAGTTATTTAAAATAAAACCTTAGTTTCTAAATGTCCTATTGAAAATATAGATGTCTGACCACAAAAGAATCCTAGCACACATGATTTCACTATGATTGGTGTATGTTTGGTATTAGGGAACTCACTGATATTTTGTTTCCCTTTCCTTTCGTAAGCTGTATGCTGCTATGCAGTTAACAGACTGAGTTATGGAAATTGTATTTTCTACCTTTGGAGCAGACCGTAAGACTTTGAGCAGAGATTTTTCTACATGGGTGCCCCTGGCTCCTAGAAACAGTAGGATCATCTCTACCAGGCAGACCAGGAGAAATTCCCCATGCTTCTGAGCTTGAACACAATGACTCTAGCCCACAGGCCCCTGCATGAGCTCCTATAGAATTGGATCTCGTGACTTTGTGCAAGATAACTGTGAACTCTGTTATCACTGAACAGCATTATACAATTGGCACCATGGAAAGGCCAGGCGTTGTGACCATGCCTGTAGTCCTAGCCCTTAGGAGGTTGATGAAACGGACTACCATATGACCAATCTTGGCTACCTACTGAGTTCTAGGCCCAGGCTACAGAGAGACTCTGTCTCAAACAACAAAATGTAACAATAGTGAAAAGGGAAAGAATAGAGGGGAAATTTTTTCTCTGTAAAGTTATGAAAGAAACAAGGTAGGAGGGGGGAGTCCAGACCCTTCCTACACAGACGTTCCTCCTGGAATTACTTCTCTGACAGTCTCCAGCCTGGCCTATCGATAACCACTGTCCCAGGGGCCTTTGGCCAGGGTCTCAACTTCTCTATGAGGATTATCTCAGTAAGAGGTTGGAAGATGTTTAGAATTTACAGCACTGAGGGTGACCAACTGTGGTGGTTCTCTGAGGTGAATGGTGGAGTTGCAGAAAATAGCAGGAAGACAGGAACCAGCCTGCCAAGAGCAGGATACCGGAGTACTTGTCATCCTAGGTAATTAATGGCAGTGCCTGTTTTCTTTTGAGCAGTGAGTGAAGGGTGCATTGCATGGTGAATACTGTGGTCACTGTCCCTATAGACCAGAGACAAAGGAAATCTGGGAGGGAGGCTTCTTGCTTTAGCCCCTCGATCTTTTTATAGGCAGTCACATGCTCTGATTACTCATGAGAGCATCTCTACAGCTCTCTCTGCACCTGGACTTGAAGACTCTAAATGTGCTTTCTCCTTATTGTCTGACTGCAATTATGTAGAGCTGTGGTTTGCATGGTAACTCCTAAGACTCTTGGACCCTATGAATAGATACATTTTCACCTGTAGCTACGAGTTTTAATTCACTCATCACACTTATCAGTGAACATGTCTGAAGATTCAGGACTGCTCTTCCGAGTATGTCAGCCTGTTATTTCCCTCTGCTCCCTAGTCCAGACCCCTTCTTTTCCATCTCCACTTCTCTTCCTAGCTCTGTCCCTTCCTGACTTGGGTTGTCAGGCCAGAATCCTAAGACTCATCTTGACTCTCATTTCAGCTTCACTTTCAGTAGTTAAACAGATATGATTCTCTAAACTACCCCGCAGCTCCTTTCTCATCCCCCAGGCCAACCTGGAGGGGCCTACTCAGGCAAACCAGCACAGTTCTCTCCCAGACACTCACACTGTGCTGAGGCAGCTAATTTTTTTTTCATAGTAAGAAAGCCTTGCCTTTATCATTGCCCATAACTCAAAACTCTCATGATCCTCCAACTTCTGCTGCTGGACCTCTCCATGCCTCCCCCACCCTCCTTGGCAGGGCTAAGTTCCATCCTCCCATTTCTCAGCAGAGACTACTCGCCCCAGGGTCTCAGAGCCCACAGGCTTTCAAGCCTTGTTCCATGACCATGGCAGGGGATCCACAGCTCCCAAGACCACTGGCTCTATTCCCTCTGCAAAGGGTTCTCAGTTATTGTGTTCCTTTCTGAACTTTGGTATTATCTCAGGTCTCTCAGTGTGTGTGTGTGTGTGTGTGTGTGTGTGTGTGTGTGTGTGTGTGTGTGTGTGTGTGTGTGTGTGTGTGTGTGT
>CM052719.1:10683379-10898744 GCA_028551405.1 Uromys caudimaculatus | reverse complement strand
CATTTTGTGGGTTCTAGGGTAACACACTCAGTGTTTGCAGGGCAAGCACTATACAGACTGAGCCCCCTCCTCTGTTCTTAATGCCAATGCCTCATACTTCACCTTTCCCTGAGCCTTAGAGTGAAGAGACAGAATATGCATGACTATCCCTGCCCTTTCTTTGGAACAAGCTCCTTCCCTCCTGAGAAGCCATTCCCGTGTTAGTGAGGTGGTGATTGGATGTAAGCTGTTAGCCATTTGCCACATCGAATCCCATAAGTAGCATTTAGGAAGCCAAAGGAGAGAAGTGAGTACATGCTTGTCTGGCATGCGGCTCTGAGAGGGGACCAATGGGATGGTTGGTCCATCATGAACAACACCTCCTTGAGGCTTGGGTTGCTGTTATGTCTTCCCATCTTCCTATCTGATAAAGCTTCTTCAAGTAACCCAGAACAGTGGCTCCTATTTTTAAAGCTGTGTTTACCAAATCTGTACAGAGAATTCATATATTTTTTAGATGATTCTGGAAAAAGAAAAGGTGAACGAGAATTATTCTTTTCTTAAGCCCTCATGGATAGCCTCTTCTTTAAAGCAAAAGAAAATATGCCATATACTGTCTCTGCACACTCTGTGTGCACAGAGCCTGCTCTGCCTGCTTCTGTCTTCCAGGGGACCCTTAACCACAACTGATTCACTCATGAGTGAGAGGTTGTGTTCCAGGGAAACCCAGCTAACAAGATGACATGACGTTCCCTCCCTGGGGTAATAGAGACAGGGGAGACGTGTCTCCTTCTAATTTAATTAAAGTGAACTCTTTCATTAAACTATTATGGCTACCATCATATTTTTAGAAATGAAATATTTGATCTGCTCATGAATCACCACACTGCACAGGAAAATTAACTAAGATTAAATTAAATGGTAATAGTTGGGTACTTAACAGAAGAAGGCAGAGTTATGCAGCATTTTGAAAAAAAATAAACTTTAATTTTTGAAGTTTTAGATTGGGAGGAAAAGTGTAAAGACAGTACAGAGTTCCTCTCTACTCCTGATGTGGCTCCTCCCATTCTGTCATCTTATGTCACATATAATAGTGACAGTTAATAAACCCAATACATAAGTTATCTCTCTCTGTCTCTGTCTTTGTCTGTCTCTCTCTGTGTGTATGTGTGTGTGTGTGTGTATGTGTGGGTTTGTGAGTGTATGTGTGTGTGTATGTGGCTATGTATGTGTGTGTGTATGTATATGTGTGTATGTATGTGTGTATGTATATGTGTGTATATGTGTGTATGTATGTGTGTATGTGTGTATGTATATGTGTGTATGTGTGTGTATGTATGTGAGTATGTGTCTGTGTGAATATGTGTATTGTTGCCTGCATCTGGAGCCATTGTCACACTTTGTGACCAGATCCCCTTAGATTCCTCTAGACTAGACAGGGACTGAGAGTGTTCTGCTGTGATGTCCTTGAGGTTTTGCTGGCTATGTATTTTGCAGGATGCTTCTCAAATGGGTCTTTCTGAGGTGTTTCTTGTGATTTTTTTGGCCAGGAGTCTTGGGGTGGGGGAACACAGGGCAATGAAAAAGATGCATCAAGGTATACATGAAACCTGGTCCCAGGGCTGTAAATGTCAACGATTGTAAAACCTTCCCTATGTTCTCACAGGACAGCTGCCAGTCACTGCTCTGCCCGTGTTTCCAGGTGAAGGCGTAGGCAGTGCCTATGCAGGACAGAGTGCTGGGGACCTTCATGTACAATTCTTCTGTACAAGACAGTTTTTTTCCCACCTAATTATATTGCTATGGCCTCAAAGGTGTTTAATTTATACCTTAATTGCAATCCAAATGCTCTATTTTCTGTGCCTTTTTGTTATAATTCTCTGACTCCGGTCTTCTGGAGCTTGTCTGACTGTCCCCTATTCCCCTTGGCTTTGTTAATTGTTTATACTGGATTAAATTTTATTTTATTTGGTTGTTGTTCGTTTAGATCCATTTTGGTGACTGTTCTCCCATTCTTTATGGCACTGCACACACACATCTGTGTTTAATGTTTCAACCCTGCCATCAAATGCATCCCTAAGTAGCCCACGTGCCTTCTGTAAGAAAATAGGTTTGAGGTCGCATTTGGTACTAGCTTTTAATATTACTTTTGAAATGATGTTTGTACATGGCAAATATACTGATTTTTACCAAATCTTTGTGAGGATAAATACCTGTATAACATAGGGGAAGCTGTAACTTTGGAGGCAGCAGGAAAAACAGCTAATAGGAAGAGAAGCATTGATTTTTGCTGTTGCTGTTGCTGTTGCTGTTGCTCTTTGATTGGTTTGAGGAAACTTCTGCCAGTCAGTCTTCAATTCCTCCAATCAGCAGGATGGTCTGGAAGTCAGATGCTGTGTGTCTGTATTTTAGAAAGGTTTGACATTCTGTTGACCACGTTCAACATGAGACCTCCTGCAGAAACATACCCCCTCCTCTGAAGTTTTACCAGAGGTTAGGGAAAGGGGCTGGTTGAATATGCATTTACAGCTAATGGACTTTGAAGAAAAACAAGGTTGGGTTCTCTTCCAACCTTAGTCACCTGCACCCCTGGGGACCCTCAGACCTCTATTGCCACCTACAACCTTTTGCTTCTAATCTCTAAACAACTGTCCAACACATTAAGTGGGAACTCAGATGCCTATAAATATCAAATTCCATCACCTTCCTTCTCAGCCCCTGTTACTTCCTCCATGTGTCACCACAGAACAGCAGGCAAGAGCACAGGGAGGTCAGGGGGTCTTTTTCTATGGGGGACAGAGTAGAGTCAGGGACTACTTTAGAGCACTGAGTGATGAGAGAGCCAAGTATGGCTCATCTTGAATCACTTACATTGCTGAGTATTGAGGCTTGAAGAGGGACAGCTATCCAGAAGTGTGTCTTACCAGAATACTGTTTATCTCAGGGACTCAAGATCTGTCCTGAAAATGCATAAGAGAGATGACAGCCTTGAGTCTGTCCCCACACCGGTGGGATGGCAGGAGCGTGGCTGTGTGTGTGAGTGGGGGGGTTACTCCTCCAGATCACAGCTTAAACATGATGACTGGGGTCTGATATGCACATCAGGACAGACGGTGTGTTATCTTTTTTTAATGTAGAATCCGTAGACTGCATGATGGACACCTGTAACATCAAATGTGGGACCAGGTTGGGGAAAACGGGGAACCCATATTTTGGAAAAAGCTCTTTCAAAATGTCAGTGCACAAATGCAAAGATTCAGAGGCATCCAGAACAGTTATCCTAGGAGAGAGGGTGGCTTCCCACCCTCCCCCTGGTCTCTTTGAAGACTCTCCTCTAATGTTGGTTGGGCTGGAGTTAGGTGAAGAGAATGTTTGTGATGCACTGTGAGCATCCACTGTATGCAAAAACCAGAATCTTGCTCTTTCTACAAGTGAAGGAACAAACATTTAGCAAGAAATATTTCCTTAAATGTCAAATCTGAGCTATTGAAATCTGTGGGTGTTTGGGTTAAATTATATACATTCACTCCTTCTAATAGCTTCAAAACTCATCCTGTGTGGTTAAGTGCATAAAAATGAACTCTGTAATGTATATTATTCTGGAATATAGATGACAACTGGAAAGAAAATTTTTGGACCAAATTATAAACCCAAATTACTACATAATTCTCCTTTCTTCAAAAATCTAACCCTGAACCTGTTTCTCAGTAAATAACAACTGGTTGCATGACTGTGCAATAAGACCTGCACTCCTGCCAGTTTGCAAGTTATTTCTTAACTTTATAAATTCTTTTTTACCCTCTTTTTGGTTCAGGAAACAGAGAGGCAAGCATGGCACTGATGAGAATAGAGAAATAAATTATGAAAGGTCATATCAGACACTTGCCACAATAATTAAAGGTATATCCTCAGCTTTTCCAAAGTATGTCAGTCCAAGGGTACTCTGAATGATGCTGTAATCTCAAAGCAGAGGAACCCTGGAGACACTGCCCTTGTCAGAAAGATCTGCCTCTGAAGACCAGAGGCATGCTGGGACTTTCACTATAAACTACAAACCAAAAGTGATATCCATGGTTGGGCAAAAGTGTCATGTCTGAGCCCTCAGTTGCACTGCTAGGGCCCAGTTCACTCTGAAGGGGTCTATGTTTCCTCTGGACTGATCAGATGCCATCCTGTCTCGCTGGAGAGCTCAGTCTTTATCATGATCATGGCTCATTTCTTGGAGGAAATGATCTGGTTGTAACCTCTTCGTTTTCTGCTTAATCACATTTGGAGCTGCAATCTACCCTTCCCCACTTGACAGTCCCATTGAAACTATTTATTAAGGACTCTAATATCCTTAAAAAACCACTGGCTTCGTAGACTATTTCCTCCTCATACTCATCAAGCTTGAATTATCTTCTGTCAAAATTCCATTTTCATAAAACACCTCTTGGAATTTTAATTTTGTTCTCATTTTTACATTAGTTGCGATCCTTCGTTCTTCATGGAGCCCTTCTGCGTCTCAGGACATCTCAGGTTCTTGGCTTTCTCTTTCTCTCATTTACAGGAAGCATTTCTCAGGATTCTAAACTGAGAGGTGCACAGAGTCAGGAGTTCGGGGGAGGGAGGCAGCCCCTTGTACTCTACTGTGCACACAATTCAAGTTAGCATCAGCTTGCTAGAGTTTCTGTGTCATGGTCGATTCACCAGATAAGCATGCTGGTGGTATCTGTTTCATAAGAATGGGATCAAGACAAAAAGAGAGGATTATACAAAGTAGTCAAGACAGAGCCCAAGCATAAAACACACTGTCCAAAGAATTCATTATCCAAGCAGATAGAAATGGCAGGTGGACCGCCATTGGCTTTCCTCTGCTTTGGGGAAGTGGAGGTGTTAAAGGTAAGCTTTCTCAGTTAAGCCACACAACTCCAGGAGTAACTGTGGTTTAGTTCATCTAACAAATGAGAAAACCTAAGCTCTGATTCCAAAGCTAGCTGAGCATTCCCATAGACAATTGGAGCATGGGGAGGACCTCTGTGAGGCTCAAAATGGACAGGTATCCTTTCCACAGCATGAAGCTGAAGATGCATCCAACTGGGCAAGTGATGACCTCACAAACAGTCAACAGAACTCCACTGTGGGCTGAGCGCTCTTCTGTACTCTTAAATATATGAACTTATTTTTAAATTGACATGGCTATAGAAAACCTGATTTTAGTTTGCAGAGCCTGCAGTGAGCAAACCACATTAAAAACCATCAATGTAAGTTTGTGATTAAAGGCCACAGTGAACAGGAAGCACATACAGGAAACGAACACAGGATTACAGGATCTTAGGGAGTGTAATGATGTAGGGAGAACAGTGGCATCCATAACAAAACCTGCAGAGGGAGAGAACATCTAATGTGAACTTTCCAGAGGTTTGCCCACCTGTGGAAATAGCTGTTATGTAGGTAGTGACAGAAACAGTGGCAGGAGCCATTGGGTGATCTCTGGCCAGAGAGAAAGGCTACTGGTCGTGATAATGATGATTCCACAGGCCTGTGATCAATAGTTTTCCCTCTTGCTCTCACTCTCACTCCCAGCTGCCACAGAAGAAACTAGTATTTAGAACGCTTGGGAAAGTTTGCCTATGATCCCAGGGGTGAGAAGAACCACAGCTGGAGGTGACAACAGGCAGGTCACCTGAGATCTCAGAGTAACAGAGGCATATGCACACAGCAAGGAGTTCTGGAATTGAATTCTGGGAAGAAAGACTAACAGGATCCCATAAGGAGGGACATCCCAAGTCAATTCAGGACCCTGGGGAAGAAACTTATTAACACCTAGGTCATGCCTGGACCCCAATTTCTGGATATCTACCCCGTGCCTGTGCATATATCCGTAGTTTATGTGTCTGCTGAAAATTTCACTGGCATTCTCCGTGTTAATTTGAATATCAATCTGTATGTATCCAAATGCATATTCTAATATATAAATAAATATGTACCTAAGGAGTACATATGTATGTACTGAAAACTACAGAAAATTTGTGCCTAATTTGTTGATAATTCACTTTTAATTTTTTTACTTTTGTACAATTTCTTGTGTGTGCGTTTGTGGTTATGTGTGTGTTTCTGTCTACTGTGTGTGTGTGTGTGTGTGTGTGTGTGTGTGTGTGTGTGTGTGTGTATGTTTGTGGGTATATGTGTGCTTCTGTCCACCTTTTGTATATGTGTTTGCCTGTGTGTATATGGACATGGATCTATGGTTGTGCATGAGGCTGGAGACCATAGGTTGAGTGTCTTCCTTTATCATTCTCCACCTTACCCTTGCTGTTGCGATTTGAAACAGAGAATGATGGCCTACTGCCACCGTGAAACAAAGGTGGCTGTCAACCTTTGTTCTTCCTATGCCTTTGACTTTCTCAGACATTCCAAACCATAACAGCTTGCATGGACAGGAGTAGTCTGTTCTATGTTACTGCACCAAGGCTGCATTGTCTGTAAACCAAAAGTAAAATGTTAAAAATAAATCGTTTTGTTCTAATTGACTCACAGATGAAAACATTGTCCAGCTAGTTCAAAGAAGCTACTCAAACACTTTCTTTGTAGCATTATTGTTATTGACTGCTCAATAATTTCATATATTCATATGATTTATTTAGCTCAAACTCACCCCCACTTCCTTTCCCTCTGACCCTCTTGTACCCCACCACCCCTATTTTCCTTCCCTCTGACCCCTCTCATACTCCTCCACCACCTCTTTTGCTTCCCAAGACTCTTTGAAATGACTGGGTTCTTGTAGTTTGTGCATGTGTGTAGACAGTGACAACTTTTACAAAGCCAGTCAAATTCCAATGTGGATGGAGACTGGGCTCACAAAGTCCCTTCCCTGTGTGGGGACCTACTGAAAATGGCTGATGAGGAGGGCGTGCCATTAACCATTTTCTTTTATGAGATAAGCTCACTCAATGGATCTGAACTCTCAGTTTAGGCTGAGTGGCCATGATGCTTTAAGGATCCACTGATTTCCTCCCCAGCCCTAGAACTGCATGTGTGCACCAGCATACCATGCTGGTTTACATGGGAGTTATAGACCTGAACTTAGGTTCGCATGATTAGACAGCAACCATTCTACAGACTAAGAACAGCGCCATCCTCGCTGTCCTGGGCTTTCACATTTTTCTTGCTTTTTGGTAAGCCTAGAGTTGCAAATCTTGAGAGTGCCTGCACCAGGGCTGGATTTACAATGTGTCCACTTCACTGTGGCTCACAGGACTGCAGCCCCAACTAATTACTATTTAGAGTCTTGCATACTTACTCTGAGAGATATTTTAACAATAATGCTACAGATATCTGACTCATAACTAGATAGAATCTATGAAAGCAAAGCAAGCAAGTTAGCAAGCTAACTAGGACATAAGTTACCACACAATGAATGTATATTGTGCTATCATTTTCCTTTAAGGACTAAATGAATAGTCCTTTGCCTTGTGAGTGATATAGTTGCCAGGACAACTATGACACAGTGGACAGCACATCTGTGTAACTTTGATTTTCTATACCAAAGAGACCACAGGTAGCAGTGAGTGCATGATCCCCTAGGCTTTCTAATCCTCAATGGGCCCACTAGGATTTGAGTTCTACATTTCCTGCCAAATGTCACAAACAGCTCCCTGCTTTCATTATTTTTCTTTGAGTTATTTAAAAATGCAGTATCATTCCTACCTCAGTGTCTTAAGCAGCAAGCAGATGAGGCCAACCAAACATAGCTTGGCTTATATATGTTTTTATTATGTATGAATGCAAATTTCCAACAAAATCTAGTATTTCTTGTTGAAGGTACATTGTTGTTGTCTAGAAGTCATCCATACCAACTTCCGTAAATTGTCCATTCTTTTACATAAATTGGAGTTTGGGGAAAAATAAATCAAAATGTTGGCCCTAATGTACACATGTATGCATGTGTGTATACAGGTATGTGTAAATAAAACAAAGGCAGAAACTACAGACAGTATACTCTCAAGATCACAGTCCCACAGCAAACAAGAGTAGAAGACCCTTAGTCTTATGTTCAAGTGTAATTCTATTTACACATCATGTTACTAGCAATGGGTAGCCCATTCTCCAATGCATCTTATTTTGATGAACTATACAGTTATTTTCACTGATGTTTTTATATTAAGTATGATAGAAGTGTGAACTGAGACCTCCACACCATTTTATTTCACAGAAGTGTTGACGCCAGGACCCTACCTCTCTTCACCCTCATTCTCCTCCTCTTGTATTTTTATATAGAGCTCTCTAAATTCTTCCCTGAATTCCTCTTAAACTCAGATCCAGTGTGACCTTGTATGAAATATTTGATGTCAAATAATGAAGAAGAGACTCACTTAGGTCTAACTCCACATTTCTTATTAGCCAGTTGATAGCAGCCACTTTACCTTCAGTCTTGAGGTCTAGCCTGTAGCACTGAGGACAGTTTGTGGTACACATCCCATTGGCTTAGTCACCAATTTATAGAGCGACACTTGTTAGAGTAAGACTATGCTGTGAAAAAGCTGGGGAGCTGACAAACTTGGTTTTATCAAAACGTCAACTATCAATATTGTAGATTTAAGATTAATATTTAATATTTTAGATAATCTGAGCATTAAAATATATGAATGCTTTCAGTCCTAAGACGGTTTCTAACATTGTAAAAGGGAGTCTCAATTAACCCTAAATGGCTTAAAAAAGAAGACGAACCCCCAATGCCCTGGCTAAGGTCCTCTACTGAGGTGCATTTGGACTGTCAATAAATAACTTAGCACTTTAAACACAAGTGTATGTCTATGTTACCACTGTCTGCAGTGTAAGAATTTTATAGCATATTTTATAAACTTCAACATCTTTTCATTATTACTTTTATAAATTATAATGGAATGGAAAATTAAGCAAAGTCCTGTGGCTATCTGGATGCCTTCCTGTGTGTGAGCATGTGTTCAGTGCATACTGAGTCCCTTGCTTCCCTCTAGAGGCAACTGTTACTATGTCATTTGCATAATCATATGTATTTACTAGTAAAAAGTAGCTTATTTTTAAACTATCAAATATGGGTTTTGAAGGGACTATTATTTTTAAACTCTAGACACAAACCTGGTGATACTCTCATATTCATGCACTGACTGTCCTTCATTGCTCTGACTTCTGGTCACAGCTGAGACAACAGAGTTGACACACTTACATAATAATTACGAACTTTTGGAAAATGTGTAGCAAAGATTCTAATGTCTTGTTTACTTATATCATGACTCATTATAAACCTATGCTATAAAACTATTTTTACAAGTGGAATCCACAGACCTCTGGGTGTGTGGACACACACTCATGTGTAAGGATGGCTTGTCAATATCTTGGTCTATGCTTAGGTGAACAAAGCCAGAAGCCCCTCCCCTCAGCAGTGATTGACACATGTCTCTGATTTTCTCTGATACTACAAGCCAGGGGTTATAATTCTAGTCTGAGCAGATGTTTGCTTTCTCTTACTACACTGCTGTATTAGGGAACTGTCTACTTTTAACAGGTATGAAGTGAGCAGTTAGTATACCTAGAATAGATTTTCTAGCTCCATAGCCACTTCAGAAACCGTTGAAGTGCCCTGTCCCCTTACTATCCAATATCTGGCAGTGCTATATCCTGTGAAAGCACCTGGGTCAAGGTTGTTGGTAAAGGTTGCTTTCAGAAGGGATTGCTTGGGTTAGGCTATGCTTGAATGTGTCTTAGAATGATCTTCAGGTTAAAAATTATACAAAATCACTATCAAGCAACCTCATGGGTGAGTTCATAACTATGGGAGATTGAGAATTACTATACTAGCATCAGAATAGCCCCTTACAGTGGGGACAGTGCTAAAAAGGGAAAAGGGCGGTGCAATCAGCCAATCCCACTGGGGCTTAAAGAAGATGGAGACAGTACATCGTCAGGCAGGGATGATAATTGTCCCTACCCACCACAGGTTAATTCTCAACTTTCTGAACAGTCTCTTTCAAAAGCACAGTTGCTGCCAACCAAATGAACCAGAATTAAGTGTGAGTCACTGTTGTGGGTTAAATGAGAAAGTCTCCTATATCTGAATACTTGGTCCCAGTTGGTGGGTCTCTTGAGAAAAGATTACTAAGGGTGTCCTTGATGGATGAGGAGTGTCAGTGGGGGTGGGCTTTAAGTTTCAAAAGACCAGTGTCTTTCCCAGATCTCTCTCTCTCTCTCTCTCTCTCTCTCTCTCTCTCTCTCTCTCTCTCTCTCTTGTTGTGCACTGCCATGTTCCCTGTCATAATGGTTATGGATTAACACTCAGAAACTCTAAGCCCCTATCAACTCTTTATTTAATAAGTTCCCTTGGTCATGGTGTCTCTGCACAGCAATAGAACAGTAACTCAGACAGTCACCAAGATAGGAACCATGGCTTTATGATTTTGAGCCCTATGTAACCAGGCATGTAAGAGAGCCAAGTGTTTTATATAAAGAGCAGAGAAAACTCTCCCTGAACCCCAACAAGAACCCTACTCCCCCCTCAGACATATTTTTGTGCTTGCTTTTGAATTTGGGAGAAAACAAGTGTGTAAGATTTACCATCAGTCTGAGGAGGCTTATCCACCATTAGCCAAAGCTAATCTCCACACAGCAGGCAGCCTTTATGTCAGTCCAACCCTCCAGGGAATAGGTAATGTCATCTCCACCTCATACATACACACTTGTCCCTTTCCTGCCTTTTTAGCTGTTTGAATGAATGGCCACTTTCAGTGTGCACAGTAGGTATTTTTCATATTACAGGGCTTCCCAATGAATGGGAGGGAGGTGGAGATCTTAATTCTTGCAATTAAATACCTCTGCACTCTGCATGTGAATGTGACTTTGTCATCTGGTCAACCAATTTGTGTGCTTCAGGGGTCTTTATTCTAGGTTTTACCCATGATCTAGTATGTATCCTATATAGGGTCAGATTCCCCACAAACTTTTCATATGCGGTGAGTATATCTGGCTAATTTCTATGACAGAAACCCAGAAAATTAAAATGAGGTTGCTCGTATAGAATCAAGTGAAACTGTCAAAACCTGCTATTTCATGCCCTCCACTGCTGAATACACTGTGACTCAGAAACACAGGCCTCCAGAAGTGTCTCTAATGCTTAGCAGCATTCTCAACAATTCATATTCATAAACAAACATATACAATGATAAGTATTTTTCCTAATTGTTTCATGCCTAATGCATGAAAATAAGTATCACTGACAGTCCCTTAAAAGCAAAAGACAAGAGTTATCTTACTGCAGTTTTTCAGTAAACCAGTTTGAATATGATTTTTACTTCAGCATCCTTATTTCAAGGGGTCTCTGCCACTAATCCTACCCATATGACTTTTAATCTCAAATGGAAAAATGTTTATTGGCATAAGTAAAACTTAGAATATCTCTGTTGTCACAAATTACTTTTATTAAGAGAACAGAACAATAACAACAAAAACATATAAACCTAATTTCAAAACTTCCTCTCTCTGAACTAGATTTCCCCAAATGTCATTACTCATATTCAAAATGAAGGATTAGAAGGACTAAAGAATGTTTCAATGATCCAGAGCACCACTGTCCCTTGTAGAGGACCCAGGTTCTATTCATAGCACCCACATGGCTGACCACAAGTCTCTCTAATTCTATTTGCAAGGGATCTAGCACCATCTACTGTCCATTTTGAACACTGCATGCAAATGGTGCTCAGACACCCATGCAGGCAAATACATACACATAAAATCAACATTAATTTATATATATATATATATATACATATATATGTATATGTGTGTGTGTGTGTGTGTATATATATATATATATATATATATATATATATATATATATTCTACAATTTCTTCCACCTGGGCTCAACAAAGACTTGTTTTCACCAAATTTTCCCTCCCACATTTTCTCTGTTACTACCTCCTAATATTTAAGGCGTCCTGATATTAAAGTCTATATTCCTGCTCTGAACACTTTAGATATAATCACTAGTGTGTAATAATGATGATTAAACACAGCAAAAGGAGACAGGCACAGCTAGGATAGTGGGATCAGTGAGGAGACCATTTTGTAGCAAAGAAGAAGCATTTGTCATGGAAACAAATTCCTACCTAGGGAAAGGCTATTTTCCAATATTTGTTTCCAAGGAGTTCAGGGTAAGCCACAGCTGCAGGAATGAAGGTGGGACCATCCATTGTATCACCTCCTTCTGGGCGACATCTGTTCTGTAGAAGTAGCTAAGACAGGACTTTAAGGGCCATTAGCAAGACAGGCAGCAGAAGTAGCTTAAACTGATGCCTGGCAGACAGCCAGTGCACTTCTCAGGACCACTCAGAATGTGCATTCACAGGGAAGAGGGATAGAGGGCGCCTCTGAGTCTTGGTGGCAGTGTGTTGCTTAGTTGCTGGACTGGACACAACCACCTGGCAGCATTACTGAAGGAGAACACCTCCCTTCCCCAAATGAATGAAAATTTTGGAACAGCAGGAGAAGCAGAAAGTAATGCTGCTCAGGCAAGGACCACCTCTTTGAAAAGCAGCCATAACTTATTAGCAAAACTGGATTGTAAGTTGCACCCAGTTCTCCCCTTGGAGTTTGGCTTCTCTTGTTCAGTAACTCCTAGGTCAATTCCTAGGTCTGTTTTCTCACCCGGCAGGTGATCACTAACTGAGCAGATGCAGAAAGTCTTGTCTCTCTGCCCATGCCGCGCTGTGGACTTCTAGCTGGGGCAGCTTAGCCTTGAGTTGTGGCTGGCAACAGGTTGAGAGCTCACTGTGACTCACCGGACCAAGCCTGAGGAGAGAAAGCAAACTGAAGCATTTCTCAGCCATGTATTGATTGTGCTTGGTGCTATTTTAATCCTTCTCAGTTCCTCAGTCTGAAGGCTGCTGTGTCCTTCAGGGTGTCAGCCTGCATGGGCTTTCAGTAGAAGATGGCATAGGTCCTCCTGGAGGGCATACCCTAGAGTGAGGCATCCTCGCTGTCAACAGGGAGCTCATGCTTCCTCCAGATTGCTAACTCATTCAGAGACCTGTTAACTTGCAAAAAGGGTAACAAAGGGCTAAGGGCCGGAAGAGGGAGACATAGGTCATCGGCATTGGCTTTAAAAGCTGAAGTACATCTCAGAAGCCTTATGTGGCTGCCTGTGTGTCGGATTCAGTTCGATACTTAGAGATTTATTTGACATCATCTTGAAGACTCTGGATAAAGGAAAAGGCAAGATTCCAGAGCTCAGGGACTAAAGATATTACTGTGGACCCCTTAAGTCTACAGCGGACATTTGTTTTGTTAAAGTTTGGCATTATAAAGGCCCTACTTGACCTTTTCTCTAATGCGAAGGCTCTGGTTCCTGCTTTTCCTTAAAGGTAAAATCACAGTTAGAAAGGAACCTGAATCCAAAAACGAGCCAGGAGGCCATGTAATATTCTTATTTTAAAACATTTAGATAAATGAATGTCTTTATGCAGAAAAGATTATTTTGGATATTTGAGAAATGAAAAATGAATTATTTTACAACTATTTTATTTAGAAATGTGAGGAAATTGGCCAGATTTCAAGATTTGCTGTTCTTTCCTGGCAGTGTGACAGGGCTGTGGAAATGGATTCCAGGAGAATTCTCTCAGAGTGGTCGGTTGTTAAGTATAGATTCCTAGTGTTCACATACAGTCAGTGGGGTTTGGGGTGTACCTGCCAGATAGGACAAAGGTGGATTCCAAAGGTTTTCTTTGTCACTATGCTCAGGAAAAGTCTCTGTCCCAAGACTCTTTATTGGAGTAAGGAAATTTTATAAAGGGGATTTTAAAGAGCCCCAATTTGCTGATTTTCTAAAAGCATATATGTCCTTCAATCTTTCTGATATGACATTTGCTTATGACAATTCTGGGTCCAGTGTCTCCTTTGAAATTGGGATGAAGGGCTAGGGCATAGCTCAGTTGGAAACAATGCTTCTGGAAACAGTCTGAGGCCTTGAGTTTAATCCCCAGAACACACATAAAAGCCAGACACTGTAATGGAAGGATTTGTGAACTGGCAGAGATTCTGTCTCAAACAAGATGGAAGGGGGAGGGGCTATCTGCTTGGAGTTATCCTCTGACCTCTCCACATGATAGGCTTGTGAGGGCACACTTCTGCACGCAAGTGTGCCCCCCCACCCTTATTTTTCTCATACACAAAAAGGTAGTTTATTTTTTAAAAAATGAGAATAGAAACAGTGTTATGCTCTGAATATTAACCCCTGTCATGACTCCCTCAGCGGAAAGATGTACCACTTCTGTAACACATGGGTACCCACAAACCTTTTTCCCTAGGTGTTTCCAGGTTTCTGCCCAGGCTTTAGAGAACTGGCTTTTGCAAATCACTGATCTAGGGCAATCATTCCAGAGACAGTAAACAGGCCCTTCACACAGCTGTGCCGATCAAAATCTTCAACTGTGTCTCTAGGGAGAGGGTGGCTCTCTGCACAAGTTACAGCTGAATGACACATTTGCAACTTCTTCATGTGAGTCCAAACTGGATGTCACTGATCTCAGTTCTCTTCTCAATTTGTGCAAAATATGAGTCCTTCCTGAGTCAGGCTAACAACTCCGGAGTGAATTAGCAACTTTGTTAAATTTGAGCTAGGACAACAAATGAATTCCAGGTGTTTCCACCTGCCGCAGTCACTGCATAGAGGGTCCTTCAGAACCTGCTAAGGCATCTATGGTTTAAGAACAATTGCCATGATGTGGGAGGGCACCATGTTTTGGGTGGACAAAGTTAAGGTGAGCCAAAAGGCATGCCTGGTCAATGTTGTGCTGATTTAATGGGGTCTTAGATGGTAAGTGGATAGACAAATGGATTGAAGCGGTCGATTAGATTGGAATCCTGAGTGTTCATTAGAATACAGTTTTCAAAGCTAGAGATAGGGCTTGGTGGTTAAGAAAACTGGCAGCAATTCCAGAGGACTCCGGTTCAGTTCTCAGTAACCACATGCTGCTCACAACTATCTAGTTTCACAGGCTGTGTCATTCCATTCTGGTTTCCTTGGATCCCAAACAAGTGTGTAGTGAAATGCTCATACCCATAAAATAAAATAAAATAAAAATTAAATTAAAATGTAGATCTTAGGTATGTGTCTATGCTACAGAGTCTCACATTCTTTCATACACACACACATACCCTTCCTTTATTATGAGGATTTCAAATTCTCTTTATTAATACCATTTTATTTTCTTTATTTTTAAAAACTATGTATATCTCTCTGTGTGTTTTCTAGGTATCTGTACCTGAGTAGGGGTTCCCTAAGATTTCAGTTCCCTTGGAGCTGAGTTGTAAGTAGTTGTGAGCCTCTAAACATGAGGCATGGAAAACAAACGTGGGTCATCTGCACTCAGCCAAGTGCCCATGATAGCTAAGCCAACTCTCCAGTGACATATTTTTATCCTTAAAACAAAGGGAATACAAACAGCCTTTGGAACATACTTTGTGCATCAAACAGTCAAAGGGTCTAATTTTCAAATCATCAATGTTCATATCTCTGTCTACTCTGATATTTGCATATCAGCCCCTCTTCTCAAAGTTGATGTTATAAGTAGTGTGGTCCTTTATAATAACAGCCAGATGCAAAGCTCACAGTGTACAGTCATGCACACACACACACACACACACACACACACACACTTGCATGCACTCACAGTCATGCACATACACACACACACACGCACACACACTTGCATGCACACACACACACACACACACACACACACACACACACACACCAGCATCAGCTAAGTTTGAGATCATTGGAGGCTTGAGGGTGGGCTTGGATGTAACTGTAATAGGACGATTGGTTCATACTTTTGAGTTGTTTGTTAAATCGTGAATTTGATGAACACTATCTATCTTTCCTCAAGGGCCCCCTTAGATGCACCCTACCTTGTCTAAGCAGGTCTGACTGTGTCTGTTCACTCTTCCATCCCAGCTACTCTGTGGTATCCACTGACTGTGACCTTGCTCCAGGGCATGTCTGCCTTTGTCTGTCTTCCCTTTGGGCATCAGGGCATCAGGCTTTTTGCCATTCACTTCCCATTTTTATTTTTTAAGCAAGTTTTGCCCAGCACAGTGCCTTAGTCAATGGCACTGTTCAGTGACTATCTGATGAAGATACACAAATCTCGGTCAAGTAATTAGCTAGCCGTTTCCTTCTCCTGAGCCACTGGGTTGGTTTGGGGTGGAAAACATGAGGGTCTGTGGTACATAACACTTCCTTTTCTTCTTTCTTTGTGTCAAGTCAAAAAACCCAAAAGTGACATGGCTGGAGCCCAGCTTATACTGGGTAGTGTTTCCTTTGCATAGTTTAGTTTCATGAGCTGTAGTTACAACCTATGAGTGACTGCTTGAGGCTGCTTCAAGTCTGGTTTTTGTTTTTTGAAGAGTAGAAGGTATCACCACTTTTTGAAAGGTTTATGGGCGCTTTCCATTTACAAATGTCCCAGCCAATACGCTGCTAGTGGAGCCTAGCATGTGCCTGTATGTTTTTGTAGGTATTGGCTTCTGAACAGTGTGGGAACAATCCAGCGCTGTGGAGAGTTGCCCCAGCCGCTGCAGTGGGATGGGACACGTGGGGAAGTGGTCAAGTTTCTCCACCCACAGTCCTACTGGCAGGTCAGGCTGTGGGAAGCCTTTGAGGAGACCTACTCATGGTTGGGGGAGAGGGCCATTCCCGGGGAACAAGGGGCTGTGGTCTCCATGAGTTCACTGGCCCAGGGCACTGCAGACGCAGGGTGCAGCAGACAGGCTAGCTGGAGCACAGCTGGGATTCCTTCAGACACCAGGTTTACATGCCTTGTGGCGCTGGCTAGCTGTTTAGGCTTGGGTGAATGGCAGCCATCTGGAAGCGCTGAGGTGCCCCCAGGGAGAGATTAGATGCGGCCAGATCCCTCGCTTCCTACAGTGGGTCAAGATGAAGAGACAGTCTATAATTCTAAGACGTTTATTGACTTTGTGATGAGTGGTGTAGATGAAATTGTAACCCCCAATCTCTGGGATGGGCGAGGCAGATATAGTAACTGGAAAGGGGCGTGGCTAAGTCTCTAGGTGTCTCATTAACCTGGGGATGGCTTGGTACTGCGTGACCATGCCTCTACCTGAGGGGGGGTGAGTCAGGGGTCTGACAACAGATCCTACATGACAGACCTCACATGACAGACCTTACCTGACAGACCTCTCTACAGGAGGCTGTGGAGGGTTGTACTTGACAGGAGCCAAAGGGCCTCCAGGGAGCTTTGGCAAAACACTTCCAGTCCTTTGCGGGTTGCCCCACTGGGTTGCTCTAGTTAAGCCTGGACTCAGGTGCCAGACTGCCTGTCACAGACCACTGTCCCACAGAGCAGGAGTGCACATATGCTCATACCCTTAGCTTGTAGTCAGTGCAGGGGTTCATGCTAGCAAGATAGGATCAGAAGAGACTTACAATAAGAAGAGAATGCATGCCAGGGTGAGGACATCTTCAAGCTCACCTTGCCTTCAAGTGGAAGACAGAACAGCACATCCATGTCCTCTCCTTTTCTATAGATTTCATGGTAGTCTTATCTTATAACTTAAGCCTTACCCTGTAACTCAATTGGATTTTAGTCCTTCCTTTTCTTGTAATTTCCTTATTTAATAGAAATACTGTATGTTCACATGTCTGCATTTGGCTAGAGAAAAGTAATGATACATATTTGAAACAAGAAAATTTTAGAGAGTCATCTTAAAATGTTAAAATTCTTATTAAATGAGATTTATCCTACACTGCAGAATTAAAAAATAATTAAAGCTACTTCATGGT
Source organism: Uromys caudimaculatus (assembly GCA_028551405.1). Lineage (NCBI taxonomy): Eukaryota > Metazoa > Chordata > Mammalia > Rodentia > Muridae > Uromys > Uromys caudimaculatus. The sequence goes on along the minus strand of CM052719.1, from coordinate 10,880,949 downwards.
GTTTTAAAGTTATTTCTGTTTGGAGAGCATCACAATGAATTTAGCTTCTTGTAAACACAAACATCTGCGATGCTTCCTGCAGGCTGTCTCCCCACATTTATCTAAGGAATGATGAAGAACTTAGTTACAGGGGAAGCTGAACCTGCAACACAGATTCCCAGTTATCAAGACGAATCCTGAAATAAGTCATCATCATTGCCTCACAAGAAAAGTAAATCAGGAGAACTAAAAAAATGAGGTGAAAAAACTGACGGAAAAATTCTCCATGAAGAAATCAGACCAAAGAGACCTGAGCTCCTCTGGGAGAAAAGGGGGTTTGAGAGGCCATTTGCTTTGTCTGTCTCTGTCCCCTGAACCTCATTCCTGGGTAACTGAACAACACTGAGCTAATTTTAAAAGTTGCTATTGTGTAAAGGAGTTGAAGTTCTGTTAGATACGATGACGTTCTTGCAGCAGGAGACACGGATGAAACAGTGAGCCCATGGTTGACTACAAAGCCACATGGCTGCCAGCTCTAACTGTTGACATCACCTTTTCTTTAGTGGGAACCCCCTTATTCTTCTGCGTTCCACCTTCATTCATCACTACGCACCATGTGACATAATGAAATCAAATTAGAAAACTCTGAGAATGGTCCTGGAGGTTTGTATACCGTTCCTGTACTTTCAACACAATTCTACTGATGATCTGCATAAAAGTCAACTAGCAAGCACAAAGTGAACCTAAAATTCAAAAGACAGAAAGAAATCTTTTTGAGTGAGTTTTTATTCAGTTTAGAAATTGCCCGGGAGGCTGGTACACCAGGGCACACTCCCGAATGGCCAGCCCACCTGCTGCTATTTCTAGATCCAAGATGTTTTTTCTGCTCTGCCCTGGTGTGTATAGACCCCATATATAATGTGTAAATAGGTAGGTATGTCTGGCATGCAGTAACAGTGCATTTGTGGATACTGGAGCTTAAGTTCATGGATGTAATTTCTTTCATGCGCAGCATAGTTTGATCCCATTCCTTTTGTCCATTACTAGGATTGGAATTGGGGTATGTTAGGCAAATGCTCTCTGCTCTTTACCTGGGATCTTGAGAAGTTGTCTGGGTGGGCTCTAAACTTTGATTCTCTTTCTGTCTCTCATGTGCCTGGGATTGCAAACTTATACCTCAGGCTCTGATCAATTCTATTACTTTCTCCATTTTCAAAAAAATGCAACTGGGAGCTCCAGTCTTTTCTGCTAGACCAGTTATAGTGTTTATTTGTACCCAAGTGCTGAGTATGATATCATTGTAGGATATACCTATAGAGAGCAAATCCTAACAGCCACACTCTTTTCTCAGCCTATAGATACTTTCTCAGTGGCTTCTCGGAACTGTGCCATCCACTCTGTCCCGTGAAGCTCGCAAATCCCCTTTATCTCTAGGTAAATATTGTTGAAATTTCCTCAAGAGTATTTAAAGGTCAGACAGCACCTGCCGTGTGCTACAGTATGCTTGCATCTTAGGAACTTACTGTTTCATCCAGTGCCAAATATTTTCATGCCTTAGTTCTTCTGTGTGTCAGATAGGCATGCTCTCCAACCAAAGGTACTTTTAAGCATCTTTGTGTTTTTTTCTTTGATTGTTAGATGTTTTACCACACTTTGTCTTGAATTGTGTGGCTAATATATAATGAATACCTCATATATCATTCTTTGTTTGTTTGTTTGACTTGTTAAAAATTAAATTATTTTATTTATTTATATTCCAAAAGTTGCCCCCCTTCCTGGTCTCCCCTCCCCAAGTTCTTCAAACCATCCCCCCTACCCTCCTGCCTCTGAGAGGGTGCTCTCCCACCCACCCATCCACCCCACCTCACCCCAACCAGCATCACTCTTCCCTGGGGCATCAAGTTTCCACAGGATTAAGTTCATCCTCTCCCACTGAGATCATACAATAGCAGTCCTCTGCTGCTTGTGTGCCTAGGGCCAAGATCCAGCCTGAATATGCTCCTTGGTTTTTGGTATAGTCTCTGGGAGCTCTGAGGGGTCTGCGTTAGTTGACACTGCCATTCTTCCTATAGAGTTGCACTCCCCTTCAGTTCCTTCAGTCCTTCCTCTAACTCTTCCATATTGGTCCCGACCTCAATCCAATGGTTGGCTGAAAGTATCTGCATTTGTCTCAGTCAGTTGCTGATAGAGTCTCTCAGAGGACAGCCCATGTCAGATGTCATTCTTACTACAGGGATTCCTTCCTGCCAATCACCTTGATGGAAGAATGAAGAATTTCACTTAGATGCACAAGAATAATTGCAAATGAGCATGCCCTAGAGAAGCCCATCTGAAATCAGCTTCATCTTTCATGCAGAAGGGGGCAATCCCCTACAGTTGCCCCTTGTGCAATGCTTCATAAGTTATGACCAAGGCAGGCAGGTGAGAACATCTCAAATGCTTTGATGAACTGGACAGTGGTGGAGAATGAATGAACACTGATAAAGAACGGGTGAGGGTTCTAAGGTGCTTTTGGGAAAATCAAAGGCAGAAAGAGAATCTCCATGGAGACGGAAACAGAAAAAATCTGAGAGCAAGAGCAGATGGGCAGGATTGCTCTCAGATGCAGCATGCTTTTTAATAGACCACAGAAGACGCACACGGCACTGACTTGGCTAGCCAAAAAGCACATCTGTGTATGTGTGTATTGGAGGGCTCTTGTGTTCTCAGTGTGCTTCTTATGCCCTGAAGACCCAGTCCCCATAGTATGAGCAGTGTCTTTAGTAGTATTCATTTTGCTTTCGTAGCTTATAAAAGCACCTTTATTGACAATGTTTACAACTTAATGAATATTTAACTTAGTTACTGAGCCAAAAAATATGCTATGAAAGATATCCAGATTGTCATGAGATGCTCTGGTCCCTGTTCCCACACATTCCCACAACAGCTTTGAAAACACAGGGTAGAAAGTACTGCCTGGTGGTGCTAGCCAGACTGCATATAAGGAGTGATTATTAATCTTAAGGCTCCACTGGTAGAGAGAAGATCAGGTCCCCTGCCCTAAGGGTGCCTGGTGTTCATTCATGGATGGGATCACTCAGGGCTGGCAGCCCTATGTTCTTCAGGTTACTGCATCTGCCTGTGGTCACTGGCCTTCCTAATGTGCAAAGCTGCACTGTGGCTTGCTCCAATCAGGAGAAAAGATGTTTCCGCTGACCTCATCCACTCTTCTAGGAAATTAATTCCAGCCAATGACAGTGTCTCAGCATATGAAATCAGGTAGATGATCCTAAGAGAATGGAAAGTAGAGATCAGAATATGTTGTAATCTGGTCTCTAGGTGCCTTCTCTGAAGCACCCTTGGAGGCATCTTGATTTATCCCCAGGGATATTTGGGCACCAACATCATAGCCACAGTGAATGTATCTGAGGCCACACATTTGTGAAGCCAGAAAGAGAATCCATAGAGAACACCTTGGGCTACATGTATGCCAGTTACCATGAACCCAAATGTGCTGTTCTGTCTACTGCTGTCCAGTAAGACAGGCAGTACGACAGCTATACACATTAAGGTTCATGACAGAGAAAAATTGCTTGAAACAGTACTGAACAAATGAATTGGACCTCCAAGTGCCTACAAACATTTGAAGATCTATGGTCATCAATCAGGCTGAAGGCTTCACCTTTACCAACTGCCTTAAGACATGGATGTAAGGAGATAAAGAGATGAACAGCCATCAGTAAGCTACCTCTGTTTTCTCAGCCTCAGAATGCTGAGATAGAAGGGTTCCTCTTCGGTAACTGAGGTGTGAGTTCATCAGCATGAGCTACATACACTACATAACAATAACTATCAGGAAGAAAAGCGAACTATTTTTTCAGAGTATTAGAAGTCTGATTTGTAAAACTGGATTATCCTAAAAACCATCATAGATAGATAGATAGATAGATAGATAGATAGATAGATGTGTGTATCAGAAAGACATGCAGTTTAATGATAATATCAAATTGAATAAGCATATCTAATAATACAGAATGGTATCTAAGGCAAACATTAGCCATTTTTTCTGTTTGATATTTTTGCCTATAATTTTTATCTGGTCTCTAAAAATCAATTTTTTACTTACCCACATTCTTGTCCAATCTCAGTCAGTCTGTAAATTTTTCATGCCTCCAAATGACTTTTCTAGTGCCAGTATTTAACAAAATTACTAAGATATTTATATAAGGACTTCATTTTCTATAATTGGATCTTGTCTTCTGAAAATCTCCCAGTCGGTATGTATTTTATATAAATTATCTTTATGCTATCTATAGATAAAGATTTGTTCAACTATTTTTCTATATTTTCTGAGGATAATTATAATTACATAGCTTTCTATGCAACAGATATTATTATTTCAGATTTAATTTAAGCAGCATGTTCCTGAAACACAGTCCTGCTATGAATATCTTATGTATAGTTGAGAAATCAGTAACATATTGTAACAATCTTTATAATATGTATCTATATGCCTTTATAGTTATCAAAGTATGTTTACATAATCATACTATGTCCATCAATGAGCCTGAAGACTCACATTTGTTGATGCCATATGTGATTAAGGGAACTGACCCATCTTCCATTCCAATTGTGCCTCAACACACTTAGTAGGTAGGCACGGTTGCTGCTCTGTTTCCCACTTATCAACATCAAGTCCAGGCATGTATTTGCTGATTTTAATATAAGAGGAGAATTCAACATTCATTTTTCTAAAGCAGTGAAAAAAATGAAAAGGATTTAATCTTTCCCTATTGGAACTAAATCTTGTCTTATTTACTTTAGGTGTCCTGATGCTTGATAAGCAGTGCAGGTGAGGCCTCCATCTCAGAGCGGCTAGCTTTTCTTTTACTGTATTCTGCAATCCTAAGCTGGAGTGTAACTTACCATCTTAACACTATTCTTTAGAATGTCCCCTCAGAAATATTCCTTTAGAAACATGAAGGATTAGCAGAAGGAGACACTTGCTACCCTAGGAAAGGGTAGAGCTCCTTGTAGTTTTCCCCACTTTTTCTCAGTTCCCCAATCCCAAGGATTTATAGATGTGTATCTTGAATGGTAGCCTTCTGATCATTGCAGTCCAGAAGATGTTTAATTTAGTCAACACCTCAGAACTTAGTGAAAGGTCCTAGAGTCTATTATAGAGATCTGAATAGTTGTTGTAAAGAAGAGTCCGAGGCTATCTTCAGAGGTTCCCCTACCCAACCTACACACAGGAAGTCCTGGTATCCATATTTTATATTTAATAGGACCAAATGAACAAAGGGACTTAAAGCTGAACACAGGGGCCAGGGACTTGTAATTCCAACATTCTAAATATGGAGGCCCAAGGAAGTAAATAATAACTAAAAAGATAGTTTAGACATTTTGTATGTTTCATAGTGTTGTGCCATTTTCCTTAATAATAGCATTAATATAGGATTCTAGGAGGAGAAATTAAATTCACATGAGAATAAGTTGGCAATAATAAGAATAAAAGTAAAAGAATAATGTGAATTGACAATTGATATCCTCACAACATCTTATAGCTTAACATTATCACATGATTGATCTGAACCATGTATCCTATATGATGAAGAACTGACAAAAGTAGAAACATTCATTGACAAGTAGCAGAACTCATAGATAACAGAGGGGTGGTAGTCTATGTCTAATAGGCTTGGAATCTGGAAACACAGACCCCCGGGGTACTTCACCTTGATGAATCAGAAAAGAGAAAGGAAGTTTTGTTTTGTTTTGTTTCTTTTTTCTCTGTGCCAAGGATTTAGCCTTCACTTCACTTCGCTTGAGTAAGGTTTCCTTCCAGCTCTGGCAACAGAGTTTGAGTATAAATAGATTACATCTTCCAAGGCTGTCAGTTCACTTCTTCCTAGACCTTTGGAAGCCTGTGCAGGTGACTCTTCCTCTCTGGGTAATATTACTCCCATGAATGGTTGTGGCTGTGTTGGTGGGGAGACAGATAACGTGTAATTTCAGGTGCAATGAGAATGGAGAGATACTGAATACATAGCCCATTCTTTTCTCAATAGCGTTATAAGAAAGTGGTTACTTGAAAAAAATAGATTTTTTTCAGTGTTGAACTGATCGAAACATATCAGCTTAGACTTTGGGTTCTACTTGCTAAACGTCCTATGCTTTTTCGGACATATTTGTTTTATACCACTTATCATCTACTATTGAGATTACAGGAAATTCCTTTGAACATTTTATAAAGGGATTATTCTTTTATAATGCCTATATGTGAGATAGCTACAAATACACATAGGACTTTGGGGGGGGGTGTACAGTGCATGTACATATGCTATGGACTTTTTTCTTGTAGTTCACACACATGCACACATGCATATGCATGTGCGCGCGCACACACACACACAGACACACACAATCACCCATGTTTACACGAGGAGATTGAGAATGTAAGTGCTATAAACTGCTTTACTTCCGATCTCTAACCTGTAAAACTTGTGGTCACCACACAAGCACAGAGAAACAGTTTTTCGGAGATTTGCAGAGTCTCCAGGATGCTCAGAAAGTTTACACATTGAGACAGACTCCTAAATGACTGCAGCTAGAAGAGGGTCCTTCTATCTAATGGATGTGGTGATGTGTGCCAGTCCATCTGGATTAAGCCTGGAATGCATAGGAAGATAATGAATAGGTGATGAGAGAGACATTGGGAAGTCATACGGCTAATATGCACTGAGGCTTCTGAATAAGCATTCTTTGGGTTTTTTTTTTTTAATAAAAAATTCCATTATTTTTATTTATTTATTCACTTTATATCCTGACTACAACCCCCCTCCTTTCTCTCCTCTCAGTCTCCTTCTCAGACAGCTACTCCCCCGACCTATTCTCCTCTGAGAAGGGGAAGGCCCCCACTGGGTACCAGCCCACCCTGCCACATCAAGTCACTTTAGGACTGGGCACATTCTCTCCCACCATGGCCAGAAAAGGCAGCCCACTTAGGGGAACAGGATCCACAGGCAGGCGTCAGAGTCAGGGACAGCCCCTGCTCTAGTTGTTAGAGAACCCAAATAAAGACCAAGCTGCACATCTGGTATATATGTGTAGGGGGCCTCGGTTCAGTCCATGAAAGGCATCCTTTTGTTAAATCATAGCTATATTTTTAAATCAGCTGAACAGATGTAGATTTTCTGTAGAATATTCTTGTTCATCATTAATCTACTTGTACTGCCTGATATAAATTTGGTAGACACCATATTGATAGACCCACCAATGTTTCTAACTGTCCAGAAAACATGTTGTTGCTTCTAAATTGACCACTAGAAGATATAACAGGTTTTCATATATTTTTCTATATGTTCAAGTCTTTCTAGGTAGATACAGCTGTCAAGAACTCATCATTTACCCCCCAAACACTGTGGGAAGCAGATCCGGTGTTTCTCTAGGAAAAGGTTGCATCATGGGTATGAGCCTCAGTCTTGGCTGTGAGCCCTTGGCTGTTGACAGGGTAACTTCAGAACTTTAGTATCCATCATTTTATTCAATCCCTCCACCTCCACTCTGAGTTCAAGGCCTTAAACTAAATTGTTTGTAACAATAGCAGCAAATGTGTATCTCAGAATTTAATGTGGGAAACTCTCAACCTGGTGATATGATTGATTGGTTAATATATTTGAGCCTGAAATATACCCACATGACAAACAACTTCCTCCCCCAAAATACTGAGAACCAGTTATGTAATTACAAGCACCATGGAAACTTGCCTTCATTGCAGATTTGATGCCCAAATATAGATGAGCAAAGCCTTCCAATTCAGAATGCTTAGATAGGGCTTGTTACCTAGGCAACAATGTATTGGAAATAAGATGTCTGCATTCACTCATATTCCTTTTCCAAAATTTACCTTTTAGTTGCTTTAGAATATGGATTCTAAAGCTGAACACCTAATTTTCAGGAAAAAAAATAGGATAATTATGACAATTTTGAGATCCATCAGCTTGAAATAAACCCTACGAACACAGAGTAGATTCTCTCAGACTAGAAGTCTCGCCATTCCAGCTTTCCATTGAATCTTAGAAAATGTGCTCGTAATTGAGACCAAACATGGGGCAATACAATTAGCAACCAAACCCTTGAGAGTCTAGAAGTGGGAACGTAGAATTTTTAACAGCCTATGCTTAAGCAACCAAGACTGAACTGAGCTACAAGCTTGAGGCTTGAGGAGTAACTAGGAGTCTGAGCAAGGGATGCAAAAGGATAGGTTGGCCTTAGAGATTGGGTTGAACCTTCTGTTGTCAAAGCTTATATTTTATATGCTCCTTTTCCTTCTGACCTCCTTTCTCATCCAAATAAACCAATGATATCCCTGCCAGAAAAAGTTTGTTCCACCCTGTCCCCCACTGCCCTCTGTGCAGTACGAATGCCCTGTCATCCTTCCTTGACACAAGTTATATGTGGGCATTCTCTTCCCAGGCATTCTCATCCAAGTTCTATAGTTGTCTGGGTTGAGGCCAATGGCCTTCTGTGTCCTAAAAGAAAAAAGTTGTGAAAGAGGGTAGATGACATGAGAATTTCTGTAATCACTGGCTTACTTAGAGGAATCAGTGACATTATAAATTCATGGGGGATCTTGGGTATTTTATAGTGACTAGTTTTTTTTCATGTGAGTATATTTCAGGCTCAAATATATTAACCAATTGTCATTGTTTAAAATTTTCTTAAAATCTGTTGTGAATCAGGCATGAAACTGTGCAAGTGCATTTGAGATGTGTGTCCACTTTTGTAGTTCATTCTGCTTGGCCACCATTGCTCTGCCAATGTAGGCTTAGATTTTTCAAAACCTACTTTAATAAGGTTTCTCAAATGCTTCAACCCCTCTTCTTTTTGCCCACTGTCCAAAGGTAAGGGTTAAAAGATAGATAATAGGACAATGGGGAGGTGGACCTGTTTAGGAGCAGTTCTTTGGTGTGTGATTCAAATCCTTCCTGTCAGGATATCAGCAGTCCAGATCAGTAGTGTCAGGAAACCAAAAGTTCAGTTCAGTAGTGTCAGGAAACCAGTAGTCCAGTTCAGTAGTATCACCAAACACAAACCAGCAATGGTGGCACAATCCAGCAGAAACAACCAGGCCTTCATGGAATTGGCAGGAGACGGTGGGAGCAAACAGAACCAGCCAGAATACCAGGAGTTCTCTGCCAAACCTCTCTTAACAAAGTGAAGATCAGCAAAGAAGCAGAGACCAATGAAGCATTGCACAACCAACAATGCAAGTGTGTCCCACTGTTTGTTGGGCCCTACTTAAACTCTCTCCAAATATCACATGTCCTATCATGGTTCTGCTTCAGCAAAACATCACATGAGTGCTTCAGGAAAGCATCACATGACACAACCAGAAGTTTTCACTTCAGTCTGGCAATGAATTACATGAATCTAAAGTTTATATTTTAGGAGGGAGGTAATAATGTCAACCCTTGAAAAGTACATTTACATTGGTTGGAGAAATCTATGCTATTTAGAAAATTCCTGCTCTTGCAGAGGACCCAAGTTTAGTTTGCAGTACCCCTGTCTGTGCCACACAACAGTCACTATAGCTTTAGATCCAGGGTTTCCTAATGTCTCTGAAGATACTCACACTCATGTGCAAACAAAAATGCACACGTAAAAATGACTAAATAGCCATTGTTTCAAATATAAATTACACTAAAATTACAATTAATTTTCAAGTTGGACAATCACAAAGAAGCATGAAGACAGTGGTAAGCTAAAACCCATCCCCATGGCAATGCCTCCGTATTTCTTACTGAGTTGTCCCTGATATATTTCTGCCCTTGTCAGGAAGTCAGCCTTTGTTCTTGTGTCTAAGTAGTACAATCTCCTCTACCAGCCTATGTAAAGCCTGGATTGTGTTTGTTTTTTGTTTTTTTTTAATTTGCTTATTCTAACAAAAACCTCAGGTCATGTCTGTTGTGAAGAACCCAAGGTCCTGTGAATAGAAGCAAGCGTTTAGTAGGGTTTTTTTGTCTTAAAATATTGATATCCTTACTGTTCCTTCATTCATCTCTCAAGCCTTTTGATCACTACTCAAGTCTAGCAACCACTTGCCCTCGGAGGCACATTAATCTATTTAATTAATCTAATTCAAGGTGTTGTGGTTTTTGGGTTTTTTTTGGTTTTTTGTTTTGTTTTTTTGTTGTTTTTGTATATAAGGAGGTGATTGCTGGCTAAGATACCACTTTATCTGAGCACTCAGTCACAAATACCCTGAATGTATATATGAAAACATCTTTAGTCACCTGGAATGTGGGACTTGCAGGGAGGTCTCATAAATTGAAGCTCTCTGTCACTCTGTGTCCAGACTGCAGTCCACTGCTGCCCAGTGCAGCTGGATAAGACACCCGGCTCTCATTTCCATGAAAGAGAGCTAGGCTTACATTAGCACAGGGCATGACAAGATAAAAAATAGATTCATTATTTGACCAGCTGATGAGTCTGCCAGTAGAGCTTGTGAATTTAAATTACAAAATGAAGGGAAGTTGGAGGATTTGAAGTGGTTTTCAGTCCTCTGCTTTTGTCTCTAGGCAAGACCTTATACCTAAATTATTTCCAACAATCATTGCCTATGATAGTCTCACAGAGCCCCCTTGGAGGAGATAAAACCTAGCTCAGGAATTCATTTTTATAGCTGATAACATGTGTAGTGAGAATGCTGCTTTGCCTTAGAAATGAGCTCTGTGGTCTTCATAGTATCCTCCCCACAAAAGGCCCACCACCCCAGGCATATTCCTGATAGATTGAAATGCTGATTGAATAAGTGTACAGGCTCTTCCTCACACAGTCTGGAGGCAGAGCCTTGTCCCTAATCCTGTGTGCTGATGGCTTTGTCAGAACATTGTTCATGGCACCATGGTCTTTCAAGTTAAAATGCCTTTCAACTATGGCTTACCTGTATCATCCATATTTTCTTTTAAAGATAAAGAAAGCCTAAATACTGGAGAAAATTCAAAAGCCACAAAATCATAAAAAATAGCATAAATGTAATTTATGTCAATTGGGGAGAATTAACAATGCTTTGTGATTTATGTGAATGTATCTTGGTTAAGAAGTATGTTGGGGGTTACAGAGTTGAATCTCCGGTCTCTGGTTCAGTCTCTGGCAGATTTTTCACAGGCAAATAGGTACACTGCAGCTTCTATTGCATTGCTGTTTCTATCATGAACACAATGGAGGCTTATGTTGCATAGCAATTAGATGTGAGGACAGGATAAACCAGAAGAGGTCAAAGGACTTTGACATTACCAAGTGGAGTGCTGTTATGCACACAGATCATCAAGCCCTTTTTCCTGCCTCATGATGTCCAAAGGTACATGCCTTTGTCTTTTCCTTCACAAGAGGCTGGAATGCACTCTGAGGAAAATGTAGAGCTAAGTTTATTGAGCCGTGGGTTTATTAGTTTATATACATATCCATTTACTTATTTACACAGCTCTTCTTACTCAACACCAGAAGAATTTGAAAACCATCATGTACTTTTCTAGCATAACTTTACTGGGTTTTTTTTGGGGGGGGGCTTATTTTTTTAATTGGATATTTATTTACATTTCAACTGTTATCCCTTTTCCCAGTTTCCCCTCCACAACTTCCCTATCCATCCTCCCCTCCCACTGCTTCTGTGAGGGTGCTCCCCCAAACCCATGCACTCCCACCTCACTGCCCTAGCATTCCCCTACACTGGGTCATCGAGCCTTCAAAGGACTGTTAATGCCTGTTTTTGTATAATGCTCCACTACCTCTTAATTACTGAAAATTACATGAAAAAAAATATGTGAATAATTGGAAGAGATTATGGGGACAATGTGTAGGCTTTCTTCAATGAAGAAAATGTAAACCTCTGTCATCTGGGACCACGACTTTACACCTGATTAAACCAAAAAGTAATGGTGCGAAGGAAAGTGAAATGCTATAGGACAGTTAACCATTTAGTGACAGGTCATTGTGAGTGGAGGCAGAGTCTGTGCTTGCCTTTCACTGTTCTGTTGTTGTTGTTGTTGTGGTTGTTGTTGTTGATACTTAACTTTTGTTTGCTTGTTTTGTTCTTGTTTGTTTTCTCTTACCATGAGAATGCATTTCCTGCTAAATTAATAACTGCGAAAGGGGTAACATATAAATCAATCAAATTTATTTTAAAAATATCAAGTGTTACGTCCTTAGCTCACACCTAATTATAATTAATTCTTTTAGGTAACCATTTTATTATTTATTTGTGTTTATGTCTGTGTGTCTGCATCCTTAGAGGTAGCCTCAGAGGCAAGAAAAGAGAGTCAGATATTCCAAAGCTAGAGCTCCAGGCAATTATGAGCCACTCAACAGGGTGCAATGGACCAAACTGTGGTCCTCTAAGAGTGCAATACATGTTTAAAACTATTGAGCTATCTCTGCCACCCTATTATTACTTCTTCAAGCAACATTAGTCTTTGTTCACAAGTATAACAGTAGCCCATAAACCCCCACTTCTTTGATTACTCACAGTTCACAGTATAAGCGTGTGTATATCAAATCCCTTTTTATATAGCTTGTCTTTAAATGTATAGACAATAGCTTACTGTGGTGTTTTAAATGGTTCCTATTAGCTGATGTAGTCCAAAGCTTGATCTCCAGTTGGTGGAACTGTTTGGGAAGGATGGTATGGTTGGACGAGATATGTCCATGGGAGCAAACCTTGGGGTTTTAAAAATCTACACCAGTCCTAGTTCCTTCTCTCTCTGCTTCTACTTGGGGTCAGCATTTGAGCTCTCAGTTAGTCCTATCACATGGCTTTGCACCACCACAAACTTTAACGCTCTAAATTTTTTAAGCCAATTAAATGCTTTCTTTTGTAAGTTGCCTTGGTTTTGGTATTTTATCATACCAATAGAGAAGTAACTAAAAGATATGTCATTATTATTAACCAGAAAATCACAAATTTTGTTCAAAGGAAGAAGATATTAACCAAGTGCCTTGTTTTATTGATTAAGGTGCATAAGAACCAAGAGAGACGTTAGGAGACCCAGCACCCCTTGAAGACTATATATGAATGCCATACATGCAGGTGAACCACTTCAAGGAGTCAGGATTGTGAAGGAAGAAATGTCTGTAAGAAGATTGTGCTGTGTGCTGATGGGAAGATTCAGAAGACCATTCCTTATGCAGCACCATCATTTTCAGGAAAATCTTCTGTTTGAAGGGTTGCTGTGTCCCATAGCACTTCATGGTGAATTTACTGTGTAAGCTGATGCTTCATTCTGAATCTACATTAAGTTTATGGCCATCCAGCAAAGGACAGGAAACTCAGAAATCCTATGACAATTACTGCCAGAAAAAACTTCTAGAACTCAAACAAGGGATAAAATGAGAAAATGTTCTGAAATTGAATGACCTTATTGATCAGAGGAAAGGGTACAAAATGAGCTACCCTGCAGCATGCAACAATTGTCAGCTTCTATGGCAACTTGTGTAAACTTTGTCCTTGGTGCTCAGAAAAAAAATGTCAAAGGACTGAGTGTGAGTATTCACACTGGTGACAGTCTTCAGGCTGTGCAGGTAGAGGCTCTGCATGAGGGAACCACTTGAAATGGGGCAGGAAGAATGGTCATGTCTATGATCACCAAAAATATCAAATGCAGTTCATTCTTGCCTGTAGTCACCTGACACAGCTCTTCATAGCTCACTTCATAGCTCCATCACAGTTATCTCCTAATATGAAATTTGAACAATCTTTAGTTTAGAAATACAGATTGAGAGCCTGAGATGTGGAGGAATCTACTCCGGAAACTAAAACACAGAACTGGCAGATTCTGTTCAATTTACACATCACACCTCAGGATATTTCTGTATTGTTGTCATAGAAACTAGATAATTTTGCTTCTCTGTGTATGTTTTAATAGTGTTTACTATGGAATAGAAGCCTCATATTTTGCGCATCCCAATCTTCAGTTCACAGTGCAGAGCACACCTGTTCACTGAAGATCCTGTCCAGTTTAGATCAGTCTCATCCACTGCAGATACAATTGTCAAGTTCTTTAGAACAACTGGACATGAAAAACATGAAAAGCATCATTCCTTAGGGTAATGACCTTCATTGCCAGAATAAAATGTGAAATGAAATGGTGCATATGCTTACCTCCTTCTCCTGAATGAATTATGTGTATGACGTATGTTCATATGTATTCTTTTTTAAATTTAATTATATATATTTTACATTTTCACTTTATATCCTGCTCACTACCCCCTTCCCATTACCTCCTCCCACAATCCTCCCCCCATTGCCCCTCCCCTTTTGATCATCTAAATTAGCACACAGTTTGCCATTCCCTTATGTGAAGGAAACTACACATAAGGACAGGCCAAGTTTGCACATTTATTGAGTCTGGTCCTGGCACTATATCAGTATCTGTATTTATGTGATAAAGCATACAGAGACCTACATATAATACTGATATCAATATAGACAGGTTAGGGACTTTGCAAAGAGGGACTATAGGATTCACTTGGACTCAGTTGTTCTGAAGAATCAAAAAGTTTCCCTGATACTGTTTCGACTATAAGTTGATCCTCTGCCATACAACATAATCCTTGCTTAGAAATTAACAAGACTCTGAACGGTCTCTCCCATCTTCACTATGAAACCCTTACATAATTGATTGACTGAGCTTCTGTGAGCAGAGTGAGGGAAGAGTTGAGAATGAGAAGTAAAGAGGAAGCAGAAACAATATTCACATCATTTCTTGTTGGTGAATTTTTGTAGAGCTACTATGACTTACCTTGTGTTTTAAATGAAGGAGTTAAGAAGACACACTTCAAAGCCTCATAATAGAAAAGATGCTGGAACAATCCATCAGGTACTCCATGGGTTATCCCTGCTCAGAAGGACCAGACCAGATTGTGTCTACTTCCTCTTCTTTTTCAAGTGGGTGTGGTTAATTCCACAGCTATTTCTATCTGTGGAGTCCCCCCTGCCTTGGTCATTACTGTGGCTCCTTCAACACATCCCTGGAAACCATGGTAGCTCTTCCTTCCTTCATCCACACATTCCCTTCAGACTCAGTTATCCAGTGGTCTGGGGATGAGCACAGCTTCACTCTGACGTTTAAACACTATGTATTCAGATATTAACTCTCAAATGCTATGACTTACATTATAACAAATGATATTTTGAGCCTTGTTTCTGGTTCCTATGTGATATTTACAGACTATGTGTTCCAAACAGCTTTTCTTTTTTTAATGTTTGAGTAAATCATGAGTACATGAATGGGGAGATTTTAAGAACAGTCAGAGATGAAAAAAATGGTTCTGGGTAGAAAGTAAGAGGTCAGTGGTAGGCATGATGCCCATCCTTGAGACAGTCACCTTTTCTAAGGAACAAGAACTTCCGTTTCAGTTAGAGGTTCCCTTGGGAAAGTCTAACAGATTCCTACGTTGAAGAATTCAGTCTGAGAAATAGAATGAACACAAAACTGCCTGGGTTGTGATGAAGTTTCTCACAGTCTGTGGCAGTTTTAATTTAGATTTCCATACAGGAGACTCAGCAACATTGCAGAGATGTCTGTGCAAATGAGGTGAGGTACCTACAGCTACAGCTGCAAAAAGAGGCAAAATATGCAAATTGTGCCTCTTCAGAGGGAGCAGACAGAGGGCTGGATATATATCTTTCCTATTCTCCTCTCTCCTTTCCCACCAACCTTCTTCATTTGAAGGAACCGGGTCATGCAACTGTGGTGGTGAGCAACTTAAAACCAATAGGGTAAGCCAGGCTTACAAAATCTATATCCATTGAGAACCTTGGTTCTTGTTTGAAAGATTTAGGTTGTCCAAAGGCCACACACAACAAAAAGACCCTTCCGCATTTACTGACCTGTGATATTTTCATATCCACAAATACTTCACAAAAATGTCTAGATTGGTGTTTGACCAAACACTTGAGTCACAGGATAGTCAAGTGGACAGAATAGAAGATGGACACATGGTAGTGGCCACTGTTCATCGTCTATAATTAGAGTATCACAGTAACTCTTACACAGTGGTTCTCAACCTTTCTAGTGCATCAACCATTTAATACAGTTCCTCTTGTTGTGGTGATCAACCATAAAATTATTTTGTTATGACTTTATAACTGTTATTTTGCTCCTGTTATGAATTACACTGCAAATATCTGATATAAAGGATATCTGATATATGACCCCTGTGAAAGGATCATTCAACCCCTCAAAGGGGCTGTGACACACAGATTGAGAACCGCTGCTTTAACACAAAGCTATATAAATACAGTGAATTTATGAACTCTTGGATATAACAGTGAGGAGGTATCCACCAGAATTTGGTTCAAATTGGAGCAATATAGTCTCATTCATAATGATGAAAGAGGCATACTTTTCAAGCCTATGGATGACTTCATGACAGAAGTTTCCAATGATCTTAAAACTTTCCACATGAATTTTAAGATATTATTCTAAGCAGCTTCATACACACACACACACACACACACACACACACACACACACACACACACACACATATATAAAATGCCTTGATAAAATACTGTTAGAACCTTCAGTTTTCAAATGAAGACTCAACTCATAAAGGAGAAAGCAAAGATTTATACTTAGCAAATGTGTGGCCATCAACTACTTGGATCAAGTTCACCTGGCAGTCAGCAAGTACAACATGTATTAGAATCCCTCACTTCTCCTGTCCAGAGAATGATATACCCACAGCAGCAAAGCCCAGTAAGGTAAAGCTTTTTCATTCTGGTCTTGAGTAGAAACCTAACATTCTACTTGGATGGTCAATAACCAGACCAAGACACCACCCCTTCAGAAACAGAAACCATCCCTAGGAATTCAGGTTCATCTTAAGCCATTGTAGATAGGTGAAATAATTATGCCCTTAATGACATAATGTAACTGTTCTTCCCAGAACCCCCTATCCCAGTACCCTACAGGACCACAGGCATGCAGCTTTCTACATATGTCTACAAAGAATGTGAAATTTCTCCTTTTCTGTTTTCTATGTCTATTTTATTTCTCCTAACACTTTGTATTGTACTTTTCTCTAAAGCTCCTCTCCCTCCATGTTGCCCCTTGCAGTCTTGTGACTGACCTCAAGCTGGCTTTACCCAAATGACATGGCTTCTTTCACTTTTTTCTCCAACTGCTTCCTCCAGGCAGCTGTAAAGATTTACAGCTTTTCTGTGCAGGATATGTTTTTAATGCTAATAAAATTGTCTTCAAGCTGCAAAAGAAAATAAATAAAAGAGGATAAGGACTTCATGATACGCACACATGCACATACACACACATTTAACTATACAAAAAAAAATTAACCTTTGATTTTGCCAGGTTTCTTCAGCTTAATACACACACACACACACACACACACACACACACACACACACACACACACACACAAAACAAACAAAACCACTTAAGTGCAAACTAGAGGAGCTGCTGTACAAAGTGGCCCAGACTTTAAAATATTGGGGGTCTGTATCTCGTCAGATCCATAAGCAAATGAATCTTTAAATGCATCATAATATCAAAGGCACCCCCCAGGACAGCTTCAAATTCTGTCTTCTGAAGTTGCTCAGTCTTGCTTACCTCTCTCTTAAAAGCCTGGATAGCATTCTCTATGAGATTTGTGTCTTCATGCCTTCCTTGCCCCCTCTTTGCTCACAAATGATACTTTTCCACCCACAGACTATTGGACAGAGCTATAGCCATCCGTTAATTAGTCAGACTTCTGCGCCAACCAGGATTGGGAGGTGGAAGCACTTACTCTGGGAACTTTCTCAGCTTAACATGTGAAGTGGAGGCGTTTGTACAAGGGGCTGAACTTCTGGTTGCATGAGTGAATTTGTGTTCCCTGGTGTGGGACATATTCTCCTCTTCCATATCTGAGATATCATCTACCCATAGCATGTTTAAGGACAACTTAAGTATTGTATCTTCTGCTATTGCTGTTGTTCCAGACACCTGTCTCCAAGCAGTTCCTTTCCCACCAACATGCACTTGAGCCTGTAGTTGGTGAATTGGCTTTTTTCATCTTGGAGTGGAAATGTAGATGCAGAGGGTACCACAGTTAGTTCTCAGGGGCTCTGTAGAGGCTACCTGTGATTGGACACATTCATGCAGATATATAAGATGTCAGAAAAGAACCACTGATCACATATGGCCCTTTACACCATTCTTTTCCCTAAATGGCATCACGGGAAGCACTTACTTCAGCTGATGTAATGTCACAGTGTACAGATTTAACCTCCATTTCGAAAGACATGTACAACAGTGACCATAAGAGCCATGGTGCTGAGGGACATGTGTGCCCTGTGAGGCGGTCTCTAACTCTTCTTGGTGTAACCATTTTTTAGGTTAAACCACCGTGTCTGAAGCACATAGCAGTTCTATCTTTAGCTCCTACGGAAGGCAGCCGCCCTATCACAGGTAGCAGGAGTGTGTGGGAGACTGGATTGGACTCCTACAAGCAGACATCCCCTGGAGCCTGCACAGGAGTTTTATGTCCCACTCTCATGTATTTTCTTTACTGGGAATGCTGTATTCAGCAGGATCAGTGCAACTCTTCCTGTAGGAGTGGAATCGTGCACAGGTACTCCTTGGATGTGACTTCTAACACACTGAGGAGTGTGCCAAGAAAATACCCACCTTGGAGATGGTTCGGCACGTTTCTAGTTTTCCATCCAGCGTTACTGGATCTCATTTGCTATTTTCAGATTTCTAAACATAGTTCTACTCTGAAGAGTGATAGTGTTTTCATGAAATGCTCTTGACATTTCTAACAGCTGCAGTGTGGGATGCTATACGCATGACTGTTGCTAGGTTCTCTTGCGTCACAGTCCCTGTTAAGCCACAGGTTCCACATGTAGTACCTTCTCACCTTAATTCTTATGAAGACAAATGTGTTAACAAAGTACTTTTAAGCTTGTTCAGTTGTCCTTATAAAAATACTCTTTGGCTAAATTAGTAGGTGGCTTGAAAAAACAGAATGGGTGGACCATAGAAAGTCTTACCTTTCATACACAATTTTCAACTTGAAAATGTATCACTTGTATATGTATTTAAGAGGAGTGTTTATCTATTTGTGTTTATGGAGCAGTGGGAAGGGTGACATTATGTGCACCACATGCACACAGTACACATGGAGGCCAGAGGAGGGTCTTGAAGGCCCCAGAACTAATATTAAGATTGCTGTGGAACTAAACTCAGATCCTCTGAAAGAGCAGTAAGTGCTCTTAACCAATGAACCACCTCTCCAGCCTGTACTTAAATTTTTTTATGCTCACAAGTAAGCATCCTTTTGGGTCTTCTAAATAGCAGGAGGAGGAGGAGGCATAAGCTATAGGTATGTAAATGGATATCTTTGTATGTGGCAGTCTGAATGTGCATGGGCGTCTGTGCATACATGTGTATACACATGTATCATGAAAGATGAATATTTCCAAAGGAGAACAAAGAGTGGAAACAGAGAAAGAGCACATCTCTCCCTTTTGCCCGGTGGAGATGACAGTAGCTGTCTGTCTGTATCTTTTCCTCCTCACACCCCACGGCCTGCCTGGGGCGACACCATGGTTCCCAATTGATTGTTCATTCAGGGGAGGATTGTGCTTCTCATCACTCACTTGCTCATCCTAGCAGAAAACAGGACTGAAAGGTCACCTCTCTGAGAGCCTTGGAGTTCAGGCATAGTACTGGTCATGAGCTGTGTTGGCCTTAGCACTTTCTCAGCCTTCCTAGTGAGGAAACCATACCTGGTCTCTTACTGGATGATTTCAGTTCAAGGTTGCATCTGCCTTGTTACTCAAGCAACCAAATGCTTGCATGACAATTCTGGGGCAGAATGATTCTGATATGATAACAAAATTTCAGGCAGGTGATTGACTTGTCAATCAGGTTTGGCCTTGATACGTCATTTAATGTTTTAATTTTAGATTTGTTCTATATAGAAGTGAACGATGATCAATCCCATCTTTAAGGCATGGACAGATTTCACAGGCATGCACTATGTAGGATTCCACTAGCTAAGTTCTTATACTCCATAATATGCAACCTTTGAAACAAATTATCTTCTGAAGAGCATTCTTTTGTGTGTAAGTACCATGACTCAAAAGTGGTAGAATTCTGTGAAGAGTCAGGTATAACCTGGACCTGTATGATATTCAAAGATCATCCTAAAGCTTTAAGTCAACCAACTAGCTTTCTGGGTCTAACCATGGTCTGGACCTCTGCTTCTAATGACTTGGACTCCAAAAAAAAAAAAAAAAAAAAAAAAAGAAAGAAAGAAAGGAAGGAAGGAAGGAAGGAAGGAAGGAAGGAAGGAAGGAAGGAAGGAAGGAAGGAAGGAAGGAAGGAAGAAAAAACGAAAGAAAAAAGCAAGCAAGCAAGCCACAGCCACATCCCAAATCCGAAATCCCACCCCAGCTCTTGGCACTTGACCCACTGTGAGTTTATCTCTTAAAAGCCCAGCTGAGTTCTTGCACAGTCTCTGAAAGAAAATGTCCTAGTTACCATTAACCAAAGGAAAGATTGACAGGGAGGTGAAGGGCATCTGCAATTATTTAGGGAACTGATATTCAGGTGTATGTAATCAGAGCAGCCCCAAGCAGCATCCTACCTGGCCAGAATAGAGAGATTTTACAAGGAATTTCCAAATAAATCTGTTCTTTGAGGCAATTCCAAATTCCTTCTCAGTTTTCAACCAAGTTCTGTAGTAGGGAGATGCCATGGCTTGCAGGTTCTGAGTCTTGCAACAGTCTGTGGTTTGACCTTTAGCAGGCCTGATGGCTGTACTCTCACACAACCCAACTGCGTTTGGAAATCCTCCTTTCAAGACTATCACAAAACCGGCACAGCTAGAACAAGCAGGCCTCTAGGAAAGCTCCTCACCCTGAGCACCAAGTCTGTTGGCATGGTACTTCAAATACTCATTTCACCAAGTGTCTCCCCTGTGCCCTAAGTTATAGGTTACTGGAAGGATCTCCTGCTATATCAGGTCTGTGTGGCTCTGCTACCCTGTTCACTAATTGACTTACACTCTTGAAAGTTGATGAAGCCCATGGATATACTTTGGCTATAGTCTCTTGACAATGGTTTCCAGAGCAATTTCTTTTGGTTTATTTTTTTTTTTCAGAAACAAAATATACTTGAATAATTTAGTTTATTGTACATAGCACTCTAGCTCAGGAAGACTATCAGTTTTCATTTTCTCCTTATTTTACCATTGCATATGAAAAGCCAAAAAGAAAGTGAATAGTTAAAGAAAACACATGCAACGAGTAAGATAGCATGTCGGGATCTAAGAACACAGAAACAGGCAGATATCAGTCTCCCTGAAGCTTGCATCTAATTGCAATCATGTGAGCAGTTGAATCCAGGTGACACCACGGTATGCCCCAAAAGGCTTCTGGGAGGAGCTGATTGACATAGGAAGGAGAGCCTAATATGAGATTTTCTTAAGAAAACAGTGCTTTAAAGATAGATATAGAAGGAAAATGATTCTGTATGTGGAGAAGCTGCTCACAAGAAAGGTTTTAATGTGTAAGACAAAAGAAAGCTTGGGTTGTCTTTGAGGTAGAGAGAGACAAGGGGGTCACATAAGGAGTTGTGGGAAGTTGTGAAACATAGAATATATTGGTTGATGGATCAATTGTAAACTAATGTCTGTAAACTTCAGAGTTATGAATGATCCCACATCTTAATTCCTGTGGAGGCAGCCTCCCACAACGGGGTCCCCTGGACTTCATTATAGGTAAAGTGTGTATCTGAGAGTGCAGGATAGGGGGACCTGCTATTCATCTGTTTGCTAATAAGCAATTGTGGAACACATGATTTCATTATTGAGTTTCTGCTGAATATTTGCATATTAATAATGACAAACTAAGTTGAGTCAAATGCATTAAACATTTAAAGCAGTTGATTTCAAAGGTTGGAAATGTACTTTTTTGTTTGTATTGCATCCTTCTTTGAACAGAGAAGGTTGGGATAATTTGCACTTTAGAATCCCTACTATTTTTTTCTCACCATTGAGGTTTGTTAGAAACAATGCTTTCACTGCTAAGACCTGTTTGGAAGCTCGGAGGTGACACATGGTGTCAAGAATGACTTCCCAGGCAAGGTCCTTAGTTTTTGATAATTTTCTGGAGCTTGATTGACATCATTGCATAAAAAATGTCTGGCACTGGAAGTTCAATTGAAACAATAAATATAAAAGTTACTTGCAGAATGGAATGCTGTTCTGCTGAGTGTGGGAATCCACGGAAGGGGCAAATGCAGATGAAATGCTTGAGAATACATACAAACTGAAAGTCGAGAGAACATTTGATGCGCTTTGATTGTAATTATTCTAGCAGGAATTGCTTAAGCTTCTAAAACAAAAGTGGCATTTAAGTGTCTTTTTAAGACAATGCTATGTCAGATTTCCAGCATAAATTGAGATAATTCCCTCTGAGACACTCTTAGCACTAACATCAAAAAAAGGCAGAAGTCACCTGACCACAGCTGACACAGCACTATGAAATCATAGGAGCTTGGGCCCCAACATTCCAGGAAGTCAGACGACGTTCTTTGTAAAGTGATATAGATAATATTTATAGATGTGGATGAATATTTACAAAAATCACATGGTAACAACAGAGATTTACTGGGGGTAAAGGCATGTGCTGAGCCCGATGACCTTCATTAGATCTCTGAGACCCTAATGGTGGAAAGAGAATATTGACCTCAAAATGTTGCCCTCTGATCTAGACTGGCATGAGGTAGCACGTGTGCTCACACACAGTAAGTAAATATAATCATTACACTTTTATAAATCTGTTGACTTTTACTTATGTCTGGTAACAATAATTATATGAGGACTGACTTGAAAGCAGGTGAAAACTAAGAGTAATTTTGCAGATCTTAGGACCAGAGGAAGAAAGAGATCATAGATCTCACAGATCATGGACCTCACCAAGGTGCTTGGATGCCATACTTCATAGAGAGGAGAACCAGTCTTTCAAAAGACAAGAAACTTTTGCAATAAATGGGTGTGATGTAGGAAATGTATAGAATTTTTGTCAACTCCTGTCTCTACCTGTTGATCTGACGTTAAGTGACACTGTTAACATGTCTGGGTATTATTTTCTTTATTTCTTGGACACATTTGCAGTCAGCTCTTGTAATAGTTTGAAAAAATAAATGTCCTTCACAGGTTTATATATTTGAACACGTGTTTAAATACAAGTAGTTGGTGATGATGTTTGGGGAGGTTATGGAATCTTCAGGAGTTCCAACAGTGATGCGGTAAACACTGCACTGCGGATAGGTTTTGGGGTGTGTAGTCTCACTCTACTTCATGTTCCCTCACCCTGCTTCCAATGTGTTGGTGGTGATGTGATCTTCTGGCTTCCTGTTTCCATGGAATGCCTTCCTTGACATTTTGGTCTCTAGCCTTGAGGAACTGTGAGCCAAAATAAACCCGCTTTTTCAAGTTGCTATTTTGGTCAGAGTATTTTATCACAGCAACAGAAAAGTAATTAATGAAAGTATTCCAGATATAGACATACAACATGCAGTGGCCAGCCTAAGTCAGGATGCACAACCAGTGTCTGATACTGGTGGATAAAGTTTGCCCATTTTTGCTACAAGAGTTTTATTCACAATTAGGGTACAATAAGAAATTGACTTGTGTAGGGGGTAAGATCATTAGAAATGAACTCAGAGGCAATGGCCATAGGTTAAGTTCTTCATGCATTCTTCCAGTGGTTCAGGCAGATCTTACTCAACGCTGTATTTGCGGAAACCATGTTAGTCACAGGATATGACTGTGCTCATTGGATTTAAAACCTTGATGAACAGTTTTTAACTAGATCTTTCTCTTGCCGTTCATTCCACTCTTTTGTCTACATCTAAACAAAACACTATAAAGAGACACTGCACTTATCTTTATCTATTTTTTGTAAGTCCTTGTGGTGTGAATGGCGGTGATAAGCATGCCATGAGTAAGTCATCCCAAAGTTTGAAGAGCTCTCTCTATTGCACAGAGGCGATGCAGTAAAAAGAGAATGGTTCATCACCAGGTACCAACAGACAGCAACCTGGGGCTGCAGACAATCCCGCTGATTGTGCTGGGCTCTGCCGTTTGCAGGATGAAACACAGCGTGCAGAGTTTTTCCATTCTCATTAACCTCCCTTTTAACTCTCTGCTTATTTTCATTCTCTCTTAAAATTGCGCTTGAAAAGGAAAGAGGAAAAAAATGAAAATGAAATATTTAAAGAACAAATAACTAAGATGAGGACTTGCATTTGAGAGCAGTGAGGATCAAGTTTGGTGTTATTTTCATAGATATGAAATGTGTTGTCTGAATAACCCACACATGGCAATGGTCAGGCTGTAAGTTGGTAGCTTAGAGTGTTGGTAGTTAGAATGGTGTTTGGCAGTGGCCCCTTCCCCTCCTTTTAGGGATGAATGGCATCTTTTTAAAAGGTTCTCTAAATTGTTGGCCTTCTCCATCCTTCCTTCCTTTCTTCCCCTTTCATTTCTTCCCACTTTCTTCACATTTCTTTGAATATCAAAGTTTATGTAGCTTACCGAGTTGGTCACTTTCCCGTCTTCCTCCATTTTAGGTTAAATCTCTTGAAACTTTCCATTTATTATTCTCTTTGGTAGAATACTCACAACACCAAGTCCTCTATGAACTGTTCTTGGTTCCCCTTTTTATGCTTGGCAGCCTTGAATCCCCCCACTATGATTCCTACATGACCAAGCAGAGAGACTCCCACTCTGTACATTTTACCTTCTGGAGTCTAGACATGTGTTTTATTCAGTCTTTAAGCAAAAGTCTGTTAAGTTGCCATATTTTTTTTTTGTAGTTTCCTTCTGTCCTTTCAGAGAGAATGAACTACAGAACTGTCAGCTTCCCAGTGGTCTATGCAGCTCTCCACACTGTAGTCTTTCCTGCCTCCTCCCCTCCTGTGCCAGGTTCTCGTGAGTTTCATACTTCTTAGTTGGTTTTCCCATGTTGACAGCTGTCTTGTGAACTTGCACCCCTCATTCTGCACCGTGTATCTTCAGGTACAATACTGTTCAGAGATAGCAAGCTCCTGGCCCCACAGGGATTTCTCCTTTTTTCTTTGCCGAGTCAAAACTTCCTGTGGTTAAGACAACTTCAAAGGAATGAACATCTCTCTTTTTGATGTTTAATATTATACAACATTCCAGGTCTATCCATTGCCTATTCTGCTTATTGCTAATGTTGGAAAGTATGACTTTTGTAATGTGGCTTTGGGAAGACAGAAGCTGTATTAGAGCAACCCCCCCCCCCCATGATTCTCTCTGTAGAAAGAAAGGGGACAGATAGGTCTCTCCAATTAGCTGGTGATATCTAAGTGAACACATAAAAATGAGAAATCAATGTTTGCAGGAAACATTCTCTCCTATGATGACTGTATTATTCAGAGTTCTCTAGAGTAGCAGAATTTAGGGAATATCTCTATATATTAAGGGAATTTATTGCAATGACTTGCAGTCTGCAGTCCAACTAACCAAAAATTGGGCTCCTGTGAATGGGAATTCCAAGAATCTAGTAGTTGCCCAGTTCCATGAGGCTAGTTGTTCTGGTCTTCTGTATAAGCTGGAATCCTGAAGAAATAGGTTTCAATAGATGTGCTGGCAAGTAAGTGTAAGCAGGTGAAGAAGGCTTCCTTCTTTCATTGTCCTTATGTAGGCCTCGAGCAGAAGGTATGGCCCAGATTAAAGGTGTATACTACCTGGATTTGGAACTTTCTCTGTCCCAGGATAGCCTTGATGTTAGAGATCTGCTTGCCTTAGTCTCTTGGGATTAAAGGAGTGTACTACCTTGTTTGAGCCTAAAATTTTCACGGCCACAATGCCTCAAGATATGGATCAAAAGCATGCCCTCCATTTCTAAATTGTAGTTCATTCCAGATGTAGTCAAGTTGACAACCAGGAATAGCCACCAGAACCTTGATCTATCAATTGGCCTCCATTAATCTCTTAGGAAGTCTTTGTACTCAGGTGCCTGAGACACAGTATCAGGAAGTCTATTTTGCTTCAAGAGGGCATACCTGCTAGGCTATTATTGGGCAATCTCACCAATGATGTATGATGGATTGTCAGGCATCAATCCTGTTTTATCTAAATTCAAAGTCCATCATTTATTTAAAAGACCTGTGATTGCTAATTTCAGTTGTCAACTTGACTGACTTAAAAACAGCTAGAACATAGTATAATAGACCTTGGAAATATCTGCAAAGATGTTTCCAGAAAGGGTTACCAAAGGAGGGAAGACCAGTGTTGAAAGAGGGCCAGACGTCTCATGGACAAGGCTTCTGGACTGGATTTAAAAGGTACTGAGGATAGCATTTTCATTTCTTTGTTTCTTGGTTGATGCCATGGACTGAATATTCTCCTGAATTGTGAGCCAAAACAGTTCTTTCTTCCATGAATATACACTTTATAGGGTATCAGGTCTTTATATCTAAAGTCAACTAGTTAGCTCTTGATGAGGGTTTACAAGGCTTTGGGTATGTCATATACTTGCTTGTCATTTTATCATTCTTTTGTATTCCAGTAAGGCCCATTAAGAGCAACCCCAAAAGATAATTTTACTATTTTAGTTTATAGAGTCCAATTGTGTAGCATGTGTTTTCATAATTACAGGGGATAGTATGGGCTGGAAGCAGCCTGGAACTCATTGAATAGGGTCTTCTAGAAAGAATTCATTTCCTATTGCTTTAAAAGGGTGATCATAAGAGGTAATTGGCTCATTTCCTATTCCTCTGTTCATAGTTTCTTTGAAACTGCTTACCAGGCAGGGCTACATGTTACCAGATCTTAGGATTGGAATGTAAGGGAGAAGAAAAGTTCTCTTTTGGTGAGAGCATCATCTGTTTCTAATGTGTTTCACAAAAGCCTGTGGCTTGTTTTTGTGTAGGACAGTAGAACTGCAATCTGACCAAAGATAGGGAGTCTTGCTGCTGTCTCTCAGCTTGGTATCCCAGCCACTGGATGGCAGCTGCCTGTTACTTACTGGTTCTTATTTCCTGAGGCAAATGCTTCTGGAGTCACTTATCAATCTCATAACTCTGTTTCCTTCCTTTTGTTTCTCATCTCTCTACTTGGTCTCTGTCTCATTCATAATTCCTGCTTCCACACTGGCAATTTTAACTGGGAGTTTGTGGGAAACACTGTTAGGAAGGTGATGGGTATAGAATTCAGACTGAGCTGCAGACTCTGTAATGAAAGTATCTGCTTGGAGAGTGGTTTTCCCATCAGTTATCATCCAGAGTGATGCTCTTGAATCAGGAAGCTGTTCCACCCCCCACCATAGTCTTGATGTCAATAAGACATGGCTCACTTTTGGCCTTGAAGTCTCCAACTTACAATTTTACTGAGGGAAAAGTTAAATGTAAGTGAAGTCATAGGAGAACAGTAAGGAGACACTAGTGTGGTGACCTGATCCATCTATCTATCTATCTATCTATCTATCTATCTATCTATCTATCATCATCATCTATCATCTATCTGTATCTATCATATGTCTATTATCTACCTATTATCTATCTATCTATCTATCTATCTATCTATCTATCTATCTATCTATCTATCTATCATCTATTATCTATGTAACATGTAATATATAATATATATGTATATAATATTTGTATATATTATGTTTTTATTCTGTTTTGCTTCTGAAGGTTATTGCCTCTGATTTCTAATCCTTTATTTTCCTATCTTGTGGTATCTGCAGTACCAGATAATCATGAACTCTACAAGTGATGTAATGGCTCAGTGTAGATCTACCCTCACTACAAAGAAGTCTCATGCCCTAAAGCTTCAGAGGCAACTGAGAAATTGCAAAGATATCAAGGAAAGTTCCACTGTCCATAGTTTCTTATGGTATGGTAATTCTGAAACAAGTGGAATCCTGGCAAGGGAATGGGGGGCATTAGATATATGCAGGATGGGCGAGCACATATTGCTGACATCTCAGTTTCTATGATGTCATCTAGAAACTTGTTGATTTTATGCACTGATGCTGGGGTATTGTAGCGATGTCCTATCCAAAGAAACTTCCTTTAAGCAAATATGGGTATGATCATTCTTTCTGTCCTATAGGGAACAGGCTTTGGAAATGGAGAATCAGAATTCTAAATGCATTTCTGTCACTGGAGACATGGTTTTGGGAACTACAGAAGTCCTCAAAGCCTCTGCACCTCTGCCCTTAACCACCTTACTGTGTGCGGTGGCCAGTGCTGGTTCATGCCTAGCTCTTCTTGCACTCTCTGATATTTTGTAGCCCTAGAGTTTCATCCATTCCTACAGGTTCTCTGTCTCTGTTCTCTTCCATATATGCTGAAATCTCTACAAAGACACTCCTATTGAAGGGGACCAACAAGAAATGAAAAGAGAAGAAGCTCCTGAGGGTAGTGGGGAGCGAACAAGAACAAATTGTGTCTGCATGCAAAGAAGCCCATTGCTCTGTGTTAACTAAAGTTCATTTAAACAGTAACAGAGAACAACGCAAATGCTGGATTTTCACTCACCACTTTTACAGCATTTAAAATAGTATGTCAAATGAAACCTTCTGTCTAGAGGATTGTACCTTTCTATGCATGTAAAGGGGCAGCAGTGAAGTGGATGCGAACGATCTCTCTCTCTCTCTCTCTCTCTCTCTCTCTCTCTCTCTGTGTGTGTGTGTGTTACACACATATTTGTAATGTGAAGTTTTATTAGGCTTTTTTTTTTCATGTTAAAGATTCTCTGCATACATCTTAAAGGAGAATTGCAGAAATGCTCTAGATTGTGGAGTCCTGTGTTAGAACAGTTCTACAAGAAACAAAGACATTTGATGTACAGGACTCTGAAAGAATACAGGGTATTAATTTAGTGTCTTCATGTTCAGCAGAGCTCATTTCTGTCTGAGATGAAAACCATCTGTGAATTACTCATGTTTAAAAATATGAACAAAATTAATAGGATAGTTTTTTTGCATTTCCCTTGAGGGCGATTTAAATGCCTGTTACAATGGTACTGTCCTAGAGTTAACAAGGGAAATGGAGACATGGTATACCCAAAATAAAGAAAAAGCCAAGGTCCAGTAAATTCCAAGGGTCAAATATAATTCACAACTTCTGAGGGAATTATATGTGAAATAATAAAATTACAGGACCAAAGTGATATTAAACAGACTATAAATTAAGCTAATATAGTTGTCTTAGTCAGGGATGCTATTCCTGCACAAACATCATGACCAAGGTGCAAGTTGCGGAGGAAAAGGTTTATTGAGCTTACACTTCCATGCTGCTGTTCATCACTAAAGGAAGTCAGGACTGGAACTCAAGCAGGTCAAGGATCAGGAGCTGATGCAGTGGCCATGGAGGAATGCTGCTTACTGGCTTGCTTGCTTCTCTCCTGGCTTGCTCAGCCTGCTTTCTTATAGAACTCAAGAGTACCAGCCCACAGATGGTACCACTCACAAGGGTCCCTCCCCCCTTGATCACTAATTGAGAAAATGCCTTACCGCTGGATCTCATGGAGGCATTTTCTCAACTGAAACTCCTTTCTCTGTGATAACTCCAGCTTGTGTCAAGTTGACACACAAAACTAGCCAGTACAATAGTAAACTTTTGGAGGTATTTCATGAAGTATCTCTCTTTAAAGGAGGGTTATTTTAATTGTTTCTAACCAACAAACATACTGAATTTTGTTATTATCTTAATGAGGTGAGTGGCCACTTATTCTCAGTGCTCAACTGTGCAGAAGAAAAGCAAAACGGAGAAGCTAAAGTGGTTACCACCTACTGAATTCTAGGTATACCCTCATCTACTCATTTAGTTTCTGTAGACATCCCTAGATGGTGTAGGCACATGCCCCTTGCATAGAGGAGGAGCTTACAGGAAATATTTATCTCCCAAGGCCACAAAGTAAGTGGTATGAGCCAGGTTGGAGTAAATACATTTCTACAGTGAAGGAATCCAGGCTCTTTAATTCATAGACTTGACTGATAAGAGAGAGGGTGTGGCACCCTCTGAGAAGATAGTGGGACAGCTCAGTACCCAGAGTTTTATACAAGGCTTTAGGCATGGTGGGCACATCCTTGCTGATGTGTGCATGCTTCAGATAAAGATGTCCAGCCTTGGATGTCGAGCATACCCAGACCTGGGTCTGAATCACTGTGTTGGGGACAGCTTTTGGCTGACATCGACTCCAGACAAATCTACACTAGGTTGGCTATAAGACAAAGTGGCAGGTGTTCCTGATACTGCTGTGTGTAAAAAACTATGTGACTGTGCATGAGTAAACAGTTCTAAGGGCACCAATAATAGAAGGCAGTTCTTCAATTGGGTTGTGGCTGATACTCATGGTGGGAGCAAAGGTGGGTGGAGGGAAGATATTTGAAGACTGTCTGAGAACTTGGTTCTGGCAATGCGATGACCTGTTGGTAGACAAAAGAGTCTGCAGTTGGCGTAGGGGAGGCCCTTCCTTTTTATTTTCTCCCCCATTATCATCCCATTTTCCTGGTCCTTTGTGTGCCTGGAACATTTGCTTGCATGCTAGACACTGAATGTCGGGCTGCTGGTGAGGGGTATTTTTCACATCTTAAAATAGTTAAAGTGCCGGGCTTTGTTTGGTTCATCACAGGTATCAAACAGCTGTGTCCTTCTGATACTAGTTTTTTTATTATTATTGTTGTTGTGGTGGTTGTTGATCATTCAAAGTAGACTTGAGCTGAGAACTCACTGTACTCTTGACAGGATCTTCAGGAGCACTTCAGCCAGGACTCATGCTACAGGGTTTCTCAAGCTGCCCATGTGGACGCAGGTGCAGCCCTCTGAGGTCTAACCTCAACTACTTCCTAGTGCTATCTCTGGTGTCTCAGCCAAGTCTAGGAACTTTCCACACAAAATGTGCTGGTTGTGGCTATACTGATTCAGGGTCTCTTTTTGTGAGAATATCTCCTCTCTGCTGCTTAATCTGTAATTCAAATAGCTTTTGCCCCCCCACCCCCCTACCCCCATGTCATATCTGCCTCCTCTTATGCCAGAATCTTCCAAATTCTGTGTAGAATCATCCTCTCCATTGATGGTTTTGGTAGAAGTACCATAGGAACTCTGAAGTGTGTGCATTCTCTATTCTCACGTTCATTACCAGAACCATTTTTTCATTTAAAATTCAAAATTCTTGTTTCTTGTGTTTTTTTATTTGCAAGTCCATGTTAATTTTGTCAGATGTCTTGGGTGAAAGGAGAACTCTGCTCCCAGGCCCTTATCTAAGCCAAACCAATGGTCTCTTTCTGTAGTATTAGAGAAAAGGAACTACGGGCAGCGCTGGCATGTAGATAATGAAAGCCTGAGACTGATCAATATATCAGAGAAACAGAAGTTGGTAAAAGAGGAAATGCCAACACATACCAATACAGATACTCATTTAGAAGAATCTAAGGTGACTCACAACAGAGGTGCCTATCACAAAGCCTTCTGGAAGTGACCTAAATTTATAATTAGTCTAGGTGCCTATGAAATAGCTGGCAGCTAAAATCTGTGATACATACACACACACACACACACACAGAGAGAGAGAGAGAGAGAGAGAGAGAGAGAGAGAGAGAGAGAGGCACAGGCACAGGCACAGACACAGACAGACACACTGCATAAAGATACACACAGAGACACACATACATACATGGGAATATTACTCAGTCATAAAGAACAAAATCTCATCATTTAAAGGTAGGTGGATGAGAGTGGAGATGATATTTCAGCATACTGACAAATAAGCCAGATTCAGAGCAATAGACTTGGCACATTTGATCCCAAGCATAGAAACTGTATATAACAGGTATGAAAGCACAGGGGTGTTAGTTAGTAACAAGAGGTAGGCTGGGCCTGAACATAAGTAGATAGGACATACAAGTCAAAATGCACAGGACACTCATTATTTTGCTCAATTAATATGAACAAAATAGCAAAGGACAATCATATAATGAGGAAAGAGCCGGGCAGTGGTGGTGCATGCCTTTAGTCCCAGCACTCGAGAGGCAGAGGCAGGCAGATTCTGAGTTCCAGGCCAGCCTGGTCTACAGTGTGAGTTCCAAGACAGCCAGGGCTACACAGAGAAACCCTGTCTCGAAAAACCAAAAGACAAACAAACAAAACAAACAAACAAACAAACAAAATGAGAAAAGAAATACTGTTTTACAGCAAAGTGGTACTTTTTAAATGACAACTGAGGGATGGAAGCAGTTACAAATTTGTTGCTAGACCCTGCCCCCCTTTCACTTAAGTTTGTAATTAAAAGCACTTAGGAGGAGGAGTCCACAATCATGTCTGTTTTCCAGGCCTCTGCTTGATTCTTATTTAGCTGCTCTGGGTGCGAGTATGTTCTCAGCAACTTGCCATCATCTGTTTTGTAATGTGCATCCCTGTATGAGGAACACCGAACAGAAGTCAGAACTGATAATTCAAGGAGTCTCCACAAGTGGCAGGACATCCAGAGAGGTGGTAGCACAGCCTCTGTGACATCATGGTGATTTGATCTTGTTTCTTTGTTTAATTTGTTTTTATTTTATTTTGTTTTTTGTTTTTTGTTGTTGTTTTGTTTTGTTTTGTTTTTGAGATAGGGTTTCTCTGTGTAGCCCTGGCTGTCCTGGAATTCACTCTGTAGACCAGGCTGGGCTCTAACTCAGAAATCCGCCTGCCTCTGCCTCCCAAGTGCTGGGATTAAAGGCGTGTGCCACCAATGCCCATTGATCTTGTTTTTAAAGAAATGCTATTGAAGTTGAAGTTTGAGTTATTTCCTAGTGGACTCTACCCTATTACCTGCCCTAAAATGAATGGGCAGGATTTTGTTTTTGAAGTGGTTTTAAGTTAGTCTTCTTGTTTGCTTCAGTGTGTACCATCTATGGGTCAACATTCAAACAGCAGGACAGAAGCAGCCTCATTTGATACTGAAGTTATAATAATGTGAAAGCTTTGAGTTGGTGACCCATAGTTTCCAAAGTAGAGTTAATGAGAAGGTTGAGTTTTAAATGTGTGTCAGTTTTCATCATGGTAATTTAAGAGATATTAACATTTCACTCCAGTTATCTCTATACTTCTTAACCCAGAGCCTCATGCTAAGTACCTTTAAGTTAATGAGAATTTATCTGACTCTCTCTGCACTTAGGACATTATATTTTAAAGGCAAAGCTTTCATCATCACTTGAAACAGTCAGTGCCTTCAATATTGTATCAGCACATGTGCTGCACACAGTATACATGCATACAAACAATGCTTATGTACGCACACAAACAATATACATACCCACATAGTACATAGGCATATCTGCAATACACACCCAGAGGATACATGTGTACATGTTATACATTCATACACACAATATAAAAATTACACATGGATAAATACACAACATATACACACAATACACGCCCACACAAACAATATACATACACACATGAAATAAACATTCACATATGCAATATATTTGTATATAACACACCTGTCTACATACATACAGTGCACATGCATACTCACAATACCCATGCACTCTCTCAGTATACATGCTCACACAATACTCGTGCATGCATTTCCATCCACCCATCCATACACTCACTTCCTTTGATGGTAACATGCATAGATAGAGCTTTCAGGCTCTGTTTATTCTGTGAATTTAGAGGCATGGCATGGAGGGAGTGCTGACGGTTTAGTGGGGTAGCCCTTTGGTTCTGCCTAAGCAGAATGCTAGCAACAATATTCTCTCTCAGTGTCTTGTCATCCAGTTATCTCCTGGATCTCAGAACTGATGCAATGAGAAAGTAGTAGGCTCAGAACTCACGGGCACCCAGATCTTGCTAGAGTTACTTGGTATTAAATGTCAAGTGTAAGTCTTGAAATAACGTTGGTTTCTTGTTTGACATGTGACCTCTCACATATGTGACATCTGTAGTGACCTCTAACATGCTAGGATGTGGGTAGGGGAACAGAGCTGTGAGGGAAGATATCCTTCCTTTCCTTACAATTTACCGTGTCTATTTATTTGTTTCATTAATCAGAAAAAAATAACCCAGTCTTCCACCGCACTAATCCTTCCTCTCTGAACTTGATTGAGATTACATTTGGAAGTTTCTGTAATGTAATTTAAAAGTATGAACATATATAGACTTTACTCTCCTTGATTCATTATGTTTGACATTACTTCCTAGGGCAATATATACCATGGTGAATGCTTCATCTTATTAATTTATATATAAATAATGTCCATACACCTATAACAGACTCTGGCTAGGTGTAAAGAAACTTATCTTTTCTGAGGACAATAGCTTTAATGGTCAACCACATTAAGTCTCATTCCTTTTTAATTCTTTTCACCATTTTTTAATGTTGAGGTAAAATCAAAGCTTTGTGTCTGGTAGGCAGCTATTCCATCTCCGAGCCACAATCTAGCCCTAGCTGCACCCTGATCACTGAGCTACACTTTAGTCCTAGCAGCACCGCTATTCAATGTCCTGCCAACTCCCAATGTGGCTGCACTTTGTACCAAGTTTTCAACATGTGATATTTGATGGAAGGCCATATCCACATAAAGACAAAAGATTAAAAGAAATCTAGGCTCTCTGATGACAAAATGATCTCTTTCAGCTCCAGAGGCCTTAGACTGGGAGGTGTTTGTAAACACCGTGAACAGTGAGTTTGTCTTCTAATAAGTCCCTTTGTTTCATACTCAGAGATTAATATATGTCTCAGGAGGGTATTTCCCAGTCTCAAGCATGCTTAAATTTTCCAGGGAAAGAAGGCAATAACAACAGACTTTCACAAAATCTTCCATTATGTGACTGTGAGTGAGAAGCTAGGGTTTTATTTAGTATATCCGAGTGTACTTAAGTAAGATGAAGAATTGTGTTTTGATAATTTTGCTACATTGAAATCTCTAAGAAAATAATTTGAAATAGATCCTTGTAATGATGCTCTAGACTGAAGATAAATCTGGACTGAGTTGGTATAAAATAAATTTGGACATGAATTACTCAATTAATTGCTTTAATTCCATTTTTGTTTAGCTCTAATTATACCTACAACTATAGCTCAGATGGCTATTTTAGGAAAATCTTCATGTTTATGTCAGTGTGCACTGAGACTCCTGACACAATGATTTTGTTTCTAGGAGATCAGGACAGCCTATTATACCTGAAATGTCTGAGAAAGTGCTGTGGGAGACACAGCTGCTCGTTACATCCTGTGTGATTGCCAATGCTTCCTGAAAATCTACTTTTCCAATTCATCCTTTTGGTTTATTACTCATTTTTTATTCTTATCAGGTCATTAGATTTTCCTTTGCATATGTGTCTATTTAATGACCACTCACAGAAGACAGGGCATGACCACATGCTGGACACACTTTAGTCAGTAAGCCTGGCAGTTCCTGAGGCTTGTGGCCCTTGTGCCACAGCTAGAAAATGCTACGATGTAAGCATTAGCCTTGCATGGGAAATCTCTACCCTGCTGGGACCACTGAGCAGGACTAGGCACTAAATGGACCACAAAGGGGTGGCTGTCTCTAGAAGACAAACAGCAGACGCTCAGTGCAGCCTTGAAAAGGTCTGAGAAGCCGGCTCTCTGCTCTCCAACACCTTGATCATGGGATTCTTATATCCCAAGGGAAGCCATTGAAGATGTGATTAAAGATGCTGTCCTCTGTGGGGCCTGGCTTTGCCACTAGCCATGTGAAAAGGCAAGTTCCCCCCACTACCTAGAAACCAGTGATCTAGCAATCTGTTCTTCATTACTGACTTCTATTACTGTCGTAAAGAAAACCTTTTCCAAAACACTTAAGTCAAGTTCCCCCTTCTGTGAATGTCCACAGCCCTCTCTTGTGGTCCTCTGTAGCACAACTTTAGGATCAAGTTCTAGATGATCTGGGTCAGATGCACAAGTGAGAAGCTGAGTCTAGGCCCCACCTTTTCCAATGTCCCCACATTAAGAACCAAACTTCCAACACCTGAAATTTGGAAGACAGCCTAAGTTCAAATTATGGAAAGAAATTACATCAGTTACAAAATTGATGACAATCTAGACTCTCTGAAGTTTAATTAATTCCCATAAGCCACGGGGTTGATAGGATAGTGGTGACTGGGTATGCATATTTATGCAAGGATCTCCACATGTTGTTGAACATACATCACTTGACTCACCAACAGACCAGGATATCTCATGTCTTAGAGGATATTGGGCAGTGAGTACATAGTGAGTGCAGCTGTGTGTTCAGATCCAGCTCTTTAGCTCTTGGAGATTCTCTAAGGCATTAATGAAGCGGAGATCTACTGCGTGGACACTCTAGGAGATAATGTGGGCACTTGTACTTTAAGGTAGAGCCTAAGGCTTACTAACTTACAGCTATCATTTATAAGAGTAACATGGACCTCTGCTGCTATCGGAAACATTTTGGTGTACCATCTCAGATTTCCCTGGTGACATTTTCCCTCCCCTGTAACTGGTGAAGTGGGAAACAGATCACTGATAGTAGAATTATGTTCACACTGTATGTGTTACACTGGTAACAGCTTCAGGACTTCATAAAAAGAAAGCCAAAGTAGTCATGTAGAAAATCTCCCTTAGCTACCTGATGTTATGTGAGTCGAGCATCAGGGTTATCTTAGGGATTTAACTGAAGAAGCAGAGTCTAAGTAGAGGCTTTCATTGTTAAACACACTCTGATTTCTTGATGGGAAGAATAACCCAAGGTTAAAACAAATATAGTCCACTCTCTGGTTGTGGATGGAGCTTTCTTTCTTGGGCAATGTCCTTACTAATGACAGGAGCAAGGATCAGATTTCAATTTAGGATTGTCAAATGACAAGAGAAGGTCCATAGGGAGCTAAAAAGTTACAAGAGACAATTTGATCAATCCTACATTTTCCTCAATAGAAATGTGTCTTGGTTGAAGAACTTTTTACAGTAGATGTTGATTTTAGGGTTTCATGGGTATTTTATTCACATATGTTCATTAAATGTGCCCATTATTCCATGTTATGTGAGGGAAAAGGCCATCTCTCCAGATCTTTGGCAAACTGACACCTCAACACAGCTCTCAGCACTCAGTGTCCCTGCTGCCTGAAGATTTTGCTAGCACTGGGCCTTTGACCCTCAGCAGGGGCTTCATGAAAAAAAGGAAAGACCTGTCCTTTCAGTGTGAAACTCAGCACTTCCCTTCCAAGTGTTCCCATGTGCAATGGTATTTCTTCAGTAGTCATGTCTACCAAACTTACTGGCACTTGGAACACACTCTCTTATTTGCTCACATAAGAAGCTGTGCTCTCCTCTCTCCCTTTCACGCACGCGCGCGCACACACACACACACACACACACACACACACACACACACACACACACACACTCATACACACACAGATACCTTTTTATCCACTCTCTACCATCCTCTCTCATCTCTCATGAGATGGAATGAGCCCACATCTCGCAACCTCTCTCTTTTACCTGACATAACCCCCTTTCTTCCTTTGGGGCCTTAAATGCAGTATATAAAGGGATATCTGCTGACCAGAACAGGGCCACTATCTGAAGTTGAATTCCAAACTTCTGTATGCCCTCTCAGGAGGAATAATCTCTACTAAGACCAGGACATCAGCCTACTGTAGTGGATTATTCTTACATGTGAAATCTTTGAAGTTCTTTGGACTTTACCTGTGGAGGGGGATATTTTTAATACCAAGTCTCCATCTGGCTTGTTTACAAATAGTGTGCTTCTCAGAGGCAGAAGAAAAGGTGTTATTCTGTAGTACAGGTTGTTCTCAGGTTTTCTGGACCCCAGTTCTTTGGGGATGGCCCTTGAATGCCCCACTGGACATATAGACTAAATTTCTCTTGGTTATTTTCTGCATCACCAGGGCAAGAAGTTAAAAATTTGATGAAGTAGCATGGTTTAAGGGATATATAGCCACTAGGTAGAAACAATATCCATTCTGAAGATTGAAACTTAACCAGTTAACCAGTCTCACCTTGTCACAGTCTAAGTGCCCATGAGAACATTACCTTTCTCATCTGCTAGGGAGCTACCTGGGGAATAGACTCATTCCTGTTTGTCATTCTTCTTTAAAAATAACCAAGATATCTACTTTATTCCTAGTTAATTTCCCAGCAAACCCTAGAACTCAGGTCGAGGCTCTCATCAATTTCAGTCATTACTCTCACTGGCCACCTGTTCTATAGCAATATGGCCCCAAATGGTCACAGACTCCTTTTCCCAGAGAATATTCATGGGAATGATGATATAGAAGAGAAGAATTCAAATGTGACATCAGCTGAAGCATTGAACGGATTTGTATCCCAATAGTTAAGAAGAATAGCAGGTTGAATAGCTTAGCCCAAGCAGCACTGGCCCTTTACACAGAAATGACAGAGGCAAAGTGAGCATTCACATTTGGGACACTTATGGACATGAGATTTAACATTGCTTAATCCCTCACAGTGTGGACAGGAGGGGAATACTCCTTGTAACCTGGTCTTCTCAATAAGGCCATATCCATCCGTGTTCATTCAATAGCTCCTCCAGTTAAACACAAACAGCTCTAGGTCTTTGGAACTAACACCACAAAGAGGGGGAAAGAACACAATAGTGGTACTGATGGGAAAGTGCTGGGTTTTAAACTTTTAGATTCATCTTGTGATGTGGGAACCTGGGAGACCAGTCAAAGGTAAGTTTCAGCCTAGGTGTTGCTGGGTCCTGGTGTACTGGCATCTCTGCTGGATAGAAGAGCAACTCTCAGTTTCAGAATGGTTTTAATTGAACACATTAGTCTTTCCTGTGGACTTTTCAAGGGAGAAGACAGAAAGTGGTAAAGCAGGAAACCTGGTGGCTTTCTCTGGAGTCTGTATGCCTGGATATGGTCATACTCACATGAATGTATACACCACATACATTTAAGTCATAAGACATCCAAGTGCAGATGTGGTTAATGTAGTAATGGGGAGTCCACTGGCTATGATGTGATAAGTCATAAAGGTGATGCTTATACATCATGAGTTGGGCTGAACACTTCTTTGTACTGCTTTTTAGTAAAATAAAGAATAGCAGATGCCTGTATAGGAAGGGGAAACACTCATCCCAATGTTATGTGAATATTTGGGTCTATTTCTCAGATTTTCAAATTCTAGGTATTGTTATGCTGAAAGAGAATTTAAAGGAGCTTGAATAATTGTGGCCCACAGCTTCCTTGGCACTTGTGCAGGATGGCACTTGTTTGCTCTGCAGAAGTCCACATATTGAGTAAATGCATGTTCTCTGCGGTGTGAAAATATCAGTTATATCTATCAGAGTCCTTCAAATAAAATAGTCTTGAGTGGATTCTCTGTTGAAAGGTTAATTTTTCACCCTTGAATTTTCATTCATTCTTCTCTGTGAAGATGAAACATCAATGCTTTAAAGTGTCCTTCAAAACTGTGTTGTCCTCAGGGAAACTAGAGCCGATGAAGGAACATTAGTTTTCCCGTTATTAGAGCTGTAGGGCTTACCTTCTTCTGTCTTAATAAATCCTGCCTTTTAGGGAGACAATGATGCAGTCTTCTAACCACTTGCTGGAATCATTGTAGCCTGTGGATTCAAGATCTCCACATTCCTAGCCTCCACCACCACCACTATAAACATATATCCTGCCTCTCAGAAGCCAAGGCTACTTGCAGAACAGATTCTGAAAGGTGGAGGTGGGCTATTGCACAAAGTCCCTAGTATTTGCAGTATGTGCTAGCCCATTTTGGAAGAATTTCTATAAAATTATTCAATATGGAGGATTCAGTGGTCCAGATACAGAGGACTCTTCCAGAGGACCCAAATTCAATACCAAGTACCCACATAGTGGCTCAAAACTATCTGTAACTCCAGTTCCAGAGGTTCCAATATTATTTTCTCCTCTGCCCTCCTTTGGATACCAGGCATCCACATACCAGCAAAACACCCATTCATATAAGAACTAGTTAAAATATAAATTGATTTTATTGGATTAAAATACTTATTTTTAAACAGAATTCCAATGTGCTTCTTTAAAAATCATTTGAAATATTACATTCAAGGGCCAAAGAACTTACTCTGTCATATTTGGTTCTTCAAACTAATATAAGCCTATACTTCCTAAGACAAAAATAGAAGATAGATAGATGATAGATAATAGATAGATAGATAGATAGATAGATAGATAGATAGATAGATAGATAGATAGGGAGATAGATAATAGAGAAATAGGTAAAAGATGAATGATAGACATAGCTGTATATAGATGGTAGATAATAGAATCAGATATATAAATAATTAGATCAATAGATAATATCTATCACCTATCTACTATCTATCTTAAACGATAGACAATGACATGATGTTCTCATTGTTCTTGAAATAATAGAGCCAGAACAAGAGGGGATTGGCTCTCATCTCATGGTAATCATAATTATCAATACATTTTCTGATAGAGTAAAAGATGTCTTTGAAAATGACCAGTTGAGTGGGGGCAAGTCGGTTCTCCAGAAGGAAGTCTGATGCTGTCTAAAATGACAGAATCTGCAAGTGTTTTAGGATGACACTACTAACTGTCATGTGACCGACTCATTATTGATTTCTTTTTCCATGGGATCTATCTCTATTTCTCTTTAGAGAGGTATACCATCTACAAATTGGAGACTTTGGAAATCAGGAACGGCTTTATTTGAGGACAAATGGCAGCTAGCAAACTCTAAATCTATAGAGGAAGGAATGTTTGTATGGGGGGAAGTTACTCCAAAACTTGTGACCAAGGTGTTTGCAGAACTAGACCACTTGTTGCCTGGTGACCTGAGTATGACACATACATTCAGAAATGACATCCATGGACACAAGTCAGATTCCAAGATAACGCTGCTTACATCATGAGGTCTGTATGACAGTCAAGATTAACATGGAGAACTAATAAACCAACTGATGTGCAATCTACATGAAATATGATGCGTATACATATGGATAATTAACTAAACCAAAATCCTTTTGAAATAAAATAAAATATATTTAAATCTTATATTGCCAAATTTAGAAAATTCTCTCCATATTCAATTAATCATTGGGCTATTCATGTATAATGAAGAGACCATGTTGAACTTAAATGACAAGGTGCATGTTTCTGTGCCAACAGGAGGCAGGTCAGCTGTCTCAGTGATATCCTGGATTCCTATGGATTCCTAACCACATTTGTTTATGGTGGACTGTCCCAGATGTCACATTCAGGATTGGGGCAAAATAAGGGTACAGGAAGAAGGCACAGTACCAGGAGACATTTGCTTTAAAATGGAATGTGTATCTCCTGTTCTTCAGTAGAATAATCTTCACATTGCAGCAACCAGAAGGTTCTACATGGTCAACCTAGACACATAGACCAGAAAAGCATTATTTTCCCATTCCATATCTGGTAAAACACCAAAGCTGTGAGTTGCCAAGAAAGTCCAAAATTGGTCCTTGGTCAGTCATGAGGACAGAAAAAAATCAGTTCCTTATCCAACAGAAAAATAAGAGAGAAAAGATAAATCACTTATGGAGTTTGGGAGCAGTAAGATGCTATTCATATTGTCTTAATAAGAGATTGTTAGCTAGGAAACTATGATTGAATACCTATAATGAAAAACATTCTTTTTTCCAGTCACTAGTATATGCACAATATAAAAATCTGAATGAATAGTGTCTATTAGTAGAGATGCACTCAT
The DNA here is from genome assembly GCA_028551405.1 of Uromys caudimaculatus. Taxonomy (NCBI): domain Eukaryota; kingdom Metazoa; phylum Chordata; class Mammalia; order Rodentia; family Muridae; genus Uromys; species Uromys caudimaculatus. The sequence goes on along the minus strand of CM052719.1, from coordinate 10,839,219 downwards.
TTGTCAGCCTTGATATCCATGCCCTCTGAGTGTTTCTGAAAAGCTTTGGCACTAAAGGGAAACCAGAGAGACCTTCACATCAATTGCATTTAAGTATGTCAGATTTTTTTATATATTATATATAAAATAATGTTTTGTGTCTACATCTGTTTATTTTTTAATAATTTACTAAAAAAGAACACCATAAATGTAAGACAATAAAAGTGTGATAGAAAAATAAAATCACAAATAAATCACTTATATAAATCACTTATATAAATTTCCATGTCTACATTCTTTACCCAAGGTATAGGATGTTACAACAGGATGTATTCACACAAATGCATATTTTATCCCTTGGTCTCTCCTACAGTTGTCTTGGACTTGGTTTGGTATTGGTTCATGTACTTGAGTATATGAACATATTTCTAAACATGAAGGGAACTACAGTCTCCAGAACTATTTGAGTGTGCAAGCCAGAGTAGACAGAGTAACAGGTTACCTTTGACACCTCCCTGCCAGGCTCAGGAATAGTATAATTGCCCCCTGGATCCTGCACACAGTGTGGGGAAGTTGATGGTGCTGCTTTCGAAATCAGATTTCCATATGGTGTTGAGTGGAAATCTAAGTGTCCCTGTGAGGAGAAGTGTGTTGAAAGCCTGGAACATACGGCCTCAGAGTCAAAAGGAAGCCTTTTGATGGGCCACTGGCCATAGCTTGGTGCTGAACAAGGCTACTAAAGCAGAGTCATGAATCATTAAGATAATACTGAGCAGTGGTCAAAGAGAACTGTCTGTGACCTTGACCTACATTTCAGAGACATTTTGTAGTTCACAGAACATGTGTGGTAGGTCCTCCTTCCTTCACTGGTGAATAGAACCATGTATGAAAAGCTTTTCAGCTACGGAACACAATACCTGACATGTCACCACTGCTGATTATCACTGTTGGTATTATTTTTGCAGCTATTATCTAAAGGAGCCAAATAAAATTGTTCCAGAATATCTGCCTATTTCCCCTAACTGTAGATTTTAATGTTGCTAGTTGTTTGTTTTCTTTTCTGCGTAATTTATCTTTACTTATCTTCCCCCCTCAGGGTATTCTGTATATTTGTTGTTCAAGGCTTGCTTGGATATTAGCTACCACTTGAATTCTTTCTGGTAATTTACCTCAAGTGCATAAAGATCTTTCATTGGCAAATTGCTTGCTTCAATATATGCTTCACATGATGGATCATGACTTCCCTCCTGTGCCCATCAAATGCAGGGATATGTTGTATACATAGATCCCCATGATAGCAAATCACTTTAACATGCAGCCTCAGGACTTCATGCCACTCCACTTCTACCAGACAGGCAAAGAGGCATTTGGCATTTTCTCGGTAGTAGTAGTAGTAGTAATAGTAGTAGTAGTAGTTGTTGTTGTTGTTTTGCTGTTTTGTTTTATCAAGGAGAACTATGAGGTCAAGTGAGCTCAAGTGATCTGCATTACCAGCTAGGCAGCATGTCAAGTCCCAACCAAGACTCTGGTGCACAGACTCGGGAACTTCTCCCCATAGGTGCTACTTGCTGCCCCTCTGTGTAACCACAAGTTGGGGTTTATACAGCACAAGGGCTCTAATGTCTGTCTTTAGCAAACATCTATTTATAATTATAGCGAATGCACGTAAAAGACAATGTAGCATAAGCATATCGCTGACTCAAAGTCTACTTCCAAGTCTACAATCCATGTATCTTAGGTAGGTATGCTGGCTAATCTTGGTTGTCAACCTGACCACATCAGGAATCAACAAGTCTCAACAAGCCAGGCATACCAATGAGGGATTTTCTTGACTAAAGGTGAAACCATCGGAGATGGGAAGACCCAGCCTAGTCTTTACTACACTTTTTTTTTAGTTGCAGCCCACACAAGAGGATATGGAAGAAGAAACCTTTGCTTTTTGCCATCTTGCCCTTACTCTCATGGACAACTTCATTTATCCTGCTACTGAGGCATTACTATGCTGGTTTTAGAACCCACTTCTCTGGGATTTCAACATAGACGGAAGACCAGCTGAGACATTCAGCTTCAGGGCTTGAACAATGGCAGGGTTCTTGATCTTTCTATACAGTAACAGACATTGTTGGATAAGTCAGACCACAATCTGTAAACCACTCTAATAAATTCCAATTCATAAGTATATGTGTACACACAGACACACACACACACACACACAAACACACACACACACACACACACACACACACACACACACACACACACACACACACACACACACGTGCATACTCCCATGCACATGCACGCATTCTATCAGGCCTACTCCTTGAATGAATCCTGACTAATATCGGAGGTGGCAGTGGCTTAATCATCTAGGTTAGCAGGGGTCTAGGTGGTGTGAGGCACAGAGTTGAATCTGCCCAGTGAAATACATTTGATATAAAAAGAGGACCCTAAATGACATTTTGTGTATCTGAAACCCATTTAGCCTGTAGATTTCTTACTGAAAATCTATGACTTGGGAATTTCTAATTAAAAGTATTTTTTCCTAGTTGGGTAGAATAACACAAGTATATTTTTCTAGCAGGGTAGAATAGCACACAATTAGATTGTCCTTTAAGCATAGAGGCACATAAGCCTCTTTGATTCTACCAATAGGAAGGTAGAGGCAGGAGTTCAAGGTTACTCTGGGATATATGTTGGGTTCCATGTCATCTTGAGCCATATGATATATGTCTCAAAAATGTCAAAAAATGATAAATAATTTATTTTACCAAACAAAATGCACTTTCTCCTCTAAAGTTCTTATAAGTTTTTATATTTTGTCTTTTAGAAGAGTGCAGTTATTACCAATTATATATATACATATATATAATCTGTCAATATATTACATATTATATATATATGTATTTATAATCTGTCAACATATATTACATATTACATATCATGTATTTCATATGTTAATACATTTAATAAAATATACATTATCTGTTCCATAAAGCTCTGCTAATCTGCTCTTCAAACTGCATAATTTAATGCATTTCTATCTACTGAACAGTGCTTTTTTTCTTGCTCTGTTTCACACACACACACACACATTAACAATAAAATTAAAGTCCAATTAAAGTGTTGTCATTGTTTTACTAAAGTCATTAATGCAATTGTTAACAGTTTCCAAAATGCCTCAGTGTTCCAGCTTACAAATGTCACCTTCTCACCTATTTCTTATCCAGGATTGTCTGGGAGGGGCTCACTTGGATTAATATACAGAGGTAAAGAGAAAAGAGAAAGGTTTCAAACTGACATCTCAGTTTTTAACCTATGACATCACCGCCTCTTGACTATCATTAGATACACATGCATGGGCTTTCTTATTGGGGAAGCTGTGCCCATTTGTCTTCTAGATATTAAAGATTTTCCCTTGTCCTAAAAGCAAACTGTGAAACAGACTTGTCATGGAGAACTGGGGAAGGAGAGCAACTGAGGGGAAATCTTGTGGTTCTGAAGGTTAATTAATCCTATCACCCCCACTTTTATCATGTGCCTTGTTAATTGTCATTATAGACAATGAAAAGAGATCTGGGCTCTGGACACTCTGCCCAGAATCCTGCTTCTTATGCCCTTTGTTTCTTCACTCCATTTTCATGTCTCCCCAGATTGCTGGGTCATTCCTCATCGAATCTTAGGCTCCATTCCAGAATGAGGCTGACATTTGCTTGCATGGATGCTCTGATTGACTGTCATGCAGTATGTTTATTGAAAATAATGGCATTGGCTATATTTCAGGTGCTCTGGACAATTACATTCATACTTAGAGTATCATTTCATATTAGCAGAATATTATTTCTATTCTGTAAACTTTCTGCATTTGCCTGGTATATGAAGTTACCAACACTACATGAAATTCCTTATTTGTGGGTTAATTTTCATAATGCAATTAAACCAAATCTCTCTGGAAATGCCATAGTTTTTGCACCTTGTTGGTTATTAATCAGTATCAATGTAAGAAAATGAACTTTTAAGAAGCCAGGGAAGCACTGCATTCACTTCCAAACAGAAACAGGGCAGAAAGGGGGCAATCCCTAGCCCTCTTGGGAACAGAGAAAACTCAAATTCATTCTAGGTCTCTCTGAAGTTCATGAGGATTGGACCCAAAGATCATCTTTAGCTTTAACACTGTGAGTTGGTTGCCCACAAGAGTCTTAACTACCAAAGTACAAAGGCTAGAGTTTTCATTCTCTGTAAGAAGGTAAGAATTGAGCACTTGTTATTGGAACACTGGTTTCCTGCAATGCCACTCAACCTTTTCTTGTTGATAGAATCATACCAATTTTTCCAATTGTATTGGGATTCAGATTAAAGGACTTTCTAACCAATCCCCACTTAGCATTGCACCTAGTCTTCAAGTGCTTTTCTTTATGTAGTCTTGCTAAATGTCCAGATATATCCACAATTCCTAATGCTTATAGCTATTCAAGGGTGCCCTGGGATTTCTATTTTATGCTTCCATTGGCCTGGACAATCTGTCTAGGAGCTTGGACCTGCCCCTTTTCAACGTGAGCCCATTCTTACCCAAGGTTACTTTCGGATATTGCTTTCACAGGCATAAAGACCAAGTAACTTGTACAGAGATTTATATTTTAATTTTTCCTCTTTATTATTTTATTCTAGTCTCATGCATCAGAATCTGAGTCCCATGAGTACATTGATTTTTCTATAATCCCAGGGTCTTGGTCACAGCTTCTGTATTGCTGTTTTCTGCAAATATTTCTGAATGAATCTTCTTGTTTAACACTCCATCAGCATCATTCTCCCATTTAGGGATTTCATTGACAGTAGAAATCCCACTAGAATGTAAGCCTATTGGTACAAGCCAACTACATTGGTCTTCTGTTCATATTGGTCTTCCACAAACCAGGTCTCCAAGGAATATCTGCTTAATGAGTTAAATAAAATAAAATAGAAATAAAATTCACTTACCCCTTTTGGGTGGAAATGCATTTATCCTCTGAATTATGAATGGTGAAAAACACTTCACAGCAGAAAAAGATAAATATCTCCTTAGGAAAACATATCAATTATTTAAAATATTTAAATATTTTACCTTTGGCTCTGAATCTCAATACCATGCTTTTCCATATTATTGTCATAGTCCTCATTTTTAAATCATTTTCATATTTAGAGGTAGTTTATGTGGTGCTCAGATAGTTTAGCTATGTGGAATCAGAGCTCCCTATTGTTTATAGTTACCAGCAGATGCAAAAATTCTGTTAGATTTAAGACATCCAGAACAATTCCTGTCTTGAACAGGCACATACTCTTCTTCCAGTCATTATTTCCTAATGCACACACCAGTTATTTACATAACATTTGCATGTCGGTATTACCAGCAATCTAGAGATGGTTTAAAGTCTACAGAAAGACTCATTCAGATTATATGCAAATATTGTACCACTTAATGAAAGAGACATATGCATGTGTAGTTTTAGAATTGTTGGATGACTAGAGACTACTCCCCACAAAGATGCTGAGAAACAGCTGTCACCTATCAACACATATAAGCAAACAAGCAATCACATGCCCACACCCACGCCTCCCCCTCCCCCCCATACATGGAATACAGGGTCTCAAGCGCTTGATCTTTCAGAGGTAGATGTAGGAGCACTGAGTTGGGGTCTTGGATGCCAAAGACAAAAAAACCTAGAAGAGGGAAGAGTCAATGGATCCATCCAAGGACTGACTGTAGCTGCCTCCATCACTGTGTGCCATTAAGCTTCAGTTTAACTGCTTTTCCTTGTAAAAAAGAAAACTCCAGAACGTACCATCAAGAGGGCATTTTCATGTTGTTAGTAAGGAACTAAACTCCCATTTTAAGATTTAAGTGAAAAGCTGTCTATGGTCAGCATGGAGCAGCATTTGATTCTTCAGTGGGATACAGTAGGGAAAGAGACAGCTATGGTTATAGACTACAGGCTATTCTAGGTTATAGTCTATAGGTTATAGGCTGTAGGTTACAGAAACGGTTGGTCGAGACAGCAGCTGAGGGAGAAATAAATGAGGAAGACAGAGAATTCTGTTTAAGTCCTCCATAAGATACCAAGTGACTGTAGGCCAGCACAGTTTCCTGGGAAGCCTGTTGGTCAGAAAAGGCACAGTTGAAGGGCAGTAGAAGCAGATGATTTGAGGCACAGCATGTTGACTAGAGCCATTGGCAGTGCACTCTTGGATACTGCTGAGATAGTTGATAACACATTTTTCTCAGCACAAAAAATGATAAAGAGGTGTGGTGACTAAAGTTATTGTATATGCTAATTAGCTAAATTTAGACTTGTATATGTATGTGAGTTTGTTTCCAAAACCTGTCATATATGATAAATGCACTGGGTTTTATCTGTCAGTTTAGGACTACAATAATAAAACAAACAAACCCAAAACCTGACAACACTGTATTTGTAAAAGTGAATTAAAGTTTCAAAATACGATGAAATAAATGTCCATAACACTTGATTGGTGAGAGGAGACAGTGAAGTTACGAGGTTGTCTGGGCTGTTTCTGGTACAGATATCCATAGCTACAGCTGAGGGGGTAAAGGAGGAATCTGTGACTATTTCTAGAAAATGACTAATTGCCTGACTGTAGAAAATTGAGCACAACCTTTTAGTTCTTTCTTTTTATCCATGTTAAGGAGTTTTGGAAAGTCATGTGATTGTAGTAAGACAAAAATGGCATCTCTGTGTGTCTCTTAAGTATGTATTTTATTCTTGAGCAGAGAGCAGTGGCACACCTGTCATCCCAGGGTGCAGGAGGCTGTGCCAGGAATAGAATGAATAAGATGCATTCTACATAAGGAGAGCTTGCTTCTAAAATATGTTGCTTGCTAATCCCAGTCCACTCTCTCTTGCTAATCAGTTCATATTCATGGCCATTAGACCTGGCTTCTGATGTGAGTTCCTTCTCTCACTGTGACTTTGGACAAATCAGTTTTGTTGACTTGTGGACAGATTGAAGGATCTAGGCTTTGCCAATGTCATTGCTGGGATGACACAGACAAGTATTCAGATCTTGCTGATTTCACAGGTACTCAGCCAAAGGTAGCCATACGTGTTTTTGTCAGGAGGGGGCAGGCACCTCTGTACTAGGAGATAATGTCAGAAGCTGGAAAGTTGTTCTGAGAGAGAGCAATTAGACCATCATTGTTCACCAGTACAGGAAATAGCAAGATCTCTACTTCTCCATTCTGATAGCTAGCACAGCCAATACATCCATTCTGCCGCATGCATTCTTGCTCATAGTTCACACTGGCTACTGATGGCTTATCCAGGTACAATTAACTGAAGTATGAACAGCATGTAGGTGTTATCTGTTGTCATCTAGACTGTAGAACTTGACCACTCAGGGTCCTGCTTGTTCTATTAGCCACTTAACAATCACTGATGAAGTATATGAACCTTGATCCACAGATACTGCTGCTTATATCTAAATGGCACCAGCATGTATACTGACAGAGAATGTCCATGGGGTGCCATGTCACACAAAGGACATCAACAAACATTGCTTTAACAACTGCTGCATCTCAAGGCCTTTCCTTTCCTATTAGGACAATGAACAAAAATGTGGCTCAGGAATATGTGTTTATTTTCACTTATATTTCTAAAATCAAAAATTGTAAAGGAAATAAAAATAAATATCTTAATGTAAATGCCTCAAAACACTCATTTCAAGGTCTAAAATAGACCTGTGTCAGAAGAAATGGCTGTGTTATAATTTATTGATGATCTATGAAGCAATGAGGGGTCTGCCAGTCAAAGCACAGTATTAAAACTCCTAGAGTTATAGATAGCTGTGAGTTATGATATTGTTGCTGAGACTCAAACATGGGCCTTCTGAAAGAGAAGCCCACACTCTTAAACTGAGCCATCTTTTCAGCCACTACTAATGTCATCGTAAAGTATACCAGGAATAAAAGTTTGTTGAGCTAGATGTATACAAAATAGTTTTCACATGTTTGTGTAACTCATTTAAATAGTTTGTTCTAGCTTTCATTAATAATGTACACTGCTCAATGTATTTAAATATCATTTGCTATAACATATTAATAATATATGTATATATGTGTATTTATACACACATGCATATATATATATGTGTGTGTATTACACACCTATGCCTACACACACACACACACTCACTCACTCACACTTACTATATGGTATATTTGACCTTAAGAAAACTGTTTTGTTTTCTTTCCTTTCTTTTTTCTTTTTCCAATTCAAAGTTTCTCTTTCCCTCTTTATGTTGTTACCATGACCTTGGAAGCTATCAAATTTAGGATTACATCAAAGATTTCTCGTGCTCTCTCTGCCTCTAGTGGGATAAAACAGAGATGGACTTATTGCTCCTCTACATGCCTTCCCATTGTCTCTGCACACTGAAAACATCTCTTTTCAGAAGCCCCAGACAGAGGACTAACACTAATCTATGGCCAATCTCTCCCTCCCCTGAATTCCAGTTATAAAGAAAGCTAAGTGTCTACCTCTCACTTTGAAGAGCTATGTAGGGCCCTCATTTGTCTCCTGCCTACCCATGCATATGTGGGGCTAATAACTGGATTTTCAAAAAACCAAAATCCTTCTCAACACATGCCACTTGAGTTTCCCAGGTATTATTCTTTAAGAATTCTGACTTGGAATATTTTGTATTTTAACAATATCTTATTGTTTGACGTAATTTCCATACATTTCAACATTGTCATGACTTTTATAGATATTAAAATATATTTATAATACTTCATAATACACACAGGCACATCTTCATGATAAGATGCCATTACTAAACTGTTAAAGATAATATTTAAAATGAGATTTTGGCACTCCAGAAAGATTTAGCTGAACAGGAAGATCCACCTGAATGTGGGAAGCTCCATTCCATGGATGGGAGGGGGCAGGGTCTGTGCTTAACAAAAGAGGAGGAGGGATTCAGGTTGAACACAATACATTCATCACTCTCTGGTTCCTAATTAGAGATAAATTGTGTGAGCAGCTGTCTCATACCCCTGCCACCAAGCCTTCCCTGCTGTGAGGAGCTATACCTTCATCTCTAAGCCCAAATAAACCTTTCTACCCTTGATTTGATTTTATCAGGCATTTTACCATAACAATAAGAGAAGTAGCTAATACAAAATTGATAGAGATTCATTTTTCAATGACCTTTCTTTGCAATGGAGGCATTTTGCTTTGAAGTACAAAGAAAAGTTGTTCATCGAGAGGAGAGATCAAGGGGAACAAAGATGAGCACAAAACTTAAAGGATAAAGGAGTTACTCCACATCCACCAAGGAAGAGAAATCTAGGGACAAAAGCAACCAGCTTGAGCCAGACCTTTGCTTTCACTTCTCTTAATGGCCTGATCGTAGTGCCTCCCAGAGCATGACCTGGGAGCAGGCGATACTTCCCAGTGGGAGACCTTAGGTCTTGGAGCATCTGGGAACATCCACAAGGCTCCATGAGCCACCCTGATATTTTGAGGAACCACGATTATTCACATGGTGTCATTCAGAAATGGCCCAATGTCTTGAGCAAAAGGGAATGGTTCTATAAACCCAATCATCATCGCATCCTAACAACTGCCTTTCAAAGCTTCTCTAACATTCAGTTTTATATTGTTTCATGAACTCTTATAGAACCATATTAGGAAGTTCTCAAGCAGCTGTGTGCAAGGATGCTAAATATACACTTCTGTTTCTTGAGTCAGGGGAAGACCTTGGACTCTGAGAACTTGACGAGGCCATGACTTTGACATGTATGGCTGCCAGTTCTAGACTAGATGTTGGTTGGTCAACTGGAGCTTCAGTTCTATACTTATAAAACAGACCCCAGAAGGCCAATGTGAGACCTGAGAAATATGCATACCAGGAAGTCCTAGAACTTATGAAATGAGATATGACTATATTTTGGATAGTTTATATTGATTGTATTTACAATTCATTAGAATCTTTACTAAAAATTGTTTTTACTAAACTTGCAAGGTTCAGTTATTCTGTTGGTACAAAACCTTATTTTATAATAAGTTAAAAAAATTGTCATTTTATGCACCTAAAAAATAAAATAAAGTTTGAAGAATAGGACATGTAGGGCTATGCAACTAAACCGCCCTGCCAAAAAAAAAAAAAAATACAGCTAAACAAATTTGTTCTGAATTTTTTTTCTGAAATATGTCATTTTTGTACTGTAGATTATGGCGAATTCCAATTGTTCAAAGGTGGGCCAGCAAACAGGAAGTATGTCCAATCTCCTTAGCCATCAGGAAAAGGCCAATTAAAACAACATTGTGATCTCTTTCAGCATGGTGGAAATGGCTATCATAAAGAAAAATAGCAAAAAAAAAAAAAAAATTGATGAGAATATAGAGGGAAAAAAATGAGCCCTTGTGTAGTGCTGATTGGGAAGATTATAGATTATTCCAGAATCTGTGGAAGTCAGTATGGAGGTGTCTCAAATTATTAAAAACAAAACTGCCTATGATCCAAGGACACTGCCCCTGGGTGTTTACCTAGAAGACAATAAGCAGAAATGCCACAGAGATACCAGGATGTCTGTGTTTACTGCAGTATGATTTACAGTCATTGCCAGATGAGCAAATGGGAAAAACTGTGAAGCCTGGACACAGTGGAGTCACACTGTGATGCCAAAAACACAAATTCTGTCATTTGCTGGAAAAATGGATGGAGCTAGAGACCATCCTGTTCGGATAAGTTGGAATAAAAAGAATTTCTCATTTCTAGATTCTACATTATACATAAATGTATAAGGATGTGTTCATGCACATGCGTGTGTGTGTGTGTGTGTGTGTGTGTGTGTGTGTGTGTGTGTGTGTACAGGAAAGTGAAAGGAGACTGGAATAAAGATTAAGATGGGAGAGAAAGGGAAGGTCGTGGGAAGTCAAAGTTCATGCCATACTTACTAAAAATATGCTTAGGAAACCATCATTATGTACAATGACTTTCCCGGAAAAAAGTTATAACAAAAAAGAAAACTCCCCACAGACAGCACCTGAGCATATTCCCTAAAAGCTAGTTACTTTCTTGAGACTGAGAATTCCTATTGCAAACCTCATTGTGCTGGTGTCTCGAGCCCAAATATTCCAGAAGTGGTTGGGAATGCAGGAGTGGCTAACCACTAAGAGAGCCAGTGATTTTTGTTGTTGGTGGTGTTGTTGTTGTTGCTGGTGGTGGTGGTGGTGGTGGTGGTGGCGGTGGTTCTTTTTTCATTCTTTGTTGGTTTATTTATTTAAACTTCAAATTTTATCCCCTTCCTAGTTTCCCCTCCAGCAAGCCCCCAGCCCCACCTCCCTCCCCTGCCTCCCCACTGGGTTCCCCACTCCCTGTCCAATATTTGGCTGTGTACATCTACATCTGTATTAGTCAGGCTCTGGCAGAGCCTCTCAGGGGACAGCTATACCGTACTGACAGGAGCCAGTGTTTTTAAAGCTTTGGCCTTTGAAATGTTCTTGTCAGGTTCTTTCTCTCTGTCCATTTCTGTCCTTATTTTAAATATCATGAAAGTGAACAAATGGTATCAATGGCTTGTCATAGGTATGGTGCCTTTGGAGTCTTTCTAAATATTTTAAAAGACAAGTGTCAATTGGCTAATAGAACCACTCTTTAACTCGTTTCATGTGAAAAATAATTATTACTAATATATAGCATTAGAGAGGGTTTATAAATGTTAATTTATTATATTAATGAACCTACTTCATTAAAACTCTTCAAGAGACAGAAAAAATATAATCCACTTAAACAAAAATATCCCTTATAAGATCTATGATTTAACTGGAGCTGGTAAGCTTTAGTCTTTTTTTTTTTTCTTTCTTTTTTTTGATAGATGTCTAGGGATTTAAGTGTGTATTTTGCTTGCTTGTTTGTTTTTGTCTTACTTTTTGTATGTGAAGCTTTCTTATGGCATCATTGTCTGATCAAATGTCCACCCCTCACACACTCAGGCAAAAATTTACCCAACAAAAAACAAATAAATGTTTCATCTGTACGGCATTCCAAACACTGTGCGGCCATCCACTCTGCCCTTTACCTTGTTTTCCCACAAATCACAGCAAATATTCTTCATCACTAGTATGAAATATCTACCCCCAACCTGAATACAAAGTTACCTTAAGCAAAAGGTTTGATTTTACTGTACTCAGTTTTGAAAATGATACCTTTTTTTGTATGAAATATAAGAACTAAGGAGTCCTTTTTCTTCTCAAAGTTGAGCCCTAAAAAATCACTGGCCTGTATAACTTTATATCTGCATTTAACTGACTAGAATGGGTTTATAAATTTGGTCCCCTAGAGTGTGAGGAAGCCTATGCCATTCATAGAGTTTTACATAGAGGTTGCAATTTCAGAAAGAACAACATCACGTGAAAAGCTATATTCCTTCTCAACTGATGGTCTTCACATTTGTAAAGAGAAGAACATTGGATTTTAAGAGAGTAAAGGACCATGGTCAATATAGAATCTGGTATAAAGAAACTTGGTATCTATGGCCTGTCATCATCAACTGTACTAGAGTGATTGTGTTTTGAACATGTAAATATCTCTGTGGATACAGGAGTGCGTACGTCTCCTGCGTCTATTTTAATATTATTTTACATGAAGGGAAAGTCCTGTGTGTGCTCCTTATCTTCTGTGTGCCCTTTTCTTGGCCTTTCACCCATATTTACCCCTTTCCTTACTCGTGTATGTCTTACTCCATACTAGCATATATTCTCAAGTGTATTGTTACTTCAAAGCTTCTGTCTCTCATTAGAATTCTAGTCCTATAGTTTGGAGCCACCACAAGAGAGAATCTGTAACACCCACCTCTACACACACTGTATTAATTGAAGAAGCACAGGCCCTGAACCTAGAAACCTTTGAAGCTGGATTTTCACTGCACAAAATGAAATATAAAAATTCAGTTGTCATTTGGATCATAATGTTTTTTATAGTGGTTTCCAAGAGCTCTCGTTTTGACATTACAGCATACACTTGTACTGAACTCATTGGATAAAGATGAAATTGCATTGCTCTCAGTTCTGTGGAGGGAGGAGTTGAGTAGTCTAGTGGAAGTTATGATTTTCTGCTGGACTTATGGGGATTTCACAGTGCAGGAGACTTTGTCATAGAAGAGAATTTCCACATCGATTTCAAATGAACTTTTGTATAAATTAAAAGCTACGATTATTTTTTGCCTCAAAAAATTTTAAGGTACAGACCACACATCCTGAGTGAAAGTATGTGTGGGAAGATAGGTAAAGTACTCAATTTTACCAGTTGTCCATTGCTCTCTGATTAATATTGCTACTTTAATCCAGGCTAAAATGTGACCATAATTCTCAGCAACAAAAATTTTACACACTTGGATTCTTGAGTTCCTGGTGACTCAAAATATGGAGCTAGAGGAACTGTGATCAGCCTCCATTTATCATCCCTTCCTGTTCTCCTTTTTCTATAAATCACAGAAGTAGCTTTCATCTATTTTCTTTTAAGGCATTCTTTTTTTAATTTTAAGATTCAAAAAAATGTGTACATGTGTTGGGGAAGGGAAAGTATGCGTATGTGGGTGAAGGTTTCTGCAGAATGAAGGAGTCATTAGAGAATTTGCAAAAGGAAATAGAGGGGCAGACATTTAGTGAACTTGGCCTTTGTTGAGATGTGTTTTACATACTGTGTGATTATTGCAGCATGTATGTTAGATGGGATGGCATAGGTAAAACCATCTCAGGAGGATTTCTGGGGGATGATAAAGAATTTACATGTGCAGAATAAGTGAGTGTTACCGAGAAACCAGGAAGATGCAGTGTCTGTCCTACAAACTGACAAACACCAACAGCAACAGCTTCTATCTCCACACTGTGGTTTCTCAGAGAATTAGAGTGATCTATTCAGCTCACTTTGGGAATTTACCTTTTATTACTATATCAAAGATAATTGGTTCCACTATTGTCTTCCTGTACATAATTTTTTATTTTCAATATAGAAGTTATTGCTTGAGTAAATTGAAGATGACACTAGTTTGAATTTAGTTTTTTGTCCATTACATTTGAGATAGCTACAAAACAACTTGTGTCATTTGATGGTATAATAGTAAGTTGAAGTCTTTAAAAATCTTTGGAGATGATGTATTGCTTTTCTCTTTCTGTGACAAACTGCTGATAAAGCATCTTCATGGTTTGAGGGGTGACACTCAATCATGGTGGGGAAGGCGTGGTGGCAGCTGGTCTCATTTTGCCTGCAACCAGGAGGAAGAACAGGATGAAAATTGGTGTTCAAATGTTCCCCTCAACCTTTCATTAGATGACCTTGAACAGTGAAGGCTACTTTTATGTCAGCTTGATAAAAGGTAGAGTCATGTGGAAAGAGGGAACCCCAAATGAGAAATGCTTTCATCAAACTGGCCTGTAGGTATGTCTGTAGAATGATTTCTTGATGGAAGATTGATGTAAGAAGGCCAAGCTCACTGTCAGCTCTCCACCCACCCCTGGGCAAGTGGTCCTGGGTGCCATAAGAAAAAAGACTGAGAAAGCCACGAGGAGCAAGTCAGTAAAAAGCACCCCTTCATTATCTCTGCCTCAGTTCCTGACGTGCATTCCTGACCTAACTCCCCTAAATGATAGACTGTGATGTGGGGCTGTAAGCAAAGTAAATATTTTCCTCCCCCAAGTTGCTTAGAGTCATGCTGTTTTATCACAGCAATAGATACCCTAATAGAGACAGGTTACATGGAATGGTATCATCCATAGTCAGTGAGGGTCTTCCTTTCTCAGTTAAGCCCTTCTAGAAATACCCTCATAGCCGGTTATCTGGGTGATTCTAAATCAGTCAAGGGGACAGCAAAGATTAGCTATCTCAGGAAATGAATATTTAACATTAGTGTGATTCATAGTATCCCTATGTCCCCATCTTAGTGACATGATGGGACTTAGCCTTGAATAGTGTGAATGGACAAGTAGACCCACCAGGCAAGTAGTTGATTGGCTCCATGACCTTGGACAGCTCTTTGCTTTTGTTTCTTTTCAGTCAGAAGCAAAACCACTGAAAGCTGCATTAAACTGTTTTCATATGAAGTTCACAGCCAGCAACCTGGAGTGCAAAGTGAGCCTAAGTATTTACTCCCACTCCTGAATAGATCCCATAGGAACAGGACCTTGTAGCTTGCATGCCCCACAGTCTGAATTTCAGGTTCCAGAGATAGCCATATCCTCTGTTTGAAAGTGAAATTTCAGTTTGTAAATTGTGTACATTCCCTCTCCATAGATTCCTTAAGGATTTCAGTAGTCCTCTTTCCTATGGAAAAGAAACAAACTCCCTTCCCTACATTCTTAAGTCTTAGGTATCATCATTGTCTTAATCAATGTCCTGCTTGGAAGAAAAATTTAATCACTCAGCATGAATGACATCTCCAATGTCTCAGCACTGCCTCTATGGGGATTTGTATTCTTAGCCTTTAAAAAAAATCCAGCAACTGATAGCTCCAACTCCTATAGCACCTGTAATGGAAGAAAGTGGGCATTACGTCACTGGTGAACAATTCCTAGCCAGGAAGCAACAGTAACAGAAGTCAAAGGTGGATGCTAGGAAACAATTCCTGCCAAACAGGTGGTGGGATAGAAGACTTGGTGGGATTTTTGAGGTTTGCCTGAGACAAGGCAAAATACCTGCCAGGGTTCTTTGGTTTAATTCCTTCCATACTCCTATGGGATGGAAACAGTTGTATGCTATTTCATAGAACAGAGCTAGATGTAGAGTCACCAAGTGAGGAGCTCAGTGATGAGGCCAGCGCCGACACCCCCAGGACCTGCTTCCAGAACACTGGTTCTGGGGTTGATACTCTCCCCCAACAACAACAACAACACAGAGCCTTTGAGAAGGGCCCTTCCATCTTCTGTCTTATGTGCCTGTTCAAAGATATGAATTCAGTGACTATGCTTGCAAGCAAAGACATTCCATCTTCATTTTCTTCCTTCATGTCTCAACCAAAGCCATTTCTGGACCACAGTGGCTTTGAATTAAGGCAGGGGAGGATTGCTGGTTTTGGGACACCAAATTGTCTCATATTCACAAGAGACATTGTCCCTAGGAACAGACAGCTCTCACCAAACAAGAATAACACACAAGTAAAACACAGGGCTGAAAAATAGAGCTGGGTTTTGCAGGAGAACTAGACTATAAAATTGGGGGCAGCCTTAACATCCTGCTGATTTCATTTATAGAACCAAGAAAAGCTAATAACACATGTGAACTTTTCATTAATATACTTAGCAACCTTATGAGGAATACCATTTCCCTATGGATATTTTTGGCTTGGGGACCTACCTCTTAATTCACTGGAGCTGGACCAGAAGACCTGCTTTCCATGTCAGTTGGTAAAGGTGACTCAGCCCTCACATGTAATTAGAGTGCAGCAGCAGGCCTGCTTAAGGAGCTGTACAGGACTTTATTTCCATCAGCTCAGTTGGATCACCTTACAGGCAGGAAGGAACCACAAATAGATGGTGTTCCTGGCTAAAATAGCCCAGGACACATGTTCCTATCTGAAATTAGCAGGGCATAGTAGGAAGAGGTGAGATGTTGTGCTCCACAGATCGACTCTCCAGACACACCCTTCTCCAGAACCTTAATGAGACCAGCAGTAGCCAAGGCCTGGTTGTAGTACTGGGTGAGGAAAGTTGGTTGCTATCACAGAGCAGTGGTTATCAACCTGGGGATGGAATGACGCTTTCTCAGCGTCACCTAAGGGCATCAGAAAACACAGATACTTACAATTAATCACAGTAGCAAAATTACAATTATGAAGTAGCAACGAAATTATTTTATGTTTGAGGGTCACCACAACACGAGGATTTGTATTAAAGGGTCATATCATTAGGAGGGTTGTGAACCATTGCTCTTGAGATTGGAGCAGCCAGAATGGGTTCATAAACTGATAATTCTCAGTTGCTTGAGCCCCTCCCTCATCAACACCAGTAAAGTCCACTCATTGACAGAGAAAAACCCTGTCCTAGAGATCCCTGTCCAGGAACTTGTCCCAGTCTCCATCTGCATGCAGAACTCACTTCCCCTACATCGCCCAGTCATCTAGAATTAATAATTACATCTGGATAATTCCACTGATAAAATTGTCTCAAGAATTACAGCCAAAAAAAAACCTACCCCCGTCATTGGTTTGAGGTTTCATTTCAGATGGGTTTCACACACAGAATATAAAGGAAAGGAAATCACGTGGCTTCAAAGTGTAACATGATTATTTAAATAAGAACGGACTGCCACTTAATGGTGCAGCTTGTCAGCTGTGTAATGGAACTAGATTGGATACAAGCATACTGAATTTTAACACAGCCATTTCTCGGCATGGAAATATAAATGAAATGTGATCTATGTGGTTAAAAGAATGTTCTCAGAACCCCTTATTTGTAAGAGTATGTCCACACACCAGCAATGGTAAAACCCGATCAACCCCGCACACCAGCATTGCTCGACACACTTATGGAAGGGTTAACACTGTGTGTGCAATAGGTCTAATTATAGACATAAGAGACTGTGGTCCAACGATGTACAAAGCTGTTGCCTAGGGTCTTACAGTTAATTAAGTTATAGAAGTTGAAATTGAACTCTGGAGACATGGAGACATAAAAATATAGAATGTTTGTGTGCACGCACGTGTGTGTGTGTGTGTGTGTGTGTGTGTGTGTGTGTGTGTGTGTTTGTACCGAGTTATGTGAGTAGATGTGTCTGGATACACATGCATGCATGTACATATTTATGTGGAGGGTAGAGATTAATATGAGGTCTCCTGCCTCAGAAATCATCTGGCTTGCTTTATGTGGCAGGGTCTCTCTCTGGCCTGGGATTTGCCACATACACTAGACTGGCTGACTACTGAACCCCAGGGACCTGCCAGTCTCCATGTTCTCAGAGCCATAAAAACATATTGTAACCTGTTTTATTTTCTTGCCTTCCTTCTACCCTGCAGTATGTAAAACATATTGGGCTCGGCACTGTTCTGGACAGGCTGTTTTCTTGTGGACCTGTGTGTCATGTCTCTGGACATCCTGGCCCCCATCCACCCTTACAAGCCATTTGTTCTACATTTGAATGTCCTCTTCTGCCTACACAATGACCTATACTTTGCTTAGCTTACTTAGTACTTATTGGCTTCTGCATACAGTGCCCTTACCCAGAGCCTAACATGTCCTTGACGACAAAGTAGATCAAAGTTTCACATGAGAAAAACCCCACATCAAGAAGTGACTCAGAAATTCCCCTCTGACTGTGTGGCTCTCATGAAAAGACATGATCATGCTGAGTGTCTAGATTCCAGGATTTCTGGGAAGAGAATTTTGTACCATACTAACATAATAAAGATCAGAGTAGGATGGCAGCCATTAGTTTTTCTGCAGGGCTTGAATTTTATTTACTTGGTGAATAAATACTGTCATATTTTGGTTTACTTCCTGGGATTTTAATATACTTAAACTTTAATGAATTTCTTAGAAATTATATTAAAGTTACTTTCTGCAAACAAATGAGGAATGTACAGACCAGACATGGCACTAAGTCTGTTCATTTGACATTAGCCAGCTGTGTGTCCTATGGAAGCTGGGAGCCAACTTGGTGACTCAGTTTCCTTGTCTGTGTGTTACAGCTCTGGAGCTCTGTTAAATGTTAGTTCTGCAATATGTTCTCCTTCGTGAAAACTGCTGGGCAGAAAACCAGGAATATATGTGCACCAATTGGGAGGGAACAAAGTGCAAAAAGTGATTTACATGAGGGAAGCATTTGTACCCAAATGAAAGACTCTGCCCTGCTAACGAATTCAGTTCATGATCCACCTGCACTCTCTCTTTGGTGAGGACATTTGTGTTTCTGCATGAGGAGAATAAGGATTGCTCAAACTGCAAGAAATTAACACAATCAGATGTCTTGCAGTGTAGATCATTTGCATAAAAAATCTCTCCCATGTACAATGTTTGTAGAAGCTTTGTGAGTTTCTACAATGTAAGTGTAGGAAAATCATTTTTATAAATAATTGAAAAATAAATCTGAAAGACTTTCAAGCCTAAGCTAGTTTTTCTATAAAGCATTTCATCCATAATTACCAATAGGAACTTTAAAAATCTGCTATACAACATAAGAGTTCCATTAAGAAAAAGCTGAATCTCATTGTTGGGCATTTTTAAAATTGAGAAAAGGGCTGGAGCTAGGGAGATGGTTCAGTGGATGTGCCATGCTGTGCAAGCCTGCACACATAGATCGTGTGGAGAGAGAGAGAGAGAGAGGAAGAAGAAGAAGAAGAAGAAGAAGAAGAAGAAGAAGAAGAAGAAGAAGAAGAAGAAGAAGAAGAAGAAGAAGAAGAAGAAGGAGAAGAAATTTATTGTTTTAAATGAGGAGCTATCTCAAAATAGAAAAGAGAGGATACAATTCAATCTGAACCACTTGCCTAGCATGCTCAAGGCCCTAGGTCAACAGGGAGAAGAAAAGGGCGGGAGGAAGGAATGCAGGGAAGAAAAACTGGAAAGGAGAAAAGGGAATGAAAAGAAAACGAAAATGAGTGTCTTTGAAAACCATGGGGCCTTTATTTGCAATTCAAATATTTATGTAGGAAAGAAGAAACCATAGAGCATGTGCAGGGACACACACACACACACACACACACACACACACACACACACACACACACACCATTGATTAAAATGCATTCTGAACCTTGGAATGTGAAAGCGCTTGTCAGATCTTAGATGATTCTTCATCGAATCTGATACATATCTGACTCCAATATGAAGTTTAATTACTACAGAAATCTCTGGGAATATTACCATTTAAACAAGCTATCTCCACAGTAATTAAAAGTGTGAGGTTATAAATGAGCTGTTACCGTGCTGTCACAAGCCAGCTCCCTTCCTGCCAGCTACACAAACAAACAGCACTGAGAGGAAGAAGTGCACAGTATTCTAACTCATCTCCCTCTGATTACTATTGTCTGGGTCAATCCCATTTGCATCCTAAGGGCATCTCCTTGCTGACCACTTCAGGCAAACTAAGTGTGAATCTGAGATCTGATGACAGGATAGGCTATTCTCAAATTCACACGTTTTAATTTCACAACTTTGAATACATGAATTTAAAGCATTGCTTTAGTGAAGACCCACCTGGCCGGATGAAGCTCTCTGGAACAGTTTAATTCTACCGCCTCATGGGCTTTTTTAAGTTGCCATCATTTGTCCGTCTCTTTCGCTATTGTTTCAGTGCTTGTTTAGGCTTCTTGTAGTTTGGATATCATTTTAGAGGTAGCTAAGTTATGTCCACATTGATTACATAAGATCCTATCCACATTTAATCTGAAACTCACAGAATGAGCTGGTGCTTTCTGGGGGCCTAGCGCCACCTATGGGTCAGTAAAGGACTTACACATATCTGCACCTGCCAGCAGGCCCATCCTCACTTGCTTGAAAGCAACCTGGAACAATAGAAGGATCAAACATTTTTTACTAACTTTAATCAATTGAGAGATAAAAATCAACACTAATTTTTTTTTTATCAATTTCCAAGATTCTTTTGGAAATGTACATACCTCTCCTTTTAGATAATAAATTACATGAAAATCGGCAAAAAGACCTTTCTAGGGAGATAAACATTCACCTAAGACAGGAAAAAGGTGTAAAATGAGGTTGTCAGTAATATATTCAATTTCATCTGAAAGCAGTTAAATTTGTGCTATAAGCATTGCTTTCAGCGATTTCTTTTGTTCATATGCAGTCAGTATGGAATGTCACAAAGTCAATGGCACCCATGACAGTCTGGTCTACTGCAGTCAGGCTTAGCCTTATGGGTACAGCCCCTCAGTGAGTCTGACATCCTAGCTATATTTATTGTCAACACATGTCACCTAGGCCCTTTTAAAAAAATACCTGTAGACTGTGGTATTAATTATTTCTATTTGTAAATGTAACCAGTGTAAAAATTGTTTGAGTATATTCATTTTCTCTCCATAGATAAGTAGGGTATATCAAAGAATAGACAAAGAGGAATATACCTGATCAGCTTTCCTTTTGTCCTTGTTTTATATCTACATCAAGGTTTGATTTCATTTTCAAATTCGTGGAAGCCATGGAAAATTAAGTGTACACTTTCCATTCACATTTTGTTATTGGAATTTACTATATTTTATTTGCTACAATGAAATCAAGTCTCCACTGCCCCCAAAGAAATTTTATACATTAAACTATGATGAAAAGTGTGATCAGATGTTATGAATTGAAAGTTAATTAGCCATTAGCCAAACAAGGGGGAGGAACCCGTTGATGGAGATATTCTTCATTAAAAATATATTATCATTTCTTAATACAAGTCCATACTTCCAGCCATACGTCTATACTATTGAGAACAGAAAGTAGGTTTGAGCTGTACAAGAAGGGTCATGGGAGCTGTACCATCTCTTTCCTGACTCAGCTGATGCCTGTCATTCCAGCTGCAGTCCATGTTCTAGACAGTGGAAGCTACAGACAGGCACATATAAGGATGAGCTATCTTTGACATGTCTGCCCCAATGTGCCTGTCTGGTGATTTGTGTTTAAGAATGTCCCAGACTCTTGCTGTTGGCACTGGTGCTATCTGTTTCTGATACATTGTCACTGAGAGAAGCCGCCAAACACTAGGTCTTTTTTATCACCACAGATGAGTGGTCAGCCATGCTGCCCTGTCTCCTACCTCACGCTAGTGTGTCATTAGGATTTTTACCTGGAAACTCTACACTGAAATCAGTTGTGAATAAGAGAATCACCCACTCACTCTGAGTTACCTAGTGATGACCCACCCACAGGGTGAACTTTTCTTCAGGATACCATGTGCAAAGTTCAGATTCAGTCCTTTGGGTTTAGTACATTTGGTGAAAATGGCAAGAGCTGTCTTTAGAGTAAGTGTGTGTAAAAATGCTTACCTGAGATGATACTTATCACGTATGTCCATATATTGACTAATTTACATGTATCTACATGGGTTTAAGCCTGAAGCCCCTTCCTCTGTTCATAATGAAATGCTGATGAATGGGCCTGAGAACTGGCAGGCTGGTCAAGGACACTATGAGCAAGGAGCTAGTGAAACATTCCATGCCCTTGGGTGTCTGCTACTGGATCTTATCCAGCACCAGGAGCTGGCCATGTGTTCACAACCATTAGAAGATGTCATCTTAATACAAGAACCACAAACATGTGCCTGTGGATCTGTGGTTCCCGTGTGGGAACAGGAGTTCTACTCAAGCAGACAAGGGCCTGTGGTGAGTGCTATCATGTTTCTGAGCAGCTGCCTAGAAGTGCAGTTTAGTTTTACTGCAATTAAAATGCGATGTCCAGACTTTTATCCCGTAAACCTGTAGAGCAATCTGTGAGCACAGAGACAGGCATTCTGTTTGGCTATCACACTTACTCCTCTGTCCTATCTTACAGCACCTTGATCCACGATAATAGTGACAAGATGCTGTCATTGGAGTCCTGTGCTTTAGTTTACATGTGGTAAAAGCTCCCATGTTCACTATAGTCCAAACTGAGCTATAGATTGATTCATGAATTCGCCTAATTTCTTTCTAAAACCAACTCCGTAATCTGACATAACCTTATCTTAGATACTTCCTACCAAAATGTTGCTTTAATCTTTTTCAATGACTGAACCATTTTAGGGTTTCATGTTTTGGGCTGAGACATTCACGGGGATGTACCTAATCATATTCTTACCAGATGTGAACCAAGTTGAGGGGAAACATTCTTATTAGGAAGAGTTTGCAAAATAGTTATCATTTCTGCACAGGTTTCCATTTTCAAGATTTTCTCCCCTTGGGGCCTTCATTTTATGAGTTTAAAACATAGACACTTTCCTATTTAGCCAGAACCCTTGACGTTCTCAAATCTGGAGCTGATGCAAGTTTGGTGTTTGTGGTGTGTCATTCTGTCCCCCATCTGTCTCTGACCGTCTTGTGAAACTGTGAGTGCAGAATGCTGAGCTGTACCCTGGAAGCAATCTGTTCATGCTCCTTTAGCCTTTCGTATGAAACCTTAAGAGTGAGTCCTTTAACCTTAACAGTGAAGTCCGTCAAGTGCAAACACAACACATAAGCATGCATCTTCTGACCCTTCTGTTCTTATTGTGAATGAAATGCAAGGGGGCAGGTCTAGCACTTCAATATCATCCGCATTTACTCAGCAACACCAATAAAAAAAAAAAAACTGTATAGGGTACAAGTTTTACTTGGAAACTAGAGGTAGGAGTCAGATAAAATGCAGCTTGTAAAACTTGATCTTTTACTAAACATAATGTGTCATCTTTATAAGGTGGAGGCCATATCTTCCACCAACCACACCACTGGTTAAGGAAGTGCTCAGAGAAAGTCAGTTTATGGCAACCAGTAGACACATGTATGACCAACACATAGGGAGCAATTGCTTAGGGAAATATTTTAGCATTCCTCTTGGATAGTCCAGTTCACTAAGGATAAAAGCTCTGAGATGTTATTCAAAGTGAGACAGATAAAAATTTTGTTGAGAGAAGCAAGGTTTCCCCAAGTATCAGCAAACTCCAACAATGTTTGATGTCTCGTCAGCAAGGCAACTTAGAAACACGGGCTGTGCAATGTGTCACCTGTTGATATTGAACTTGATTTGTGTCTTAGGACACTGGATTCCATTTGAGATGAGTTCAGAGGAAAAAAACCCCAAACAGTTCTGTTTCACCTTAAATAGAGGAGAGTCAATATGCAGAGCAGTTACCACCACCTATGAAGTACACAGACAGACATGCCTAGAATGGCTATATGATTGAAACTTCAGTCCATGCAGTAAAATTAGGCTCAGAGTCCATCAGTATTGCATTTGATGCTCCAGAACACAAGAAAATCTTTGACCAAATTGAGTATGTTTAAAAACCTTCACTTAGGTGCTGGAAAAATAGCTCAGTAGTTAAGAGCATTTAATATTCTCGAAGACGATCTGGGTTTGGGTGCTACCACCCATACTAAGTGGCTTCAGGGATGTCTGTCATCCCAGTTCTATGGATCTGATGTCTTCTTCTGATCTCATTGCACTGCAGTCATTTGCACCACCCATGTAAACATATAATTTTAAAAAATTTAAATTTTCCATTGCATTCCAAATGAAAATGGAGAGCTCTGTGCAAATGGAATACTGCAGATGGACCAACAGTAGGTACTGAACATGCTTATGAATTAGACAACCAAAAAGTGAGCAAATTCACCTCTCCTTTCCACATGTGTCAGCTGTGTCCTCTCAGAAATCACAGTGGGTGGCAGCAGCTGGAAGAATCCCAGAACTGTGCCCAGCACCAATTGGCTCCTGCCTCTGGTATACATCATGAAATACTTTTCCTTCAGTTTTATTTTGATGGCCAACTTTGCTTTGTACACTCCTGGGTGTTAACGTGTCTTGTAACTCATCAGTAGAGGCTATTTAATATCCTTACATGCTAGGATAAAGTTGTGCTTCACAGTTATTCTGTAATTGTCTCTGAAGTGGCATGCTGATTACAATAAAACAAGGTGTGTTGTCACCCTCAACACTGGTAGGAGCATTCTGCCACACATTCCAACTGAAGATGGAGTGCTCTGTGCAAACGGACTACTACAGATGGACCAGCAGCAGGTACTGAACGTGCAACAAGAGGGTGAACACATGACGTAGTGTAGCTTTAGCAGTTCTGTACTAACAGCACAGGGAAGGGGACTAACAGCAGTGCCACATGAGAAAGAAAAGTGCAGAGAGATTCTGCTACTCACTGAGGTGTTGAGATTTGACTGTTGATACTATAGCTGTAGGTCCTACCTCTTAGCTGAATGCTTGTATGACTTACACTAATAACCTCTCGATCATAGATCTTCATTATGATTGCCAGATAAAATATCCAAGCAAGATTAATTAGACATTCATGTTAACTGGATAAGAAAGTGGATATACTTAAAATGAATATATTACCTAACTGAAAATTGAACTGAGCAATTTCTGCTGCTTACTTTCACTAAGCCTCTTAGAAAATGTAGTTAGAACTTTCCTATGAGAGATAAAGAAGGAGAAAAAAAAACCTAAGAAACAAGCCATCTTCAAAGAGTTTCAGAGACTATTTGACATGGACCACAATTTCATCTATTTATTCAGTAACAAAGCTATTTCATGACTTGACATGAAAGGGGAAACTAGAGATGATTTATACTCACAAGCGTTTGTGGACAGGGTCAAAAATTTCCATTGTGATTTAATCAATTATCCTTTCATGTATGAAAACACATTTTTATGTATTCATGGATACACCCTTCAAGATGTATGCTCTTGAAATATTTCTTTTAAATACGAAAATGTGATAAATGATCTTACTTTCTTGTGACATTTTGTTCTATTTGTACTGCATGTTTCATATTCCTGCTTATAAGCTGAAATGCAGCAATACTGTCATGCCATTTTTTTAAAGACATTTCTTATTAATTCTTTGAGAATTTCATATGATGTATTTTGACCATTTTCACTTCTTTCTCACCCAGCTTTTCCCAGTTCTGCCCCTACCTCCTTACCTCTCCATCTTCATGTTAGCTCTCCTTGTATAAATCCATCTAGTTCAATGGTGTTGACTTTTGGCTGTCCTGAGTGTAGACCCTACCTCGAAGAGTGATCAGCCTACCAGGGGACACACCTTTAAGAAAAGTGACTCTCCAGTTCCCAGCAGGTATCAAATGTCATTAACTCCTCATCTATGGGTGGGAATTGTTACCCACCATCTCCCATACTGAGATAGAGCTTTCTTAGGTCTTATGTGGCTATCACTATCACTGTTAGCTCATATGTGTATCTTCTCTATTACGTCTGGGAAGCATTCTTTTCTTTTAGCCATCCACCACCTCTTTCTCTTCCAGTCTTATGTTTTCCTTTTTTCAGTGATATCTTGGCTGTGATATGTATGCCTGATTTAAAACAAAGTATTCCACTCTTATTCTCTACATATTGACCATTTGAGCATCTCTATTAATTGCCATCAGTTGCAGGGAAAGACTTCTCTAATGATGGTTGAAAGATACATTAATCTGTAGGTATAGATATAAATCATTAGGAGTCATTTTAATGCTATATTCATTTAGCGGAATAACGTCATATTCTTAACTACAGCCTATGAACTGTCTAGGCACAGATTCTTCTCCCTGATAACCATACATATATGGGTTCCATCTCATGGATTAGGCCATAAATCTAACCGGAAATTAATTGGTTATTCCCATAACATTTATGCCACTACTGCACTGCCCAGGGTATCTCATCAGGATACTTATTTTAATTCAAAGTGGTCATATCTAGATAATATGTGCAATTACCTTTCTCCTTCAGTAGCAGCAAGCATACCCCTTTCCAGTTCCATGAAATATAAAGATAAAGCTTGCAGGAAAGTACAAGTTTAATTTCCTCATGTTTTATCATCACTAAAACAAAGCAAAACAAAACAAAACATAGTGTTATAGCTATCCCAGGTTCCAACAAAGGCATCGAATGATCCTTGGTTTATAGTGTGAATGATCATTAGGCAACAGCTTAATTCCTTATGAAATTCTTGCATTTCTTTTCATCTCTGTGGATGTGTAAACCTTCAAATTCCTTGGTAGTTTCATCTATGCATGTGGGAATCCACCCATCTGTCCCTCTGTTATCTCCCTCTGTGTGTGAGATCACCCCAAACAACAGTTCAGTAATGCAGTGATGCATTTGGTAAGAGTGGAGACATTGCCTGCTGATCTCATTTTCTCTGCTGGCAGTTTATTAGAAAATTACAGATTCAAAACCTAAATTTTAGGCAAGCACATTTTATCTAAATCTACAACAGTAGCAAGAGTGTAATTATTTCTGACCTAATTTAGTTAAAACACATGCAAAACAAAATACTCTGCCATCAAAAGCCGTTGTAGGTAAGTAGCTTTAGCACTAATTTGAAACGAATTATTTATGATGTGTGTGGTTTTAGGTGCTGTTTCTTGAAAACTTAATTCTATATTGTATTGATCTGATCCTATATCTTCTAAATAGCTGGTTTTTGTTTTTGCTATCTAATATTAATAGTTACTTGTTCTGACCTTCAACATGTGAGGAGGCTTTGTGCATAGAAGACTTCAGAAAGAGTAAGAAATCTTCCCTGGGGTGTTCCATTTGGATTTAGAACTCTGGGAATAACCCAGATGCACAGGAGCAGGATCGGTAGAAGGACTGTGGTAATCACCTCACCCATCGGACTGCATTGGGTTCTGTGTAAATTAAGAGAATGTTAATGGAAGGGAAGCCTGACATTGGCTGTCTGGTATACTTTTTAAAATTTTGAATGTAAAGTATATTAACAAATAAATTGCTTGTGCTCATATTTAGTTGGCTTTTTATGGTACATGCAAGTAAAGACAGGATATTGGTTGTATTTCTGTAAGACTGTAACAAACAAGGCATTCTATACCAGTTGGCATATTAGACTTTGGAATTCTATTTCTTTTCAAGGAAGCAGGGCAGGGAGCATCCTCAGAAGCTTCCTTGGCTCTCTTCATTGTGTACACTGGATAGTCCATCTGGGGATTATGTGGACACATTCCACTTACACAAGGAAAGCAGCCTGATGCCTTCTCATGAAACATACTCACTACTGTGATTGAGGCTGTCAGTTAATACATTGATACTTCAACAATGATGTCTCTTGGTGCTGTTAATATCTCAGAATAATGATTTTTAATAATATGTGAACTGAGTGCCTTTAATATTTGACTCTGAGGAGGTCTACTTCTCTGAGCTTGCAAACAGCTTGCTTTTCTGGAACAAAAGTGGTATCTTTTGATTTCTGAATCTTCAAGTAAATTAATGAGATGAAAACCTGTGATATAGTGGTAGATCAATAAATTTCTCTGTTAAATAGTTATATAAATTAATCTCTCCATCTAGTGAGTTAGACTTGAGATCTGAGTATTTTATCAGTTTTACTATACTCTGGAAAAGAGAAATTCTCAGGCATGTGACAGTTTACTTTTGCCATTTCCACTATTTTCCAAAGTTTCTATGATGGTAATTATTTTCAGTGCCTGTTTTGGCTCTCCTGGTTTAGTTGCACGTTGTGTGTGTGTATGTTTGTTTAAAAATTATTGAATCACAGTGAATTTTCCAACAGTAGCCTATCACACTACATACTTTGAAGTAGTTTCATTAGAAAAGAACCTAAAGCTTAAAAGAAGATAGCACTGCCTCCAAATGATATCTATGGGAGAATCAAGGAAGTGATGCTTCAAGTTCCTGCTGCTCTATTGCTTCCACAAAAGCTAGTCCTTGGGTCGTGGGTGTGGCATCCTGATGATACACTGTTTCATTTCACACCAGTGCCGTCCCTCTTCCTGTCCACAAGAAAGCATGTAATGAGGTCATGTTCCTGGCTCCAGGCAGAATGGTAGATGATCAAAGGAGTTGCCTTTGATGCATCCATCTCTGGCCTTCCAGGCAAGCTTAGCTTTCTAAGTACTCTCCTGCACAGCTTCAAGTTGAAGAAGAGATAAGACACTTCATGACAGTTCAATGTCCTTCTTTCCTGGAGAGAGTAATTTCAACATCCTCCAAAGCCATAAGTAGAGGGAAGGCAGGCCTAGCACAGTGCCAGTGAGTAGGTTATCGAATTCCAGTTAGGGAATCTCAGCTATTGAGCTGCTCCCAGGCATACTGAGAGTAAGACTCAGTGCACGTAAAGTGTTTCCTGTTTGAATCATATGACGAATTAAATTCAGAGGCCATACATACAAGAGCAACAGAAAGCAGGTAAATGGGCAGATGTGATAAATTCAAGAGAGGAGAAGGCTTAATCCTGCTGTGGTCATAACAAGCTTGGAGGGGTGTAGGACTCATGGCTGTGTGGTGCTCAGACACAACTGTTCAAGAAGTCCAGCATAGCTGATGTCTGAAGAGGTATCAAAGTAAAGAAAAGAGTTCTAAATTGTACATTATTAGCTTTCAGATGAGCACCACCGAGGCTCAGAGGGGCTGAGGTGGATCTGGAATATAAGTATGGCTAGCCATGATGGCACTGGCCCTGTTAAGGAAGGCTCATTCCTAATTCTGTGGGTGGACATTCTGGAATTGTACTTCCATAAACCTTAGTTGTGTTTAAATATTTCAAAACAGAGTTGTTGTGAACAAAGCAAAGATGAGAAAAGCTAATTAGAAAAATGGTAAGGCAATGCCAGTGTGGCTGGCAATAAGCAGCTAGCTCCTGCCATAATTTTCTGGCCAACTACCATCAGTGTGATCTCTGTACAAGGAAATGGATTTCTAAAGACTGATATGATCCTCTATTCTTCCTATAGAATTTTCTATGCTGCTCGCTGATCATAAAGTAATACCCAAGTGCATTGTGGGATTAAAAGACATCTAAATTCTTTTAGCCTGCTCCCTTGGCACGATGCCCACCCACCAGCCTTCTTTTGCCCAGCCTGTTGTTTCCCCCAAAGAGGTCACCTGGTCTCTATTTCTTATAATCACCTAGCTCAGTCTTCCATCTATGACACAAACTCCAGGAGGTTAAGTGACCAATATTGACATTTCAAACGTTTGATCAGACACCACCTGTCCACAACTTAGATATCGCCTAACATTCTATCACAATGAACTTGATTGCTTTAGTGAGGATATAGGCATGAAGATTTAAATATCTCCTGGTTAACTGACAAAACCATAATTAATAGATAATGTGTAACAAACCATTTCTTATAGTAAGATTTACTTGAATCAGAGTCTACAAGTAAGCAAGGAGTTGCCTGTGATAAAGCTACATTCATTGTGTAAATGTTCATTTACGAAGAAGTTTGAGAAAAGCTATTATATGTGAAGGGTTTTTATTCTTTTAAAATTTGATGCCAGCATAGTGGTAGTTTTGATTATATCCACCCCTATTACCTCACTCTAGTTCCCCCATGAGACCTCAACATGTTTACCTCTAAAATTTATGTCCACTTTATAAAAAAAAGATTACTAATCCTCTTTAAGAAGGCCAGAGGAGAAATAACAAGGTTGCTCAGTGAATGCAAGAAACAAAAAGATCTTTTTGAAACAGTTAAAGATCTATTGCCCATTTCAATAAAATAATAAAGAGTGCATGGGTTCAAAACAGCCCTAATAAACTTGAGAGAGCCACCATTGAATCAGGAGCAAGGGTCTGAGTGAACAGATCAAAGGACGTCAAGCATGCCCTTGACACCTGAAAACTATGAGCCCAGGCTAATTATCCATCGATAAATGGCTTATGAATCTAAGCATTCTTATCCCAACTGAAATAAAACGATTGAACAATGGGGTCAGAACCAAAGTCTAATTTTTCAAGCAGTGTGCCACATTAGTATACACATGTGCTGAGAAACGACATCCTGTGCACATAAAAGTTTTCCACACAGATTTTAATGCCTTATTAGAATGGCCACAGGTGATTATCAACCTCTAAATAACACATTTTACTCTCTGAATCATAGTTAACTGAAAGACACTGAAAATTTAGTGAATTAAGTGGAGAAACTTGGTTATGCTGCTTAACAGGTTCAGCTCCACTTGAGTTTTCCTTTTTGCTTGTATTTGGGAATTAGGAATGTTTTCAGGTTACTGTATATGATATTCATATCACACAGCTCTTCTGAAAGTTCATCTTTTGAGCTGAAATTTTTCTTCAGGCAAATAAAAGCCAACTTTACAAATGACTTTGCATATTTCTCTAGACCTTATAAAATATTTACAAACCTAGATGTCCTTACCACATCCGGGTACTTCCGACCCACCTCGAGCGTGAACATCATCAGTTACCACTACAATAATTACCTTCTCTTGAGAGAATTAACAATGTATTGACCCAGGAGGAAAACGTTAGCCAAGGAGACTCTAATTAATATTAACTTCAGGTCATAATTGTTTTGTGCATAGCTGCAGTCATCAATTTGTACAAATATAGAAACCCAATTAGCATTCAGATGGCAGATTCCTCTCCTTCCCATTACTCTCTTTCAATGCACTGGAGATGCTTCTGGTGAGTTGATAAGGACATTCCAGATTCATTTCATTAGGAAGAGATGCCATGGATGGGATGTGTCTCTGCAAGTCATTGATTTCTGGATTCCTATCCTTTGGTAACATTATTTCAGTCTCTGGGTTGCACAGAACCCAAAGTTAATGGTGCAATTTTTTTTTCCCAAAATAATGTCACACCTGTGCAAATTCCTTGCAGGTTCTGTTGTTGATTGAGTGGTTGTCTGAATTAATAGGAGGCTGGAATTAGGAGATCTCTGATTTCAGATGTTAGGATGCTAAAACCTATCCTTACACTTCCATGTTTAATTTGGAAGCACATAATTATAATTAGTTGTCTGCATATAATAAGATGAAGGACCAAGTGTGTTTGAAATTTTCTAATAATTAAGCAAAGTCATGGCTATACTTTGTGCTGTGCATGCCTAAAGTATGCAGTTCTTATAGTGTTCAAAGATGTAGTCTAGAAGGCTGAAGAAATACCTCTGTGCTTAAGAGCACTGAATGCTCTTGCAGAAGATGTTACGATTCCAGTACTCATAACTATCTGTGACTCCTCTTCCAAGGGATCTGATGCTCTCTTCTGACCTCTGAAGGCATCACACACATGTCTTACACACACATACATGCAAGTGAACGTTTATAGACACAAGATAAAAGATAAGAATACAACGACCACAAAAACCCCATACACTCCAACACTAGAATTTGCTGTAGTGTTCTGCGTGATCCTCAGAATCAGATGGGAGGAAAAGCAAACAAGGACTCATAACAGGAACAAAACACAGGCATATGGATTCACATTTCAATATTTAAGTTAAAGGAACATTATGCTAGCCAGAAGGGCTTCATATTTATCTATGGGCATGATTATTGATTTTTTGTTACAATTGGAAAAGTTCCATAACTAAGATATATATATATATATATGTATATGTATATGTATGGGTATGAGTTTGGGTATGAGTATACGTATATGTGTGTGTGTGTATATATATGGGTATACGTATATGTGTGTGTATATATACACACACACACACACACATATACATATGTATACAGATATATGTATAAAGATATATGGTATATATGCATACATATGAATACATATAGATATATGCATACATTTATCTATATGTCTATATACACGTATGTATAAGTATACATATATTGTACACCCACATGTACATATACTTACATTGTATATGTGTACATATGTTGGGTTAAAGGTGTCCCGTATCTGCCCCAGGCCTCAGGCCAACGGTGGAGGTGAGACGGGAATATTGATCGAGCAGGTGTCAGTCTGTGAGAAGCCACTAGACAGAGCCCGGGGGTGGCGTCCTAGGGACTGCACGGAGCCAGCTCGGTTGTCCCCAGGCCTGCAATGAGGCTGGGAAACATCTGGTTCTATAGTTCTTTTGGCATCCCAGGTGCTGCTGGATGCCGCAGAAGAGCTGAGAACTAAGTGGGTGGATCTAGCCCAGGGCAGAGGGGGAAAATCAGGGAGGAGCCCAGCTGAGTCCCTCTGGGGACTGAGTTCTTGGCTTGTTGGCAGGCAGCTTGGCTTGGTGGAGGCCATGGCTGGGAGTACTGAGAGTCCTTCTACGGGAGACTAGACCTGTTGCCTTAGAGGAAGGCCTGTTCCATTGCTCCCCACGGCAGATCTCGATGAAAAGAGATAGCCCATGGTTTTAAGGCATTTATTGTCATGGCGGAGAGTGGCAATGAATAAATTTGTACCCCACTTTCTCAGGGTGGGCCTGAGGTTAAATACCTTTTGCAGGGAGGAGCGTCTGGGAAGGGAAGTTTATTGGTTAAGTCACCAGGCCTTTAGGTACCTCATTAAAATAGAGATCCGTCTTAAGGCTACATGACCACAACTCACATCCTCTACCTGTAGAGGGGCTAGGGGCATTGCCCTTACATGACTGATGGCCACAGACCTGTGGAGAGCTGGAGCCTCATGTCAGGAACCTGGGGCCCGGGAGTGTGGCAAAATGCCTACTGTCCCTTGCAGGGTTACCCCCTGTGGGGGAATCCCTGCTGAATCACCAGGGTTTCAAGCCTTAGCTCAACCAGAAACCAGGCTGCCTTTCATGGTCCTACATACATACATGTATATGTAGACTTACTAGTACATATAAGTATATACATGTGTATGTTTTATTTATTTTTATTTTATGAATATGTTGGTTTGCCTGCATACATGCTAATATACGACATGCACCATGCAGTGCCAAGGAGGTCAGTAAAGAATGTTGGATCTGCTGGACATGGAGTTAATCCATCACTAGGTGCTGCTATGTGGATGTTGGGATCTGAATGTAGTTGCTCTGTAACAGCTGCTAGTGCTCTTAACACTGAACCATCTCTCCTGCTCCAATATTTATAATTTTTAAGACATGGAAACTTACAAATTCAGAAACACACATTAATATACTACCTTTTGAAGCCACCTCTTTTCTTCAGAAAGGAGACTTATGATTTTCTTCACATAGTTTTGCACAATTCTTGAATTTATTTAAAAGAATGTATCTTACATTCCCATTGCTCTTTTTATATGTAATGATAACACATGAGATTTCTCTATAGTTCTAAATTTCTAATGTAAAATTTTCTGAATTCTACATTTTTAGATCTCTAAATTTCTACATGTTTATTGTTGCTATATACTGAAATGTGAATTATTTCCTGATGTACAGCTTTAATGAAATGTGTTTATTCTGTTATTGTTGAGAAGTGATTTTTTGTTTCTTCTGAATTTAATGACTATTTTCTTTTTCAAATAATTATGCTCTGAATTTCATTTTTATTTAATCATAATAAATTTTATTACATTTATACTTTGGTAATAACATACGCAGGTGTAGTGATTTCTGATTACTGTTGACATTATTTGCAATCATAGAAATGCAAATTAAAACTATTTTGAAATTCTATTTAACTTCAGCTATACTTTAAGACAATATTTCATTCTGTGAATCTCCACAGTATGCAGGGTTTATGGCATAAAGAATGATGCATGGATATGCCTTGCACGGAATGGAGATATCTCAGCGGTTATGAGCATTGTCAGCTCTTACAGAAGAACTGGGTTCAGTTTCAGCATAACTCCAGCTCAGGGGATTGAATGCCCTGTTCTGACCTCCTTGGGAGCTACATGCATGTGGTGCACAGACATATATGCAAGCAGAACCCCCACATACGTAAAATAAAATTTAAACATATTGATCCTAACCCGGGTTCAGTTCCCAGCACCCATATCATGTCTCCTACCAATTTGTTGCTCCAATTCCAGAGGATCCAAAGCCCTTCTGTGATCTCAATGGACACTGGGCATGCATATGTCACCTATATTTGTATACATATATATGAATATAAACACTCATACAATACCCACATACACATAAAAGTAAATGACTTTTTTTTTAAAAGCCAACAAATTCTGGCAAAGATTAGGTGAAAAGCGAATCATTATCCACTGCTGTGGAGGATGTACATGTGGTCCAGGCAGCATAGAAAACACTACAGAGCATCTTCAAACAAGAAAGAGAATATAGATGACCCTGTTTGACCACTCCTGGACATACACCCAAAGATGATTTCCTTCTACAGAGACACCCATCCATCCATTTCCATTGCTGCTTTATTAGCTTATTATAGCAAGACATGGAATCAGCCCAGATGCTATCAGGGAATAATGGGTATATGAAATTACAGTACATAAAATATGTTGCTTAGCTACCATAAAGAAAACCAAACTTGTGTTATTTGCATGTAAATGGATAAACCTGGAAAATTTTACTGAGAATGGAAAGGCAAACATGCACGGTGTCTGTCCTCTGTAGATCCTGACATCCAACCTTTAGATTTTTGTGTTTAAATTAGGGCTCATTTATGCATTTAAAAAATGTTCTCAAGCTTTCTAATCCTGTGACTGCGTAATATAGTCCCTCACATTGTGATGACCCCCGATCATAAAATTATTTTTGTTGCTACTTCCTAATTGTAATTTTGCTACTGTTATGAATCATAATAAAACATGTGATATGCAGGATATCTGGAGCACAACCCTGTGAAAGGGTCATTCAACTCCCAAGAGGATCACAACCCACGGCTTTAGAACCTCTGAATTAGGGTAACTTTAGAATTCAGTGAAGTAGAGAGGGGTCATTGGGTGAAGGATGCTTTAAGGGAGGAGATGTCAGAACAAAACACACATTGAAAGCCAAGAGAAGGATGCTACAGGTGGAATATGTAGACATGGGTGGGGAAGGAGAGTCAGGAAAGTTTAGTGTTCACCCCAAGAAGGGAAAATGTAAAAGTCATACAGCTTTGTAAGATAAGAGAGAATGGAGATATCCTGCAATACAGAGGAGATTCATACTACTCTGGGAAGCCATGGGTTATAAAACAAAATCACAGTGTTAGGAATTGTATACCTCCCAATGAATTTTTTTTTTTTTTTTTTTTGGTTTTCCGAGACAGGGTTTCTCTGTGTAGCCCTGGCTGTCCTGGAACTCACTCTGTAGACCAGGCTGGCCTCGAACTCAGAAATCCACCTGCCTCTGCCTCCCAAGTGCTGGGATTAAAGGCGTGCGCCACCACTGGCCGGCCCTCCCAATGAATTCTTGATCAGGGTGCCCCACCCCCCAAGGTAGGCTCTCGTCACTCCTATCAGTTGTCAGCTGGAACTTTTGAAAGATCCCTAATGCTGATTACACCACACAAAATGACTGTAATATATGGCTGAACAGGTGAGAATGAGCTCAAAGTTCCCTCCTGTTGGCTAGCTCTCACAGTATAGAAAGGGTCAGAAAGGTGCTCTGCAGACTCCTGGGAAAGAAAAAGAATCAAAGGCCTTATGCAGCTGTGAACACAACCAACTACAAAACAACCTCCAGAAAAATGTTGTCACTATCACAATAGTTTCATGGCTGTCATTGTGCTAACAGTCGCTCCATGAGAAGGTCTGAGGCCACACTGTGAGAAGAAACTCATACCTGCAAATGTTAACTAGACCTAGTCCATGGTTAAGGAGTCTTGGTCCCTAGTTATACTGTTATGTGGCTAAAAAGCCATGAAACAGGGATACTTTAAAATATCTATGGTTGTACCCATAGGCCATTATTACTTATTCTTCCACTTATTTCATCAGAAAGCACTGGGGAAAGCCAAAAGTTTATCAATATTAATGAAAGCCACAGCTTGTCCTGAGGTTTTTATTAGGAATAGCTTCTGTTTGACTATACCTTAAATTATTTGTTTATTTATTATGTTATATATTATTCATTTACTTATATATGTACATATTATATATAATGCCATTGCTAGCCTATAAATCCACATTAGTGTCCGTGTTTGCTGACTGTATATGGGCTGGATCCCCAGGTGGGGCACTCTCTAAATGGCCTTTC
This sequence comes from Uromys caudimaculatus, assembly GCA_028551405.1. Classification (NCBI taxonomy): domain Eukaryota; kingdom Metazoa; phylum Chordata; class Mammalia; order Rodentia; family Muridae; genus Uromys; species Uromys caudimaculatus. The sequence goes on along the minus strand of CM052719.1, from coordinate 10,802,738 downwards.
CTTCAGTGTCTGCTCCACTCTATGTCTCCATAATTCCTCCTATGGGTATTTTGTTCCCCCTTCTAAGAAGCACTGAAGCATCTACACTTTGGTCTTCCTTCTTCTTGAGCTTCACACAATCTGTGAATTGAACTTTGGGTATTCCGAACTTCTGGGCTAATATTCACTTATCACTGAATGCATACCATATATGTTCTTTTGTGACTGAGTTACCTCACTCAGGATGATATTTTCAAGTTCCATGCATTTGCCTGCAAATTTCATGAAGTCATTGTTTTTAATAGCTGAGTAGTACTCCATTGTGTAAATGTACCACATTTTCTGTATCCATTCCTCTGATGAGGGACATCTGGGTTGTTTCTAGCTTCTGGCTATTATAAATATGGCTGCTATGAACATACTAGAACATGTGTCTTCATTACATGTTGGAGCATCTTCTGGGTATATGCCCAGGAGTGGTATAGCTGGGTTCTCAGGTAGTACTATGTCCAATTTTCTGAGGAACCACCAGACTGGTTTCCAGAGTGGTTATACCAGCTTGCAATCCCACAAACAACAGAGGAATGAGAACATGTATGTAGCCGTGGTTCAAATGTGTAACAATGATTCCTTTAAGAAATAAATTGTCTTTAAGGGCTTCTAGTTGTTTACCTCTGTTCTCTTGTATTTCTTTAAGGGTGCTAATTTCTTTCTAAAATGTGGTACATTTACACAATGGAGTACTACTCAGCTATTAAAAACAATGACTTAATGAAATTTGCAGGCAAATGGATGGAATTTGAAAATATCATCCTGAGCGAGGTAACTCAGTCACAAAAGAACGAACATAGTATGTATTCACTGATAAGTGGATATTAGCCCAAAAGTTCAGAATACCCAAGATTCACTTAACAGTAACCGCTGGACTGAGAGTGAGGTCCCAGATGGAGGAGTGGGAGAAGGGACTGAAGGAGCTGAGGGAGTTTGCAGCCCCATGGAGGGAGCAACAGTGTCAACTGGCCTGACCCCCCTGGTCCTCCTGGAGGCTGGACCACCAACCAAAGAATACACATCTAGGGACCCATGGCTCGGACCACATATGAGGCAGAGGATGACCTCCTTGGCCATCAGGGAGAGGAGAGGCCCTTGGGCCTGAGGGTGTCAGAGGCCCCAGTAAAGGGGAATGTCTAGGTGGGAATATGGGAGTGGGGGGGCCGGTGGGTGGAAGGTGGAATTCACTCATAAAGGCAGGGGAGTGGGAGGGGATAGGGGGTTTCCAAAGAGGAGACCTGGAAAGGGGGAAACATTGGAAATGTAAATAAAGTATCAAAAAATAAAAAAAGAAATAAATTGTTTATTGTTTTTTAAGAGAAAAATATGAAGATGAAAGCATACTAATTTTAAATTTTCTGAATATTGTATCAAAAGAGATGGGGGTGTCAGGAACAGGAGTATCACAGCACATGTGTGAAGGTCAGAGGACTACTTTCTAGAGTTGGTTCTCCCCTTCAACATTTACATTGATTCTGGGATCAAACTTAGGTCATCAGACACATGACTGATAAGTGCCCATACATAATATTATCTACAATTTTTAAAGGCTTTGAACTTTTTCAATGTATTTATTCAAATCAATGCATGAGTAAGTTTTTCATGTGTGAATGTATGTGCACACATGCACTGGGGTGTGCGTATGGAGGTCAGAGCACAGCCTATAGGAGAGGGCATGCTCGTCCTATTATATGAGTCCCTACGATCAAACTCGGTGAATCAGGCTCAGCAGCAAGTACTTTTACCTGCTGAGTCATCTCATGGGCTCAATTATCTTCTTATATTTTAAAATTGTTGATTTTATTCAAGAATGAATCTTATATATTACTGGTTTTGCTCTTCTTTATTAACATGCTGGGCCAATATATTTCCAGCTGCTAAATTCCATTTCCATTTTGAAATAAATGTAACACTGCCATTTATTGCAATTCCAATTATTACCTGACATCTGTATACTGATGTGTCAATGATTTTCAAGTTTTCACCTGAGTTATAAGAAAGATGAGAAATGTCTCAAGTAATAATCTCATTGCTGGTTTGTAAATATAATAAATATTAAAAACATCACACAGTTTAACTCTTAATGAAAACATATATGTAACAATGATTCGAATGCATAGCTTAGATTTCTTAAAGAAATCAATAGTCTATTATTTTCTAAAAGAAAAATATAAAGATGAAAATAGACTAATTTTAAATTTGCTGAATATTTTATCAGTAACAAATTTGCCCTTTTGAGTTTTATCTAACCATGATGTATACGAGTCCATTTCATTAGCAAAATTTTATTGTATATGCACAGAGGTAGGTATGCATATATGCATGTATGTGTATTATGCATCTGTATGTATACATATATATCTAAAGAGAGAGTGGCAGAGAGAGAGGTGGCAGGTACACAAGTATCACAACAGATGTCTGGCGGTCAGAGGACAATTTTCTGGAGTTGATATGTAGTAATGAAAACCACTTATATATCATAAAATGACTTTACATGGATATAGTCAAACCAGTGACTCATATTTTAAAATTGCTTGCTTGTTTTTCTTTCCTGCCTTCAATTAATGGTTTCTAAGGGCACAGTAGCTGGTGCCTCATTGAATTAGATCTGTGTAAAACTTTCTGTGATATTAATTTTATGTCCATTTCATGACAGTCTGCCACCATCCATTTTACAACATGCAATGTAAAAGCTTTCAGCTTGGTGACTAACACTGTTTATCATACATTGAGTGGCTTAAGTGAAAAATGATTATGTCAACTCCAGAGAAGGAGCACTGGTAAGATGAGTAGGTCAGAGGCATGGGTGGATTTTTAGAGATGAGCATAATGCACATAACTATAGACCTCAAGAAAACATCACTCTCCCACTGAGTCTTGACTAGAAAGGGAGAAATCTATCATGTGGAAGTTCTTTTGAACTCCAATAGGAGTTTCCATTTGAGGAGGGCTGGTAGATATTTCTGGCCAGCTGCCTTTGGGGTACCTGGAAATGCACTCAAGAGTGTGTAAGGTTGTAAGGGCCAGTTCTACCACGAACTCTTTGTGAGTTCTTTGTTGACACCACGCTGAAATTTTGAACCAAATTACAGAATGTGGCACCTGCTTCCTTCTAAAACACTTAATGATAATGTCTACAACTGGGTCATGCTTATCCACGATGGACAAAGATATCAGCCAAGTACAAGGAGCAAACCTGTCATTTACAGCAAGGTTCATGGTAAAGTGAAACAAGCCCTGCACAGCAGCATGACAGCTCCTGTCACCTCTGCTGATCTGTTGACTTTGTAAACATTTAGTAGAGGAATGCTACCAGAGACTGGGAAGGGAAGACACAGCGGACTTGGTCAGTGGGTTGAGTTCCAGTTAAATATAATGGCAACAAGACACTCAGCTGTGGTCTTAAAACTCTAAAAGATTAAAGAAAGACTTGAGTCTTTTAACCACAAAAAGGTTCTTTTGAGTACATAGATATATTCAACAATAAAACACAATATTTGCATTTGAGATTTCATTGCACTAATAAATATATCCAGCATGTTTCATCTGTTAGTTAAAAATAAATTTAGTTTAAAAGGTATTTTGTCTGAAGAATCACATCATTATTGCTAGATTTTACTTAATCATAGTATATTTAACATTTTATTTATACCTAAATTTAAAGCTATAATTTATACCTATATTTGAGCCTAAAAGTATACATGCACATGATTCATAAACACAATAAGCAAAGCTTTTGAATTTTACTAGCACTTTCAGAATTGACTATTATTTTGTTTGTTTGTTTAATTGATTGGTTGATTGATTGGCTGATTGTTTAATTGGTAATAATGGTGATACTGGTAAGTTAAAGATTAGTCTTTTATGAAGCCACAAGAATTCTCAGAGGCCTCTGACCCTGGCCCCAGAGACCTCTGGATCAGCCACTTTCTGAACAATATTGTCATGGAGATTAGCTGTTGTCATTAGCATTTTCAGATATACTCCTCCAGTGGCTTACTCAGGAACATGGTTTGTCTCATTTAAAGTCATGATTCAGCAAGAAGATAGAACCTGGATCCAAGACATGGAAATGTTGTGTCCATCCTCTGCATTGTGAATTTCATTATGAGGTAGATGCACGATATGTTGCTAGATGAGACTCAGCAAAAGAGAGTAATGAACTCAAATCCATAAAGTAAATAGTGCAAAGGAAAGTTCTGAATGGCCTTTTGGTGTCCCCACAGCTTGGACATTAGTTTGTGTCAGCCTGAATGCTCTGGTCACTTTATCTTGTAGGTCTTGGAACTCATGACTGCAGAAGTTGTGAGACATTAACTGATATCTAGCAAGTACAGGGAGGAACCAATATTTCTGAATAAGATACTTGTGGTTCCTGAAATATACAGAGTAATCGAAGTTGTAGCTTCAGGGAACTATTAATGAGTTTCTGAAGCGATCAGTAAAACTCTTTCGGTAGAATCTTGGTCCATTAGTTATTTCAGTAAACATAACCCTGGGGATATATGCAACCTTCATCTGCTTCTTGTTCCATCTTCTACAAAGGCAGAGAGACTGAGATATAGCAACCATTAAAATATAAGCATCGGGTCTTTTCATATGCCACAGGAATGTGCCACTGCAACACAGTTGGAGTCTGGTTCTAATAGATCATTTCAGAGAAGACAAGGGATTTTAATAGCTCCAGCCTCCTCAGGAGACCGGCCTTGCTGCCCAAGCCCTTGATGGCCACTCTTGAGGCTCTTCATCAGCACAGGGCACACCATTAAGTTTACTTTGATACCATCATTCTTTTTTACAGATGGCTCCGAAAGGATAATTAACTTGACCAAGCCCATGGAGCTAGTCAGTGGAAACAATCAAGATTCAATTACAAGGCTTTTGGTCTCCTGAGGCTATTATTTTTCTGCTGTACCAGGCTGCATTAGATTTACAGACAAATTCTATGTCTGGGAACTTTTAGGATTCAGAAAATCGAAGCACAAATACTTCCCAATTTAATGCTTCCAAATGCTATCAAAATTCCTTTTTGAGGAAGTATCAATTTAGATAAACAATCTACTATAGAATTAGAATTAGTAAATAAAAAAGGAAAAAAAGAGAAGAAGCCAATACTAAGATGGAGAAAATGTACAACCGAGACTATGAAGATGGCCCAGGAACCAGTGTCCAGGCCCCCTGCACAGCCAAGCACAAAGACGTTACATAGGGAAATCCCACTGGTCTGAACTAGGTTTTCACCAGAACCTCACCTACGTCTCATATCTCTTGTCTTCCACACAACAATGTGTCTTCCTGGTGAAGTAAGTTCCTCTAGGCCATTATAAACATGTGACTTTGACAGAGAATCTGTACAAAGAGCAGACATGTTCTAGTGAGGATTCCCTCAGTAAATGAACTAATAATAATCCTTAGAAAATAGGGAGCTTAAATTTAGTACAAATCTTCAATATGAAAGTTAGCAATGGAGTAAGAAAGACTTGCTGTGTATTAAATAGATGATGAGCTTCACACCTTTGGAGGAACAAGACTTATTTTTCATCATTGATATTTCTATATTAGCTATTTATTGTTTCTGTATATACATTCTGCATATTGAATTTCTGCTCTTTAAATATTCTTATTTTCTTTTTTAACATTTGCTGTATTTCTGAGAAATATATATATATATATATATATATATATATATATGTATATATCTATGTGTGTGTGTGTGTATATATATATATATATATATATATATATATATATATACCTCCTCCCTATCGCCTGCTTTTTTATGATAATACACTAAGTTCAATGAGAATTATTTATACAAATAGTATATAATTGATGTTTATAACATGCTGTCTTGATATATATGGATCGTGCAAAAATATTATCACATACTATCATCTATTACCGCATTTAATTTCCCCCATATGTAAGCTGCAAATGTTTATGAATAACTCTCTGCTTTCAGTAGTGTCCAGAACTTTCCAGAAGCAGCACTACCTAGCCCCCAATTCCTGGTAACATTTCTATTCTTTGCCTTCATGGTGCTGGCTATTTTAGATGACAGATACAAGTATATATTCTATTCCTGTCTTGTTTCACTCAACAAATAGATGGAAACAAGGAGCTTCCTCCTGCTGCACTATAGAAAGAACAGTTATGACTGGTGACCCTTCTATTCCCAGTATACACACAGAGACACACACAGTAATGGTGACAGTGATCACAGTGATAATTAGATGCCACAAAGAATGTATATGCTAAATTCTGCTAGAACCAGATTCTGAAAACTCTACTTATACAGATAGAAAATAAATTTGTAAAATACAAAAATGCGTAATGAAGACTGGAAGACTTATGTAAAACTCATGAATAGATCATGGATAATAGCCCATTGCAAGGTATCCCAGGTCCAAATTCATTTTCAATGATGTAGCAATGGTTATATCAGGCTTTTTAGAAAATTTAACTCTGTATATTTTATAAGAGATATAAACACTAAGAAATTTAAATGCACAGTGGAAATTACCACAATTATTCACAAATAACTGAATATTAACTAAAATAAAGATGATATTGCTACCTTATATGGGATAAAACTAACTTGAAGACAGGCTTTTTTAAGGAAAATAAAAATGTTAACTAAAGATAACACAATGCAAAAGTGCTAAATCTCAGAAAATAGGTGCTTCTCAAATCCTGTGTCCTTTGTAATGTAGTCTTAATTATTTAAGTGAAAATTGGAAAAACTGCAAAAGACATTGTTAAGTCAAAGATTGACACGAGAATATTTTTGCTTATGTATAAAAGAGCTTTTATAACCACAGTATAGAAATCTATTCTGAGGCTATGTCAACATTCAACATGTAAAAGTAAATTTAAACAACAAAAGCAAATATATACTGCTTGAGAAGAATATTTTAGCTTTTTTCTCATTGTTTAAATAGTATTCAAGTAATGTGCCTATGTGCTTACCACGTTCCTATTATTCTGTAACTTCCTGTTGCCTTTAGCATTGAATGCAAGTCCTACATTCACTGAAATGAAAATTAGCCTATTAAAATTTTCATTGTTAATAAAACTTCAAAATATATAAATATTACTTAAAATCAGTAATAGTAGAGAATTCGATTAAACCAACAAATGACAAACTGATACAGGAAATGGATGCATGGTTAACAAATGGAAATATTTAATTTCATTCATAATGAGTAAAATAATATCAGAATAACAAAGATTTCTTTAATGCCATTTAGGGAGGCAAAACTCACAGGATCTTAGATTAGAACATCAAGTGATGCAATGGTGTACACTGACTGGGCTTCCATCCATTCCTGATTAGGGAAATAGCTTTCGAATGTATGTATTAGAAATATGTACTGTGTCTAACAGTGAGGCTATAGAAGCAGTGAATTTGATAGGAGACTAACTTGCAATGAAGAGGTTGTACAATAGCAGAGTGGTCAAGTCAGACCCCAGTGAGCTCTCTTCAGAACCTCATGATTCTTGAACTTCTCTCTTTTTTGCTGCTTAGAACTGCATTTCCATTTTTTAATGTACCTCAGTTGTATTTGAGGTAACCTAAGCAGACACATGACTTCATCTTTAAATCCCATCTTTAAAATGACTTAGACAAGAGAATGCAGCTGTCAGTCACATAGCTATATATCACCACCCCTATACTGGCTAGTTTTGTGTGTCAACTTGACACAAGCTGGAGTTATCACAGAGGCTTCAGTTGAAAAAAATGCCTCTATGAGATCCAGGTGTAAGGCATTTTCTCAATTAGTGATCAAGGGAGCAGAGCCCCTTGTCGGTGATACCATCTGGGGCTGGTAGTCTTGGGTTCTATAAGAAAGCAGGCTGAGCAAGCCAGGAGAAGCAAGCAAGCCAGTAAGTAGCATTCCTCAATGGCCTCTGCATCAGCTCCTGCTTCCTGACCTGCTTGAGTTCCAGTCCTGACTTCCTTTCATGATGAACAGCAATTGAAAGTATAAGCCAAATAAACCCTTTCTTCCCCAACTTGCTTCTTGATCGTGATATTTGTGTAGGAATAGAAACCCTGACTAAGACAACCCCATATGACTTAGGTCACCAATGCCCTGCCTTTGCAAGAGCTGGCATAGATTCTAGTATTCACAGGTGGGTTAATGAGTAGATTGAGGCTGAGGCCTGAAGTGTGCCAGTAATGGTAACAGGGATTCACATCTAAGACTACCCACACTTTATATGTCAAAATTCCATGGTTTCTTCAACAATGGGACAAAATTTCACCCAATCTTAACCAACAGAAGAAGATTTTATCTGTTTCCTAATTCTTAAAAATGTAATTGACAAGACTTTGCCTATGACAATGTTCAAAAAGGAGGCTTAGAGATCTTAAAATTGCCAGAAATATAAGCAATCTTGAAACTATTAAAGAAGAAATTCATAATCAATTTAAAAGGGAGAAAAGTGCAAATGGATGATGAAGACAAATGGTAATATCTCATTTTCTAAGAGAGAAAATTATTCAACCCTTGAATGGATGGCTAAAAATAGTTATCATTTAAAAGTGTATTGTGAAATAATAAGCCATAGCAAAGATGGTACAGTAGGACTGGTCTAATAAAATTAAAATACATGGCAGAATGATATTAGTCTCTTTCCATAAAACTTCTCATGCTTAAAAGCATAGTGCCATGATTCAAAACTCAAGGTCAGACTTTTAGTAATTTGCCCTAAGTTACAAATGGTATATGACTCCCATATAGTACAGGGAGTCTGTGTTAGAAAAGTTTTTAGGAGAGATGGTCAATTTGAAAGTGATGACTCAGGCAAGCTTCTTGGATGGCTTGGTACCAATGGCTTGCTTCATGTGGAAATTATATCCCTTTCCAGATCACACACCTGAGCTTGTGACTAGAGGTCAGCCAGCTGCAGAGAGAGGGGAGGAGGTCAATTCAGAAGTACTCTCTGACCTTCCTCTTCCACCACTGACTGCCCCCTTTGTTTGGCCCAGCCCCTCCAGTTAATTTTGCTTTTTCTTTTTATTCTGCTTTGTCTGAGACTATTTCTCAGCTCCTCTTCAAGCTTACAAGCAGTTGAATGTTTTGGCATTGACTCAATGCCTACTGTGTCTTCTGAGCTTTCCTTGACAGCAACACTCTATTCACCAGGGTTATGAATCTTTTTTCACCATGTTTTCCTTGGAAAGTGAGGGAAGTACCTTCTACATGGGATGCTTGGAGTGAACTCAGAGAAGTCAGAGGGGTGTCCTATGTCTCATGCTGCATGCTCTCTGTTTATTCCTATGGTCTCTGAGCAGCCATCTTGGGTGGTATATAATAAACCACCACAGTCTCTTCTAATTGTCACCTCAACACAAGGGATGGCCTCTTTGCTGCATTGGAGTCCATATGCCCCATCTGTAGTCTAAAAATATGTCTTAGAAGGAGAAAGTTAGAAGCTTGAAGCTCAGGGGATTGGCCATTGTTTCCTACCCAATTCTATCTTATATTAAGGTCTTACGGCCTTTTCCATCTTCAGTATATGTAATGATAAAGTATCTGAGTTATATTTTCCTTACTGGGTTATCTCCATGCCCACTAATTTCAACTGAATTCACTATGATCTTCTCACAGGATTTCAGTTGAATTCCAGTCAAATGCTGTAAGTCCCTCTGACTCTTTTTCCAGAAGCTCTGACCCCATCTCCCTCTCCTTCCCAAGCTGCAGCTCATCCCCCTCTGCTTTCCATCCTTCTTACATAGGCAGTCACAGTGTCTCCCCAGGAGAAGAGATGAAATTATGTAGCAAAATAAAAAAGTCTCATTTGTTCTGGACTAGGGATAAGAGATAGGCCTTGTGTTATTTACTGAGTAAATCTATTAGATAAAATTATATAACTTATTTAATAGAACTCAGTGTTCTAGTTGCTTTTCAAATGAAAAGAGAACCATGAACAGACAACCATGAACAAGCTAACTTAAAAAAAAAGAATTTTTAATTTGGGGCTTAAAATTTCAGAAGATTAGAGTCTACGACCATTATGGTGTTTGAGCAGTAGTGGAGAACTTGCATGTTGATACAACAATCAGAAGGCAGTGAGAGCTTACCAAGATAGGCATGGACATTTTAAATGAAAAAGCCCATCCCGTGGCATATCTCCTCTGACAAAGCCACACCACTTAATCCTTCCCAAACAGTTCCACCAACTGTGGATGAAGTATCCAAATATATGAGCCTATGGGGGACACTTTTTTTCATACCACCACACTATTCTATTAGTTGTGTGACTACATGGAATCCTTGAGTCTTTGATGAGAGTGGGGGCCTAATTGCTTTTGAATTTTTCTCTAATACTATCCTACAAAAGACAAGAGCTCAGTGAGAAGGAATCAAACCAGTTAAGACAATTCTTCCAAATACTAATGTTACATTAAATAAATATGTTATATAAATAAAGTGATAGTTATGAGATTAAAGCAAACAAATCCTTCAAATACTCATGACTATGCAGTTTTCTCTCTTCTGCATCATTACCTGCCATTTACTGTCGAGGTGCTCATTCTCTCTTCTTTGGTAGCCTTTCTTACCATTATTCATTGTTTCATTTGATTTATAGGTATCCTTCAGAAAATTGGCAAGAAAACAGTGGGAACCGCTTCTCACAAGCACCTGCATGTGGCTGGCTTGAATTTAAGTCCAATAGCTAAAAATATGCTTGTTGTTATCTGTGATTTAAGAACCATCAGTGTCTAATTCATTCAGCCAATAACACCCAGGGAGGAATGTCATGTCCAGAAGAGGCTGCACTGTGATTAAGCCCTCATTGTCTAATTGTGAAAGCCCCATCAAGATGGTGGGCACCTCCTGTAAATACTGACATGGTGTTGGCATATTCTAGATGATATTTTCCCCACCTGATGCAATTAAGCCTTTTAACAGAGAAAAGGAATGCTGGATTTGCTCGTATATTTATTTGTATTTATAGTTTCTGCTTTCAAACTTTCTTTAGATTTGCTTGAGGAAGGGGGTTGTCTTGGAAAGGCAATATTTACTACAATTGGCGTGGGATTTTTAGACTTCAAAGCCCAGCCCCAGTGTGTGATGTGAGAAATGTTATTGGAGCAGCAACTGATTCAATCTCGAAAAGTCTACTTTGCCATTTGGATGGATACAATGCGACCTCATATGAGATATACATAATTCTACAAAAATATCATGGCAGTGCTCAAACTATGAGACTCAAATTGTGACCCAAATTCACTTTTGTTGTATACCAGGAAGATGAGAATCCCATCTTGAGTTTTGAAGACAGTTCTGGAAGCACACATATTCTGTCTCAGTTGCTTGAGTTACTATTACAAACTCCTAGGTTGACCTGAGATTTATTTTATGATTTATTTATTTATTTTATGTATAGAGTGCATTGTAGCTGTGTTCAGACACACCAGAAGAGAGCATTAAATCCCATTACAGATGGTTGTGAGCCACCATGTGGTTGCTAGGAGTTGAACTCAGGACCTCTGGAAGAGAAGTCAGTGCTCTCTCCCCACTGAGCCATCTCTCTAACCCATGGCCTGAGTTTTTTAATATACCAGGCTATCTTGTGTCCATATTTTCCATTTTGTCTATTTTTGTTGCTATAACAGAATACCATATACTGGATAATTTTTAAAGAGCAAAAATGTATTGGATGCCAATTACTAGAGTTTAAAAAAGTTGAGCTTAAGTTACACTATCTTGCATACTTCTCTGGCTTCACTATCGCATGGTGTGGACATTTCCCTTAAGAAATTCAGTCATAGGAAGGGGCCATTCTCATGAAACTCATTTAATCCTGGGTCATTAGGGATGAGTCATTGGCACATGGCTTCTTTGGGATATACTCAGAGAACGTCTCCTAACACTGCTCCTAATGTCACCTGAACACCTCTTTGAATAATTTCTGGTTTGCCACATTGTAGACATCTGTTCAGGGAAGTCTTCTGGCTTTGTCCTGACAGACCATAGAAGGTGGGAAGAGCTGCAACAACACGGCTCAGAACAAGGTCTCCCAAATGTGCCCACTTCAATAGACCTTCATGGTTTCAAGGTAAAGGAGCGGAACTGACAGAGTATAAAGTGTATATAGCTCAAGGAGGCTTTTCAGAATCAAGTCGATCTGCAAAGTTGTCACAAGCTTAATATCCACACTTTTGCAAGTAATAGACAACATAATGAGAGAGAATCATTGGATTGACCTACATCTTTCACAGAAGCTCTTCTGAACTCCATGGTGATATTACACAGCTTTTAAGAGTCCCACCTATCTCCTCTTCCCATAGAACTTGAGATAGCTGGAGAAGATGCAGGGGACTCCCCAATAGTAGTAGTGAATATTCATACTGTGCAGTCTTGATAATCATTTTATTTCATATTTATTCTCTGTTGACATTGCTATAAACCAACTGTCTTGTACATATGTCTGTTAGGAATTCCTGGGGAGAAAGGCAGCAGGATAATCTGAGCTGCAGTTGATATTTTCAATGAATGTGGTCCAAAATGGATGTTTTCCTCCAAGGCTGATTGTCTGATGTCCACTCTGAATCAGTCTTGATTGTCAATCCTGGCCTACTTCAGTCATAAAATCAGTGAGGGCGAGTGCCTTTAAATGGAGTGGAAAATAAGAAGATGGTAAATATAAAATTGTGTTATCAGTAGAAACATCTAATATAATAAAAATGAAAATGTGATCTTGGGACTACCTCGAATGAGACACCTGAGACAGACTGGGAAGAAATAATTTCACTGAGGGCTTTATAAAGAAGCCTTTAATGGTATGAGAAGTGGACACCAATGAGAAGAAGAGCCCAAACCTGTCTTGTTTGATGGTATACTGGAGTGGTAAAACTATCAAAATATTCCTATGTGCAAATCAGCATTTATGGCTTGGATGACAGAGGCAGATTGTTGAGTGTGTTCTTTCCAAAGTTCCAAGTCAGGTCATGGGAAGCCAGTACACACTGAATGGTAGTCCTGGAATTGTACGTGACCTGCCTGATCCTGCTGAATGAATCCATAGGCACAGATAGATTAATCTACAAGTTCACACAGTCCTGAGCACACAGTATAAGCAGGCTGTCCCAGAGAAGTCACTTCTTGCTTCCTGCAAAAAGGATGGCATGGGACATTGGACATTTAGGTTTCAAAATAAATATGTGTATTTATCTATTATATAGCTACTGCTCAAATTAAAAATGTATGTGAATGTAACAGTGTCCAAGAGCAGAAAATTACCCAGTGGCATAACTCTTCTAGTTAATCAACTGAGAAATGACTCAGGTGAAACTGTTTGTCATGCAAGTGTGTGGACTAGAGTTCAGATACATACTCCCTACATAAATGCTGGATAGTGCTGTAGGCCCTCTTGTAATACTAGTTCTGGAAATCCTTGATGCAAGCTGGCAGGCTAACTAGACTGCCTAGAACAGAGAGCCACTGACTTAACTGAGAGCTAATGACTCCAAGAATAGATGGAGAAGTGATTAAGGAAGACACCCAACACCAACCTCAAGCCTACACACACACCACACACACACACATATACACACACATACAGAGAGAAAGAGAGAGAGAGAGAGAGAGAGAGAGAGAGAGAGAGAGAGAGAGATTAAAATAATTTCAAAAATGTAGTAAAAGCATGAACATCCATGTACGATTGGGATACATGTGTAGTGGTAGCATTGAAGTACAGTGACAAGAACATTGTTTCTATGTCAAACTATCAAAGAACTAGGTACAGTATGCTTTTGATGTGCTAAAATTTAATCTCCAGGAGCGATTTTGTGGGATTGCCTGTCTTTCAGAGGACATATTTTCTGTTTATGTTAGGACTTTACATTCCCAAGTTAACAATTATGTTAATACACAGTCACAAGGACATTACAGTAACGTACCGATGGTAAAAATACAGAAGAAAACATACTACAAAAACAACATATATACATGTTACAGATACTAATTGATTTTAATTCTACAATATGATTTATCAGGGATATTTACTTGGATTACAGTATATTATTAAAGTCTTTGCACACTTGTTTACCAATAAGAAAGAAAGAAATCTCTACACTAAAGAGAATGCCACCATGTTTTAATCGTCAGAGGTATACATTTCCAAGGAAGCTTCTGACTTTCTCAGGGGATTGAGTAAGGGGAGGAGAAACCATCTGGCAATGTTCCCACATACTGTGAGTGACACCTGTCATGTATTTACCTATATATAATGATCTCTCTAAAGACCGATGAGGTAGCACAGTGGGAAGAAGGGAGATAGGGATGCCTATGTTGCCTTTCTTCATCACTTGTCTTTACAGACATCTTTTTCTCATTGCTCAGAAATGCAGATAGGAACAATGTAAACTTTTTTATCAAACACACAGGAATATGGAGGTGGCACTGGAGAGTGACTACATCGACTCGTGTTATTCTTAACTGATACTGTAAACCTGCTCTGGACTCTCCATCCCATGCAGTCTTGATGGTCTGTGTTGCTGACTTCATCTTGATTATGTCTTAGTGAAATTCAGCAGAGGGTTGGCACCTGTTCTCATTAGGGTTTCCATTGCTGTGAAGAGGCACCATGACCAAGGAAACTCTTATAAAGGACAACATTTAATTGGATCTGGCTTACAGGTTCAGAGGTTCGGTCTATTATCATCAAGGTGGGACCATGGCAGCGTCAAGGAAAGCATAGCTCTGGAGTAGCCAAATATTCTACATCTTGATCTCACTATAGCCAGAAGAAAACTGACCCTTCCACACTGGGCAGAGATTCAAACCCACCCCCACAGTGATACACTTCCTCCAACAAGGCCTCACCTCCTAATATTACCACTCCCTATGTGCTTAGAATATTCAAACACTACATTCTACTCCCTGGCTCCCGTAGGCTCATTCAAACACATGTGTCTATAGGGGTAACACCGAAACATATCATATGCAAAATATGTTTAATCAAACTTCAAAAGTCCCATAGTCTGTAACAGTCTGTACAATATTAAAAGTCCAGAGTTAAAAGTCTCTTTTGAGATTCATGCAATCTCTAAATTGCAATTTCTTAAGGAATAAAAATTATAAAGTAGATCACATACCTCCAACATCATGTGTGAATCCAATATCTTGTATCCACATGTGATCTTCTGGGCTCCTCCAAAAGACTTGGGTCACTTCTTTAGCTTTGCCCTCTGTAGCACACTGGTCCTCCACCCTACTGCTTCTACTGCTCTTGGCACTGGCATGTCCAACCCACTGGTGTTTTCTGATGCAACTAGGCTTCATCAAAAGCCTCTCATTGGCTCCCTTCATGGTGCCAGGCCTCATCTTCTTTTCATGGCCCCTTCAGTCTTGGGCCTTCAAACTGCAACTAAGACTGTACCTTCACCAATGACCTTTCCTGGCTTCTCACAGTTCCAAGCCTCTCAGCTACTTTCCATGACCCTTTTGTGCCTTCAAAGCCAGTACCATCTGGGTGATTCTTATACATTACCAAGTCTAGCTGCAGCACAAGGTACAACCTTGGCTATCTCTGGAACACAGCTTCATTGTGCTTTCAGAAAATACTTTCCATTACTTCAGTAATGCTGGTGACTTCTTAGTCACCACTAATGTCTTAGCTCCAGCTAACCAGCATCTATTGCCCCAGTAGTCCCTTCTATTCTTGACTCTAAAGCCAAAGCCACATGACCCAAGCTGCCGGGTTCTGCTGCTTGCTGGAGCTGGACCATAGCCTCCTTGTTCTATTACATCCTTCATTGTCTAAGCTTGACTGTCCAAGACCTTTCTCTGTAAACTGTCCTTGAACTCAGATCTGCATGCCTCTGTCTCCTGAGTTCAAGGGTTAAAGGTGTGAACCACCACCTAACCTTTTTCTACTTGGAACTTGCTCTGTACCAGGCTGCCCTTGAACTCAGGGATCTACTTGCCTCTGTCTCCCATAATTACAGGTGTGTACCATCATGCTTGGGCCAGAGGTTTTCATGGCCACTATGTTTCAAAATCAGGATTAAAAAGCCTTTGTCTTCCAGCCTCAAGATCTGGATCACAGGTCCAGTCAAGTTGACAACTAGGAATAGCCATCACAGCATCCTATTGGTATTTTCTGCCTAATAAATGAATTGTCTACATACATACGATAAAGCTCTTCTTTATTGTTTAGTATCTATAGTCTCTGAAAAGTATTCTTTTAAGGATGGCTTACAAACTGGAAAATGATTGGAGAGTCACTGTCACTGGGAGCAAAAACTGCACAGCATGTGATACTTGTCTAACACTGAGTTGACCTGGTATATTTTTCTGTGCACAGCTAACTTTCCTGATTCTTCTTCTTGGTTCCATTCACTTTGTTTATCTAGTAATTTACCCATTGTTAGTATCTGCTTTTATTCACTTCTGAGTCATCCTAGCTTCCTGGATTTTTCATGATTAATGTTAGTAAATTCATTAATATTTGATGTCAAAACTCTTATTAATCTCTTACAATGTGTGGCTCCTTATTTCAACTCCTTTAAACAATGCATTGATTTACTTTAGTTGCTCTCAATTGTCTTCACTCTTAAAGGAACTTCCCCCTCTTACAGCCTAGATAAATCAGATACTGCAGGAAACAGTCCTCACTTTTAAGGAAATTCTCATTATACATTTTTTTAAAAGACAGGGCAATTCTCAAACTATTTTAAAAAGAAACCAATCTCAATAATCATTGTTGTGGGTTTTTAAGGCACAGTGCACATGGTGCTCTTTGTTCACAAATTACCAAATTTAAGTCCTAAAATTCCCTGAAAGCCCTAAAGCCAGAGTAGAGCCTTTTTATGACTGTCTTAAGTTAGAGGGACCTGGAACTTCACTGATCCACATTGGTGGGGCAGCGTGTGAAGCTTCTTTACAATGACCATCAGATTATTTCATTCCCCAAACCTCAGCATATAGATTCAACATAACCAGAAACAGAAAATAACCAATGTTTATCAGTCCCTGCATAGTAATGGCTATGAAGAGTTTCATTGATTTCCCACATTTTCTGTTGCTAAGGAAAAAGATCACAGTGAGATTTCACCATCCATAATTTCTGTGTTACTGTTAGACTCTCTGTGTAAAAACACTTGGCAACGGTGCCCTAAATAAGGAAGCTTTTGTTCATTTCTCACAGTTTGGGGCTATAGTCTGCCATGTTAGAAATTCATGGTGATGGGAGCTTGAGGCAGCTGGTCATATTGTATCCACAGTCAGGAAAATGGGAGGTTTGTTGACCAGAAGCCTATTAGAGAAGAGATTGACACTATGGAGGTCACTATGGAGAGTGTCAAGGAAGTAACAAGGAGCCAATCTTCCGAATCCCAGGCTTCCCTACAGAAGTCTCCTGATGATCTTAAGCAGCTATTTCATCTGATGTTCAAGTCTCCCATGTACGATTAGACATAGCTAAGAGAAGTGAGCAAAATCAAGCTTATGAATCTCCTTCCTATTTCTCCCAAGAGTCAGTGGTCACAATGACTCCTCAACTACCAAAAATTCTTTCAGAAAGTCTGAAGCTGTGTGCATAGATGACATGTTCATTATTTTAGCCTGGAAGCATATCACAAGGGGTACAAAAAGATACCCTAACCTTTCATGCCTTGTGTATTGGCTACTTTTCTATTTCTGTGGAGAGACACTGTATCCAAGGCATCTTACTTTTCAAAAAGGCATTGGATTGGGGACTTGCTTACAGGTTCAGAGAGTGAGTCACTGGTCATCCTGATAGGAAGCATAGTGGGAAGTAAGCATAGACTGGCACATCAGATGAAACCTTACATCTTATCTGGTGGTGTCGTGGTGGTAGTGGTGGTGGTGGTAGGTCCTTTTAAAACCTCAATGTCATCCTTGAGGGACACACCTCCTTCAATAAGGTCACACCTCCTAATCCTTCATAAAATAGTCCACCAACTGGGGACTAACTGTTTAAATATGAGTCTATAGGAGGCCTTCTCATTCAAACCATCACACCTAGAAAACCTCTCCCAGCTTGCTTTCTTCTTATTTTATATTTTATCATATTAGTGACCTTATTGCATATACATTATAGTATTATGACTCTCTATCCATTATGTTTTGATCATTTTCATATATAGAAAACTTTTCAAACATCAACTTTGATGATTATGGTATTTTAGAATATCATATGTTTACATACATATACATATGAAGCAATCTGGTAAACTAGAGCAGACTAGTGTTCTAAAATACAAAGCTTTCTTACATGGAGCCCCAAAAGGGAATAAATGACCATCTGTTCATTGAGAGGGAGGGATGCTCCCACTGATGGCCCTGGATGACATAGTCCACCTTATTTTTCAAAAGCTCACAAACTTCACAAGAACTGGCAGTATTCTGAATGATCTTCATCTGTGAAATTGATTCCAAATTCTTTCTCTAAGACAATTTATTAAGAAGAATAGGAACTCCAGTTGAAACACTTTCAGAGTACTTACCAAAAATCTGTACTAATATGGGATGTGGGCAAATAGCTTGATGGATCAACATGAAGACCTAAGTTGGAATTACAGCACCCATGTGAAGAGTCAGGTGCACACCCATGCAGGACAGAAACAGGAGAGTCCCTGGGAAGTTCTGGCTGTCAGCCTAGTTCCAGATTCAATGAAAAACCTGTTGCCAGGGAATAAGATAGAGACTGATAGATCACTGGATGTCTTCTTCTGGAATTAGTCCTGGTAAATCTCTCTGTATGTCTCTCTGTCTCTCTCTATTTCTCTCTGTCTCTCTCTGTCTCTGTCTCTGTCTCTCTCTCTCACATACACATACACACACATGCATATACCATGTATACAAACAAAGGAAAAGAAATTCATATTAAATTATGCTTTTGGCTATTGTCCTGTTGCATTATGATAGATTTTTACTCTCTGTTCATTTGTGGAGGGGGATGTTCCCTTGTTTAATTTACAGCTCTTTGATTACTAGGGAGGTTGCAATTTCATGTTGACTAATCATTCCTAATTACATATTATGAATCTTTTGCCCTTTACCCTAAAGCATTCTTACAAGGTGGCATTTATGAAGGCTGACAATTTTCTTATCTAATTTCCTTGAAAAATCACAATTCTTTCATGTTAATATGTATTTTTAATCTATCACTTGGAGACAGTTGTCTAATTTGGGAGTTGTATGCTAATAAAGACCTATATGGTGCTTAGTGAGTTCTGAAAATTCACAGTGATGCAAAAAATTATGCCTGGTTATACAAGTTAATTTATCTTTTCAGTTTAGATAAGCAGAAGGTATAAGAATAAGGGGCAAATTAATTTGTCTCATTTGCTTCATAAACCTATTTGGCATTGAAATTCTTTGACAACTTAAGTGGTATCTTGTCAGTTCGTGGTGGACCATGCAGCAGCTCCTGATGGATGGCCTCTCTATTTCTCTGCTCCTGCTCTTTCTTTCTCTCGTGCTTTTCATTAAATATCTCTCAACTCCACTTTTCACCTGGATGAGTGTAAGGCCACCATTACTGGAGGAGCATGAGCATTGAATGATTTCTGTTTTGCATACTTGGGGCTTGGCAGACATGATCTAGAGCTTTTGCTGAGGTTCTGCTCTGTGCCATCTATTGGGTAGAACCTATTTGCACCATAGGGAGACGTAGGCCCAACACTGATGAGGAGCATGTCTTACAGATAAATCATAAAGGCATGAAGTGGCCTTGCAGATGGATAGACTTAGTTCAAAGTGTAGAAATGCATTGTGGGCGTGAGGTAACCAATAATTGGCAAAAAGAAGAGAACTTTCATGAAGAACTGGTATCCAACGATAAGAAGTAGCAAAGACAGGGAGGTACAAGGGGCCTGTTCTGGGGTATGACAAAAGCCAGTGGGATGAGATTATCCAGGGTGTTGCCCTCACATCCAGGTTATGGAATTTTAAGTACAATAGAAAGTCCTCAGTAATATTGAAAAAGTAAGATTACAAACAAAGCTTTATTAGACGAGAAGTTGGCTGTGGTATAAATGATGGATTCCAGGGGCTGTTTGACCTAAAGGGAAGGTGGCAATGGTAATCAATACACATCTGTTCCTACCAGCATACTTCCTCAAGAAAAATAAACAGGCAGAAAGAGTGACTAGAAAGAACAGATACCAGAACTCAGTACATTCAGTTTTATTTATAGTACCACAATAATGTACCATTCTGTATGACAGAAATATACTTAAAAACACACATATTAGATGAAAACAGACCATATATTTTTTCATTATAAATGAAATATTTATTTCATTTTCATTATAAGAAGGTACGAAAAGCATAAAGAAAAGTACTCTTAAGTTGGATTTCTTACATTTTTAGTTTTTGATAAATTTTGAATACATGAAGAGATCCAACATGGACATTCATAAGTGGGGATTTTTAGGACTTTCTGGATGTGAGCTGTGCCTGCTCTTCTCAGATTTAGTAGCAACTTTCTGCTCTAAAAGTATGCAAAAGGCAAGGAGGCAGATGCTTCTGTGTAGATCAGTGAAACAGCTTCCAGGTTCTGACTCATGGCCTTAGTCATCTCATGATCTCTTAAGGATATTATCTGAACTGTGCATGTATGTTCAAAAGTAGATGCTTATGGGTAAAGAACAGGAAGGTGGAGGGTGCCAAATGTTGTTGATTTGATGGGGAATAGCCAGAACACAGGAGTTTCTTTTACAGTAAAAGAGCAGCTACTTAAAGACTTCAGTTGCTCAAGATCTTCATGGTCAAAGCAACTATCAGATGCTGCTAGCCTGTCCTATGACCTTTTGAGTAGACAGCACTTCTAAGCATGCTTCCAAGAATTCTACTGTTCCCAAGGAATGTCACTGAGTTAATGACAATGGTAGGTTCCCATCATTGGAAAATGTGGCTTGAGAATGGGCGTGAATATATAGTATTGGAGTAGTCATAGAGTGCTTGGATTGCCCTGACCCTCCTGACAACTCCCAAGTCTGGGACTCCAACATAACAGTGACATTTCTGTAATTAAGCAGAAGACTAAAGAATCAGTGCTAGAGCAAAGGAGACAGTGATCTGAAACAATGAAGCCCTGTCTTCATTTCTGTAGCTCGTGGCTAAGTGAAAGACTCTCACCTGTGGTCAAGAGGATGAGTATGCTGATGTCTGTATGCATGGCACTCTGATATGTCCTCCAGGGAGTCAGGGATGGCTTTTAAAAACATCTTGAGGTGTAGGCCAAACATCATCATCATTCTTAGTCTTAATGACAAAAGGTTGACAGTCTCTTGACAGACCCAAGCTGGTCATACACTGTTGACGTGTGGAGGCAATTCTGAAAGTGTGTTGTCCTTATATGTAGGAGCAGGCCCTGGTGACAATTCTTGAAGGCCTCCAGAGTGGAATTACCCTCCACCATCACTATCTACCCATATTCAAGCATTCTTTTGCATAAGCGACCTCTCTATGAAGGAGCTCAATATGTCATCTACAAATTAAGAGCTGGCTGTGTCAATTCTCCTTGTCTTTAAATTTATTGAGTGTGGTATGGCATCACCTTCAGGAATAAAAGCTGGGGCAATTTTACTGCCACTGACTGACTAGTCTGGCCTTGGACAGAAGACTCTATATCACTGTTTAAGCTTCTACAAGATGGGTAAAATTGCAGCCCCTTCTCTCAGAATTATTTGGGGCAGGGGGAGAACTGGGAATTGAGGGCAATGACTGTCCTGCAGGCAGCTCAAGGTGGTTCTTGCTCTCACCTAGGTTCTAGAAGATGGAGGGGCTAATGAGGCCTAAGAGCCTGCCATCCAGAAAGTGTTGCTGCATGATTTAGTACCTCCAACTATTTTCTATAAAAAGTAACTGTGTCTCTGAGATGATGCTTATCATACAAGCACTAACTGGCAATGACTCAAGAAACCAGACTTCACTACTTTGGATTATTTCAGGATGAAAGGAAGAGGCCTGGCACATTGGAGTTGAAGCCATACTTCACATAATGGAGGAACCAGCTTGCAGAAAGGCATAGCTTGGTGATTTAATCATTACAATAATGGCATAGAGTGTGTGCTTATGTAAATCAATCCAGCCATATGGTCACTACACAAAGATTTCTTGTGAGACTACCATTATGTATGTGGTTGTTCATTTGACAAATCAATACTGCATTGTGATGGTGATCCCATGATACATGAGTACTTAGGCCCAGTTGTGATTAGGTCACCAGATGACCAATGGAGCAGGGAAGATAAGGTTAGCTCTCTGCTGTTGCAAGTGCTCATGGGCCTTCCTGTGTGGAGGATGGACTTGGAAAGGAATCTGAAGGTTCATCACTATGAATTTCTCTAGTCTCTTTGTGCACACAATGCCTGGTTATAGGAGTTAGTAAAATTCACTGGGTGAACCCCGCCTTAATGTATTTCCAGCCTCCTCAGGGCTATATACAGGTCCATGAATAGATGAGGCATGGCAAAGGACAATTTTTGGTGGCTTTCCTCAGCTTCTGTCTACCTTGTTTTTGAGACAGTGCCTCTTGCTAAATCAGAAGCTAATCATTTAACTCAGGTAGCCAACAAGCCCCAGAGACATGCCTATCTCCTCATAACTCTGGGATCAAGAACATGTGCCACTGCTTCCAACCTTTTGCTATGGGCTCTATAGTTCAAACTATGATTTTCACACTTATAAAGCAAACCTTCTGCTGACAAAGTCATCTCCCAATCTCGGAACATTTATTTTTCTACTTCTAAAAGGTGGAAAGTCCAAGATCAGGATTCCAACAGATCTGTGTCCATCAGAAACATGTCTTTGGGTTCATATGGTCTTTTGATGTATCTTTACATGGTCAAGGGTACATCAGTTTTCTTGGTCTTTGTGATATTGATCATATTCATGGTGGTGTGTGCTTCATGCTCAAATCAACACCATCTACAACCTAATATTTCTATATTTGGGAAAATGTTTCAATATTTAAGTTTGGGGGCTAAATATGCAGTTGCGTAAAGAACGTAGTTTCTGAGAAACACCAACACATAGGCTTCAGCTAAGTAGCAACTTAGGTTATATAGGCAAGATGCAAAACTAAGGCCTTTAAAGTACCTATATGAAATGAGAGCCACCTATATGAAATAAAAAAAGACTTCATAAAGTACCGATATGAACTGTCCATCCATCAGCACATGAGCCAGTGTTTAGTGTTACAAGTGTTAATGTCAAAGAGAAAAAAGGAAAAGAGTGGGGCTAAAGTCTATGCTTTCCATATGAATGGTACTGCCTCTGTTAAAATGCAAGCCATTGTTCCCAGGCTGAGATGCAGAAGATTAGCTGATTTCATTTTCCAACTGTGTAGTTCGGTGTCAGTGCACAGAACAATGAGCTTTAATAAACCTAGGGAGACAGAGCCACACAATTTTGATCTGCAGGTGCATCTAGACATCACCACCACTTCTCTGCTCTTCCTGTCTCTTCCTTGTCTTATGAATAACAAAATTATGCTTGACTACAGCAAACTTTATGGAACAAAGAATCCAGGTGAATTTCAATATCTGGTTCCTCTATTGCCCTTGTCCAAGAATTTTCCTCTAAATGAAATGAGGAGAGAAAGGCTGTAGAAATGGTAGCTTTCTTTCCATCTAGTCTTGGTCTGCATGGGGCATTTGACCTGAAGGTAGTGCTTAAGGTATTCCTATTTTCTGATGGAAATGGTTAAGTTCGGCTCCTTTCTTGGTCTCAGTGGGGTTACTGTAACCACTTAGGCATTGTATAGGATGAGATTCTTGTGTACAGTAATAATTGACGGGAGACCTCTTGTCTTCATCTCAACATAGATTCTGAACTTGAAACTCACTTGTAAATATCATCACCTGCAGTTTTGAGAAATTTTCATATAATAGAGTAAGATTTAGTGATTAAATCCCCTTCAACTCAGGAAACTTCAATTAGAATCATAGACTCAGGATTATATTTTCAAGTTCCATTCTTTTGCCTGTGAATTTCATGAAGTCATTGTTTTTAATAGCGGAGTAGTATTCCATTGTGTAAATGTACCACATTTTCAGGTATCCATCCCTCTGTTGAGGGACATCTGGGTTGTTTCCAGCTTCTGGCTATTATAAATATGGGTGCTATGAACATAGTGGAGCATATGTCCTTATTACATGTTGGAGCATCTTCTGGGTATATGCTCAGAAGTGGTATAGCTGGGTCCTCTTTCAGGTAGTATTTCAGAATACCCAAGATTCAATTCACAGCAATGGTTGAACTGAGTGTGGGGTCCCGGATGGAGGAGTTGAAGAAGGTACTGAAGGAGCTGAGGGAGTTTGCAGCCCCATGGAGGGAGCAAGAGTGTCAACTGGCCTGACCCCCTGGTGCTCCTGGAGAGTGGACCACCAACCAAAGAATACACATGGAGCACATGGAGGGACCCATGGTACTGGCCACATATGTGGCAGAGGAGGGCCTTTTTGGCCATCAGTGGGATGTGAGGCCCTTGGGCCTGAGGGTGTTAGATGCCCCAGTGTAGGGAAATGCCAGGGAAGGAAGATGGGAGTGGGAGGGTGAGTGAGGGAATACTCCCATAGAGGCAGGAGGAGGGGGATGGGATAGGGGAGTTCCAAAGGGGAGATATGGAAAAGGGAAAACATTTGAAATAAAGTATCAAAAAATGAAAGAATCATAGACTCACACAGATATTTTTTAAAATGGAAAAAGCCAAGTGAATTATTTTAAAAGACAGTGCAATATTCATGGGATAAATGTTTCTAATGTGACTGAATTCTGAAATTAGAAAAGTAAATTGAACATTAAAATAACAAATATCAAAGTAAAAAATTCTGAGATATTCAGAATTCCAAGAAAGAAACATTTCTGCTCTGCATTCTTTCACACCTCACAGCAAGGACTTGACCCTTAGGTCACTTATGCCTAGCTTTGAGATTTAAATATAGACAGGCATGAAGAAATGATAGGAGAGAAGAAATTGAAGGAGGGGAGGGAAGAAGAAAAGAGAGGGGGAATGAGAGTGGGAAAGAAGGGGGGACAAACAACAGCTGAAGTCATATGAAAATGGATGGAAGTAAAGGAATGAAGGTAGGAGGAATGACACAGTCGAAAGAAGGAAGAGAGAGAGAGAAACACAAAAAGAGAAGTTGGAAAAGAGAAAAGAAATAGTAGGAGGCAAGAGAAGCACAGGGAAAAGGACGGGACACAAAACAAAGAAGCAATGCAAAATGGAAAGGAAGGTAGGAGGGGAAAAGATGGGATCAAAGATGGGATCCGTAATGAAGGAAGTCATATAAGATGGAAAGAGAGGGAGGAGGGGAAAGGGTGGGACACAAAACAAAGGAAGTCATATAAAATGGAAAGAGAGGGAGGAGAGGAAAGAGGAAATAAAGTAGGAAGGAGCGGATTCTGCTTTCTCAGGGACTGGTAAAATACAGGTGCTCAGAATTGACTCTTCCCACATCCACTTCTAGAAGAACTGGGTGCTGCTCTCGGTCAGGCAATCCTGTTAAACAAGACCCGTTTTATTGATCTTGGCTGCTCCAAGAACATTTGCTTCTTAAGTCTGCAATTCATGACTGGCAACCACTCTTCTCAGCTGGGCTAGCAGAACTCACCTGAAAACACAGACTTGGTCATCAGCTTTGTCACTGAAGGGTCTGCAGATTGAGGAAGAGCCAGTCTCATCACTTGGGGGAACTTGTGTGTAGATAGATAGATAGATAGATAGATAGATAGATAGATAGATAGATAGATAGATAGATAGATAGACAGACAATAAGATAATATACATAATCCTGTGTTTGCAGGGACTTGACCAAAGATATAGACTTTCCATTTGATTTTTTACAAAAGAATAGAAGTCTACCGTGTGACTTTGTGTCTCCATACCTACCAATTTGTGTCCTACAAATATTGACACTTACAATGTTGAATGTGGCTACCTTGCTCAGACAAAGGGAGTGGCTTGCACGGTGAAGCAGTTTGTCAAGATCAAGTTTGTTGTTGTACCTGTGGGTCTGAGTTTCAAGCTTTTTATCTATGTTAGCAGACACTTCCTTCTACCATGGAAGAAGCATTTCTGTAGCTAAATAGAGGCCTCGGAGTCAGACTTAGTTCACAGTTTACCTCTAATAGATACCATCCATACCATCAGTATTTGTGTCCAATATAACCATGTCTGAGGATAAGACAAACTGCATTGTTAATTAGTCCAAATGAGGATAAGCGCTGACTGACAAGTCAGACAGCACCTGCTCTGTGGTATGAGGAAGACTGAAGGTTATGGACGGTTCTGGAAAGAAGAAAGCTAAGAAAACATTTTCTAAATAGAAAACAGAAGGCCCAAGGGATAATATGATGGTAAATTGAATACCAACTTAAAACCATACAACTAAAGAACCTGTTATTATTATTAATGATACAAAGTATACTGTGGCTATGGAAAAACTAACTGCTCAAGTATGAGAAGTAAGATTAAGTGAAAATAATTTGAAGTCTACATTATATCCCAGTAGCTTTTAAGTTTACTTCATTTCTATATTTATAAACTCTTAGAGAAGGCACTGAATTTTACATTAATAATGCATAGTATTTAGGAAGAAAATCATGTATATATTTGCAATAACAGATGGAAAGATTTTAAAATGTCTTTAGATGTAAGTGCACTGAATATTAAGGGCTTATTTTATGGTCTATGCTCCATCAGCCAACCTGATTGAGCAAGTTTTCAAATGATTCACACATATGAACATACTAACCATTTTATTTACTTTGAGCACAATTTAAATTATGTACTGATCATGATATATCTAATAAATAATTTAGTCTTTGTAAGAATGAGAGAGCTTGGATAACATATGCACAATGTGTTGTCTATTATTTACCCCATCATGGGCACTCATCTGTGTCTACTGGGTTTATCTCTTTGTCTGTGCAATGAGTATATTACTATGTAGCTAACTCCCATACTGTACTATTAAGTACTGAATATATTAATAAGCCCATGTTCTTGGTAACCGACATATGCATTAAAACTAGATAGAAGCACTTTTTAAAGTTATATTTACTACTTTTTAAACATCTTACTGGTTCTTTGTAAATTTCACATCATTGGCCCCAATTCAACTCATTTCTCCACCCCTCATACCTGCCCTCAACCCTTCCAGCCTCACCACCAACAGAGAAATGTAAATCTCATTGTAGAAGCAGTAATGTGTTCCACAGTAAACACTTTGTTCACACTTCTCTGCTTACACATGTTCATTGCAAGGACATGTTGGTGTGGTACTTCTGCCTTCAGATACTCTATGGATACAGGAATCTTACTGGGACTTCTCTCTGATATCCTGTTGTTGTCCTGTGTCATAGAGATCCTGTAGTTTTGTGTCCATAAGACCAGCTCCTTTATGTACTCTAGTAGTGCATTGATAGAGTAGTTGTTGGGGTGGGCCAATTCAAAGCCCTGGATTTGAGCCTGATAGGTATCTGAGCTGGTTAGCCTATGAGCTCTCCCATTCTCATGCATTTGGAGTTAACTCCCCTGACTCACTACCATCAGGGTCAACTCTACTGTACTGCCCAGGTGAGCTTCAGGACCTATTCTCCTGCGTTCATGACCCCATGAGGCCAATTCTCCTGCTACCCTGCTACTGGTGGCAAAGAAAAAAGGGGAGAGGGAATCTCTTTCTTGCTGATGTCATCACAGAGCAGACAAGAGGCAGGACTGGCTCTCCTGAACTCACATTCTTGGGGTGGCTCACCTGCAACCCCCACATATACAGCAAGCTCTACTGTGCTGCAGCAGATGAGGAGCCAGGGCAGCTCTTCTGCTGTGATAACCTTGGAGCCATCTCTCCTGCCTGCAATAAATAGCAAGGGGTGAGGTGATGGACATCTCTATGTTGCCCATATCACTGCATGGCAAACAAGGTGTGGGGTCAGCCAGCTCTCCTGTTCTCATGACCGTAGGGCATATCTCCTACCTCCTACAGGTGGTAAATGGGGAATGGGGTGAAGGGTATCTCTCCTTTGCCCATGCCATGCAAGGGAGACAAGGTTAGGGACAGCTCTTCATGCTTCTATCCTGAGGTAGGGGTGCTCACCAGTAACTCCTTCAATGTGCAGAGCTGCCTATTGTGTACTGTAAATGACTGTATGTAGGTTCATCTCTCCTGCTTCCATGCCTGCAGAACCAGTTCTCCCACAATGCCCAGGTGAAGGGTGGGGCCAGCCCTGCACAGCCCTCTGACATCAACATATCTCCAGATAACAGACCAAACCCAGGACCTCTAAGTGGAACAAGTAAGTGGTGGAGAGATGAAAGAGAAACATGAATGTGGGCACTATGAAGAAAGGCAGAACCGGAGACTCAAGGGTAGTGAGAAACAGCCTGATGTGAGTAGCTGGTGATGCCACCTGGGACCATGGTTATGTCCCAGCCTGTGGTGTCACTAGGGGAAACAACTGGTTCATGGTCCTGAAGCACTAGAGAGGCCAGGTGGACATCCTTTGTCAATGTCATGTGAGCAATGACAGCAGGCATGGTGTTGACAGACCCTGAGGGAGTGGATTATCCTACTATAGGGCACCAAGAAAGTATATCATTAAGAAATCAGCCTTATAATCTAGAAATAGATGAGGGTTAGGTACAAGGTTAATGCTCAGAGCATACCTAAGGCTAGGATCTTGGCTAGGGTTGTGAGAAGGGCTAAAGTGGGGATTAAGGGCTGGAAGCATGGCTAAGGCTGGGGGGCAGGCTAAAGCCTGCCACCATGGGTAAGCATGGCTAAGGGCTGGGAGCAAGGCTAAGGTGGAGAGTATAGCTAAGAGCTGGAAGCATGACTAGGGCTGGGAGTGGGGTTAAGAGAGAGCCTTTAAGGCATCATGAATATCTGCTGGTAGGTACTGACGACATATACAAGGGCAAGTACAAGGCAGATCAGAAAAAAAAAAGGCCATAAGGAATGAGAGGCTGACTCTTTAAGTGGAGGTTGTAACCTAGGGTGGGGAGTACCCTCTGGTGATGTCCTGGAACCTTTACCTCAAAAGTTATGGGAAGATGCAGGTGGTTCTGAGTTGTGGCCACCCAACTTGAGGAATAACATAATCGTGTCACTGGCAATTGTGGCACACAGAAGACAAGAAAGGAGCCTCTTGGATTAGTTAGTTCTATAGAGAATGCTATGAGGGCAGGTGGGGCAAGGAGTCCAGCATGGGTGTGTCTCTGAAGAAACATGGAAGAGCTGAAAGACATGAGAGTTTGTGATTCAAAGAAAGCAAGGACAGGAGTCAGTGCAGTGATTCTCTTACTGGACCACATTACAGAAGGAAGCATTTCACCACATCTCTGGAATGTTAACTCATCAAATAACCCAATATGACCTTAAACCTGAAAGCTCCCCCAAAAAACATCCTACACAGCTCTCAGTGACTCTGTGATATACATACTCCTTACTGTGTAGGAGTCTGTCTTCACAGTATGGAAAATCCAGCTGTGTTACCAGATGTCCAACACACGAAGCCAGCCCTTGGCTCTTTTCTATCTATTTGCATTAATTTAACTTCAATTTTCAAAGTCTCATATGTTTTTAAAGAAAAGTTTTCTTTAGAACTTCGATCAAAAGTAATTGCAGGTTTGTGTAGGCTATAGTTTTCTGACCATGAGGGTAGAACAGATGGAACCAGATGGAAAAAACATGTCCTCATGGACCCTCTGTGCCTACAGCCTGCTGTAAGCTTGCAAGAGTCCATCTAGCCCTCAGGCACATAACAAGTATGGCTATCTTTCATTCTTATGTTCCTCACGAAGGAGCCACAACCCAGCTGGGTATCTGTTGATACAGTTTGTTTCAGCAATTAAGAACTAAAGGTGGTAGGTCATGCTGATTCCCAAGAAAGCATACTAGGCCAACAGCTTTCAAGTAATTGCACTTCTGTCTCCTTTTCTGTGTTTTTCCCTTGGTTAGTAGAAACAGCAAATATTTTCCTTGTCTGCTGAGAAACTGTAATGTGCTGGTACCAAATCTTAACACTGTACAGAATGTAGCAAGGATGTTGGTCCTCTTCCAGGGTACATACTGATTAGAATTTAAAGCAATGAGATTAAAAGATGCTTAACAGGGGTAAAATGACTCTGATGGCTTGTTAAGAGTCCTCAGAGCTCCAGGTTCTGGATCTTACTAGCCATCAGATCTAAGTACGGTCTGGAAGTCAGAACCATAACCTTCTATTGACTTCTTGTTTCTTCATTGGTTTGAGATTTCTCTGACAACTTTTCTAATTGATAACTGTGGTGATTCTTGATGTTGGAAGAAGAGGTGTAGGAAGAGGAGGAAGAGGAGAAGGAAGAGGGGGAAGAGGAGGAGGAAGAGGGGGAAGAGGAGGAGCAAGAAGGAGGAGGAGAAGGAGGAGGAGGAGGGAAGGAAGAGGAGGGGAGGAGGAGGAGGGGAGGAGGAGGAGGGGAGGAGGAGGAGGGGGAGGAGGAGGAGGAGGAGGAAGAAGAAGAAGGAGAAGAAGAAAGATACTTCTGGGGGTTCATGTGGTCTGCAGGTCCAATGGTGTGAGGAAAACTCAGTGTTCTGTTGTTCTGTAGGCATTCTCCCTCTCCCTCCAGTGCCCTGGGTGCATGTAAGGGAGTATGGTAAAGAAATGACTAGCATGACTGCTCCATTATTAGAAAAGTTCTTCATTGTAGAAATGACAGAGGGAACAGACAGAGGCATCTGGAAGAGTCCAGAGCAGAGAGATACAGGAGTAGACTGGACATCACGAGAGCTAGGGAAGTGGGAGAGTGAGAGAAAATACTGGAGAGATTGAAATAGCAAGGGATAAAGAATAGAATGGAGGTAGGCAAGCAAGATAATAGAGAGTGCATGGGAGTATGAGATATAATAGAGCACAGTGTGATAAGAGTGAATAAGAGAATAATACAGAGAACGAGAGAGATGAGAGCCAGAGAAAGAATACTACACATGTACAGGGGGGTAGAGGGGGGATGGAGAGAGGAGA
This sequence comes from Uromys caudimaculatus, assembly GCA_028551405.1. Taxonomy (NCBI): domain Eukaryota; kingdom Metazoa; phylum Chordata; class Mammalia; order Rodentia; family Muridae; genus Uromys; species Uromys caudimaculatus. The sequence continues at coordinate 10,771,707 of CM052719.1, read as the reverse complement.
GGGACAGGGAGAGAGGAGGGAGGAAAGAGGGAGAGGGAGAGAGAGAGAGAGAGAGAGAGAGAGAGAGAGAGAGAGAGAGAGAGAGAGAGAGAAAGGAGTACAGGAGAATAGCAGGATTACAAGAAGAATAAGTAGCTAGGCAGTGAAGCCCATGAAGCCCATGATCTGGAGAAGTTTTGGGTAGGGTGGAAAGCGAAAAGGGCTGAGATGCTAGTGTGTGCTTTAAAATGTGTAACAGGTACTTGTAATGCTGAGGGAGCCTAGGGGCCAGTGTGAGCTATATCTGCTAATAGGCACCACAGGTGGCCATATGTTCCTTTTGCCAGAGTTAAGGGAAATGACTTCTTTTGGCAAAAGGGAACTAGTTTCACCACTTCATGAGAAATGCTAGCTTTTACCTAACCACTAGAAATTGTTCTATTGTCCATACTGAGCTCATTTCTGAATATTCACACAGCCTGAGATCTAACATCCTAACCTTTGGTTGATCATGAGGATGGTTTAGTCTCCTCTGTAACTGCTTCAAAGCTGAGGAGGGTCTTGTGGTGGTCCAGGAAGGCTGGGATGTGGGTAATGTATGGTGAGGAGGGGAGGGGTTTTGTGTAATGGCTGAAAATATCTAGACCTGCAGGACTGCATCAGGCTAGTGACAGTGAAGTGGAGGCCACTTTGAAACAGTTTCAGGGTCACAAGTGATTCTTCGATGGTGTCTGTCAGCTGAGTGGAAATCTAACATATACATGGAAGATGGTAAAGTTAAGGGGCTTAGGAGAAAATTCTTATCTTGAGTGTACACTTGAACCTTCTGGGCCTGTCTTGGGGTCCAAATAGGTAGAGGTAGGGAGTGGAAAGGAAAGGAAAGACCCTACAATCAGGGACAGGTTGTAGGCAGGAGTACTCAGGCAAGGGATCTGGTGTCCATTGGACCTGAATTGCTGGATCCAAGTTGTAACTCCCTGAAACATGCATTTTTAAATGTTTACAAAAAATAGATACAAAGTCTAGATAGATTAGCAGGACCACTGTCTATAATCTTCACTGAACATCTCTGTAGGAAAAGCAGCTAAGGAGTGTCTGTGAAGAGCTGGAGGAGACCCAAGCCTCTTAGGCTGAACAAAGCAGAGCCTGAAGAATGGCCACGTGATAGGAGCAGATCTGGGTGTGTATGGGCTGGACAGGGGTGTTTGTAGCTCGGTCTGAGGCACTGTTAAGTCTGTATTCAGAAAACAACCACAGGAAACTTTTTTCTTTTTGAGCCTGTGACAATGATAATAGTAATCAGTTCTTTTAGTAGTTTATAAGAAATCCATTGATTAGTGGTTGGAGAAGTTTTAACATCATATTTGCGGCTCTTTAAGTCTCATTTTTTTATGTACCTTAAATCACTTAACTTGTGTTATCTCCTCTTAAATCACTTTCTTCACCTTTTACAACTTCCATAAACTTTAAACTTCTTTTCCTTCATCTAGAGACCTTCAGTCCTTTGTCATGAGACATAGGTGCTTGATTACTGAGAGAGATTAGTTTGTTTGTTTGTCTGTTTGTTTAAAGGAATTGTAAAAGGAAATTTTTAGTTAATAAGACCAGCATGGTAGCTTGAGTTAGTCTTGATGTTGGAACTTGTTTTGTGAGTTTGTCATCCACAGCATGAAGCCTGTCAGGGAGGTAGAGAAATCTCTGAGTCTGCCTTTCTCAGCAGAAAACCTAGTGGATATAAGAAAAGCCAGGCCTGCTTTTTCCATATGAAATAAGCTAACCAGCAGCTGCAGCCTTGAGGGGGAGGAGCTGGCCAAGGTCTGCTTGCTGTTGCAGCATCATCTTCATCAGAGGAATCTAAGTAAGTTTAAACACAGAAGGTTTAAACAATGATCTTAAGAGATTTTTTTGGAGAGCAGAGAGCAAAGGAGGCTTAGAGATAAGAGGCTTTTGAGAGTGGGAAGCAGAGGAAGCTTAGAGATAAGAGAATTCAGGATCATTTGCTTGTGCAATAGCAGAAGGTGTTAACAGTCTGCGAGAATTTGAAAATTGAGTGTACCATCTTTGGCCATTGGGCTGTACTGAGGCCAAGAAATGAGACAATGAGGCTTTAAAGTCCAGGGAGGGAGAGATCAAGAGCCCTTGGAGCAGCAGGCAAGCAAGAGGGACAGAACAGGCTCCAGGAGTGAGCTAAGAGTCAGGTACAGACAGTAAGGAGGAGATGAGAAAGACAGGCCTTAGGAAGAGGGATGGCAGATTGCAATGGAGACCAGAGACTGAGACCAAAAGGTCAGTGTCCTGGTGTCAAGAGTGTCCTCACCTAGTGCACCCTCAGTCCTAAAACTTATCAGAGAGAAATGTCCCAAATCATAAAGAAAATGTTTTCCGTTGGCATGACTGGTGCCCAGTGGGGCAAGGGAAGTGGCCTGGTGCCCAGGAGTGACTTGTGTACCAGGAGTAGGCCCCAGAAACCTTCAGAGACAAAGCAGGCAGCTCTGAGGTGGCACTTAGCTGAGAAGAGAAAGAGAAGCAGCTGAAGAGGTGGACTCTGAATTTTTAAATCAGATTCAGTGGGTGTCAGAGGACAGCAGAAACAATCCATAACTGAGGAGAAGCATTTAGTTTGAAGAGAATATCTGGGCTCAATTAAGAGAGTGTGGGACTCTCAGAATGAGGTCCATTTGTGCCTCTTCTAGGTGTACATCACCAGGTGTATGTGAGAAGAGCTAGAGGTCCAAGGAAGACCAAAGAACAGCCTTGGAGTCAAGCCCCAGAGGCCACAGTTTGTAAGCTAGCTTTCTTTCACACTGGATTTCAGAAACGTAGGGACCCAGTGACGTGAGTAAACTAGTGCTATAGGTATCCAATGGTATGGAGACCTGGTATTTTAGAGACACAGTGTTTTGGGTGAGACTCTTAATAAATTATATCTCCTTCAGTGAAATGAACCAATTAAAGCCATATTGGACTATACTAAATGCAGGTTTATTGAGAAGCTACTCTCTGGTGAATTCACTGGCCCCAAGTACCAAGGCCAGGAAAGTCACCATGAGTGGGGTAGGGGTGTGGAGAGAAAAAGAGAAAGGATACATACACAGAGAGAGAAGAAAGGGAGGAAAGAGAGCAAGGGAGACCAACATGTTTGGATTATATAGGGAAGAGCCAACCCCTAGAAGTGGGGGCAGGTTATGCCAGGTAGGGACTAAAGGATGTTGGGACAACCTGGAGGTCAGGTCTGCTGTGGTATGTAAAATATTCACCTCAGACCCTTGTCCCAGGAAGCCAAACATGTCAACCTTTTGTTGATAACCGGCAACATAGTCGTCTATGACTACTTCCTTTCTGCTGACATCTGGGTGTCATTATAGGGGGTAAGCAAAAAGATGGAACGTTGGCAAAGTTCAGGAAGTCCAGGCCCAGTTGAAGCAATCTGTGAGGCTGGGCTAGAGTACCTGTTTTGGAGCCTTCCCGGATACAGGTTCTAAGGGAACACGTGGATGGTAGGGGCAGAAGATAAAGCTAGGGAGTTTAGGGAGAACAACTTTTTCTTGGGTATACATTTGAAACTCTTAGGCCCATGGTCTTGGTAGGTGGAGGAGGGGTAGGGGTGGGTTTCAGGACCAGGAAAAGGGGAAGGGACCCCAGGAAGAAAATAGGCTGTTGATTGATAGTACTTACCTGTAGTCCCTTTGACCTGTGGGTGGTGGATTCGAATGGATTCCCTGTAGCTTACAAGAATTTTTTTAAGTTTACAGCAGTCACATATTGAGGGGAAGAATTGGAAGGATTTTCACACACATCCCCCATACACCTCAACTCATTTTTCTATCAGCATCCACGTTTGCTTTCACACTCTCTAACCTTCATAACTGGCATTTGTCAACTTCAAACACCTTCCTAGATCCTCAAACCCTTTCTTAGCAGATCTCATATCCTCAGACCTTCCGTAAACGTTAAATCCTTTCCTATTTAATTATTTACTATGAGACATAGGTGGTTGAGCACTGGGAGCAGTCATTGTAAAGTGACTTCCTTTATCTAAAGAAACTGTAAAAAGTTATTTCTTTCATTAGAATGAGTTCTGTTCTCAACTTACACCAAGTTGAACAAAGAGACCAAGAGAGAAAAGCAGCCAATTCAAGTGGGATTCAATTATATAGTAAATGCAAGTTTATTGGGAAGCTGCTCCAGGGAAGTTACCATAGAAGGGGTGAGGATGGGAAAGAGAAAGAGAAAAGGGCATGTGGAGAGAGAGAGAGAGAGAGAGAGAGAGAGAGAGAGAGAGAGAGAGAGAGAGAGAGAGAAGAGAAGAGAAGAGAAGAGAAGAGAAGAGAAGAGAAGAGAAGAGAAGAGAAGAGAAGAGAAGAGAAGAGAAGAGGAGAGAGAGGGGGAGAGAGACCAAAATGTCTGGACTATATAGGGAAATTCTCTGGGCGAAGGGCAGCCCAACCCCTGGACCGGAAAGTTCAGGGCTGGGGACACGGTATGCCAGCTGGGGACTGATGGATGTTTTGGTTTGTAAAATATTCACTTCAGAGCCTTGTCCTGGGTTCTGAAGCCAAACAACTTTTATACCACATGAGGATATGCTGAACAGTTTGTCTACTTCCTGGTCTCACCCTCTCTCAGTGTCTCTTTGTTTGCTGAAGTACCTGAGCAAAGCAACTGTTCAAACACTTCCTAGGTAGCTACATAGTTTCTACTTTCAGCCTGTTTTGCTTTCCCTTGGTCTCTGTGTTTTAAATTTTTTTTAAGTTGACAAATGATTAGGGATATTTACATTGCAGTGTGACCTTTGTTCAGTGTTTATATTACCTAGAGATTCTATCAAGCCACTCAAATTTATTTTTTCAGTATTTTTATTTTTAGGGTGGGAATTTTGAAGATCTATTCCTTTAGTCATTCTGAAATACATTATCACAGACATAAGAGAACCATGCTAAGTTAAATAAGCCAGGCAAAGTACAAAGAATGTCACGTGATTTTTCCTTGGTGTGGTCAAAAACTGGTCTCTAGTAGAAGGTGAGAGGAAAGACCAATGGTAAGAGCTGGGGGGAGGGTGGAAAGGAAGAGTGGAAAGAGTCTGATATCAACTAAAGAGGTTTGTCCTAAGCTAGGCCTAGTGTTGTGAGGCCCGGGGGGACTAGCTCAGCTCCCTCCCAGAAGGCATCATAGCAGCTGCTGGCACTGGCAATGGTAGTGTCTCTCCAGCATGAGCGGCACTGGGGAGGTAACTTTCAGAGCACTTGTCTTGGGCTCTGACTTCACATACATCTGGAACACTTCTGAGATGTCCACTGTAGAGCCTCTCTGGAATCCTGTCAATCCCATGGAATCTCCCAGTTAGCTGTTTAGATTTCTGCTTTATTAATTCTTTTAAGTCAGTTATTTGTTCTGTTATGTTGTAGCTTGGGAGAGTTTCTTGAAGTCAATTTGTCTCTTTTCTTATTTGTCCCTGTGGAGGTGGGCATGTTCTGTGAGCTAGAAGCAGTAAGGCCTACTGGTACTCCACATAGTCTTTAAGAAAATCATTTCAGGGCTAGGCTTTGATGAGCTGCATTTCATAGCTGTCTCAATAAACATATGCCTTGGGCACATATTTAAGCCAGACTTGAGTGAGGAGCCATAAGCAGAATGGCAGATGTAATATTCTATCCTTTCTCTGCTCTTAATATTCTCAATTTTATTCTCTTCCTGCTGTGGAGCTTTGTAATGTTCTGTATGTGTAAGTTCAGGTCTCCCAGTCTTGGGAGAAGAGGACCCAGCCCATCACCGTGTGGATGGGCCTGCTGGGGATGTCCCTTAAGTGGGCCTGATGCTTTGCCATGCACACCCTTAGCTCATCTGAATCATGGTTTCATAGTGTTCTGAAATGACATGCATACTGCCACTACAGGATCCAGCTCTGTACTTTCCCCCTTTCATGTATTTCTGCTCTATCCATCTGCTTCTTATGTAGCTTCATGGTGTCTTCCCTGAGCTGTAATCATATCAGTGGTCCTCAGTGGGTGCTCAGCAGCCCCTGTGAGTAGATCCTGAATAGTCCAGTGGACTCTTCCTCTTCTCAAAGAGTGAGGTACTCAACACAGAAGTCAGGGGACCAGACATCAGCTCTCCTTTTACTAAAAACCAACCCTTTCTACAGACTGTTCATCCATCTCTGTGTCTGTGAACCTGTGTCACAACCAGATTGTCCCTTCCTGTGTGCCACTAAGGTTAGGTTCATCTCACGGTGATGAATGTAAACCATGTTTGATGTCATGGATTGCTAATTCTGATATGGTCCTGTTCAAGTACAGCAGTGCTGAGCACCGAGCATGGTACCAAGGCATGGTTCTCACTAGATGCCTCAAACCTCTTCTCTCTACTTTTATTTGCATGGAATTGCTTCTCGATCTTCAGACTTCAGGGCAACAGAACATTGCCAAATAATCCTCCTTGGTCAGTCTTTCTAAATCATCTTGCTGTGATCCCTTGCATCTTGTCATTATAAAGTCAGTTCCTTGCATCCTGGTTGGTGTTTTGAGTCTTTCTGTTTCTCCATTAAATTAGACTGAACTGGCCCTTAGGTGACTCTCAGGCAATACTTGCTAATAAACAAATTGATGGCTACATAATGGCTCTCTGCTGACATTGAAACCATTAGATTAACCTTAGGGAAAGACATTGCCTTAGGTCAGGATGAGCTGTAGCCTCAGCATCAGAGAGTCATTTCTGATCTCACTGTGGTTGCAGACATCTCTTAGTGGCCTGACCCTTCCTGGAGGAGTCAAGCAATGTTCTTTAATAGAATGCAAGATCTGAGGCACGAAGCCAGCAGTAGAAAGGGAAAGACTAATCACTTTTTTGTTGTTGTTATGTTTTCACATAGGCATACATGTTTAAGTCAATGTTGAAATGTTTGTGGGACATCATGATTGACACATCACAGATCCATGTGGGGCTGGAGATTTAGGGTTCAGGAGTTTGGATTGGGGCATATTATCAGCCATTTTATTAATCCCTATTGAATCAGAGACATTGAGAAAGTCCTGCTAAAGTTATCAGAGAATTGATTAAATTTGTGAAGTAGGTATGTTATAGACAATTAGTTGGAATGAAGAGATAGAACCCAATTCTGTGACAGTGAGAGTACTCAGAAGGAAGAGATAAAGGGTTCATAACAGAAATGTGACAGCTGGCCAGCACACAGAGGTGACACAAACCAAACTCTGGGATGGACCACAGGTCTGAGAATTTGGGTTTCACCCTCCACCCTCTGTGTACATAGGAGAAAAAGGCATTATGGGGTACAATATGTATCCATCTGTGAAGGCCATCTGATAGGGATAGCTAAAAAGAACTTTCTAAATCTTTGCAGCTAGGATACCTTGGTGAATGACAAGAAGAAGACACCATGAGCCAAGAGAAGGGTCATGGGATTTCAGACTGGAGTACATACTTGACATTTACTGCGAAAATAGAAAGGATCCAGTGCTTCTTGAACTACCTAGAGGGACAAGTGTCAGAGCACAAGGCTGACAGCACTACAAAGAGGAAAGCTGAGTGCTTTCAGGGTTGTTCTAGATCAAATCAAGACATGAGTGAGACATGAGTGAGACTAGCCTACTGGGTGGTGGCATTGGTGGACACCTGAGGGGCATGCTCCCCTGATGGAACCTACCTAAGAGCTAACCTCAATCCATGAACACCTAAACTAACATGGGTGCAAATAAGAAATATGGTTGCATTTATTAATTTGCATTAGATGCTTGGCAAGTATAGGTGTTGTCATTAACATGGAGAACTTAGAAAACCTTCCTTGATTTTAAAAGAACCAAATGTGAATGCTATAAATGCAATAAAATCAATTTGAAATAGGTGGAAGAAAATGTTATAAAACAAAAGGCCAAATTGTCATGAAAAATTAAATAAAAACCTTCAGATCCCAAAATATAATATAAAGACCATATATGAGTGGAGGCAGAGGGAGTTCATAAGAAATTGAACAATAACCAGAGTTTCAACATAATGAACTAATAGGCTAAGAACTCATGGTATGAGAGAAATAAACTCAAGTGCGTTTCAATTTTCATAGGTAATTCAGAGAATTACTTCATCGATGAAATAGTCATTATAAAATTAAGCTAAATCAGCAGAATGTCAAGACAGATAAATAAGTTGGAACTGGAATACATACAGGGAGCTGTTCTTTGTTGTGGTTGACTACAGGAGTTATTGACTGATTCTGCCCCTCCCCCGTCATCCAAAAATACACACCAGGAAGGATAATTATTAGTTACTCACAGAGCTGCATTGACACATGGGAATATCTAAGTGTCCCTAGTCTTTTCCCAGGAAGGCTTTGTGGACTTGAGCCAGGGGCAATAGAAGAATGGTGTTGTCTGAATGAGCTGGAGGGTTACTGCTCTAGGGGAACATATGGCTTCCTGAAAAGACCATTCTTAGAGTTGATTTATCCCAACATGTCCTCTAAGAAAAAGGGGTCCTTGGAGCTAAGAGGAGAAGGAATAGGCAGGCTTGCCAACTGGCTTGTTTCCAGTCTGCTTGTATGATCCTGGATTCTCTGTGGACTCTGACTTCTGACCTCCCTTTTTTTCCATTACTACATTCTTGGTGGTGTTCTGTGCCAGACTCTCTCAGACAGAATAAAACTCTTGGCCCTGCATCCTGGCCTTTAGTGGCAGTGGCTGAGTTGTGGTTGGAAAGATCTATGGGTAAAGAGGGCCTTGACCTGATACTTCCATGGTTTAGTGTCCAGAAGAAAGTCAACAGCTGGAACAATTCTAGTAGAGTCTGGGGTTGAAACCACATGGTGACTAATCAGCATGGCTTGCAGATCTGGAAAGACAGAGCCATAGGTCATAGGTACAAAGGGAGGACTGGGAACCACAGGGAAGGCAAAGAGGAAGAGGAGCAGGAAGGAGGTCAGTGTGTCTGACTGACCTGAAGCTGTTGATGGTTGCCTGGTTACCATTCTACAGGAGTCTCTCAAGACTAGAAAGACCCTGTCACATGACTCATAGAAGCAAGCTCCTCTTCTTGGACTGTGTGAACAACTGACATTAACTGAGACTAGTGATGGTACACAGCTGACACAAAGCTCTTATTGAAATAAACAGCCCAGCAGAAGTCTTTAATTGGTCTTTTAGGACCTGTGATCCGTGATGTTTCCTCTCTCTTCTCTTATGGTTGATTTTGCAGGATTATGACCCTAGGCTCTGATCTCTCTCCATTACATTCTCCAGTACTGATAAAGAATGATATTAGCCCAAAAGTTCAGAATGCCCAAGTTTCACTTAACAGTAACCGCTGGACTGAGAGTGAGGTCCCAGATGGAGGAGTTGGAGGAAGGTCTGAAGGAGCTGAGGGAATTTGCAGCCCCATGGAGGAAGCAAGAGCATCAATGGGCCTGACACCCCCCCCCCGGTCATCCTGGAGTTTGGACCACCAACCAAAGAATACACATTTATGGACTCATGGTTTGGACCACATATGTGGCAGAGGATGACCTCAATGGCCATCAGGGAGAGAGGAGAGGCCCTTGGGCCTGAGGATGTTAGAGGCCCCAGTAAAGGGGAATGTCAAGGCGGGAATATGGGGATGGGTGGGCATGTGGGTGGGAGGTGGAATTCCCTCATAGAGGCGGGTTGGCCAGGGGATAGGGGGTTTCCAAAGAGGAGACCCAGAAAAGGGGAAACATTGGAAATGTAAATAAAGTATCAAAAATAAAATAAATAAATAAATAAATAAATAAATAAATAAATAAATAAATAAATAAAAATAAGAAAAGCAAAAGAAAAAGAATGATAGTTTTCCCACAAGAGGGAACACTGTAGTTGTAAAGAATGAATAGCAGAACTGTTATAGTGGAGGGTTCACAGTGTCAATTAGTGTAACAAGAATCTACATTAAACAGGAAGTATCTGATGTTTGTGAACACACATCTTTCATCCCATTGTGACCCAACCCAACAGGTCCATTACTGATAGTACATAACACAGAAGGCATTATCAGACTAGCATCAATGACTCTGACCTCTTTAAAGAGGAGAGTCCATGCTCTAGAAGAGTGGTTCTCAACCTGTGGGTTGTGGTCCCCAGAAGACTATTGAAAAACACAGTTATTTACATTATGATTCATTACAGTAGCAAAATTATAGTTATGAAGTAAAACAAGAGTAATTTTATGCTTGTAGGTCACCATACCATAAGGACTGTGTTAAAGGAGCAGAGCAGGAGGAAAGTTGAAACCACTGCTTTAGAATGGTACCTGCCAAGGGTCCTTCTGCCTACATAGGAATCCAAGAAGCTCCCAGGGCTTTTCCTGAAACATCATCTTGTTTTAGCAAGCATCCCCCAGCAGAAGCTGCAATCTGTGGCTAGGGGAGGCATCTCTGAGAGCAGGGCTGGCCTGGGAACAGGAGGAAAGTGACCTCCTGAGAAGGTCCACCTACAGGGCCCAGCTGGCCCAGCCATTGTGCAGTGCACACAGGGTCCCTGTGAACTGCTATTTGGAATGCTCCACATCATCCAGCATTGGTACCCCGAGAACTGAGACCTATTCACGTGTCAGGAATAGAGGCATTGTTGTTGCTTAGCTGGCTGCTCAGCTTTCTCTGAGCCAGCTTGGAAGGGATCATGGAAACTGAGATGGAACCCTGCCGGACTTTCTCATTAGCACTGACAGAGCAGAGCCTGTGCCCTGTGCTGCATGTGAAGCTTGCTCGAGGCTGTTCATTACAAATGGACCAAGGCAGAAAAAGAGAGAGAGAGAGAGAGAGAGAGAGAGAGAGAGAGAGAGAGAGAGAGAGAGATCCTTATATAACTGTGAAAAAGGAATCAAAATAGTATTTAATCAGTATTATAATTTTCCTTTAAAGCTAATATTTTAATGTGTCTATGAAATATATATACATTTAGATCATATTGATTATTTAAAAAAGAGCAAGCACATATGTACATGGATTCATATGGGGGTCTCTCCATATATAATGTTGTACACATGTTCTTCAGCACAAATAGGTGTAAACACACACACACACACACACAAACTGCACATATGCACATGTAAATGTAGACGTACCTAGTGTTCACATTTACATATTAAAAAGTAAGCCTTTCTTTAATATTTGAAAAAATAAAGACTTATTTCCATTTTATTTTATTCAGTTAATGAAAAATTTCCAGTCCTATAATACACAATGGTGTGTTAAATACAGGACAAAACAGACTTTAAGCCCCAGGAGAAGGATCAGGTCAATGCAATTCAGGAATTAGATGTCAGATTCTTGAGGGGTTGAATATCTGTGGATACAAGACAGGTGAGAGAGTCAGGAGTCTGTGGATGCTGGACAATTCAGAGGGCCAGGTATCATCTATGGATGCTGAATGTTCAGGGTCCAGGTATCTGTGGATGCTGGACAGCTCTGAGAATCAAGTATCTATGGACCACAGACTCTTCTGGTTTTCCACTGCTAGAAACATTTTAAAATGTCGCCCTTTCTACCCAGGAGCCTCGCTTGATGCTGCCCATGAGGTTTGGATGGTTCTAAGGTCATCTGTCCCTTCCTTACGAAAGATGTTGGGTGACAGCTGTAGAATTTGTTAGAAGATCCATTTCCTGATTTTCAAAGGACTGAGTCCTAACATTCAAACTACCTGGCAAATATATTAAAAATTGCAAATATATTAAAATGGATAAATAGCAATTGAAACAAACAAAGATATTTCTTTTACTTGGTCTGGGAATGTGATTCATTTATTATTTGCTATTTTGTCTCTAGTCACTCTTCCTCCAGTCATGTCAGGTCAGGTGACCAGCAAGCATCTTCACTTAAAAGTCTTTTCTTAGGACTATGCCTACCCATGGGTGACCTGTGACCTCTACCTGTTAAGACTGTGATTTTCTAGGTGTCTGAAATTTGTATGTGAGCCACCTATTTCAGAGTACCTTCAGCTGTAGGAAGGAAGAAATTGCTTCTGCATTGCCTAAGCATTCACCAGAGGACCTGCTGTAATATAAGTTAGCCAGTGGATATGAGATGGAAACTCAGTCTAGGTTTTAACATTTACGTAGATGCAATAGGGTGAGTTTTCCAGAAAAGACAAAATGTCTAAAGTGTATTACAGCAAAGACAGTTTGGATAGAGTTCTGTGTGGTTGCTTTTTAGGAGAGTTGACAACAGAGTCTACAGCTGGCCATGGTAGATTCCTACTCTAAGTGACATTGTGTGGCATAACCTAGGTCCAATAATAATTTAGTTGTTGGGTTTTCTGTAGAACATTTTACAATAATGATGAAGTTCAATTTTGTGAAAGAAGAGGAGAAGGAGGAGGAGGGGGAGAAGGGAGGGGGGAGAAGGAGGAGGAGGGGGAGGAAGAAGAGGAGGAGGAGGAAAGAGATTTACAGAGAAGCTTGGCTCAAACTGTAAGGAAATGAGAGTCAAGGTGGCATATAATCCTAGTGACTGGTTCACAGGACACTGTTGTCATATTTTTGAGCAACAACAAAATATATGAAAAGGCCCCCTAGTGGCTCAAAAATTGACTCATTGGCTTCAGGAGAAACCAAACCCAAACCTAACAGAAAGCAAAATCAAGCCCAAATGCCTCTTGGCCTGATAGCCAGAAGGTGTTGACTCTTAGGTAAACCACATTGCTGGCAATCTCACGGTGGCTGGTACTATTCTACCTGACTGCAACATGGCTCCTTCCCTTAATCCTCTGGTGAGCAATGTCCTGCACTAAAGCCCCTCCCAGAAGAAATCTGAGATGTCATTGTATTCACAGCTGAGGTGGGGGAACTTCCATTTCTGCCTAATTCTGTCCTTCCTTCAATGATCAACCACTACCCAGTGTCAGGTTTAGAATTTGGTATTTTATTTGGCATTTGACAATTCTTTCCCATAACACATCTGGACATTCTCCTCCATTCCTGCCCCACCAAACTTTATGTAGTGAGACTTTTCATTTTGAAAGGATCCAGACACCTATCTGATCACCCAACCAACTGGGGAGCGGTTGCCACCTTTGTCTCTCCAGCTGCATTCGAAATGGATCTGAATGTGACGTGTGCTAGAGGAGAGCACCTTCCCACGTGTCCCCTGGGAAACGTCTCCGCAGCACATCTGGAATGTGAGACCGCTGATATGAAGATCTGGGTAGACGTAGTGGCGATCACTGATACAGTTGCAGGAACCATCTGGTCCACAGACAGCATGCTCACACTGGGGAGCTAGGACTCTATCCTTCACACTGCCTCTCTCCATTTGGTTTACATCCTATTGAGTGATTCCCCAGATGTTGTTTTCCCTCTTCCATGCCTGACTGGGTGAAAAATCTACCTTCTTATAGTATTCAGACAGAAGGGAGAGCAGAGTGACCTCAGACTGGATCTTAATCTTAAACTTATTTTGTGATATGACGAAGATTTTTGAGAGGCCATGTCCTTAGAAGCCCCACCAGTTCTGCAGCAGGGCAGGAATCAGAAGGAAGCAGATGATTTCTGGTGTCACTAATCAAATGCCCTTGGTTTTCCATGGGATGGGAGAGCTCACTTAGGTTCCTGATGACCGTCTTTGACTTGAGCTGTGGCTATGAAGGTTTGGATCACTAGGTGGGAAATGCCGGGTGACTGGGATGTACCTTCCATCTTTCCCTATCATGCACATGCTTACAATGAAGTACTGTTGCCATTATATTGTTTCTATTTATTTTCTCTGTCTGTCTGTCTCTCTGTCTATCTCTCCAAATCTCTCTGTCTCTCTGTCTCTCTGTCTTCTCTCTCTCTCTCTCTCTCGCTCTCTCTCTCTCTCTCTCTCTCTCTCTCTCTCTCTCTCTCTCTGTGTGTGTGTGTGTGTGTGTATTTGCATGTGCAGGTGCATGCACCACATGCATGTGTCAGCCAGATGTTGGCTTACAGGTGCCTGTTCTCTCCTTTTACCATGTCATTTCTACAAATGGAACTCAGAATTTCAAATATGAAGTCCTTTATCCATAGAATGCCCCCAGCACTTCTTTTTCCCTTTCCTTTGTCCTTCTCTGACAACAAGATGTTGTATGCTTATTTAGATAGCACCTGCCTACTGGCTATTTCAAGGTCCAATTCTTTATGTTGCGTTTTGGAAGAATGCATTCATCAAAATCGCAAATCTAATAGATCTCTTATATGAACAAGCACTAATATGCCATCTTCAGAAGACACCATCAGAAGACACCAATGCTAACTTTACTTCCCACATTTTTCAGAGGAGGTTGAAGCATATTAACATGGTAGGAAGTGTGGTTTCTACATCAAATCTCCTTTTCTCTTTTAAGTCACTTATTTTGACTACAAAATCTCTAGATTTGATGGGGGTCCTAGAACAACCTCTTTTTGCATCAGCTAATAAGGTAAATATGCAAACTTAGTTAAAGCCCAGAAAATAGGAGTGGAAAGATAAGAAGAGGGGCCCAGGGAAAGCAGGAAGAACTAAGGATCTTTAAACCAACATCCTCCAAAATATTCCTCAAAAATATAGTCTGCACATCCCTAAGGCATCCATGTTACTGAGGTACTACTTCGTCAAAGCCTGTTACTGCATGCAGCTGCACAAAATGCAAGCTTCAATTGCAATTTTAAGACAGAAGTCACGTGGCCGGCAAGCTTTCTGAATACGGTTTTAAAGTTGACTGCATCCTTCTTTGTTCCAAAGGGCACATTAAGCATGTTGGCAGAAGGTTTTCTGTAGATAAAAATTTTTGGTTTTAAAAAGTGATTTAGTGTTTTTCTAATCTGCAAAGACTCCTACTGAAAAAATTATCACCTAAACTCCAGAAGTATATATAAATGGCTGGAAGGAATGGTTTATAGAATAGACACACTTTTGTCAGTTCCTCAGTTACAAAATCAGTTTGCTTAATGTTCAGCTTCACTCAAAACTTGCCTTCAGCTTGGGTCCTGTCCAAGCTTACAAAGTATAAGATCATATAGGCAGCATCTTTTCGTCTGGAGAAATTTACGAGTCATATTTTTAAAATGGCTTAGAAAATCTCCTTTCTATTCACTTTGGATAAAGACAAAAAACATGCAACAGATAAAACTAAAATTTAGACGCAATACAAACGTTTAGTAAACTTCTCAAGGACTTTGAAACTTTTTTCTTTTGCAACAACTGATACATATTTGATGATTTGATGGCACAGGACTTAAAAGGCATTGGTTGGTTTAGGTAAAGTGAATTTAGACAGAGTGCCTTACTTCAAAGACAAATGGGTCAGACATTAAACAGATTTCATGACAGTGGGTTCAGAAATAGAGAAATATGGGCTAGAGATGGCTCAGCAGATATAAACACTTGCTGCTCTTGCAGAGGACAGATATTTGGTTCCCAGCACCCATGTTGAGTGTCTCACAACCTTCTGGAACTCCAAAAGAGACCAGACACCATCTTTTGGTCTCTGTAGGAATATGCACTCATGTGTACATACCCCCAAACTCCATTAGAAATAATATAAATATTTTCAAGGAAGAAAAGAAATGGTAGTAATCTTTTGAGTTTTGTTTTTTGAAAGCTAACAAGTTTTATATCTGACAACTAAAATATAATTTTGTTATAGCTTAGTCATTGACTAAACATAATACAGACTCTGTAACAGCAGGCAAACTTTTCAGGCGCTATGAACAACAATGCACACGTATGGTTTTCTTCAAGAGAGGTGGCCATCATTTAGACACTGCTTTTGGTGTGAGCTTTGTTTTCATTAGTTAGATTCTGTAGTTTCTTTGGGGGCAGGAAGATAAGCCAAAGCTGAACTGAGCCCATTCTAAGTGAACCCTTGCTTGCAGGAAATCTTGGGGAAAGCAAAATATTGGGAAGTACTCCTTTGAACAGATATGTGGTTTGTTCTTTGTACAATAGACATTGTGGTTCAAATCCTAAGATATGCCCCATAGATCTATGCGCCTGAGACTTTACTAGCTGAGCTAGAAAATTCTGTGATAGTTTAATGTGCTAAAAGTCTCTTCAAGTATACTGCTTTAAGCTACTTAAGTAAACTGAAGCTCCAGCCCTGTGTGCAAATAGCTACCCACATAATTAATGAGCTATTCTCTAATTAGTTATTGATATTTTACCGCAAATCTCTTGGAAAAACTGGCCAGATATTTAGTTTGTTTAGTACTTGAATATTCACAGTGCTTGAAGTTGAGCCTGTGTTTACACTAAGGAATTAGGGGAAAACAAATGGTGTGGGTTTGTTTCCCCTTTGCTTACAGTTCAAAATTCCAGCCCTTACAGTTTCTTTGAAATGGTTGTGATCATAAAATCCTCATCTGCCACCGTAGACAGAAAACTTTGTGAGTATCAGGGACTTGATATCACACACTGCTTTTCACAGCATGACACCGGAGCTGTTGAGAAAAATCAACAAATCAAATAAACCATGGGTGGTGGGACTGTCTGTCTATCCTAAGATGGCTATGTTCAGTCACTCAGAGCAAAGGGGGAGGGAATCACAGGCTGGAGGGAGCCCTACAGGTCCTGAAGTGTGTGTGGGGGGGGAGAGTATAATTGCAGAGGTCCTGGCCTAGGAAGCCTCTAGAGCTCCTAGGAGCCATTCCTCAATACTGGGCAGACTGGGACAATGGAGCAGTCAGGAGGGGATGAAGGAAGTGGGCAGTTCCCTTCTCATGGATGACTGGGAGAAGGACTCACCACATGAGGGATGGGATAGGTTTAAAGACACTGATCCCAGGGCAGATGAGAGCAGAAGTAGAGAAAGATTTCCCATCAGTCATAAGAAGCTGAAAACACAAACTGAGGTAAATAGATACTGCTATCAAGTTTAGTCATTTTCAGGAATATACTTTTCAACATATAAGTATAAAACTGTATTTTATAGTATGTGTACATGTGCATATGTGTGTGTGTCTGTATGTCTGTCTTCACATGCATGCATATGTGTGTGTATAAGTTGCATGTGTTATGTGTGTATATTTGTATGTTTATATGTGTCTCTATATGTGTCTGCATGCATGCGTGCATGTTTGTATGTGTGTGTGTATGTGTGTGTCTGTGTGCGTATATAAAACCTCAGTTTCTATGGAAGATTTTCTTTTGGTGACACATATTTGTGTTTGTGCTGAGGGTCAAGAGAAGATGAGATTGAAGAAGAGAAGCAACAATCACTCAGCTGCTTGTGGTTCATGAGATATGAATATATGTCAGCTGGGTGATTTCTGCTCTTAGGGTTGGTTCACTGGAAGATGTGGTCCTCCCACTTCCTTCCATGGTAGACAGAGACACATACAAACAAACCATACTTCCTAGTACTTTGAGAGGATTGCTAATAGTACCAGAATTTTCCAACCATATATCAAGATGTACAATTGTAGAAGAATAAATTGACCTCCCCCCGTACTCTTTCTGGTCATCTCGGGTCTCTACCCTCATCCTCAAGCTTTTTATTACTTTAATTCCTTTATGTGTTTGTTCATCTCTGAGTGCATCATAATCTCTCTCATAATTGAGTGCATGTCGTTCTATTGCCGATCACAGCCTTGCCTCTATTACATTGTGCTAATTTCCAGTACATTATTCATCAATGAGAAAAGCAAGATAGACTTAGTGAACTCAGTCTTATAGAGGAGGTTACGGTGTATTCAACTCTCATGGATCATCATAAATTAATAAACTACAGAAGGCAAATTACTAGGGACATCAGTTATCAGCTTTCTGTCATTGGATTTTCATATAATATTAAAATAGAGTTTTAATAAGTAGATTATGATAGCAAGCCAGCAGCTCTACTCCTTGAGAAGCATGGTTACTCTTATCAAAAATCCAGCAAACCCTACACTATTCTTTTTATCCTCTTATTCCTACCCCTGCTTGTCCCATGTCACCAGTGTTTTACACTAAACAAGCTGTTACAAAAGCACTTAACTTTACTTTGAAGAAAAATATCTGTGTTACATTATTGCATTACCGTCTGTCTCTGCAAAGTCTCCAGCCAAAAGGGAGAGTTACATAGAATCAAATGGACCTATCCTGTGTATGTAATTTTGCACACAGGAGACATTAAAATGCTTGCTTATATCCCTGATGCTGGCTATTGATTTGCTATAACATATTCAACTATTTTACTACCCTTAGATACTTAGGCTTTATGCTCCTCTGTTTAAATATTTCATGCTATAATAAATATCATCTAAATTCCTAGGAGTGGAGTCATCAATATGGACTTTGTTATTGCTCTTGCAGCAGGCAGACAAATTGACCCCTAAGTAAGAAACAAATTATCAATAACATGACCAAGGTCGGGAATGCATCTGTTTTGACATAGTTGTTTTAAACTTTAGTATTATTGACTCTACTGGTTTGCTATTCTGAAATAATTTTAAATGATATGCTATCCACAGACATTTTATTTATCACATACCAATTGTAAAATGCTGCATCTGAAAATACCATTTAAATTCTTAATACCTTGTATAGTAAGTCATAAAAAAAAGCCCCATCATGCCACACATCTTACCAAAGTTTTAATAATTTTAGACTAGGAAATATTAATGAGCAGATAACAGTTATAAGCAGGGGGTGAAAATATCTAATCAACAACTTTATAATTTAGATAAAGTTCAAATCCCATGATGGCTACACACATTAGCTGGGAGGAGAACATTCTGTTGGCCCAGCTCTCCTCTGGAATGTCTTCAGCTTGCTCAACGCAGGCCATTTACATTCCTTTATCTCACAATTTGTAATCTTCTATTGCACAACATGTACTAATTTTTAAATTTTTTTTAAAAAAGTAATTGCACTCCTTTTAAGATCAAGTTGAAAGTGAAAACATACAAGTGTGAAAACAGAAAAGTTTTCTACACAGACTTCAAAGTGACAGACATGATTTGTCTTCCACAAAAAACATTTTTGTTTTGTAGTTCTGGTGATCAAACCCCATGCATAGACCATACTGGACAGACTGTTTTATGACAAGCTACATCCTCAGTCCATATTGAAACATTTTACAGGGCACTCTTTAATAAATATAAGATCTGGTTCATATTTGTGTAACCATCATGTCCTTTATCTTGGTGTATCCACTACTTTTCTGCCATTGAGATAAAATACTATGACCCAAAGCAACTTGTGCATTGTGACTCTTTGGGGGTCAAATGAGTTTTGCACAGGGATTGACTAAGACCATCAGAAAACACAGATGCTTATATTATGAATCATAATAGTAGCAAAATTACAGTTATGTAATGGAAACAAAAATAATTTTAGGTTTGAAAATCACCATATAACATGAGGAACTGTATTAAATTGCATCATCAGGAAGGCGGGAGACTACTGTTATAGAAGAAAGAATTCATTTTTACTTACAATTCCTGAGGGAGAGTCCAGACTTATGGGTGAGCATGGCAGCAGGCAGCAGGAGGAGAAAGATGACAGCACACATCTGAACCTCTCAACCAGGTAGACCAAGGAGAGAGAGATCTGGAGATTATAAATTCCCAAAGCCAATTCCCAGGCCATTCTGCATCCATCAAGGCTCTGCCTCCTAGAGGGCCCATATCTTTCCAAAGCAGGACCATTAACTGGGGATCAACTGGTTGAGTACATGACCCTCTGAAGACATTCATTGTTCAGGTTACCACACCTGTCAAGTGGGAGAATAATCTTTCATACCAAATTGTGCAAATGGTTAGCTTTGGAGAAATGGAATTAAACACTTAGCTTTCAGGATCAAAATAAAATCATTTAAAACAGACAAAACTAAGAACAAGCAGAGCATAATAAACTACCTTTTGGTATTTTTAAGAAAAAATGTTACTGTTGTCTTCAGAACTATTTGAAATCCTCATTTTTCTGAATGTACTTATTGGTAGGGTGAGGCATGAAAGGACATGATGTCCAGCACTTTTCCTATTCCCCTCTCTGTGCCTTTTTTCCTGCTTACCTTTCTGAGGGCACTATCTTGGATTCAGAAAACCTACACCTGGGATGGAGATGATGGGAACCACACCTTTGAAAGGTAGACCAGAAAACTACTCAAAGAAGTGCATAGAGACTTGGTGAATCAGGACATTGCTGTCTTAGAAATCAGAAGACCAGGGCCGATTTTCTGTCATCGTGGTGATATTAGTGACTGTTGATATTCTTGGGTGTCTATGACTTCCTGGATGCTACTTGGATGGAATCTTTCATCTACATTACAGCCAAGGGATTGAGCTGAACTAAATACCAGTGATTTCATAGGCATAAACTCTGTGGTATGCTGAGGTATGAGCACCCAATGTAATGGATCGAGATGTTTGCACTGTGCATAGGTCTCAGGTGACAGCTGCATGTGTGTTCCTCTCTGTCCTTACCATACATTCACTCAGTCACTTCCTGAAATGCTAATCTTGCCTTCCTTGTCCTTGAAAAGAGATTAAAAATATTTGTAGAAATGTGCTTATCTCAAGAGCTAAACTGTATTGTTAAGAATGTCTGGAGCCACAATAAACACCTACTGGATTGGTTGATCATGTTACAAAGATATGCAGAACATAACAAAAGCTAAAATACAATTTTCCAGGTTTTGTGTAATAAGACTTACAATCACTTCATACTTCTATGTTTGAGTACATGATCATGAAGAATTTTTCTTATTGGTATTATTTTTAAAACAAGAATAGCAGGAAACATAAAATATCACAGACCATATGTGACCTAATACCATATCAATATGAAGTGTGGAATGAGATTTCTAAAGCTAGTGATGTCTTTACCCAATATTCTCTGTATACTCTTTTATTTTTGTTATGCATGGGAGGACAGTGCAAGATCATGTGTATAGAGGTGCACGTGTGGGTATCTTCATGTGCATAAGTGCACACATGTAAAGGCTAGAAGACAACTTCAGGTGTCCTTCCTGGGGTGTCATCACTCTGGATTTTTCAGACAGAGTATCTCTTTGCCCTTTGTTTTTTAATCAGATTGGTGGAAACCCATGAGCCCCAGGGTTTATCCTGTCTCTGCTTCCCCAGAGCTAGATGATAAACATATGCAGCAATACCCAACAATGCCTGTACTGGGATCAAGCTCATTTCCCAGCACTTGACCCACTGAGCCATCCTCCCAGCCCCACTAAGTATTCTCTTTGAAGCAATCTCAGCCAAAAGCAACAAAAGGGGAGTAAAACCCACTTTTAATTCCATCCCTTGAGAGACTGAGGCAGAAAATAATGCATTCCTGACAAGCCTTGGTTATACAGTGAGACTATATCAAAGACAGAGATAGAAATGGAGAGAGGGAATATATATATATACTAATGACCTGCTTAGTATGTACAGGAATGTTTTGTGCAAGACTGAGTGGCTGAGTGCACCAACAAAATGTTTTAAATATTGTTATGTATGAGAGTAAAGATTTATTATTCCAAATCTAGAAGAAAATTAACACAACATTTTGTACATTCCTGTAACTTATATATATGTGTGTGTGTGTGTGTGTGTGTGTGTGTGTGTGTGTGTGTGTGTATGTGTGTGTGTGTGTGTATTAGAGAGAAAGAGAACAGAGAGACAGAGAGGAGAGACAGAGAGACAGAGACATAAAGAATATTAATGTATACCTACCTAGATTTTTCTTTCAAAATAAATCTCATTTATCAATAAATTATACCAAAATATCATCAAAATTCTGAGATAAATTGCCTATATTAGAACAAATGAGGTAGAATGTTTTTACAAAAATGATTTGTGTTTTTCCGTCATAGACATGTCCCTCTCATATTGAATCCTGCACTCATGATGAAGAGAGAGACAACCTAAATTCTACAAATGCCACATGCCCATGAATCCAAACTGTGCCCTCCACTTCCCCCAAACATTCATCATTTTTTTATCACCTTAAAATTCACACCTCAGTTTATATGTCTCTTTCCAGAATGGTTCTCTGTTATCTGTGTTCCTAATTGTATTTTCTGTATCACCATCACTTTGCCTCCATAAAATAGTCTATAGTCTGGTATGTAGGTTCCCTCATTTTATAGAAGATCTGTGTGAGACTTGAATCTGATTGATTATGCCTGAGCAGATGTCCAGCCTCCAACATGACACTCCACTGGAGGTTGTACCTATCTATAGTTTGAGGCCATTAGAAAATATCTGTGATTTGGATATTTAAAAATGAGAGGGCAGTGCCTCATGAAGTTCTAGAGGCTTAGACATCCACAGACATATCACCAGCATCACAACTGTACTTTGAGGACTGAAGCCACATAGTGGCATGGCAGAGAACCTCATGTGACCCAGCTCAAATCTCCCTTCATATCTCTGTGGGGACTTCCCACTCACTTGTCTAAGTCTTTCACCTTAAAATGTCATTAATATGAGATGAAAGGGTTAAGTTCCTAGGAGGCTTAACCCAGGGGATACAGTCAAACTGTAATTGAACTAATGACCTACTTAGTAAGTACAGGGATGCTTTGTGCAAGACCAAGTGGCTGAGCGCACCAACAAAATGTTTTAAATATTTTTATGTATGAGAGTAAAGATTTATTATTCCAAATCTAGAAGAAAATTAACACAATATTTTGTACATTCCCATAACTTCTTTGTTCCTGTTGTAAGATTTTTTTAAGAAAGAAAAGAAAAATACACAGAATGCCGGAGTGAGACATTAAAATGCCATATTGTAACTGAGCTCTTAGAAAGCTAATATGCAGATGCTCCATTTTCCAAGCACACTCAGCAAAATGAATAAAAACTTAACTAAATTGTGGCAAAAAGATATAATTCACTGAATAGCCACATCCCGTCTTTGGGTGTCATTGTAAGAGTGATAATGCTCAGACAGCTGGTCAACCTACCAGCCCTACAAATGCCTGATTGAATATGTTTGCTCTGGTGGAGAAAAGAAATAACAAAACCCCAAACAAACTTTGCACTTGTTTGGAGAGGCAAGTGTGATGCACTAGTCTACCACAGACATCACACACTCACGTGTCCTGGCTGTCCTTTGTTCTTGTGCTGTGAGCAGTCAGCAAGATGAAGTTAACTCTGTCTCGAGGCTTGGCTGGATGGTATAAATTATGCTTCTAAGTAGATAAGATGAATGCATCGTCTCCCCATCATTTCCACTAATGAGGGCGACCTCTGACAATTAGGCAGCACAGAGAGCCTTGCTACAGGGAACCTCCAGCATCTGAGTGATGGAGGCAGGTGCTTAAACCACCATAGAGACATTTTAAACACTTACCATCTTGTGTTTCAATCTAGTATTCTGAGAAAGAATAGGAGAGAGGCGGTGGGGATACAACTGTGGAAATTAAATGTCTGAAGTAAAACTCATTCATATTTTGTTTCTACTTCACTGCTCAGTTGTTCTTTTGTTTTTAAGTTCTCAGTAAAAGGAGAACCCATATCTATCATGTGCCCTGTGCTTAGCCCCCTGTTCTTTCCTTAATTAGCTTATGTATAAAATCACTGGTCCATACATGGACCAGGCATTGGCTCAGACCAGTCAGGTAGAAGGGGGCAGAACCTGAGTCTTCTGTCTCCCTACAGCATGTCACAGTTCCTTTTACAAGGAGCATCAGACTGACAAAGCACTATTCATGAAAAACAAGCAAATACAATCTATTGTGAATATTTAAGTATAGAGTTTAGAGAAGACATGAATGACAATAGTTATAAATTGGGCTAATTTGCCTTAAAGGCTTATATCTATATGGGCTAGCACAGCCAGTGTATAGGTTTTGTGAAAATATCTAAAGATATGAATGATACTGGAAGAACTTCTGAGACTCACTTCTTCAGTGAAAATAAAGGTGTGGCCGAGATTGCGGCATTTCTTTTTAACTCTGATTGCGATGCTGTAGTGTGCTTGAGTCACAGGCTGCTCTGGTATGATTTATCCCGCATTTCCCTGGCACTTCTTCTACAGCAATACACAAAGCACACAGTGCCCTGTGACTGTGTTTCCCCATTAGCATGTTACATGGGCAATTTACTTTGGGGCACTTATTTTATCTGACCATCTTAAGTTTTGTTTTCTTCTGGTAGCTAAAAGAAAAGTTTTTGAAACTTTCAACTCCAGAGAGAAAGAAAACTCATCTCACTGAGGTATTATGGCTTTAAGCAAATTAATATCTGAAAGATTATAAAGATGATGTATATGTATGTGGCCTAACAGTGTTCAGGATAGCTGGCTGCAGAGCCTGGCATCTAGGGTCTTGAAATTGAACTAGTTCTCATGAACTTTAACTAGTTTTCATGTTTTATTCAGCTCCTCCAGGCTGGTTCCAAATCCTAGGAAATATGTTTTGTTCCACTATTCAGTCATTACAGGAAAGGGCTACAATGCTACCACCCTGAGCCCTTGTGAAGGAGGCCCCACCCACTTTCCCTTTTGATGCTGGGATGCAAGCATAGGAAAATCTTCCAATTTCTCATCCCAATACCATGTCACACTTGAATCTTAAATTTGTGAAAATATTTGAAGAGGTTCAAAGCACCTGATCCTTGAGAAATAGCATTGGATTACAAACTCCACATGCTGAACAGGAACTGAATGCTTGATTTATTCAACAAAATGCAAGGCTTTGTGGAAGAATTGAAAAAGAGTTGACTTGTCCATCCTCCATTGGTTTTTCCCTTTAGGGAAGACTCAATACCAATAAAAGCTTCCGTTTGAATGACAATTGACATTTTGCAGCATCTTCCTATTTGCCTTTTTTGGTTTGATTTTTTTTTCCTTTTGGAAACTGAGATGCAGGAAAATTATAGGATTTGACAAGTAAAGCAAGCTGCAAGCCTATCCCTTTCAGTGTAGCATGAAATCTGTCTGTGTTGAAGCATCTGTGCATCTCAGAGGCAGACTTCATGTACCAATATCAGACTGTGGGCAGTCACCACATAAGTGATTCACAAACCCACGACGACAGCAAGCATGTGGGCTGAAGCTGGTCATGTATTCAGTTCAATATATCCATAAATTCAGTTTTGACCCAATTGCATCTTTTCTTAAATTTTTTTAAACATAGAGTCATTCCACCGACCTAAAAACCCTTCACTTACACCTCTAAGCAGCAAGGGAGACCTAGGGTTAGGCTATGTATCTTTCCCCATCCACATCACAGTTCTGTGCTAAGGTGTCTGGGGAGGTGTTTTAGTCAGTAAAGTACTATACAAGCATGAGGACCTGAGTTTAGAACTTAGAACGGGTCTAAAAGCCAGGCATAAAGCTGTGCATCTGGAACTCCAGTGATTGGAGGTGGTAGGACCTAGGGACAAGAAGGTTTCTCGAGTTCATTGTCAAGTCCGTCTACCTAAGCAATGAGCTCTAGGATCAGTGAGGGATCTTGCCTCAAAGTACGAGGTGAAAATGGAATTTAACATCAACTATGGACTCTGTATAAACATGTGGAGGAATATACAACCATATACACATGCTCATAGCAGTGGGGACTTACATCACACACACACACACACACACACACACACACACACACACACACACACACACACAAACACACACAATTGGTGATAAAGCTCACTCTGTTCCAATCACTTCTGCACTCATCATTCCATGTCTCTTCTCTTTTTAATCCCTTATGGTTATAGAGAACTCACTGTAAACCTGGGCATGGAAGTTAGCTCTTCAATGGAGACATAGTTATAGCAACAGGATGGTATTATACCTCTTCCCACAAGAGAGCTCACACACCCTGGTCAGGGCAAGGTGAAATTGCCACAGTGGAAACACAAGTCACAGAAACATGAACCTCACTCTAAGACACTACTTTGCATGATTTTCCATGAACTCCCTGTGCCAGAATAATGAAAAGACCATCACCCTGCAATCCACTAGAACCTGACAGATGCTTGGAACTGAACACCCATATCTGGAAAGCTCAGCCATTTGAGTAGCACATGTGAGCTTCACCGACTAGCTGAAAAATGCCTTGTGTTAGAATCACATACACAAATGTGGGGGCATTTCTCATGTGCCCTCCTCATAGTTTCCATATTTCATAATGGAAAATCAAAAGTACTTTTTTCATACCCCACTCATTGTATTTATCTTAACCTTAAGTGTGGTTCACCTGTTGTACAAGCTGGACCATTCTTAATACCCTGCGGGGAATGGGAAGATGCCAGCTCATCACAGAGGCGTGATCCTGAAGTTGTGAACTAAAGATTCCTTCAGGGACCCAGTGTCCTCTTTATATTTGCTAGATTGGTGCCCTCTGATGAGATGGATGTGTTTTCTGCCCAGGCACCCTGAGTGAAGGTCATCATTTAAAAAGCAACTCAGACAATGTTCTGTGTGATTGCTGGCCATAACCTTTCAGAGTTCAACTTCTCTGGACTTCTCTTGAGTGTAAAGGTTTCATGGTTGCTCTAACTGGCCTTCCCTACTCTCCTTAAATATCTTGAGGGCAGAAGTGGCAGATTTTATTTATTACTTTGACTTATAGTAAAACTAATAACTAAGACATAAATAGTATTTGTTTTTAATTACCAGGTGGATGGCTCCATGCATGCATGGAACGTCAACATAACTCAGAGAAACAGAACCAACAGCAATAAATAAATATACCCTCATGTTCTGCTTTGCAAGCCATTGTATTATTTAGGCTTCTATTGCTGTGATAAACAACAATATCAAGAACAATCCTGGCAGGAAAAGGTTTAATTCTGCTTACAGTTCTCTATCAATGAGGGAAATCAGGAGAGAAACTCTCAAGGCCAGGGTCTGCAGGTAGGAACTGAAGCAGAAACCATGGATCAGTACTGCTTACTGGCTTGCTCAGACTGCCTTCTTATTGGACCCTGGGCCAACAGCCCAGGGATGGCTCTGCTCACAGTGAGGCAGATGCTCCCATATCACTCACCAATCAAGAAATAGCCTCAGACAGGGCCACTGGCCACTATAATGGAGGCATTTCCTCAATTGGATTTTCCCATCCCAGGTAACTGTACTTGAGAAAAGCATGATTAGAATAGCCAGCCATTAGGCAGGAAGCAGAAGGAAGTTCCTCTCCTTTCTTACTCCGTGGAGTGTCATGCTTTGGTGCTACTCAAGCTCATAATTACTTTGATGATGTCTGCCCTAATTGAGGAGGGCAATCTTCCAGATTAAATGCTATCTAAATATTACTAAATCCTGCCTAAAATCTTTATTACAGAACCAAATTGGATTAACTCTGTGCAAGTATCTGGTTACCCCAATGCCTAAATTTGTTGATGAATTTGTTAGTGACATTAACCATTAATGTATACTGTGATCAGTCACTTTCTAACAAAACTGAGTCTGTGAAATTACTTGGGAATCCTTGTCAGTCAGTCAATGATAGTCACAGAGAGATGTGCCATGCCTCTCTGCTCCTTCATCAACCACTGAAAAATACCTGTGTTGTCCCAGTGACTGTTTCTTCCAGCTTCCCTTGTCTTTATGATGCAGTACAGCAGATATTCTCATTAAATGACTGTTATATTGAGTAAAACATATTTTTCAAATGAAAATTGAATAAAAATGTTTTATCCAATGAAAATTTTAAAGTCTACCATAAACATTTCAGAGACGGCTAAGCTCCAAAGAAGTAAAACTAAAGAAAAGAACCATGTTTCAGTATAAACAAAACTTTATAGACTTCAAAAGACATAATAAAGTTCACAAAATGTGACTGAATATTCTAAGAGTAATGAGCTGTTGAAACATGGCATCCCAATTGGAGTATTCTTTTGCCTGGATCCCACAAATATCAGACATAATGCAACCCAAGACTTGATCTTTAGTTAACCTCTCTTCCTCTCCCCTCTCCCTCCCTCCCTCGTTCCTCTTCCCTCCCTCTCTCCCTCTCCCTCCTCCTCCTTCCTTCCCTCCTGTGTCTGTGTGTGTCTATGTCTTTCTGTCTTTGTATCTCTGTGTGTGTTTACATGATTTGATTGACCAACATCTTTATATTTTAGAAAGATTAAACATGTGTCAACCAAAGCATCAATACTTAGATAGTGAGCGCCCTTCAGCATTATTCTAAGTATCTCCACCCAGGATCCCTTTCTGTTTTCTTACATCTTTCTGTTTCCCTGGAGAATCCAGGAGATTTACAACCTACTTCGTTAGTAAATTAGTGCCAAAGGGAAAATAAAAGAGAGTAGCATTCTTTCCCTTTGCAGCCATATAAATCATAGTAAATGTTATTCTCTACTTCTTGCACTCCTTGTGTAATGATGACTCATTCGGAGTGGACAGCCATTCTTTTTCACTCTGGTTTTTGTCCCTGGAATCTCAGATATTTTCAAGGGGACTTGGAGAAGAGTCCATCCCTTCTTGGCTGAGGCCGACATGAGCAATGTAAGGTCAGGTCTATGGCTTCCTCCGTAAGCTTCCCATTACATATGAAAGTCTTGTTTCTCTTTTCAAAATATTGTTACATTCCTTCCCACCTTTCCTTTCCTAGTTACAACTCTTCTACACACTTGCCAATAACTCCAAGTGTGTGTGTCCATGTGAATGAATCAAGGGCTTTATACATGCATGTAGAGGTCAGAGCACAGATATCAGGAGCATGATATCTTCTCCCATGTTTCTGAGGCAGCTTTTTTCCTGGTATGTGTGCCATGTGTGTTGTTCCGCTTACTTCAGGTGGTTCTTCTCTCTCCCCTTTCGGTCTTAGTGCAAGGCTGCTGTGATAACTCACATCTGTTTCCACATCTGGCTTTTTTACATGGGTTCTAAGGCTCACACTTAGATCACCAGGCTTGCACAGAGAGTGACTTTACCCACTAGGCCATTTAATCAGGCCAAGAGGAATATTTTATAAACGTGTTTCTTTAAGATTACTCTCAGTATACACATAGTTAAAATTTACATTAACTTGTGCCTATATGATTGAAACACCATTGCTTTACTGTTATTTTTAAACACCTGACATATCTCACTATAAAATATACTACCACATTATTTTAATTTTTGGTCCAGTTTTCATCTTATGTGTATGAATATTTTGCTTGCACGGATGTTTGTATACCTTATGTGCAATGAACATGGAAGCCAGAGGAGGGCGTTAGATCCCCAGTAAGTAGAGTTATGAGTGGTTATGATCTATCATAGTAGTGCCTGGAATTGAACTTGGGTCCTCTAGAAGAACAGCCAGTGTTCTTAGCCACTGAGCCATCACTCAACCTCTGATTTTGGTTTTGTGTATAATAGCTGTTGAGATCGTACACAGAAGCTTTCCTGAAACATCTGGAAAGCATGTGTTTTCCCAACTGAGCCCTCAGTGACATGCACCTGCATTCCTGTGTGCCTGTGGGCTACTCAGGAGAGTGCAGGAGGTCAGCCTGTGCCAACTCCCCTTTCTTTCCTCGTATTTGGATCCTTGCTCCGATCTTGTTGCCAAAGTCTGGAGGCTGACTGTTGATTTTGCAGATTCATATCCCAAATCACTTATAGAACATGTCGTTCCATTCAACCTTACCCACAAAGTGAACCAAGACACTCTTTTTGAAATGGCTTTTCCATTTTCAGAAAAGTATATACTTCACAAAGGCAGGCCGCCCAAGTCAACCTGATGAATTTTTCATGTGGCTTTTCATTTTCTTCCAATTTACCTTGTAGCATTGTTTCAATAGAGAAAGCTTAAGCAGCTGTGCTCCAATGACTCAGAGATGAAGTACAAACATTTTCTAGTTGTATTTGAGGCAAGACACCTGCTTTGGCAGCTGGCTGCTACTGTCCAGTGCCTTAGAAGCAAATGGACATAGATCTTTTATTTTTGTGGGTTTGACTGGTTATTTCTATCTGTTTGATGTCAGATACTTTTCCATATATGAGTTTTATTGTCTCTTGAGACAAGTTCTCAGTATCCCAGGCTAGTTTTGAACTCCCTATGTATTTAGTGATAACAGTGTACTTCTGACCCTTTTCCTTCTGCTCTCGTCTCCACCCCCTTCCACCTGTTAAGGCCATGCAACATTTCTCACAGCTTTATAAGGTGCTGGGAATTGAACCCAGGGCTCAAGCCTGCTAGGCAAATACTCTATCAATGAGTCACCTCCCAGGCTGCTATATATTTTTTTTTCACTTAAGTTGTAATGGAAAATTTTCTCTGCTTTTTAGATCAGGTATTCAATCTGCCTCGACAGCTAACTGCTGTCATTAACTAAACTATTGGATTTCTGTTCTCTCCTATTATATACATGAGAATGGATCGTCTTGGGTCTCTTGAAAAATTAAACAAAAAGGCTTATATGTCTAAGTGAGGTTTTAATTTCTTTCTGAATATGCTATTTTACTTATGTAAATTACACGCCTGTTACATATATCACCAGCTATGCTACACAGTTCATACCCTTTAAATAGATTGTTTGATGCTGTACCCATTCTGTCAAGGAGTTGTGATTTTATAGGTGAGGAGGCACACTTCAAGGAACTTTACCCATCTGTGATATGCTGGATGAACCATCAGTGAACAGAAGTTTCTGGAGAAAGGCAACCTTTCCACTGAAACTCCTACAAAGGCGATTAACTAATCAAAGCTTTAATGACTATGGAGATGTTGGAATGTTGCAGATCCAGAGCCTGAATAATTCACTCTAGCCTATCTATGCTTCCTAAATAGCCATTGCGGGTCCAACTCTGCATCAGTTGCAACATCCCTGTGATAAATAGGGGAACCCTCTTGGAATATATGAAACCCCTCTAACTTCAAAACCAAAAAGGTCAGGTCAGCTTACATCCGAGCCTAGAGCAGAGGTTACCCCAACTTTGCTGCAATACAAAATTTAAATATACAGTGTTTCTGCCACTGTATATTTAAAGTTCTACATTTGTGACTTCCTTTGTGCTGTTACTATAAAAAGTTCACTAAACTGTTACTACATTGGATCAAGGAATCTGAGGCAACCTGAATCTGTGTCCTGTGGCCATGTTCCCTCCTATTTCACTCCAGAATAAATTCTCTTATTCCCCTTTGAATTTAGAATCAGGGTTCTTGCATGGAAAATGGTAAGGTTTTGAGCGAAGGTGTGCCAGTCTCAGAGTCTTGCAATCTCTACATTATTCTCTCCAAACTTAGACAAACACGGGGGAATGCACCTTGAAACTGTGGGACATGGGCAGCTGAGAGCTGTCAGGAGTCTCTAGTGTCCTGAAAGATGTGCTATCCAGGTAACCCCATGCCACATACAGAGTGGTGGTGGGATCCAATCTTCTTAAATTGTGGGTTAACTGTTGTCTTCTCTCTGCATGCTTCTCTTTAATGTTGGAACAATTAGAACATGAAAGAAATATTCTCCTGCACATTTATAAATAAAAGCTAAGCAGCAGCAGCAGCAGCAGCAGCAGCAGCACCCTATGGACAGAAAGTGAGATGAGTCACTGGACTCATGCCTTTCATGACTTATGCACAGAAGAATAGCATGACTTTTTCTCAGGAGTATCAGGACACTTGGCCTGGAGGTACATACTGGAGGGAGGCTGATGGAGTTGAGCATGTAGATATACCATTAGCATCACCCTACACCACCAATGCTCTTCGTAATAACATGATTGTGGTGCCCTTTTGCTCTTTACAGGAAGAGCTTCTGTTAGACCCAAACTCTCCATTTTTCTTTGATCACTCATACAACACGGACTTCTTGCTTATTTGTGTGTTTGAATGGGTATATGGATGTTTCTTCCTCTTGGTTGTTTGAGTGTGTGAGTGAATGCTCACGGGTGTGTGTATGTATGTTCCATGGAGGTCAGAGGTCAATATCAGGTGTCTTGCTCAGTTGCTCTCCACTTTGTTTTTGAGAGAGGGTTTCTCACTGAATCTGGAGCTCACCATCTCAGATAGGCTGGCTGGCCAGTGAGCTCCACCTTCTCAGGACTTATTTATAAGCCTGAGCCCCTTGCCTGGCTTTTTGCACGGGTGCTGGGCTGAAATCAAACTCAGGTCTTCATTGTTCTGCAGGAAATGACTAAGCCTATCTGTGCTATTTGTCAATGTTCTTGCTATTTGTTATATCTGAGGAACACATCATTCAAAGGACTTCACTTGACTCCCTAAAGTTAATTCTGGAAGGAAGCATAATGAGGCACACTCTCTGTAAATGCGCACAGGTGGGTATGCACCCACCCAGGCACTGTGTCCTAGACAAATACATCCTACAAATGTGGCTTATGTGGGTCCTGTGCATCCTCAGTAACAACAGAGGGTTTTGGCCCCAGCATCAGCTTTACTAAGCAGTGTGAGCCTGGTATATGTTCTCCTTACTAGGTCATTAACCTTGTGTCTCCAATGACAATGGAAACATGAAAGGACTCGAGCTTTTCCCAACAAAATGGCCTCACTGGCCACCCACCTCTGTTGTGTGGCAGCTGGAGACTGTATCTGAGGACACTTCATGCTAAGTGATCCATCAGACATATCCTTGGAGGCACACTGTGCTATCTGCATAGACTGACGACCTCCTCCCATGCTCTTCCTGCTTCCGGATCACCTTCCATTCGGCATCTTCTCTGGAAACACTCCCAAGGGTTCTTTCATCTTTTCCTCCTGAAAAAAGAAATAATCGTAGCATTTGCCTTTCTAAAAGTTATTTTAAACCCATTAATTAATTATATTTATACTTTGTAAAATGCTCAAGAACTTTTAAAATCATTTTAAAGGACTAGTATTTTTTGTTTTATGATCAGGTGTGTGGATGCAAAGACACTGTACACAGAAATACCTGTGGGGTTGAGAGATGGCAAAGCTGTGACTAGTGAATCCTGGTGTTTCCAAAGACCTGATTTCAGCTCCCAGTACCTATTACCTATGTTGAAACATGAAGCTCTGTAGCTTCTCTCTAATGGTTTCAGGCCCTCTCCAGTTTAACTGTGCACCTCCCTCCCTCACACACATAAACAGCATACTGTCACACAAATGCATATATTTTATCACAAACTAAAAATGTGATTAATCATTTTTTATAAAAGTTTAAGAGGAGAAGAAGAAGAAGAAGAAGAAGAAGAAGAAGAAGAAGAAGAAGAAGAAATCTTTCAGAGCCATGAAAAAACAAAGTTTTTTAATCTACCCATACTACTAAAGATGTATATAAATTATATGCAAATTTACTGGATTCAGATGAACCACGTGTAAATGAAAGATATGCTAGTGAACCCTATGCAGGAGAACCACTATGAAACTATTTAATGATAATTAATGTCTAACTAGACTTTATTTGCGAACAGATCCTTCAGGGTTTTATCTAAACCTGTGCTCAAAGAAATAGTCTAAAGAAATACATAATGTTTTCGACACTGTTGTTTGCTATATGTTTAGTTAGGCACACCAGAACCTGCTCCTGTCCCTCTGACACAGACTACCAGGCTATGTCATGAGTTGAGAGAATTGCAGGGGACTGGCAGACGCCTTGGGCAAGAGTAGCCTCTAAATAGTTTGACTGACTTTTTTTCTGGGTCATCTGAGTCAAATTTTACATCATTGAAAATGTATCCCGTGCTGCCAAATTCATCTTTAAAGTAATTATATGCAATTTAAATATTTTAAGACTTATGTCGCATTGCTCTAAAACTTACCTTTAATTAAATTCTGTGCTTTCTGCCAGAGATCACATGGCAATTTGGTGATGTCATTTACATTAATAAAAGGAAGCTTGTATTAGCAAATACATGTTAGTTTGTTGGTTTAAAGGAGCTCAACTACAGGGGACCGACAACTACCTGTACAGACTGTAATGGCAACATTTTCTATCTAATTAACAAGCATAAAGTAACATTTTTGTCAGGTCAGTGGTCTTCCGTGAGTGGACACAATGTAAAGCTCTCTGTGAAACCTGTCAGTCAGCAAGCCTTCTGAGAGAGTTTCACCTACACACTCACCCAAACACACACACACACACACACACACACACACACACACCACAGAGAGACAGAGAGAGAGAGACACAGACAGACAGATACACACACACAAAGAGAAAGAGAGAGAGAGAGAGAGAGAGAGAGAGAGAGAGAGAGAGAGAGAGAGGAGAAACAAGGGTATGGTTCCAGAATATTCTTAACCATATGTCAAGTGTTTCAGCTTGCCTGAATCTTCAGAAAGGCATTTCTTTTGTTAACCATCATTCCCCCTGGAGGCACAGAGTTCCCACAGACAGTGTGTGATAATGGAATTTTATTTAGTTATATTAATTTTATTTAGTTATATTTAGTTATGTTATATTAATCTTTAAGTATGTTTGATAAATGGGGTTGCATAAGCCCAGAGTGCCAATGGGCTGCTGATCCAACCTGACTGTTTAGATATTACGCATAATGGATCTGTGCTCTTGTCATTTGAGAACAGAGTCATTGCTGGGCCAGCCTTTCTGGTCATCAAGGAGCCATCCTAAATCTTTGCACTAGGATTCCCTTTGAGCCCAGGGCTTCTTCTGATAGCTTCTGATTTATCTCAACAATAGCTATTAAAACCTAAGAGCCTCTTAAGTATTCAGGGCATGTTTGCAGATCAGTCATGTACCTTGCCATGTAAAACATGTGTGCAAATTTCTAATTGGTGGTTCACCCGCACCATGAGTTCTTCCCATTCTAAGCTGCTGTGCAGTACATCGAATTCTGCTCCTCAGCTTAAGTATAAGAATTGGGCCCCCTGATTCTTCTCATTTAAGTTTTGCAAGGAAATCAGAGTGCATTTTGATTTCCTACTGAGGGGTTTTGCATGTGCTTGTGTGGGGAGAAGAATCATGTAGCCCAGGCTGGCAGCAACCTCATTATATACTCAAGGATAACATCAAATTCTACCCAACTTCTGGAATTACAGGTGCACACTGCTGTTTCCTAATACTCTTTCTTTATTCCTCCCTCCCTTACTCCTTTTCCCTTGGCACAGAAAGGCTATAATTTAAGCCATATTCCTTAAACTTTTAATATTATAATGTTGAGAGCCTACTGGTACCATTTCCTGTTCTTTTGAAACACTGTACATTTTTGTCTTCAAAATAGACAGGGAAAAGCTGTTGTTATTTCCCTGTGAGATTGGGGAGCCTGAGACTCTGGGAGGCTGAACAGTTATCCCAAGATCACATATCTTTGCAGGAGGAGGCTGAATCCAGCAGTGTGAATCTGGGGGTGGTTAGTGCCCTCAGGCAGAATCTCCAGGCATGATCTTTATTAAAATTGTAAAGACCATGATCCATTTGTTACTCTACCTGTGTACTTGCCCTGTGATTTTCTTCTATGCTAGCAATTATTAAAAAGGAAAAGGTCGCTCTGCCTGGGCCACCAATGCTCCATAGCAAAATAGCATCAGGAGAAAACTAGCCTCCGAGGCCTTCGGGACACAGGGACTGAGGAAAAGCCTGGGACAGGAGCCTTCTGGTTTCCATCTGTGGCTGGGGACCGCAGCTTGTGCCACAGGGCTCCATAGCCAAATAGTGCAGGGAGAAAGCTAGACTCCCAGGAGTGTGGACAAGCCTGTCGGCTAAGAGGGACCCACCTGGAATCCCAGTACACAGTGACTAAGGAGTGGTCTTCTGGTTTCTTTTGGCGGTCGGGGAGCTGATTCTGTGACACAGGGCTCCATACTCAAATAGTGTCAGGAGAGAGCTGGTATCCCAGGAGTGCTGGCACACCTTCAAGCACAGGCAAGATCACCACTTCTGTTCAAATTCACTGCATCAAGAGGGACTCTTGCAGAGTCATCAGGACACAGTAACCAAGGGACAGCTGGGGACAAGATCCTTCTGTTTTCTGTCTGCCCCCAGAGCTGACCCTGTGCCACAGCTCTCCAAACCCAAATTCTTCTCAGAGAGAGCTGGTCTTCAAGGAATATTGACACAGAGGCTTGCAGGAGGGACAAGCCACAGTCAGAGAGAGTAAGGCCAGCTAACACCAGAGTTAACCAGATGGTGAAAGGCAAGGGCAAGAACATAAGGAAAAGAAACCAATGCTACTTGGCATCATCAGAATGCAGTTCTCCCACCACAGAAAGCCCTGGATACCCCAACACACCAGAAAAGCAAGACTCAGATTTAAAATCATTTCTCATGATGGTGATAGAAGACTTTAAGAAGGAAATAAATAATTCCCTTAAAGAAATACAAGAGAACACAGGTAAACAACTAGAAGCTCTCAAAGAGGAAACACAAAAATCCATTAAAGAATTATGGGAAAACACAATCAAACAGGTAGAATTACAGGAAAACACAATCAAAGAGATGAAGGAAATGAACAAAACCATCCACGAAATAAAAATAGAAATAGAAACAATAAAGCAATCACAAAGGGAGACAACCCTGGAGTTAGAAAACCTAGGAAAGAGATCAGGAGTCATTGATGCAAGCATCACCAACAGAATACAAGAGATAGAACAGAGAATCTCAGGTGCAGAAGATACCATAGAAAATATTGACACAACAGTCAAAGAAAATGCAAAAGGCAAAAAGCTCTTACCCCAAAACATCAATGAAATCTGGGACACAATGAGAAGACAGTAGAAGAGAGTGAAGATTCCCAACTTAAAGGACCAGTAAATATCTTCAACAAAATTGTAGAAGAAAACTTCCCTAACCTAAAGAAAGAGATGAACATAAATATACAAGAAGCCTACTGAACTCCAAATAGATTGGACCAGAAAAGAAATTCCTCCTATCACATTATAGTGAAATCACCAAATACACAAAACAAGGAAAGAACATTAAAAGCATTAAGGGAAAAAGGTCAAGTAACATATAAAGGCAGACCTACTAGAATTACACCAGACATTTCAGCAGAGAATATGACAGCTATAAGATCCTTGGCAGAACTCATACAGGCCCTAAGAGAACACAAATGCCAGCCCAGGCTGCTATACCCAGCAAAACTCTCAATTACCATAGATGGTGAAACCAAAATATTCTGTGACAAAAACAAATTTACACAATATGTTTCCACAAACCCAGCCTTACAAAGGATAATAGATGGAAAATGTCAACTCAAGGAGGGAAACTACACCCTAGAAAAAGCAAGAAAGTATTCTTTCAACAAGCTCAAAAGAAGGTAGCCACACAAGCATAAAAATAACATCGAAAACAACAGGAACCAACAACCACCATTCTTTAATATCTCTTAACATCAATGGACTCAATTCCCCAATAAAAAGACATAGACTGACTGACTGGACCCATAAAGAGAACCAAGCATTTTGCTGCACTCAGGAAACACACCTCCGAGATAAAGACAAAAACTACCTCAGAGTAAAGGGCTGGAAAACAATTTTCTAGGCAAATGGTCCCAAGAAACAAGCTGGAGTAGCCATTCTTATATCGGATAAAATGACTTTCACCCAAAAGTCATCAAAAAAGATAAGGAAGGACACTTCATACTCATAAGAGGAAAAATCTATCAAGAAGAACTCTCAATTCTGAACATCTATGCTTCAAATGCAAGGGCAGCCACATCCAGAAAAAAAACTTTACTAAAGCTCAAAGCACACATTGCACCTCACACAGTAATATAGGAGACTTCAACACCCCATTATCATCAATGGACAGATCTTGGAAACACAAACTAAACAGAGACACAGTGAAACTAACAAATGTTATGAACCAAATGGATTTAACAGATAACTATAGAACATTTCATCCTAAATCAAAAGAATATACCTTCTTCTCAGCACCTCATGGTACCTTCTCCAAAACTGACCATATAATTGGTCACAAAACAAGCCTCAACAGATATGTGAAGACTGAAATAATCCCATGTCTCCTATCAGATCACTACAGATTAAGGCTGGTCTTCAATGGCAGCAACAACAACAGAAAGCCCACATACACATGGAAGCGAAACAGTGCTCTACTCAATGATAATTTGGTCAAGGAAGAAATAAAGAAATTAAAGACTTTCTAGAATTTAATGAAAATGAAAGTACAACATACCGAAACTTATGGGACACAATGAAAGCACTGTTAAGAGGAAACCTCATAGCTTTGAGTGACTCCAAAAAGAACCTGGAGAGAGCATACTCTATCAGCTTAACAGCACACCTGAAAGCTCTAGGACAAAAAGAAGCTAATGCACCCAAGAGGAGTAGAAGGCTGGAAATAATCAAACTCAGGGCTGAAATCAACCAAGTAGAAACAAAAAGAACTATACAAAGAATCAACAAAACCAGGAGCTGGTTCCTTGAGAAAATTAACAAGATAGATAAACCCTTAGCCAAACTAAGCAGAGGGCACAGAGACAGAATCCAAATTAACAAAATTAGAAATGAAAAGGGAATCATAACAACAGATTCTGAGGAAATTCAAAAAATCATCAGATCCTACTACAAAAGCCTATACTCAACAAAACTGCAAAATCTGGATGAAATGGACAATTTTCTAGACAGATACCAAATACCAAAGTTAAGTCAGGATCAGATAAACCATCTAAACAGTCCCATAATGCCTAAGGAAATAGAAGCCATCATTAAAAGTCTCCCAACCAAAAAAAAGCCCAGGACCAGATGGGTTCAGTGCAGAATTCTATCAGACCTTCAAAGAAGACCTAATACCAATACTCTTCAATCTATTCCACAAAATAGAAACAGAAGGAACACTACCCAATTCATTCTATGAGGCCATAGTTACACTGGTACCAAAACGTCACAAAGACCCAACAAAGAAAGAAAACTTCAGACCAATTTTCCTTATGAATATCGATGTAAATAGTCAATAAAATTCTCGCAAACCAAATCCAAGAACACATTAAGATGATCATTCATCATGATCAAGTAGGCTTCATCCCAGGGATGCAGGGATGATTCAATACCAGGAAATCCATCAGTGTAATCCACTACATAAACAAACTCAAAGAAAAAACCACAAGGTCATTTCATTAGATGCTGAAAAAGCATTTGACAAAATTCAACATCCCTTCATGATAAAAGTCTTGGAAAGATCAGGAATTCAAGGCCCATACCTAAACATAGTAAAAGCAATATACAGCAAACCAGTAGCCAACATCAAACTAAATGGAGAGAAACTTAAAGCAATCCCACTAAAGTCAGGGACTAGACAAGGCTGCCCTCTCTCTCCCTATCTATTCAATATAGTACTTGAAGTTCTAGCTAGAGCAATTAGACAACAAAAGGAGGTCAAAGGGATACAAATTGGAAAAGAAGAAATCAAAACATCACTATTTGCAGATGATATGACCGTATAATTAAGTGACCTGAAAAACTCCACCAGAGAACTGCTGCAGCTGATAAACAACTTCAGCAAAGTGCCCAGATATAAAATTAACTCAAACAAGTCAGTAGCCTTCCTATACTCAAAGGATAAACAGGCTGAAAAAGAAATTAGAGAAATCACACCCTTCACAATAGTCACAAACAATATAAAGTATCTTGATGTGATTCCAACCAAACAAGTAAAAAATCAGTATGACAAGAACTTCAAATCTCTGAAGAAAGAAATCAAAGAAGACCTCAGAAGAAGGAAAGATCTCTCATGCTCATGGATTGGCAGGCTTGATATAGTAAAAATGGCCATCCTGTCATAAGCAATCTACAGATTCAATGCAATCCCCATAAAAATTCCAACTCAATTCTTCATAGACTTAGAAAGAGCAATTCTCAAATTCATTTGGAATACCAAAAACCCCAGGATAGAAAAACTATTCTCAACAACAAAAGAACTTTTGGGGGAATCAGCATCCCTGACCTCAAGCTGTACTACAGAGCAGTAGTGATAAAAACTGCATGGTATTGGTACAGTGACAAGCCGGTAGATCAATGGAATAGAATTGAAGACCCAGAAATGAACCCACACACCTATGGTCACTTCATTTTCGACAAAGGAGCTAAAACCATCCAGTGGAAAAGATAACATTTTCAACAAATGGTGCTGGTTCAATTGGCGGTCTACATGTATAAGAATGCAAATTGATCCATTCCTATCTCCCTGTACAAAGCTCAAGTCCAAGTGGATCAAGGACCTCCACATAAAACCAGAGACACCGAATCTAATAGAAGAGAAAGTGGGGGAAAAGTCTTGAACACATAGGTACAAGGGAAAAGTTCCTGAACAGAACACCAGGGGCTTATGCTCTAAGATCAAGAATAGCCAAATGGGACCTCATGAAATTGCAAAACTTCTGTAAGGCAAAGAACACTGTCAATAGGACTAAATGGCAACCAACAGATTGGGGAAAGGTCTTTACCAATCCTACATCTGATAGAGGGCTAATATCCAATATATACAAAGAACTCAATATGTTAGACTCCAGAGAACCAAATAATCTTATCAAAAAATGGGGAACAGAGCTAAACAGAGAATTCTCAACTGAGGAAATTCGTAGGGCTGAGAAGCATCTAAAGAAATGTTCAACATCCTTAGTCATTTTTGAAATGCAAATCAAAACAACTCTGAGATTCCACCTCACACCAGTCAGAATGGCTAAGATCAAAAACTCAGGTGACAGCAAATACTGGCAAGGATGTGGAGAAAGAGGAACACTCCTCCATTGCTGGTGGGATTGCATGCTGGTACAACCACTCTGGAAATCAGTTTGGAGGACCCTCAGAAAAATGGACATAATACTACCTGAGTACCCGGCTATACCACTCCTGGACATATACCCAGAAGATGCTCCAACATGTAATATAGACACATGCTCCACTATGTTCATAGCAGCCATATTTATAATAGCCAGAAGCTCGAAATAACCCAGATGTCCCCAGCAGAGTAATGGATACAGAAAACATGGTACATTTACACAATGCAATACTGCACAGCTATTAAAAACAATAACTTCATTAAATTCACAGGCAAATGGATGGAACTTGAAAATATCATCCTGAGCAAGGTAACTCAGTCACAAAAGAACGATCATGGTATGTACTCACTGATAAGTGGATATTAGCCCAAATGTTCGGAATACCCAAGTTTCACTTCACAGTAATTGTTGGACTGAGTGTGAGGTCTCAGATGGAGGAGTTGGAGAAGGGACTGAAGGAGGTGAGGGAGTTTGCAGCCCCATGGAGGGAGCAACAGTGTTAACTGGCCTAACTCCCCAGTGCTCCTAGAGATTGGTCCACAAACCAAGGAATATACAGGGAAGGACCCATGGTTCAGACCACATATGTGGCAGAGGAGGGCCTTGTTGGCCATCAAGGGGAGGAGAGGCCCTTGGGCCTGAGGGTGTTAGAGGCCCCAGTATAGGGGAATGCCAAGGTGGGAAGACAGGAGTGGGTGGGGGAATACCCTCGTAGAGGCAGGGGGATTGGGGAGGGGTTAGGGGGTTTCCAAAGTGGAGACCTGGAAAGGGGGAAACATTTGAAGTATAAATAAAGTATCAAAAAATAAAAATTAAAAAAAAAAAGGAAAAGGTCTGCCTTTTACTAAGCTAACCCTCATGTGTCCATGACTCAGACTGAACTAATACTAACATTTGGATGCTACACATGAATTCTGAATGTCACCCGGAGTAAACTGTTGCTGAATGAATGACACATGCAATACAGAAATAACAATTTTTTTTTTACCTCAAATTTTATGGCTAGGTTCCCCCTGGTTTAGATTTAATAGACTGTGGCCTTTCATGGGGAAGTGTACAATTTTTTGTTATATGCTTTGTTATATGTTTATAGGTTCTATTTTACTCAATCTTTAGGAATTATGGTTAATATCTCTAAAATGTCCTTTTGAGGGGCAGGTTGATGAGAATTGCAGGGTAGATAATTATGGAACTCTCCATCATTTACAGCAATAATCAAATACAGACAAGCAGCCACCCACAACATGCTGTATTGAGTTGCTTTACCATTAGGCTTCTTATTTCAGGAACAAAGTTGCTGTATCTGGTACTTCAACAGGAAACATTTTACATGATTTCTTAGTAATTTACCTTAGATATATTTACATCGTGCTTTGCTGTTGCGATCTTTCTTTTCTTTATAGAATTAAAGCTTTGATTCATTGAAATAATGTTATAGCCTATTCTTCATTTTTCTAAAGGATATATCATTTTTTAAAAATAAAATGAAACCATTTCTGTATTCTTAAATAAGTTTCCCTTAAATATAGTATGTATTTGTGATCTGATAATGACATTAAGCAATTCAAGGCAAGTTTAATATGCCATATAACCATGTCCATCTGCCCTTGGCCAATGCGATTGCTCATTATTTGAAAGCCTTTGATTTTTAATGCATTGCCCAGTTCTTTATTAGCCAGCATCTTCATTTGCTAATTGGAGCTCTATTAAGGATATTCAATTATATTTCTGTTCTCAAAAGTACATTTCTGAACTCTGATTTTGATGATACTAATTTCTATATGAATAGCTATAATGACATTCACATTTGCATCTTCAAACATGGTGATTTTTACCTCAGATAATCTAAGTATAAAATTGTATTACTTGAAAAAAATATTGGTTTTCAACAGGTTTGTCCTTTCTTTCTGATTAACCATGTCAGCATAATACTGACAATCAGTACTTGTGTGCCCATTTTTTTTCCTAGAACAGGAAGGCATATAGATATATAGATAGACTAATATTTGATAGACAGAGATAGATAGATAGATAGATAGATAGATAGATAGATAGATAGATAGATACACGATAGACAAATAACGGATAGATTTGTATTCTGAGAATAACATAACACAAAATTCACTTGAATTATTTGATTTCTACCTTTCCCGTGTTCATGTATCATTGAGTTTAAAATGAACAAGCATTTACTGATCTCATATTGCCAGGAAGATATTATACCAATGTTACATACTATATAAATTAATTATCAAAGCAATCTTTTGGAGGGGTTTATTTTATGAAACC
Organism: Uromys caudimaculatus; assembly: GCA_028551405.1. Classification (NCBI taxonomy): domain Eukaryota; kingdom Metazoa; phylum Chordata; class Mammalia; order Rodentia; family Muridae; genus Uromys; species Uromys caudimaculatus. The sequence goes on along the minus strand of CM052719.1, from coordinate 10,728,959 downwards.
TCTATATGTTCTAACAACTCTAACTTTGATGGTACTAATTTCTGTATGAATGGCTATAGTGACACTCAACATTTGCAGATTCTATCAGTAAACAAGTAAAGATAGTGGATAGTGCTCTAGACATGTGTTAGATGCTTTAGGAAATTAGAAAAATAAATTTACCACTGCAAGCATAAAATGTTATACCGTTTATCTTTACCAGGCAATGAAGATAGTGCCCAAAATGTCTCCCTTCCTGTTTTTCTTTCCAAACAAATTGTTAGTGGTAACAAAGTGTTTGTGGTACAATGAAATAGATCTAATTATGTCCTTTGTGCCATTCATATTACATATTTTACTTTATTAATGTTCTATTACCATTTCCTATTCCAACCCTCAGTAGTCATTTTCATTTTCCCAAGTAGCCCCTCTCTGTTTAAATATCTCAAATGTAAGAATATGTGTATAAAATCTTGTGTCTACCCATGAGAGAAAATGCACTCTATCTGCCTTTATGTGTCTGGTTCATGTCTATGGCAGTTCTATTTTTAGGTGTTGACAACCCTCCAGAATGAGTCCCATGGTGGCTGCCCACTACAGTCCAACCATAGCAGAGAAGTGGTCCTATACCAGACATATTCAAAAGAAATTGGTCTCCTTTACTTTCTTAGCCATCCCAATGATGGTGAGATGAACTCCCAATATAGTCATGACTGGTACTTCTCCAACAGCTGGGTCATGCAGCACTTTTTAAATATGTATTGGCCTTCACACTTTGCCTTTTGTGTGGTGTCTGTTCACCCTGTGTGCTCATTCATTCATTGATTGGAATAATTTTTACTGTTTTCTTGTTTTATTTTGATTTTTGTTACTTATCTAGATCAAATACCAATCACTTGTCAGATATATAGTTTTTCCTTTCATATAAGGCCTTTCTCTTCTTTCCTCAGGTTCTTTCTCAGATGAGAAGATGTCTTTCAGATTGTTTGTCTGAGATTATTTCCTATCATTATTCCAGAAAGCCCAACCCCATGCCTGAACCTGTAAGCTTCCTGTGCTGAATTTTCTTCTAGTAGGTTTAGAGTTACATTTCTTTTGCTAAGGTCTTTTATCCATTTGGGATGAACTTTTGTTCAGGGTGGAGAGAGGAATTTACTCTCATTCTTCTATGTTTGTATATCAAGTTTTCCCAGAATGATTTGTCAAACAGCTGCCTCTTTTCACTGTCCAAGGACACCTGTCCCAAACATTGTGTGGCTGAGGTTGAGTGGAATCCATGATTGCTATTCTCTGGGTCTATGATTCTCTTCTACAGTTTTACATGTCTGTGTTTGTGTGCACTGCCTGCTGTGCTTATTGCTTCAGCTCTTTAGAGTTTCTTGACATCAGGTACCGCAATACCTTCAACGTTGTACATTTCTCTCTCTTGGATCATTTCAGCTTCCATATAAAACTACACTCTCGTTTTTCTAACTACCCTCAACTTGAAAGTAAATTGATCTTGCATACTTTAATTTTTCTGTAATCCCTAAGCTTGGGAAGACAGGGAGAGAGCACTTTCAAAACTAGTTCATATTCAGATAGAAAAAAGGCGATTGACTCCAACAATTAAAGTTGAAATACAGAGCCTGTAAATCCACACCATTCGCCTGAGCTATATATTGTATTTCTTCTACTTTTGTGCACTATTTTTGACATTGAGAATAGAAATGGTTCAGTGATTAAGAACACTTACTGCTCTTTCAAAGGAGCCAAGAATGGTTCCCAGTACCCATATCAAGATGGCTCACAACCATCTATAACTCCAGGGGACTCAGTACCATCCTCTGGCCTCTATGAGCACCTGTCATACATGGCACACACACACAGGCACGCATGCGCATGTACATGGACATGTGCAGACCCATGCAGAAGAATAAAATAAATCTAAAGAGAAAAACAAACTTAAGATTAAATTTTGTACAAGTCATATACTTTTGTGAGTTGAATTTATAAGTATCTCTCAAACATGGACTCACTTAACAGAATATTGCTATGACATTTATGATTATATCTGACAAATAATGTTATTGCTGGCTGGGAGAATAATCATTTGGGGAGGCACTGCCATTCAAGTTTGGTATTGTCTAAATAGCTAATGAAATAGTGCTCACCATCTCAATAATACTTTATTTTGGTGTTTAGAACTATTTGAGAGTATTTTATTGAAGACAATATGCATGTGATTGCTATCAATGTGATATATAACTCTTATAGTTGAAAGAGATAATAAAGCTAAGATTCAGTAGAACCACATAAGCCAGCTGCTGTACCCTGTACCTTGTGCTCCCACTGGACACGGGGTCTCCAAGTGCACAAGCTCCAGTTCACCCAGAGCTGATCTGGTACAGTAGCCAATGAGCCACTGTTTAAACACTGAGGCAATAAAGTTGTGTTTCTCAAATATTCTCGGGCTGTAGGGATAAAGTTTTCCTCAGGTGATTCCTGTGGACCACAGCATTCCTCTCAGAGACAGATGCTGCAGTTCCATTATGACCCCACAGAAAAATGGAAGCATCTAAACCTAACAGCCCCAGGCTCCCATGATCTTCTAGATTCTTCCTAAATTATTCTTTTATCCCCATGAACACTACTGCTTTCTCCTTCCTGCTCATCACCATCAGGATGTGAATTTCTACTCTTGCCTTCACAAAAAAACATTTCACAATTATTACCACCATCTTAGATCTTAAAACTATTAGATAAAACCATTGCATGTTTGTGAATTTTCTTTGTTAAACTTGTTCCACTTTATGTTTTGGCAACACAAATAGTACTGGTAGAGGATATCGTTATTTTTGTTGATTGATGCCATCTTCACAAAATAGATATTTGTATATTGGATCCTTATCATTTGTCTCATTACAGTGTTCTCAAATCAAAAGTCCCTTTTGTAAAATTGAATACCTTTGGTTTTCTTGACTTAGGCATCTTCTAATTGAACATAGTTTATTAAACAATAAAAATTCAATTCTACTAAAATAAGGTCAGACTCAAGCACATGGCTCTTAAAAAGTAACCAGGGAAACATGGCAAAGACAACTTTGCCTTAACAGTGGACACATCCCCGTCCTGAGGATGTAACCCTGCGGTGGAGGTAATTAAATATAAATGATTTTATTTAATTGGCTGGCATTGTAAGATCACCTTGGTGACTTGAGCTCAATTTTTCCCACTAAGAAGTAATTAAAAACCACTTTTCAGCAGTGATCTTTCTTGATGGTCAAGGTCCTCCACAATTCCTCAGATAATATTACTCTTGGCAGAATTTGCCTCTGAAATTACAGAAGGAGAAGTCAGTGACACATGCCCAGGGCTCACTTCAAAAGGGATATAAAATACTTAAAATGATGAAGGGCAAGGAAAGGGGTTTCAGCAGAGGGCATATCCAAGAGCTATCAGCAATTATTTCAAGAACCTCAATTTTAAATTAAATGTATGACATCAGATATGTTAGAGTGTCAAGAGGTGAGTGGGAAATGTAATATTGATTAGCATGAGAATTTATCTGTAGTTTGGGATGTGTGCTTTGTCTAGGATCCCAATTTAAGCACCCTGCCTCCTTCTTTCCTCGTCTCTCCCTGCTCTTATCTGTGCTTCTGCTTTCGGATTGGCTCACCCAATTCTTACCTGTTTCCTGCCATCTTATATTCCTACCTGGTAGACTTACTTATATGAAAGTAGATTTCAAAATCCAACCACCCAGCCAGAACTTGACTCTCTTTATTTGTTCCTTAGTACCAAACAGGATTGCTTTCAGCGTCATTCTTGTGAGTACTAACCTCTGTGGTTGCTCAAGCCCAGTGTGGAATATGACACGAGATTCACATAAAGGACAGGAGCATTGCCTGCACACTTCCAGGCATCTCTAGTTGACAAAATGCTTAGCACCATGCAAACACGAGGTAAAGAGCTATTTGATTGTTCTGGAATAGTCACAAGCTGAGAATTAATTAATTAATCAATTAATTAAAAAGTATGTTTTCAGTGCAGTAATCCTAAGCCCATGAAAGGTACATAGAGGTGAATGAATAGTGCTTTAGCAAGAAGCACTGGAGAAGAGCTGGGGCTCTCTAACAGTGGTGGGTGTGTCCACAGGGTTCCTTGTTTACAAGTATTTATCATAATCACACCCAAGGTTTTCTTTTTGGAGTTTACTAATTTTTTTTTTTTATTTCTTTGAGCGTTTCCTAGATTGTATTTTGAAATGTATATGGATAGATCCATAGGTATTTTAAATCCATGGATGCAGAGTTGTACACATTTGGAGTATATATTGGAATAAAATATATTTACTAGAATATATTTACTGAGATAGATATGTTTGGTGCTTAATTTATTACATATAATTAATGAGAACCTTCTAAACCTATTGCAATATGAAGACCAGAATCAGGGAATTAGAAGCACTGTGAGTCTAAGATTTACCTGCTCTTGACTTAAAATGTGCAACCTTGGACAAGTGACCTAGTGGCTCACAGACTCCATTTTAATAAGCAAACAGAACCACTTATGACTTGATAATGTGTTAGATTAAGTAAAAACAATAAATTAGCCTTTTTTATGTCATGAGACCTGTCTCCTTTTAATGCTATCTTTCTTAAGTATTTCAAGATACCCACACAAGTTCTGACCAGTGGTGCCCCCCTGTGGTTAACAACTAAGAGTTTCCTTTTGTGGATTCTAACATTGTAGAGAGACCACACAAACAATAGAAGTATACTTTTCCAGCAAATTTAGAGATAGAGTAAGGGAAACATAGGTCTTTTAAGACCTTTTCTAAATTTGGTTATATTCTAATTGGTAGAAACAAGGTGTTGAATCTCTTAAAGGAAGAGGGCCTCAAAAGGTCACAAACACCAGAACTCGGGTAGTGATGGGGTCATCTTATACAGGTCACAGTTCATCAAGGATTCTAGCCTTACTGACTTTTATCACATACTATATTAAATTGCTGGAAAGTATTATTGACTGGTAGGGGTTTTGTGAGATTTGTTATATTATAACTAGGTATCTTGTTTATCTAGACTTTCCTGTCCAGTACAGATTCCATAAGTCACTATGTTTATTAGAATTTTTTATTATACTGGGCATAATTAGAGTATACAGTAGACCTCCATGATTATCTCATGATTACTCTATGCATAAATGGTAAATGTACATTTTTATCTATTCTCTGGTTTGTGTCTCAGTTCTCTTAGATTGACATAGTATTCTATTTCCAACTGAGGAAATATTTTTTGTTACTCGAAGACTGCAGTGCATACTTGCTTGCCCTTTAGGATGATGGCACGAGAAACAGTCCTTGGTGTGGCTTCACGCATTATTGTTCCTCTCTTTGAACACATTATCTACTACTTTGGTGGCATTAAACTATGATATTATAATGAGGGGCGATGATTATTACATTATGCAGAGAAGAACACAAAATCTGGTCGTATTGCATGAGATGTAATTTATGTAAAAACATGCAGACAATTGCATTCAAGTATTTGATGTAAGTAATGAGAGAATCGTGCATAATGGGCATTTTTTTATTAGACTGAGATTTAGTTGATTTGTCTTATGAATGAAGTTACTCAAGCAAATTGGATTGTGAGCCAAGAAAATAAGAAGGGTAAAATCAAGAGACAGGAAATTAGAAGCTTGGCATAGGCACATGAATATCAGGACAAACAAACTCTAACAAACTTAGCTCTAAATATTCTACCAGTTTATTTGCCCAGGAAAAAATGGGCTAATTTGTGGTTAGCTTAGTAAGTTCTAGCGGAATCTTACTCTAAATTTGTTACCATAAAATACTCCATATTCAATATCTGTTAAATACTTGTTCTATGATTGTCAAATATTAGGGAGTAAAAGGATTAGTCCACTGAAGATCTGTTCTTTCCAACCATCTGCTTCAGAAGAGAAGACATTTCCTTTCTGAGTGAATCAAATTACTAAGTTAAAAGGATGTCACAAGTTTATATTGATACTACACGATGTTATATTACAATTGAATTCAAATATCCTCAGAGGTGGTGCTGGCTGACCTATCACTCCTCTATCCTAACCTCCTCTTCTTCCCCTCTTAAAATTCTTCCCTCATTTCCTCCCCATGCCACCTTTGTCCTACCTCTGTTCCTTAGCTAGGGTTTGCCTCCTCCCTCCTCACCTTCGTTCCTCTCAATTTTGTTGGATTCTGTGGGTTTTCCAAGTTAATAACACAAATCTAAATCAATGAGATATGCCTGTGGGTACAATAGTGATAAGGACTTTACGGGGTTGGGCAACTGCTGTCTGGTCAGATTTAGTCCTGCTCCACAGGATGAAAAATATTCTTGATATTGAAGATCTAGACAATAACCCATGGGGAGCTGCAAGTTCTCAGGGGTAAACCTGCTATGATTATTTTGCCGAATGAATATGGTAGTCAAATTCCCTCTAAGTGTGCATTTCTTGCAGCTCTCAGTCTTCATCAGGGGAGTTTCTTTGTGCAGTGAATGATGGTTAACACAGACACTCACAACTGGTCAGAGTGCAGAGGACAGATGGAGAGGAGTAGAAAGCTCATTCACAATGGGATATCTTTATCCCACGGCTGCACAGAAAGGCTCGGAGAATCAGAAAAGTGAGGGTACAAAGATAGTAAAACCCAGAAATCATGAAGGACAAGAGCAAAACAGTATCTTCTAGACACAGCATGAGTAATGCACACTTGAAATCACAGAAGCTATAAGACAATGGCACAAGATGAAGACACTCAACATTAACATACCCATACAGAGTGGGTCTGGAGGGCTCATGAGCCTCACCCTCCAACTGAGGAAGCACTGACAGGTGACGGATTCTGGTGGGAGCATCAGACTGTTTATGGGTGTGGCTTCAGGTAGACTTTATGAATGGACCCACAGCCAGCTAGCATCACAAACCCTTCTACAACAATGACCTTAGTGTATTTTAAAAGTGCCAGAATCTCTAAATATTTCCTGTGTTTGAATCTCTCTGTCCACCAACTCATCAACTTTATTTTAAATGTATGTTGTCAAAAAACCAATGTATCTTTATAAAAATAATAAACCATTGCAGGTTATATAACCCCAAAGAAGCCTAGAAGGGCTGATGTTCAGAAAGCCTTCCGTTGTCTCACTTGAATATGGTGGTTTTATACCAGCTTCTCAGGCTCTCAGCTTTGGCTGTGGCCTGAGGTCAGATTGGAAGTTCCTGGCAGAAGGGCTTTGAAGTGGGGAGCAGTTTGGCAGGACACATGCCACCTACTGATACCAAGATGGATGTAACATTCAAAATGTCTAATTACTTCCTGAACACATGTGGACTGTGGTTCTGGCTTCATGAATGTGTATTTGGCTGTCTTTTTACCCTTCCCCCCCTTGTCCCCACTGCCAAACATTAATTTTGTTCAAAATAATTTTGTTCAAAATCTTTTACATGTATCAAATATGTCAGTTACTTGTCAACACTTATTTTGTTTCAACTCAGAAGACTATCTATAGTCCATTAGTATAAGAATGTAAAAATTTTATATTCCTATTTTAAAACGTAATGTATAGCATAATTGAAAATTATCCTTTCTACTCTTCAGTGTGGGTATAATGGTAAGGACGGAGAAGACAGGGTCACCCATACCAGATGCTACTCTGCTTATATGGCTCAACACGCTGTGCTTATAGGTCTGTCCCTCAAGCTGACATCCCCATCTTAAACATCTCTTGAAGTCCAGGAAGTCTATAGAACCAACCAGAAGTCACCTGACAAGTACATTACAGAATTCATTATGTCATCACATCCCATTTAGGGCAACACGGGAACTGAAGCCATCAGAAGCACATTGCAAGGGAATCAGCACCACTAACCGCTTCCAGTTCCATTTTAATTCCTTGTGTGTGTGTGTATGTGTGTGTGTATGTGTGTGTGTGTGTGTGTGTGTGTGTGTGTGTGTGTGTTCATTGGCTCCTGATTTATTAAAAACTTTCACACAAGGAACAAAGTAAAAACAATCACAGACACTCTATATATGTCAATTTTCTACCATGGCTTTTTGTTAGTCACAATTCCTAAGACCATCTTCTTTTAAGTTGGCAGGCGAGATGGTTTGAATAGCTGAGGCAAAGAGTAAACTTCATGCACTGCACTTTAAGTGGCCGCCTGCTCTGCATCCAAAGAGCGCTGTGCCCCGAAGGGTTTCCTTGGAACTCATAGCTGTCTACCACCTAGAGCCAACCCAGCATCCCTCCAGTGTGAAAACCCCTCCATCTTCATTCTTACCAGTGCATGGTGCATCTAGCTTTTCTCCAGTTTCCTCGAGTTTTAGTCACAGGTAGTATTAACTGCATGGTTTTCACCACAGACTTTAATACTGAAATGGTCCCTTTATCTCTGGATCTGATAATGAAGTTATGTGTACTCTACTTTAGAAGAATTAAAAAAGAAAAGACTATGATGCCCCTGGAATGGCCAAACTTTAGAATTGTTTGCACAAAATGTCAGCAAGGGTGAGAAGCAGCAAAGACTCTCACTTTCCTCTCGAAAGAATAAAATGAGTCAGCATTTTGTGCAGGATGCACCGGCAGTTTTTTGGGGGGGATAAAACATACTCTTATGAGCTATAATTGTGTTCCTTGGTGTCTACTTAGAAACATTGTAAATGCCCATCTACATTAGAGCAGGCATGAAAATTTTGTAACAACTAAATTTACAATCCTGGGAACCAGATCTGGAAGTTAGTGAAATAAATACCCTCCATGGGTAAAGAGTATGTTAAGTTATATTATCTTACACAGTGAGGTATCATCCAGCACTAAAACTGAATGAGGTACCAGGTTATAAGAGACAGAGATGGATCAAGTACATATTACCCAGGGACAGAAGCTAGTCCATAGAAGGAGTTCTGTGTGACAGAAGTGCCCCACAGTCCAGAAAATACAAAACCATAGCAATAGTTTAAAGGTTATTTGTTACAAGGAGCTAGTTGCAAGATGAGCAAATAGATTCTTATAAGAGAGAAATGACTCTATAATGTATTGCCATCATGTATGTAGTAAACTGCCATCATGTATGTAGGATACTGCTATCATGTATGTAGTGTTCTGTGATCATGTGTGTAGTGTACTCCTGTCATGTGTGTAGGGTACTGCCATCATGTGTGTAATGTACTCCCGTCATGGACAATGAACATACAAAGGCAACAGTGAATCCTAACATGGGTGCTGAGCCTCTGGGTGATGGCAACAGGTCCTGTGTGTACAGCATCTGACAAATACAACAGGTTTTGGCAACAGTTGAACATGGTGGAAGCTGATGTGTAGGAGAGAATGTGAGGCAGACATGGGAAATTTCCACACCTTCCTTTAAAGTGAATTATTTTTAATATAAATGTAAGTAGTGAATTAAATTGGCAGCTGTATTTCCTTATCTTTGTAGTCCCCAATGATCATACAGAGAAACCAAGATTTATGTCAGGAAGATCTCTGTGTGTTGGAGGTTAGCATATTCTATATACTTCCAGGATTAAACAAAGAGAACTATTGAAAAACAAAAACCGACAAAAACAAAAAGGAAAAAGAAATCATATTGCCCTATAAAATTGGAGTGAAGTTTTTATTGTACTAATTTATTTACTTATTGAGAATTTCATATATGTATACAATATATTTTTATCATAGCCACCCTCGACGGCTCTTTCAAGCTCCTCTTGGACCCACCCCCACCAACATATCTTCCTCCTAATTTTATATCCTTTTGGTGTGTGGAGGGTCAAATATTTTGTAAGCCTTAATTAAACTAAACTTTGTTAATTAATACCAGACATATTATAAAAGTGTATTTATAAAGTTATCCTCAAGTCAACACTGAAAACATGAAAACTCAAAAATGTATCAATCAAAACTAAGACAATTTCTTCTGTAGTGATGTGAATCCATTAAACTTTGCTGAGTTTTATTTAGCAACCTTTATTATTGGGAAATTTGTCACATTTAATTGCTAAATGTTTCTTAAATGAATACTGCTAAAGTAACCATTAAAAAGCACATGGAATTTTGGAAGAATATTTACTCAAAGCAGGCACTGAAACTAACGACAGTTTCAGTGCTCAGTGTTTAAATTCATTTAGCCACGTATTACTTCAAGTGCTTAAGTGCCTTAACATTTGCTCGTGCCTGGAGGTTGGCACTGAACAGAACTGCTTAGCTCAGCAAAATTGTATGCAAATACAGAGTGACAAGTTAAAACACACAATGCTGCCATAGAGAAATCACTTTAATAGCTAGACTGTGTGATATGCACTCTGAGCATTTAAAGGCAGGGGCCATGAACTGACTGGGTTTTGATTTAGTGAACTATCATAACATCCTTTCATCTAAAGGGAAGATGGTTGATTTCTGTAGAAAAAGTAGAAAGCACAGTGATGATTTCATAGGAGATCTGTGGACAGATGGGTAAGACTGCATAGCACACAGCTTCTGTGTCCTATCTGATGTGTGTATCCTGCCTAGGGTCACTTGGAATAATGGCAGGTGTGGGGTCATCAAAGGGACAGATTCTCAGTTATAATATTCACTGCTGTTTTGTTTTTTGATTTTTGTTTTTGTTTTGTTTTTTGTTTCTTTACATTGGGAGAAATGCATTAAGTTTTCAGAGATTTAAGTTCAGGTGCCTAACAGTTTCTGATGAACACGTTACATCCGAGCCTCACAATGCTAAGGATGGGCAGCGTAGAGCAGGAGGCAGAACACCCCGCTCCATCAGGTACTTGTGCTCAGACCTTTCCTTTGTCTTTCAGCTCAGGAACTCTATGACCTTGGGCCAGCCATTTAATTTTTGTCTTTCAGATTCAATTTTCTCCTCTTAAAAATTAAGGTGGAATGACAAGGTTAGCTCTGAGATTCTTTGTAATTCTGTGGCTTAAGGCTGACATTTCTGCAGTACACGAAGCCTGAATTCGAGCCTCAGTTACATCCCTTACTTTACTGAATAGTCTTTGTGTTTGGCAAGTTAGATAATGTTCTTTAGGCCCATCTCTAAATGTTGGTTCAAAGGTGCCTGCCTTGGGGGATTGAGGGTAGAGTTAGAAGTAGGAATTATCTCACTGGGAGTGCTTCACCCCTATGCACACTCACCATGTTTTATCAGAAGGTTATCTTTGAAAGGACGGGGAGATAAAAGGAGGGCAAGGGGTTAATATGGTCAAATGCATAATGTACTTGAACTACAGAGTCTCTATGAAACTCATCAACCAATATGATGGCTGCATCCCGATAAGAACAATAATAGAAGATTATTGTTTCTGTTTGTTACATCTTCAGCACGCCAAGGATGTTTCAGATTTCAAAGAGTCCTGTGATCTGACAGAAATGTGAAGAAATCAGGAATAGGAGCAATGAATATGTTCTAAGGCATTTCGTGTTATAATTGTCTTGATGTCTGAAAGAATTATTTAAGTCATCTTATCCATACATTTGAGGGCAGGGCGAGCACTCAGGGATGTTAAACCGCTATAGAGAGTCCACAGTTTCATCCCCCTAAATCTTCTCTTTAGGCTTCAATTTTGTGTTATACATCTTGTTGCAAGGTAGACAATACCACAATCAGAGGTAAAATGAGATTAAATTCAGTATCACAGTATTCAAAAATAGATGCAACTAATCACAGAGCCTGTGAAGACATTGTGTGTAGAGGGATTTTTGTGTGAGCAGATAAAACAAGGTTTTCTCTGTACTTCCCAAGTAAACGTAAACTAAAATGCCCACACCTTATGAAAGGCTGTTGCCTTATGTTCATGGGAAACCTGTGAATTTTAGACCTCAAGTCTTGTTTTCTTGATCCTAAATAGTAAAAATGTTCTTATTTTTAATTCATACTTTGGGTCTCATGAAGACATCTGGTCATCACTTGATGTCCTGTATAAATATTTTCCTCATTTCGAACTCTGATTTTGAGTTTCACAGGTTATTTTTCAAGATTTACTTATTTTATTTTGTGTGCATGATGGCTTACATGTAAGCACATGTAGACTAGGTGGGTACCTGGTTGCTGAAAGGGCTAAAAGAGAGTGTTGGATCTACTGGAACTGGAGTTCTGGCTGTAACATGCCATTTGGGGCAGTAGGAATTGAATCTGTGTCCTGTGAAGGAGAAGTAAGTGCTCTTAACTGCTCAGCCATCTCTACAGCCCTGAGTTGTAAGTTTTGAATCAGCTGAGTACAACCTCACAGTTCTAAAGCCAGCTATGATTTTGCAGGGAGGGTCTCAGTTCTGGCTGCTATTCATCCTTGTGTACATGCTTGTGTCCGCTGTGTTAATTGTTTGTCTTGTTACCATGACAAAATACCTAATGGAAACAAGTTAAGGAAGAAAGGATTATTTTGGTTTACATTTTGAAGTTGTGATATATCCTGGCATAAAAGTATTAGCTGCAGGCTCTGGAGGCAGATGGTCACATCACATCCACAGCAAAGAAGCAGGGAGCCTTGGGTTCTTATACTTGGGTTGCTTGTTTCTGTTTTTTGTAGTCTGAAATTCCAGACCAAGGAATGGTCCCACCTATATTCTCATTCTCTCTGACCTATTCTAGATAATTCCTCCCAAGCATGCCCAGAAGCTTGGCTCCTGGCTGATTTCCAAAGTCCACTGAATTGTAAAAGTCAGAAAAGTGTAATGAAATTAGATCTCAGAAAAATGATTATCTCAATTTATGCTATAAAAGAGGAAGATCTTGGTGTTCCTCAAAATCTTATTTTTAATTGAAATCACAACATTGAAGTTTAAAACTTGAAGTTATTGGATAAAATTAATGTTTCCTCTATCATAACAGCAATAATATGCATTTAGCTTTTTTAATATATTAGGTTCGTGTGATAATAAACTAAATAAAACCCACTGTTATGCCACTTTAGTTTAATTCATTAATAAAGATATATTAAAGATGCTTTGTGGGGACTGGGGCTGGAGCTCAGTGGGTAGAGTATTTGTCTATACACATATGTATATACAACATATACAAGGCATTGTTGGGTTACAAACCCAATACCAAATAAAACTAGATGTGATACACACCTGTAACCTGCACACTTGGGAAGTCATCTCAGCTGAAAAGGGAGCTCCAGAGCAGTTGGGTTACAGGAGATCCTGTCTTAAAGATTTTTTTAAAAATCTTATAATTTTATGCCTCTGGGCTTTGGTAAAAAGGTGAGGAAAGATACTTTGGGTCCATGAAGATAAGTGTGCTGTCCCCAAGGTAGTTGTAGGCAGAATCAAAAGGTCCAGGAACTCAGTGTAGCTGAGGCCCCTCATCACCCTTGACACCCCTTTGTTTCTTTCAACCACCACAGACATGGTCATTGTCAACTGCTTTCAGCTGAGGAAATAGAAGTGGAAAACAAGGTACCTTCTGATAGGGAGCCCAAGATACTAAACTGGGGAGCGACATGAAAAGACTCGCCCCTGGGAGTCTCTTCCCTTCTGGAAGGAAGAATGGTACCCCTTCCCTTTTCCTGGAGTGGCAGTGTAGATTACATAGACTTCTACCTGAAAACAGGGAGATTTCATTCCATAGATATTCATGTGTCACAAGGCCATCTTTTCCTTTCATAACTATTCAACCATGTAAGGGAATGTGACACTGCAGACTACATAAACACAGGATAGGATCTAGCTAGACAGAAATGTGCTGACCTTTATCCTAGGATCAAGCTTCTCTGTATGTAGACCCTAGCCTGTCAGCCCCATCTACTTCCCAGAAATATTTCTAGAATGTGTAAACCAGCATCAAGTTGTTCTGAGAGAACAAATTTCATCTGTGAGACATGAACATATACGTGTGTGTGTGTGTGTGTGTGTGTGTGTGTGTGTGTGTGTGTGTGTGTCTCCACAGTTGTACACATGATGCAGGAGTCTTCTATTCCTGCGAAGTCTGCCCCATCAGTTTCCTACCCAACACTGCATCGCTACTTTCCATCAATGTCCCAATCGCAGCCCTTAGTGCTTAGTATAGGAAAGCAGGTGAACTTGGAGATGAGCATGGTACAATGTTGAGTGAAGCTGCTTCTATTGTCCATTCTGTTTGGAACTTGTCATTAAGTCATGGCTTCAGTGTGTCCATAGAAGACACTGTATGATTGTATGTGTGCTGTGTGCATATATGCTGACTGTGAATGTATATGTATATATGGGTGTGCATGTGTGTGGCATGTGTGTATATATATGTCTACCTAGGAATGGGTATGTATTTGTGCATTGTGGAGGGGCATGTGTATTTATAGTATGTCTGTCTATGAATGTGTGTGTATATGTGAGTGAGCATGCATATGTGTGGCATGTGTATTCATGGTATATGCCTGTGTGGCATATTCATAGATGTATGTGCTAATCACACCCACAAGTGCGCAAAGGCCCAGGCAGGGTATTAGGTGTCTTCCTCTACTGTTCCTTGTTTATTCCTTTGAGACAGATTGCTTGCTAAACCTGGGGATCTTGGTTAGTTAACTTGGTTCATGTGCCTGGCCAGAAAGCCCCAGCAGTCTTCCTGACTCTGTGCTTTTCTAAGCTCTAGAGTTACAAGTATGTGCAGCTATGCCCTGCTTTTCTTAAGGGTGTTGGAGATTTGAACCCAGATCCTCATGCTTGTGCAGGAACAGCCTTTGCTCACTAGCATATCTTCCCACACAGATGCAATGCAATGAGTAAGTGGATTGAGAAGGCATTTGGTTCTGAGGACGCATGTGGAAGATAGCTTAATGGAATCAGAATTCTCAATGAGAAAGTTAGCATAGACATAGCTTCTGTTCTTTCTGCCTAAAAGTCAGTGCAAGGAGCTTAGGAAATGTCATGTGTTAGCTCCGGATTGCCATGTTGGTACAGGTTTTTGCTATCATCAAAAATGAGGTGTTTTTTTCCCCCAAAGCTTGGGGTTTCATTGGGACAAAAAAGCATTTTTCTACACCTTCCCAACACTAACAATAATGGGAACAAACACGGTGAGAACAGCTTCAGATGTCATTTCAGAGCCGGGTTACTTAAGGGGGTCTGGGACAATACAAAGCATCCCCTTCCCCCAAACCGTTCCTTATCTCAGGGTTGTGCAACCCACAGGGAGTCTGTAAGTCAGGGTCAGGTGATCACCATGCTCTGATAAACCTCAGTCAGCCTGATAGTTCTGGAACCTCCAGAGCTCATCTGAGGAATTGGGCCGCTGGGTTCTGGATTCTGATAGGCTTCCTAGATGACAGTCAGCAGAAGCTTTGAATAAATGCTGGATCGTGGAGGCCATGCCTCCTCAGAAGCCACTGCTGCTGACCTGGGCAGATGGGGTAACAGTGTGGGTACAGTACAAGTTTACTTTCTGTGTTTATTTCCTTCTAAGGACTCTATTGACTCAGTGGCCTGTGCATTCTCATTATGCACACTTGGGTAAAAAAGAGCTGGATGCTCATCAACAGAGCCGACAGAAAGGCAACTTTCTGTTATAATTTGATGAAGTAGAACACTCTTGATTAGAAATTTGCTTAAAATCCTTCCTGTTATTGTTACTGTGTTAAATTAAATTATCTAGCCAAGAGTGGTAAAAAGTCAGATTTTAACTTTATCTGCAAAATGTCAGATATTACAAAGATAAGAACATTCATTATAAAATGTGACTTTAATCAATTTTTCATCATTTATTTTTGTATGTAAAACTGACATTCTCCCTTTATTAATTTGAAAAAGAAACAATACAGACTTTCATTTTCTAAACAAGTTTCCAGAGATGAGATTGGATTAAGGAACCTAAACAATGGAGTCTGAGGAGGAGGCTCACAGGCAAGGAGCATGTGATCTCGGTAAGCCAGAGAGCCATGTGCGCCCTAAGGTCCCAGAAATGACCTGGAGGGTGAGATCCGCAGCCCAGGCTTAGCTCCATACAGTACCATGACCAGGTGCCACCCTTCGCTTGACATGCAGCAGAAAGATCAGCAATGGGCAAAGCAAGAAATCTCTGAGATTGTAAGGAATCCTCTGGCTCACCAGACATAGCTCAGTGAATCTCTGTGGTATCCAAGGAGGGAAACCCATGAGCTCTAAGAAGAGAGAGCAAGACTCCTATTTCTGTTTTTCCAGGGCTCCCACCAGCAGAATATACATGGAACTTCATTTCCCAGTGACTACCTCACTCTTTTTTTTTTATTTGATATTTTCTTTATTTATATTTCAAATGTTATCCCCTTTCCTGGTTTTCCCCCATCCTCCCTCCCCCTGCTTCTATGTGAGTGTTCCCCCCACCCACCCACCTTCTCCCTCCTCTCTGCTCTGGCATTCTCTTAAAACACACATTGAAGTTTGCAGCTTTCTTATTTGGGCCTCCAATACAAGGCATTCCTGGCTGCCACTCAGACACTTGTCATCTAATCATGGCCCCTTGCTCATCTCTATGCCCTCTCTGGTTTGCACTTTGATGGAATTTGATGTCCCACACATGAACTTCATTGAAATACCCCATCATGGCATGATGTCCTTTACCCTTTACAAGCACAGCCCATCAGCCTGTCCATTACTAAGGATCGACAGACAGACTGACAGACAAAAATGGCCTCTGCAGACCAGCCTTTATGTCATCAGAGACTCTGCATGGCTTCTCACAACCTGGGAACCCATGTTGCAGGGTCCTTTCCCACCAGGCTCTAGTCTGCGTTTGTATCTGAACTCGCTGCAAATGTCCTGCCGCTGAAGACCTTCTTGTGCTTTGCGCTCTTTGAAGCAACAATGCCACATTCACTAAATGATTTTGCCTTAGTCTGTGCAGTATATTAAACCCTCAAGTTAATAAGCAGCACACTGCTCTACACTGTCAGCTTTGGGAGAACATGCAGTGTGAAGCATTGTTCTAAGGTTTGCCATGATGCCAACCCAGTCTTTCCAGTTGGTATGTTGGTGCTGAGGTTATGTCCCTGGATTCTTGTGAATCTCAAGTGATAAAGATGAAATTACAGAGCTCACCCTCACTTGGAGGAGCTTAGGAAGGTGGGTTCCTACCCTTGACTCGGCCCCCAGAATTTCTCCCGATTAGTTTATCATATCTGTATGATAAAGTCTACTGTCAGGAGTTCGTATTCAAGATGGAAAGCTGTCACTGAAATGTGCACTGTCTCTAATTTTGTGTCAGGTGATGCAGGCTACATTGGAAAGCAGTATCCACAGAGTCTTCTTCTTTGCTGGCAACTATGACATTGTCCTCTATTATGACCAAGTTTCAGGTACCTAAAGACCACCAAGGAGCCAATTCTGATGTAAAACACATAAGTGTCTTTATTAAGAGCTCTCGAGCAAGGTCTGTCAGACTCTCACCATTGCAGCAGCTCAGAATGAGAGCTCCAAGTCTAGGGGTTCAGGGTTTTTATTGTGGTTACACCAAACTAGGGGAAATTCCATATGGGTCAGCAAGTTAATATCTTAAAAACTTCATTTCTGGCCTAATCTGCAGGAACCGAACATGAGGGCAGAACCACCTGACAAAGAGGATGGCCAGGTTATCTATTCTCTGAAGAATGTCTTAGGTTATCTCTATGTACAACGGTTCTGCTATTGTAGCTAGTTTTTGCTAAAGAGGGAGTATCTTAGGATGTTTGCCCAGGTATGATTTTCTTCCTGGAATTGCAGTTTAGCCCCTGGTCTTGCAAAAAATGGAGTTTCTTAAGAAATGGGGTTGGTTGGGTTTTATGCCTCCATTGAAGAGGAAACCTTGAGCAGAGATGTGGTCAGCATTTGTATCAGCCATTCAGTCACATTTGGTTTCAAATATAAAACTACAAAAGGTACAGTTCCTTTCTCATGAGTTTAAAGAACACAGGGCTATCTGGGGAGTAAGCTTCCATGAATGGCTTCTGCCAAGAGATCCCAGAGTAGATGGGAAGAGTTCTAAGTTGTTACTTGGAGGCAAACTAAAAATATCAGCTGCATTGCAAGTTCAAGAGTGGAATCCAGGCTGGATGTGCTTTGGACACTGTGGCACTGGGCTTGCTCTGGAGCTGCTGTTGGGGACCAGAAGACTGGCACTGTACTTTTTAAGTACTAGGTAAAATGGTGAGGGCACCAGGTCACAGAGCTGTGTCCTAGTGAGCAACTGTCACAGATGATGGGAAAGGAACCTTGGACCTTAGCAATCTGAAGCTTTGCAGATACACAAGATGTTAACTTCCAAAGATCGGAGTTCACTTGGGAGCAAGGTCAGACTTGAGAGAGTGAGAGGGCTAGATGTTAGAGGGACTGGGAATTCTGTATCTTCACATACACACACACACACACACACACACACACACACACACACACACACACACACACACACATGGTAGGGATAGAGATAAGGGGGGATTATACTTTATCTTATGTCCATGTAGAATTATTTTCAAGAACCCTCCTGTGGATGCACCAATCTATCTGTTGTGGTTGTAATTCAAAATATCTCCCCCAATCTCATATGTTTGAACACTTGGTCCCCAGTTGGTCATACTGGGGACCATATATATAAATACTTAAAAGGACTTGAAAGATAATGAGCATCCTTGTTTATAGGTCTATACAACTCTTATAAATATTCATTTTCAAAAGTTGCTTTAGGGAGGGATAAGTCAGATAGCATGCAGGTGTCTAATGACCCAAAAACCTAGAAACTCTCTTAGTTTCAGGCTTGTGTGCTAAGCACATGTACCTGATCATTGCTAACCTTTTTCTATGAATACTTTTAAATATTTACCAAGTATCAGTCTACATAGCAGCAAAGTTCCCTTTAAAGACAGAAGTCTAAAATAGAGTGTAATAAAGAGCCATGGTAAACATATGCATTGTCTGAAAATGGCTTCCTGGAAAGTTCAGAATAACAAGAAGTGTTAATGCTTAGATGCCCATTCTGCTGTATTTGAGCAGAACCAAGAGAATCAGTTCCTGGGAAGCTGACGTGACTCCTGGTCCTCAGCCTGTCTGAAACATGGAAAAATATCTGCTTTGTTATGGACCCACAGACAGAAAAGTCAGTTGATTTTTCCCATTCAGAAAATAAATATTTGTGGAAGAAATGGAATACTAGGATTGGACTAAGAGATAAAGTAATGGATTTTTAACTTTTGCCACCAATTTAATTGTACATTTTAAGAGATCAGTGAAATTGGCTTCGCCTACACAGTGTTGACAATAAATATAGACTCACAGAGTCCAAATAATACTAAATGAAGTCAAACACCACGTACACAAGGAAGGAGATTTTCCCTTTACACACCCACATCACAACCCTCAGTATGATTTAATGACACAGCCGAACTGAGTTTCAAAAGTTGACTACCATGGTCTCCCATAGGCTGTGTTGGGATTCATTGAGGTCTTGAGGTCTTCTAGGTAATTGTGTTCTGGGTCAAGGTATTCAGAAAACTGGGTGTAAATAGTTCACCATATAATTGCTGCTATAAATATCTCAAATATCCTCTTCCTTATCTTTTATCTTTAATAATATTTTTCTTAGTGGCAGGCAACTCGCCAATGAATTACAGTTAATTTATCATAATCAGACCAGGATAACTGAAACTTCAATTATAGGATCCAAACAAGGCAAAGGTTGAATATGTATTTAGTAGAATGTGGTAGGTTTTGCATATGGTGTTAGGGTAGCTAGAAAAACCTTTTGTGAATCCTTCTCACGCAGATGAATGTTCCCCTGTGATGTTTACCACTGAGGGTGTGTGTCACAGTCTGCATCTAAGGTATCTCACTCAGCCTTTGTCGGTGGCTTGGATAAGTTGGATTATTTTCTGGAGGACTTGTTTTCTCTTCCATTCTTGTTGTGCAGTAACACCTGAAGGAAGCCCGAGCTCAGAAACCTTCTGTGGAACTTCCAAATGTCAGAGTCCAATTAAGGTCAAAGCATTAAAGGACATGTTTGTTTAACCTACCAGCCGGTTCTTAGAGCAAAGGGTTTTCATTCTGTAGCAGCTATATTTGTCTGGCTCTTCTGTGGCTCCCTGCTTCCTCCTAGTTCCCACATGGGTAACCCTGAAAATATGTCATCTTTTGTTGAGATAAAGAAGGTTCACACTGTAGCTCAGGCTGGCCTGGGACACACTATGACTTCAGACTTGCCACAAGCATTCTGCTTCAACCCCCCAAGTGCTGGCCTAATACATAAGAGGCACTGCACTTGGCAGATTCTCCTTAATCCAGATACTGTATCTACTTAGGTGGACTAAGGGAAAGTTTAGCATTTAACTGCTTTACTCACAAACAGCAAAGAACTAGAAAAAAGTTGGAATTAGAGCTAATAATACTTCTCTTGTTATTTCTTTTAACTGCACACAAGGTACAGGTTCTTTAGCTAGGGAGAAATTGAGAAATTCTGACTTGTGGGCAGTCACTGTGCTTCTGTTAGCTTAGGCATAACCTCTGGCAAAGGTGCTAAAATAGCCCATGGTACAAAATGTCCATGGTGCAAAGAAAAAGCCCATACTCCTCACTTCCTGAAGGAGCCAGGCAGAGAGGAACTTGAAAGATCCTGCCATAGAGTCTCTGAATAAGGATTTATCTATAGTTGTCCTTATAGCAAATTGTAATACTTAGTCTTCTAGAGCCTGGCCAGTGGGACCCAAGGCCATAGTAGGCACTTGGTGGGGAGAAAGAACAGACATGAGCCTCAAGGTAACTGACCTGCCACTAAAGGGAGATACACAACAAGTATCTGGCTTGTTCTTCCTACAACACATCCATAGCTTCTTCCCTAGGATGCCCTCAAAATGCATGGGTTAACTTAATTTACCTTAACTTCTTTACAAGTTACATTACAGCATAGAGAGCATGTTGTGTTAATCCGCCTGCCTTTCTGACTTTGCTCCCTTGGTGTAGAGCTTGACGCCATGCCTCAGAGTTTTCCATTGCTTGCAGTTTATGAGAAACATTAAAAGGTTGGCTACTGATCATGAGAGTGCACCTAGGTCAGTTTATGAAATAGTCATTGTGCTTTTAATTCATAAACAGTGTGGGTTAATTACAGGGACATTTTAATGGCTAATGTTAAATCTACACCCACTTAAGTAGCAAACCATGGCTCCCTGCTCAAGGCCTTCCTGTTGTCCACAAAGTAGAAAACATTTCTGTGCACAGTATTTAGCACTGAAACTTGCCTCTACCTTCACAGTAGATCTCTTTGCCCCAAGCTCTCTGGGAGTACAGTTGGGACAACTCAGGATCCAAAAGCAGCAGTCTCTCATTTCCCTTAGGACATAAATCTAATTTGGATTTTGATTCGGACTTAGCAGAGTTGGAGAGGAACTATTTTGCTAGTCTTAAAATAGCTCAGATATTTTGAGGAATGTTTCCAGAAGGTGTAGCCACTTCAATTCACCCGAAGCTTTGTTTTTCCTTTGAAGATTTCATCCAATGTATATAAGATCATTATTAAATCAAACTCTACCAGTATAAGAATCTAAGTTGCATTGATAACTTTGTAATTATCAGTCAGGTTCTAAGGGCTTAGCATTACATTTTCTTTAAAGAAGATGAAAAGCTAACATCAAGTAGAGTTATATTATTTATTTATTCATTTATTTACTTATTTTGATTGGGATCAAACCCAAGATATAATGTATACCAGAAAAACACCTTGCCATTGAATGAGACCCCCAATTTAACTTATAATGCAGAGTAGCAACATAGTAAAATTCAAAATTGATTAATTACATCTAGAAAAGGAATGCATACCACATGTCTGCTTCCTGTGTCGTGGACAAAAAAGCCATTTTGTGGCAGTGAGGTCAGATGGTACCCCATGGCAGTGTTACCACCCTCATTATAAGACCAAGGGATCATTGTATAAGTACATCCTGAGAAGGTGCCCTATGTTAGCCAGGACACCCTGAGCAAACCTTTGAACCCCATCACATTGACCCTGTTATTTTGGGGCTGTACTATGAAAGGCGTGTGAGTATGGCTTGAACCAGCCAGTTTATGAGGCTTTACCCAGCTTTTCCAACAGGCTAAAGGATTATCCCTTTCATTTAGCTTGTGGGGATTACCCAGGGCACATTAAAGCACCTCAAACATGCTAATCATCTTCTTCAGAGAAAACCGTAATACCTCCTGGTATTTATATATAAATGTATGTATGTATGTATGTATGTATGTATGTATGTATGTATGTATGTATATGTATGTGTGTATGTATATTGAAGCATGAAGGGCCAGAATGGTCATGGAACGGATGACAGAGTATGGGATTTAAGATCAGCCTCACTGCAGAGCTTTGGCTTAACTCTCATGAGTTCTCAATTTTGAAGAGGTGCATGCTTCCAGAATCACTGTAATCTGGAATACAAGTGTGTGTGAAGCAGGCAGCAGCATAATGAGCACAGGCATCTCATGCATAGGCCAGAAGAACTTATAATGTTTGTTTATATGCCTGAATTTGAAAGCAAACCTATCCTGTCTGCGAGGGTCACTCATTATAGACACATGACCAGGTATAAGTGTAAAGGTGCTCACACATATACTGGCGGTGCTGGCAATAAACCTTTCTGAAGAGCTCTTGCAGTGAGCCACCACCCACTGCTTTCCATTGGCCAGGTTAAATTAAGTAAGCTACATTTGCTATCATAGTGGTTCAAATGAAAATGCCCTCTCTATGCTAAGATATTTGAACTCTTGGTTCCAGGTGATGGCACTGTTTATGAAGGCTTAGGAGATGGTGGCCCTGGAGTCACTGGGAGTCAACTTGGGGAGTAAAATATCTTCCCTACTTTCAATCTTTTTCTCTCTGCATTGGGACTATTATTTTAGTTCAAGGCATGATTGCTCAACTTTCTGCCCCTGCTATCATGTTGTCAGGCCTGCTAATGTTGTGGCGCCTCCACGGACCATCATCCCTTTGGAACCAGAAGCCTGAATAAACTCTTCCTCCTATAAGTTGATGTGTTCATGGTGTTTTATCATAGCAACAGAAAGTCAACAAATCCAGCTATGACTGCCATTATTATTCTTCAGAAATAAGCTTATAAATGATTAATTTAAACCCCAAAGTGGAGATACGGGTCACACAGCAATGATGAGGAACACAGAAGTAAGGAGGGGGATTTTTCCAGAAGAAAAGTGGGAAATGTGTTGCTGGCAGGCAGGACAGCAGATCTGAAAGAAGGCCCTGAAGGGAAGGCACTGTAATGAGAAATGCAGAAATGCAGGGCACATCCTGACAAACAGGGCAGGGGAGGTGGTGGCCATCTTCCAAAGGCTCTCTGAGAACTTGATAGAGAGTTTGAAGGAGCCACTGAAGGACTCTCTGCATGCTGACAGCACACTGGTAGATGCTTTCTTTCCTGTGCTTGTTAGATTGCCTGCAAATGCCTGGAAGAGATCAGAAATGGGAACCTGATGGGGCCAACTGAGGAAGATATGGGGTCCTTTCCAACCCTGAATCCTGGGAAAACCTGGGCAGATGGAAGGACAATTAGGGGAGAAGGGAAGAAAAAGAAACCTTGGTTCCCACTGAGAGTGGCAGTGTGGGATGGGCGTGGGTGAGGCTGAAAGTACTTTAAGTTCCTACTGTGGGCAATTTGGGACTTTCTCACTCTGAAAATGACTAGAATTCATAATATGCACGTATGAAGTTGTCAAATAAAAGAACTGAGGGAGCACTAATGACATGCCTTGGATGGTAGAGAACTAGTCTAAGCAGTACTCGAAGGAATAGCTTAAGTCACATCATGACCACCATCTCTAGACCCCCTTTAAGCAACATCCCAGGTGAGGTTCTTTGAATACAAGACCTATGTCTTCAACTATGTAATAGTATCTCAGGAGCTGGTAAGCCATTCAGACTTCAGTCTGAAGAATTTAGACACATGGCTTAAGCCTTTCCGTATTTTGCAATAAAGAGTTATGGATATAATCTTTGGAATGTCCACTTAATACCTCTAGCGTAAGCCTAAATCCATAGCCATAGCATCCCAGTTGTGCTATTCTTCATGTCTGACCAGGCCAATGAAAGCTATGCACCAGCAGCTTTAGTTTATCTGAAATCCAAGAGAATAGTGCATCATGGTTTTTTACTCATTGTGGATGAATCGGAGCACATACCTAAGCTGGTACATCATTTGACTTAATTTTGTGAATGTCCTTAAAGTTTTCTACTTCTAAAACATGTTCAAGTGTTTCTAAAAGCAAGCATAGAGATAGATGGATGTTCTGAGAGAAAATAAAATCCTGAATGAGTGCAACTAGAATATGTTAGATACATGGATGAGGAAGGAACTAATCAAGAACTGCATACAGATTCTGTTATGGATTTGGAAAGGAAACACCAGAGACCACTGTCTGTCCTAAGGTAGCTCCAAAAAGGACTTCAAGGGTCCTGACCCATTCCTCTCACCACTGTGGCACAAGTGCTGTGTCTGGTCTGATTTACCCTTAGCCTTGTACCACAGAAATCCCTGGCGTGTTTCAAGAGAACACAACTTTGACAAGATTGTGGTCTGAGAACTATTCTAACCTGGCCACTTAGCCAACATCCCTAAGCACTGCAAGGACCCCAGCAAGTGCTTAAAAAGGATGAAGCAGAGAGCTTTGGCTCCATCTAACACACACACACACACACACACACACACACACACACACACACTCTAAGTAGAACCTCAGACTCTAAGCTTGTTATATCTGAATATGCTTGATTCTAGAATCCAGCTCAGAATGATCCAAGAGCCCCAAAGGGAATGTTGTGCTGGGGTATCTTGAAAGCACAACCAAGAACAGATATACGTTTAAATAAAAGCCAAGATAAGACTTGGCATTACAGCAACATACAGTCTTTCTACATGTGGGATGCATATCAAAGCCTCAGAGTACACTGTAAACCACTCATCTTACCGGCTACATCTACATATGCCTATATTCCTACACACAGTCATAATATGATTTATAAACTAGGTGGCAAGAGATATAGAACAATAATTAACAGTAAAGCACCTCAGTTACAACATTTTGGTATAGTAAAATCTATATGCATATAGTCTCTGTCTTGAAAGAGTTCACACAAATATTACTGTTTGCAAACCATGGTTGGCCATGAGTCACTAAAGCCAGGAAAAGCAGAACATCAGAGGGAACCGTCTCTGATCCAGAGCCCCAGAGTCATGAAGGAGAATCTATTTCTGACAGTCCTAGAGTCTGGGAGTTCAGTGTTGTTTTGCAGAATTTTGTCCAGGGCCTTCTTGCTGTGCATCTCACAGGGGTTGGGGACGGAAGGTGTGAGTGGGATTCATAATGATACCAAGGTCCCCACAGGTGATAGTAACACAGATTCTCCCCTTTTCATGGTTGGGGATTCTGCACATGTGTATAATGTATATTTTAAATTTTATTTTTGGATATTTACTTTATATACATTTCAAATATTTTTCCCTTTGGAAACTTCCTATTCTATTCTCCCTCCATAAGGGTGCTCTTCCCCCCCCTTCCCTCCCTAGCATTCCCCTACATTGGAGCATCTAACACCCTCAGAGCCAAGGGCCTCTCCCGCCACTGATGGCCAAAAAGGCACTCCTCTGCCACATATGTGGCCAGCACCATGGGTCCCTGAATGTGTATTATTTGGTTGGTGGTCCAGTCTCTGGGAGCTCCGGGGTACCTGTCCAGTTGACAGTGGTTGTTCCCTCCATGAGGCTGCAAACCCCCTCAGCTCCTTCAGTCCCTTCCTCAACTCCTCCATCTGAAGCCCCATGCTCAATCCAATAGTTGGCTGCGAGCATCTGTCTCTGTCTTTGTCAGGCTCTGCCTCTTCTCAGGAGACAGCTTATCATGCTTCCATTAGCCTCTTACAGCCAGGTCACTGAAGAAAACTGACTCTTTCTCTTCCTTAACAGCCAACAGTTGTCAGTATCTGCTCAGCCTGGACTAGCTCATCACCAGCTCTTACCCCCATGCTAGGGTTCTAGCTGGACTAATCTCGTACAGGTCAATTTTCATGAAGTCAAAATCTCCATGAATTCATGTGTACAATGGAATTCATGTCTAACAAATGCTGTTTAGGTGAAAATGTTCATTACCTTTGGCTCTAATAGTCTTTCTGCCTCCTAATAAGACTCAGGGACAATCTCACATTTTAAGCCACCACCTATAAACACTGTTCCAAAGTCAATTAAAATCTAACATGTGTTCTGGAGTGAAGTTGACAAACACAGGCTCTCCTGGGCCACTTGTGGTGGTGTAAGCTATTGTCTAAATAAAAGACTTGGGTTATAAATGCACACAACTTTAAAAAACTATAGGGGAAGAAATGAAAGCAGTCGTTTTTTGGTGCAGCTAGCTGTGACGACAAACTCTTATGGCTGCTTGTAGAGAATGCCCAGAATGGTAGTTATAATATTTCACTTATACAGAATGTTGTGTTCTTCCTTCAATCTAACCAGCTGCCATTAGTCACATGTCCATCTTTTTTCTGTGAGAAAGCATCTTTGTCATAATCAGCCTGGATTTCAACAGGGCCTCCTCTTCTTGACTCAGGTCATCAGTAGTCAGGAGATATAAAAGTTTCCATATGTGCACACAGGAACTATGGATGACTAGCAATGAACGTGAGTCCTAGAGAGAGGGCTGCTCCTCTGATCCAGTGTGCACAGAGCCCAAGTGAAACATAGAGAGTCAGTCACCTAGATGGCTATCAGTCAGTCCATTGCCAGCAGAGCAGCTTCCTGGTACTTCAATCGCCATGGAAAGGTGACTTTTGCTTTTGTCTTCCCTGCTGACAGATAAGGATTTTGTTCAGCTAACCTCACTTCCATGTGTTCATTTTCTGTGTAATTGAGTTGGAATTTGACACCAGCTCCTGATTTGAAAGCCTTTCTTCAATCACTTTAAAAATGTTTAAGCATCCAAAGTTACTTCTGTCTATGATGAAATTACTTCAACACACGACCTCACAATCATTTCTCCTCTTACCTTTGATACTTCATCAGCCACTGATCATATTAGAAAATGATATTAGGAATGGCAGAGCAATTTAAAAAATAACTCATTCTCCTGTGTTAGGTGTTTTATAATAAGCACAAAGCCTTGCCTAAGCAATTCTTTGCATTAATCAGGTGATAGGCATATTTGCTGTAATCTCACAGCACAGCAGGACTGACCACTGGGTATGGCTGCCACCTCAAATGTCCAATTAAATGCAAAAGAGCAAGAGCTGATGTCAGCCAGTGCTCTCTCCCACTTCTTAGAGCAGAGCCAGAGTGCTGCGTAGCTATTTGGAGAGCACACTTCTCCACCTTATCGTAAAAAATGTAATTTCACCATCTCAAAATGTTGCTAGACTTGAAAGTCATCTACAACAGCTGTGTTTACACTGCATGGAAATTTAGTAAATAACAGGCATTTTCATCTCAAAGCAATGAGAGGGAACCAATTGTGTCCTGGTAGTGGACAGATATGTTGACCTAAAGGAAGAGTGTGTCTCCTGATAGTCCAGCAGGTGAACAGGGTGGCCATGCATTAAAATAACAAGGTGGACAGAGAAGGTTCTGTAGGAGCTAAGCGCACTGCCTTGCAGCAAACATGTATTGGCATCCATTAGGGAAGCAGTGTAACATGGTTAATTGTGAGAAATACTATAAGCTTGGTACTTTCTTGAGGCACTGTTGTTATTTACACCAGGCCTTTTTTTGGTGTGTTTATACCTGACTAGGGGCTTATAGGGTTCTCTGCTAATAAATGTTACTTTGGTCTTTGAAGAATGCACCATATTGGAACAGTCTTTATTCATTGTAAAAATTTCCACAGGAGTTAAATCACAAAGTCCTTATTTGTTTATGGCTTAACACCATGCTGCTGTGTTGAGTAACACACCAAATGTCACACATTAAGACACTCTCAGGGTGTTCTCTCCATTTATGTCTGATAATAACTGAATGGTTTTCGCTGCAGGAAGTGTTGCGTTCTGTCTTCAGTTAAGCAGAGTTCAGACAGTGTGTGTGTCTTACACCTTAGCATGAACCAGATCACTGTATCTGGTTTTAACTGGAAGATCATCAAACATGTCTTATCTAGTACACAATATTTGTTTTTAAGTAATTTCTGAAGAAGATTTGAGTTTTGAGAGTGAAACAAAAAAACAAACGTTTCTAAGTAAGCTCTAAAATGTTCCAGGAATAATTTCAACCTGTCTTCTTGGGAAATTGCTCACACTATACATTTGTAGAAGACTGGGAAGTATTCTATTTGTCCATCTAGGATGCTGACAATGACACATGGACTTGTTAACAGGTGTGCAGGACACATTTTGTACAAAAGCACATTTTACACCCTGAATGGCAAGCATGGAATCCATGGGCACCTTTGTGTTTCCTTCATTTAGGCAAATCACTCCTTAGCTTCTGATGTTCTTGGTATGTAGGGCTCTGTAGACATCCTCCCCTGTAAAAGAGTAATTCCATTTCCCTCCTAAATGTCATCTTTGAGTTTGCGTTGCTCACTCCTGGTAAATTCTGGAAGTTCCCTAATTTTTTTTTTTTAATTGAAAATCGATCATCTCTCATACAATATATCTGGAAGACAGTTTCTCCTCCCTCCACACCTCTCCTCCCACCTCCCCTTCATCTAGGTTCACCCCCTTTCTGTTTCCCTTCAGAAAAGAGCATGTCTCCTTTTCCTCTGCCACTTATCTGTGACATTTCACTGTATTGTTTGATTATATGTCCATTCTAGAAATAACTACTGAAGTGGTGAAAGATGCATTGTGTCACATTAGAGTGACATGGTAGGAAACGTGAGAGAGGGGACTGTGAACTGTGGAAACAGCTAGTTTCTAAACTGCTGAGGATATTTTGATTACAGAATATAGATCCAGAATATGTGTATGTATGAGTCCTAAGTGGATGAAAGGACCACCTTTATGAGGGACTCCATGTAAATTTTGCATTTTTCTTTCAGAACCACACACTGTTCTTTCCTGTTTACTGAGATATCACTCTTCTTTTGCTTCTTCCCCCCACCCCCAAGCTCTTATTCTAGAGTCCACAGCTCCAGGCATCTGTGAGGCACTCTAGCCAGCCCCACATGACCCGTGGCTAGAGATGGAAGAAGAACTCTAACACCAGTCTCACCAAGGCCAGGCGGCAGAAGAAAGCACCTAGCTGTACAGGAGGGGGCCACTGGTCTTCCAGCAAATTTCCCATCTGGCTTTGGTGTCTCTCTCGGAGTGGAGAAGCAGCATTGACTCCAGTCATTTCTGGTTCCAGCTTTCTATCTTTACTCATGTCTTCTCTCCTTCCTCCTTTTGCTTCCTTCCTAATACCTCATTTCTATTCTCCCTGATCCCTGTCCTCTCCTCCCCCTCCCTTCACCAAGTGTGAATTAAGGTCTTACACTGCTAGACAAATGCATCATGGGAATGAAGCACAAAGTGTGCAGAGGTTCCCTTCCCTGAGGTCATCTGTCTGCTGTGGGTAAGGCACCACCACTTCTAAGTAGTGTCTACTACTGGGATCAGAGGCCATGGTAGACTGTACATCTACTTTGTAAAGCACCTCCGCTCTCTCTGTACAGTGGGCATAGGTAGGGATAAAGAGAAAGATGCTAACATTCAGTTAACTACAGTGTCTGGAAGCCTTGTTCCTCATCTCTTTGTGTCTTTTCCAAGACAATATGATTGGCTTCAGGATGATAATAACTGCATCACAGGCTTCTCTTTGTGTGTATTTGTTTTGTCTTCTTTTCAGTACTTTACTGTTTTTTTGGTGGTGGTGGTAGTGTTTGTTGTGGTGGTGGTGGATTTTTGTTTGTTTGTTTTGTGTTTGCTTTTTTTTTTTTTTTTTAAAGAAATGTTCTTCCATACCCTGTGAGTTTGAAGGCAGCCTGATATACATAATGCATTTCAGGCCACTCAGGGATACATAAAGAAAACCAGTATCAAAAAAGAAAAAAAGAAATACAGAGAGGGAGGGCAGGCACAACGACAGTGGGAATAATTGTGGGCCTGGGGAGTAGATCAGTAGATAAGGAGGAGGAATACAGCTACAGAAGACCTGAGTTTTATTCCCAGGTTTGGTCAAGGAAAGGTGAATCAAAGTGAAAATAATGATCCAATCAAAATATCCTAGCAGGTGGTGTCATCCTGGACAGTGTGTAAGGGCTGTTTTCTCTTCTCTGCTGCAACACACCTGATATGTTTATTACCCCAAACACTGCACCTTCATTTCTGCAAACCTTGAACCCTGATCTCTAGTTCTCCATCTCTCTGAGACCTCATGTTCTTTGTAACCTCTGGTTCCTATCTGCTGTTAGAGTGAGATTCTTCCTAGGTGTCCTCCTTCTTGCCCTAGGAATCCTCCAAGGACACGTCTATAATCTCTACTCCTTCTAGAATGTCCTCCTATTCTTGTATCTGGGAGCCTTGGATCATTTATCAGTTCTGCATTGTGTGTCCTGGGTAGGCGTAGACTGGGAATTCACATCACAGCAGCACTCAGTGTCATCCTCCTGCCAGTTTATGCTCTGAAAGTGTCCATGCTGCTTTGGCGGCTCAGCATCTGACATCCTATTGTATGCTCTGTTCCTGCTCAGCTTCGTGGACCTTTCTTGCTCAGCTCACTACACTGCTGTGAACCAAGGCAGGGAAGGATGTCAACAGCCATTCAGAAACACATGCAGAAGTTCTACCAAAGGGAAGGCTGATGGATGCCTTTCTGTGAAATAACTGTTAATCCATAAGGATCGCCTTCCCTGTCTGTAGGGTATGTCTCCGGAACAAAGATCTAGGGAGATAGAAGACATCATAGTTTGTTTCACAATTAAAAGGATCCGGTTGGTTGATAACTTTTCCTATTGTCCTAGACAATTGAAATGGAAAAAAGTAGAGGTTATTGCAGTTAAGTTTTGGATGGGAAAAGAATAAAAAATATTGTAAAGAGCCAATATTGGAGGTTTTTCTAAGTTAGTTTCTAAGAGTCTGAGATCTGATCCTGAGGAATTCATTCTTAGATGAAATAGTCATTAGTGTCCAAAAGGTATCTCCCTTTACATTTTATATATTTTATTGCAATGGATTGGCCAGGCATGCATTGTGATATTAGTTTCTGCAATTTTGACTCTTTTAGCAGAATGCATTTGTAAGACTCAGATCCCAGCATTGATTATCAACAGACAAAATACAACTCAGAGATTAGAACTCTGATTCACAGTTTAACTGTCATGAGGATGCTGTGTGTGTGTGTGTGTGTGTGTGTGTGTGTGTGTGTGTGTGTGTGTGTGTGTGTATTGGGGGGGTCTCTTCACCAATCCCTTCTAAATGCATTTGTTGCCATTTGGTTCATCGAAGGCAGGCAGAGCTACAGTCCTATCAGTCCCATCTCTGAAAACACAATAAATAGTATCCGGCATTCATTATGTTATAAAATTAAATGGTTTTGACACAATAAAAAGGTCGAAGTTATTGTAAGTCTTAAATCATCCTTGGAAAATATAGGAAATATTATTTTAATGTATACAAAATAATACAATGTATTTATCAGTATGAGCAATATTCTCACAGTCTATATCGAGCTACTTTATCATCAAGATAAACTTAAATTGAGATGACTTGTGAAAATTTGAGTTTCTCTTATTGATCTCTATTCATTTTTATTCCCTATATTCTAATTAATTTCATAGTATCCAGTTTGAAGCCTTCAAATATAAACTAATTAAAATGAAACATGAGGATCAGTACCATAAAATTTTATAATGAAAAAAAATTCTCCCCATTCTTTCCTGATAATTACCTTTCTTGCAAACCCCTATTTTAAAAATCTATTTAATTTCATCCTCAAACACAATGAATTACTTGAGATTTTTTTCCAGTTCTTCCTGAATCCATCCATTTAGCATAAGAACAGGCCAGTCTCCTTGCAGCAAGTCTGAGTTAGCAGCAAAGGTTGGTCTCTCATTAGCATGCCTTATTATCATTAAAATTAAACCAAATATCTTCTCTCAGCTAGCCAGAAGGGAGGCAACACTGAGGAATAATTAAAGATGTCTCTACCTAGACAAGATTAGGCTAATGCTATTAAACAGAAGAGATGATGTAACCTATTATGGAACCTGTCACAGCTGAAAAAAATTTTTCTTCCACGTTTTCAAAATTCTTTCATAGTAATGGGCATGTAACAGGTATAGGATATGTTGCCAAAGGGCAACATAGTGTGACCACACAGGTTGCCTAGGTCAACAAAGTGTCATGTCTCCTTGATTTGCAGACATACTTTGAGTGTGGCTGTAGAGATGCAGTTTTACCCAGTGCTTGGCAGAAATCGCCCCATGTTGTATCTCCACTACAAAAGCAATGTCCATACATGGGGCCATATTATTCATAGCTTTCTTTTAGTGAGTCCTTTACTGTCTTAAACCTTAAGTACTACAAAGCGTCAGTCATCATCCTGGACACAAGCACACCTTCCAATAGACATCAGAGGGATGGTTACATAAGTTACTCTGCAGAGGCTTCAAAGTCCCTGGACCTGTGAGAGAGAGAGGATGCTAGCAAGGTGATGCCACAGATGTCTGAGGAAATGTATTTGTCTGTATGCACCTTTAGAATTAGCATCTTCCCAATTATTGTAAATTAAGAGATTTTATTTGTTCATTTTCCAATTCATTTGAGTTCATGTTTGCTGATGTACAATGGTACCAGTGCACAGTATTGTGCCACGGTGATAGTGTGTTCTACCTGGCTTATTCGTATAAAGG
Source organism: Uromys caudimaculatus (assembly GCA_028551405.1). Taxonomy (NCBI): domain Eukaryota; kingdom Metazoa; phylum Chordata; class Mammalia; order Rodentia; family Muridae; genus Uromys; species Uromys caudimaculatus. The sequence goes on along the minus strand of CM052719.1, from coordinate 10,696,236 downwards.
CACTGGGAACTGGATACCCATCAATGCTATTCAAGTGACTATCCAGTCATAATATAGAAAGGTGGTCTCTTTCCTCCACAGTGATGAGTGTGGTGTTGCTGCTAACAGATCAAGCCTTTGATAAAATCTAGAGGGTGAGAGCCATCAGTGTATTTGTGAATGTTTTCAAATTACAGATCACAAGGTCTGTTCAATTGCTCATCTTTCGACTTTTGACAGAATTTTCCATACACAGCTTTTGTATGTATTTTATATATTTTCTAAGAAAATAATGCTGTCAAAATCTTTCTTTCTGAGATGTTTTTGTTGGCAAGTTTTGTCTATTTGCTGAGTCCTGTTTGTGTTCCCTGTGTCTGTGTATGGCCATTGGTGATTCTGGTTTGGTTTTCAGCAAGAAGTCTTAAAGACTGCATTGAATCCATACTGAAGATAACTATGACTTCACCGTGCAGGATTCAAAAGAATTTAAAAGCCTGACATAAGGAAAGAAGATAAAATTTAAAGTCCTTATTATGGATAATTCATTATGGCAGGGAACCTTTCTTTTACACGTGTACATAACAGGTTGTGCTGAGCTCCTCTTGGCTCTAGGATGTTGTGTGTACATTCATATGATGTAGTGCTTCTTACCTTGGCTGCCCTTCATACCCAGCTGCTCTCCAGTCTGTAAATAAACATCTATAGTTTGAATAATGGCTTGGAAGGCATGATTTTGTCCTCTTTAATGAGATAAAAAAATTTAAATTATTTAAGTCTTCTTTTCCTTATCACCAGAAAATTTTCTAAACTTACTACATTTATTCCTGGACATATTAATAATTCAAACTCACTCCTCTGTATGGAATATGTTTCTAGTCTCTAGAATGTTGTTGAATGTTTTCTAGGCTTTTTCCAAAATTCTGGGTTATGAGAACTATACTTTTTATCATCTAGATGTCTAGAAGTATTGACAGGATTCATAGTATCTTCCAATTAAAGATTTAAAGGGCTGGAAAAATTTCAGACACAAGAGGTAGTAGCAAGTAACATATGTTATTTCAGGTAAAGAAGCTTACAGCATGTATAAGCCCACATATGAACATACATGCACACACATGTGCACAAGTGCACATGTCAACATGCATGTGTGCACAAGCATACACATTTACATATAACTATGCAAGCACATTGCTATCACATACTTTGTACATACACACATCCATCTATACGTGTGCACAAGCACACAAATCAACACACATGGATGTACAGGCATGTCTTAGACAGGGTTTCTATTCCTGCACAAACATCATGACCAAGAACAAGTTGGGGAGGAAAGGGTTTATTAGGCTTACACTTCCATGCTGCTGTTCATCACAAAAGGAAATCAGGACTGGAACTCAGGCAGGTCAGCGATCAGGAGCTGATGCAGAGGCCATGGAAGAATGCTGCTTACTGGCTTGCTTGCTTTCTCCTGGCTTGCTCAGCTTGCTTTCTTATAGAACCTAACACTACCAGCTCAGGGATGGTACGACTCACAAGAGGCCCTCCCCCCTTGATCACTAATTGAGAAAATGTATTACCTCTGGATCTCATGGAGGCATTTTCTCAACTGAAACCCCTTTCTCTGTGATAACTTCAGCTTGTGTCAAGTTGACACACAAAACCAGTACAACACACGAGAATATGTAGACACAATGCACAAGCATATAACAGTGCACACATTGGCAGTGTTCACAAGTTCAGACAGTGTATGCACAAACATGCATATGTGTGCATACATTCATGTACAATCTCACGTGTACATGCACATACATTTACACAAATGTACCACACGTGCATAAGCACATATATGCACACATAAACACAGGCACATGTAGCAAAGCACATAAAAAGCTTCTTGGAAGAATGGAGGAACCCTAGACCCACATCCTCTTGGCGGGTCTGGATTTTGTAAGTGATTTTGATGGCATAGGAAGATCCCCTTCTCCTAATTTTGGGTTGGTTTGCTGTGGAAGGCAGCAGCTTCAGATAAATATGTTTATGGATGTATCAGCCATTCTCCCCTCCCTGGTATTAGACTGAGCAATTTAGATTAAGGAAAGGAAACTGGTCAGTCCACAGCTTGAGGTGAGCATGTTGCGCCTGTCCTTGAACATACCTGACCAACTGAATGGTCAGTCAAAGGGGAGCCCTGATAGCGTGAGAAAAAATTGAAAAAAGAGGGTGATATCACTAACCTTTCTCCGGTCAGGATGGTGAAGAAGCCAGAAGTTTCCATCTTTGTTATCTGTCTGTGGTGCCTTTCTCCATCTGACTGCTGTCAGAGTTCTGTCTAGTCCCAGTCTGCTCCTTTCACTCTGGGTGAAGATGTCTACCTTACCTTCTCCACATGCTTTGTGTTCTTTTTTCTCTTCAGTGTCTTGGTTTTTAAGTGTCTATTTGTCTTGTGACTTAGGCATATTGGTGTCCACAATGGGATTTATAAGAGCATCAATAGTATTGGATTAAAGCCAGCTCTGAGGATCAGTTTTTAAAAGATCTTGTCATTAAATGAAGTCATATCTGAGCCTAAGGGAGATGAGATTTTTTTAGAAAGTGAATTTTAAGGGTCTAGAATTTAGCCAGTTAAATAAGTGACTTGGCTTCTATTTTGTGCAGAAAAAGTGAATGTTACAACAATATTAGGAGCTTGTGAATTCATTAAGCCATAAAGGCCAATCTGGTGTTCTGTGTACATAAAAATTTATAATATAGATAAGAGCCATCTTAATGATCTTAATAATAATCTACCTTTATTAATAGCTCATCTCATTTCAATGATTGAAAAAGTTTATGTAAACATTATCCTCCTTATTAATAAGAAAACATAAGCACTAAAATTTAAGCATGCTGGGTTGGTAAGACTTAAAGACCATGTTGAGGATGGTGCCACAGAGGAAGGCTGTGTGTTGAATGGACCTCAGGACAAACGACATTCTTAAATCAGCAGAGTAACAGTAATGCAAATAGTACTCTTAATTGTCATAGTCATCGGCAGTCCTTATCAATAGCAAATCTCATTGTAGTGATCAAAATCGTGTCAATCCAGTTCTTCTCTTTTATTGATAAGGACATTTAAGTTCTGAACATTTAAGGTCCTTGTCAATGGTTCCATGCCCAGAATAAAAATGAAAAATCTAGATTTTATTCTGTAGAATAACTATGTTTGAAGTTTTTTAAAATAAAAAACTGTTGCTCTGTATAATACTGATTATAGAGATAATAATCCTACCAAATGACAGAAACGTGTCCTGCTATGCTTTAAATAATCGTACATGCCACAAAAGCATTTAAATACTGCAATTAATATATAATGGAGAAACAATCCCTAACCATATTACCCCTGCATTTTCTTGGAGTCTGTTATTTATTTGCTGAGCACAGGGCATGTCACAAAGTTTTACTTTACACATATGGCATCTAATGAGTGGTTTCGGTAACAAACTGGTGTCCTGGGAAGACTTAAAAATGGGGATGATGTCTCTGTTGGCTGAATCATGGTGTTTCTGTGTAGCATCCTGGGAGATGAATACTATCATGCTCTGACATGTTACTTCACTGAGTTTCACGAAGTGCATACCAAGTTCACACACCTAATACTGTTCTTTCTCAAACTATTTATTCTTTATTCATTTTCCATTTATAATTGTATTAACTCTTTGAGAATTTAATACAGTGTATTTGATTATATGTAGCATCAGACCCCAATTCCTTTCAGATAGACACTCCCCCACTCAGTCAACCCCATGTCTCTCATTTTCCTTCTTCCAAATCTATCAAATTCTTTAAGTAAATAATTTTCTCAAAGATGTTTCCTAATATTGTTAGTATATGTGTGTGTGTGTGTGTGTGTGTGTGTGTGTGTGTGTGTGTGTGTGTGTGACACAAAGTTGGAAGAGAGTAAGTACGGGATGAATCTGGGAGGATTTTATTATGATAAAAATACATGTTCTGTGTTATGAAACATAAAAATGTAAACATATTATAATAGCTTTTATACATTATCCATATTCTTTGTTTTCATAAATAGATATAATTTCCAAGAATCTCTTTTCCTTTTCCATCCAGTCTTGTGTTAGCCTCAGTAAGACTGGTTAGCTCTTCACTCATGCACACTTGTTTCCTCTTGGTCTAAATCGCTGAGTCTGTTAGTCCTATCTCTGATAATAGCTTTTACTTAAAGATGACAGCAGATGGATCAGGACGGTCCATAACTGTCTGGAATTCTCATCATGACTGTATGGCTTGTTAAACTGAAATATCTATTTGATTTGGGACTAATACCTTAAACATTATTATAATGAATGGTAGGCCATGTTCTCTGTACACTGCAGGGCAAAGGGTCTTATTTATTGTAACTTTACATTGTAAAATTATGTCCAGAAATGTAAAAATACATAATAATGTGTATTATGCTACCTGTATTCTGCTGAAGTTAAAATAAATCAATAGCATTTTGCCTCGTTAAATAGTTATAGTTGCTATGGATAAACATCGTTTTTAGACACAGGACAGATTTATTTTTCACAAAACGCAAAGAAGGTCATTTATATTCTCTTCAGTGCTTTGTGCAATCTGATTTTACCGTCAAAGAATAAACATTGACTTTGCAGAGACTCTTTATAATCTTGGAGTCATACCTGTGAGAAAGGCTACTGCTGCCTCAAAAAGATCTCAGAACAAATCGTAGAGTCATATATAAAGGGCAACAGAGATGCTGTTCACAAGGCCACAGCAATTTGGGAGATCATTAGCCTGTATTCTAAAAGCCTGTTACATTTTCCTTCCCTTTTTTTCATGGCCCAGAGAAGGGATTCTGATGGAAATTGCCTTAATAGTATAATAATTTATTCTCTTTAACAACCACATTGTGAGACTGATTCTGTTTTGTTTCTACAAGAGTCTTTGAATGCAGACTGATATCTGTCTCACCTGACATCTCCAATTTTATTTACCTAGACAACCAATTAGAAAGCACAAATTCTCAAGTGTAATGATGATAATTTGGACTTTGATCACAGATGAAAACTATTAATATAAGAGAAAAAATGATTCCTACAGTTCAAAAAGAGAGAAACAATTTTAGAGTAAAAGGTTTAGTGTAAGAGCTACATAGCGTTAATCATATTTCTCCAAGTATCCTTGAAGATAAACACGACCTTGGGGATAACTGAGACTGAGTTGATGAAATGTTTTGTCTAAAGATGCCTTGCTGGGATGACCAGATTGTTGTGTAGAAGGTTAAATAAGAGTTCCTGTTCTGGGCATAAGAAATGATCACATGGTCAGGCATCTTGGCTCACAGAGCTCTGTACAGATCCAGAGCCTCCATCCATCATAGATCAAACCCCTTCCATCTCCCAGCCATGAATATCCATATACACTGTCATGTGTTCAACCTTACATAGAGTGTTCTGATGGTCCATCCCAGGTCAGCTGCCTGGAAGCCCATCGTGCTTACAGAGTTCAGATCAGCTCTCTTCTAGCATGTCAGAAACCATACTTCTGGGAAGTATGTCTACAATTCTGGAGAAAAGTTCAGAAGCCCACAATGAGCAAGATCAGGGCCACAATTTTACAGCTGGTAGAGGCACTTATCATCAAAAGATAGGCTCAGAAAATCTAAGAAATTAATTTACCCATTCATCTTCCATAGTGACTTCTACTACAGACTATCAACACTCTGTGATAAGATTATTCATGTTTTATAGCATATGACTACATATGTCATTCATGAAATTATTATAAGTATAGTAATGAGCAAGTAAATATAAGTAAGTATAGTATAAGTGAGTATAACTTAGAAAAAATACAAGCCCTGCTTTAAGTTAATGTATAAGATACTCCAGTGTGTGCTTACCTCCTCCTGAATGCCACTGGTGTTATAATGAATGACCACAACAGTTACGTAACAGCCACATAGATAGGATACAAATAAAATGATGAGGTGAGAAACAAGCATGACTTTACAGGCTAAGAAAGATTACCTTAAAGACAATAGATTGAGAAGCCAGAGAGCAAAAGAGACCAGTGGTTGAGTTACCTGAGAACAACACGGCTTTGTCCTGAAGAAACTGCTAAAGGTTCAGGAGTTGACAGACCCAGAGACTTGAGAAGTGGGCCAGAGGTGACACAGAATAAGAAGCTTGAATTTTTATCTTTTTTCACAAAGAGTTGCTGTTAATTCCATCACACACTACTGACTGTCAGTCTTGCTCTACAGTCAGAGGAAGAAAGGTAGGGTTATGCTTTGGGTCCTATGAAAGTCATTGTCCAGTAGTTGGTCCCACACATGTGTACATACAGTTAACACAAAGTGGACTCAGTAGGTTAACAAAAACGAGAGCACATAAATTGTAAGAAAAATGGTAGAGAAATAGAAAAGGAAATGGGAAGTAATTTGATTAAAACACAATTTATGAATGAATGGGACTTCTCAATAAAAACAAACAAAAATCCATTAACCCTGAAGGAGAAGACCTCAGCACAATTGTAAATATAGTAGAGCAAACATAAGAAATTAATAATAATTTACATTAAATGGAATCCCCTAGCCTTACAAGCTTAAAGACTACATATACCTTCATGTAGGAAGATGTGTAACAGATGCCAATAAAGAAATGAGGACAGGCCAAGATCTGCTTCAGTGGAAAGATGCTTGCCTCATAAAGGCATCTCTAGCATTACCATGTGAAATAAGACCTTCACTGAAGTGAGCCAGCTCACCTCTCACAGTGACATTGACAGCTCCTATCATCTCCACAAATAGACGAGACGGCCATGAAAATTGTCGATAAAAGAGATACTAAACCCAACATAATCATGGAGAGTAAACTATGAAAAAGGTAAAATAACTGAATCCAAATGCATAACTGTCATTTTGAGAATGAATCTGATCTATCTATAAAGGGAAAACAGAAGACTATACAGGGGGCTGGAGAGATGGCTCAGCAATTAAGAGCTTTGATTGCTCTTCCAGAGGTCCTGAGTTCAATTCCCAACAATCACATGGTGGCTCACAACCATCTGTAATAGGATCTGATGCCCTCTTCGGGTGTGTCTGAAGACAGCAACACTGTACTCATAAAAATAAATAAAATAAATCTTAAAAAAAAAAAAAAAAAGGACTATACAAAAGAGAAATGTGGCCTAGATGATAATAAATTAAAATTTAGACTCCTCAAGGATATGACTAGAAGATAAAGCTGAGGAAACACAGAAGAAAAATTAAGGAAATATTAATTAAAACTTCCAGAATGCTAAACAGGTGTTTTCCGACTGAAAGAGCCCTGTGAGAAGTCTGACTAATGGTGGAAAATGGCCTTGTATAGAAAATCACATTAGAAAATATCAGAACATTTGTCAAAAAAAGCTAAACAAATAAAATTAAAAGATATTAAAATAGAAATTAAATTTCACATATTGTTACAATCAGGAAACTATTTTCTTTTAATACTTTATCTTCAAACTTCGTGCTTATCTCCACGGTCTTTTCTCAGAAAGTCAAACAGGAGAGGTGGATCCACAGGGGCTAGGAAACTGCAAAGCGTCCAAGGGGAAGAATGAAATTCCCAGACTTATAGCTCACACACGTCAATAGTGAATATGGAGAAGTCTTTTGTGGAGTAGAACAGAACACTTCTGATGCTTCTGGGTTCTCCCTGAAGACTGAACAGAAAACTGAGGAGTTTGAACACAGGAAGATAAGTTCTAGAGAAGAGGAGGAGTCAGGGGAATGGGTCAGTGCTGAGTAGACAGGAAGCAAGGGAAGCAGCACAGCCAACACCAACTTACTCAGAATAGAGAGAGTTCATGACCCAGAGCACACAATTAGACCTTACATCAATGAGCAATAGTATGAGTCTTAGAGTAGATTCAGGCTACACTCTGATAGAAGCACAAAGATGTTAGCATGTTTATCTTGTACTTGGTGGCTAATAACCACTTATAGGAGAGTGCATACATTGTTTGTCTTTATGGGTCTTGGTTACCTTACTCAGGAAGATGTTTTTCTAGTTCCATCCATTTGACCAAAAGGTCATGATATTATTTTTTTTAATAGCTGAGTAATAATCTATTGTGAATACGTACCACATTTTCTTTATCTATTCTTTGGTTGAGGGACACTTAGTTTGTTTCCACTTTCTGGCTATTACAAATAAATCTGGTATGAACACAGTTGAGCAAGTGTCCTTGAAATAGAGTGGGAGCATCCTTTGGGTATATGCTCAGGAGTGTCTGGGTCTTGATTCCTAATTTTCTGAGAAACTACCATATTTGATCACCAAAATGGCTGTACAATTTTGCATTCCCACCAGCAATGGAGGCGTGTTCCCCTTGCTCCACATCCTCCTTCACCAGCATGAACTGTCACTTGTATTTTTGATCTTAGCCATTCTGACAGGTGTCAGATTGAATCTCAGAATCATTTTGATTTGTATTTTCATGATGTCTAAGAATGTTGAACATTTCTTTTAGTGCTTCTTGACCATTGGAGATTCCTCTGTTGAGAATTCTCTGCTTAGACCTTAACCCTATTTTTAAAATTGGATTATTTGGTCCATTGATATCTAGTTTCTTGAATTCTTTATGTATTTTGGATATTAGCCATCTGTCAGATGTAAGATTGGTGAAGACATTTTCCTATTCTGTATGCTGCCATTTTGTCCTATCGGTAGTGTCCTTTGTCTTACAGAAGCTTTTCAGTTTCATGAGGTCCCATTTATTAATTGTTGATCTTAATGCCTGAGCTGTTGGTGTTCTGTTCAGGAAGTTGTCTCCGGGGTCAATGCAATCAAGGTTATTTCCCACTTTCTCTTCTATCATGTTTAGTGTATCTGATTTTATGTTGAGATCTTTGATCCAGTTGGACTTGAGTTTTGTTCAACATGAGAGCTAGGGATTTATTGCATTCTTCAACATGCCAACATCCAGTTAGCCAAGCACTATTTGTTGCTTTGCTTTTTCCATTGTATAATTTTGGCTTCTTTCACGATAATCACATGTCCATGGGTATATGGATTTATGGCTAGACTTTGACTTGATTCTGTTTATCAGCGTCTCTATTTTTATGCCAGTACCATGTAGTTGTTATTACTATATTTTAGTATGGCTTGAAATCAGGGATAGTGATACCTACAGAAGTTCTTTTATTGTACAAGATTGTTTTGGCTATTCTATTGTTGTTGCTGCTGCTGCTGTTGTTGTTTTGCTTCACCATATGAAGTTTAACACTGTTCAATCAAGGTCTATAAAAATTGTGTTGGAATTTTGACGGTAATTGAATTGAATTTGTAGATTGCTTTAAGTAAAATGAACATTTTTATTATGTTAATCCTACCTCTCCTTGAGCATGGGAGATCTCTCTATCTTCAGATATTTTCTAAAGTTTCTTTTTTCAGAGACCTGAAGTTCTTGCATTATAAGTCTTTGACTTGCTTGGTTAGAATTACACCAAGATCTTTTATATTATTTGTGGTTATTGTGAAGGGTGTTGTTTTTCTGATTTCTTTTTCAGTCTGTTTATCATGTGTTTAAAGAAGGGGAAAGTTTCTGATGTTTTTTGAGTTAATCTTGAGTTAATTGTGAAGTTAAGCCACTTTACTGAAGGTGGTTATCAGCTGTAGGAGTTGACTGGTAGAATTTTAGGGGTTGCCTATGTATATTGTCATATCATCTACAAGTAGCTATACCTTGACTTCTTCCTTTCTAATTTGTATCTCCTTGATCTCCTTTAGTTGTTTTATTGTTCTAGCTAGATCTTCAAGTGATATATTAAATAGATATCAAGAGACTGGACAACCTTGTCTTGTTCCTGATTTTAGAGAAAGTGCTTTGAATTTCTCTTCATTTAATAGGATGTTAACTATCAACTTGCTGTATATTGTCTTTATTATGTTAAGTGTGTCCCTTGTATCCGTGATCTCTCCAAGACATTTATCATGAAGGAATTAGATTTTGTCAAAGGCCTTTACAACATCTAAAGAAATGATCATGTGTTTTTGGTTTTTGGGTTTTTTAAAGTTTGTTTATATAGAGGAATAAATTCACAGATTTTCATATGTTGAACCACATCTGCATCACTGGGATACAACATACTTGATCATGGGTAAATGATCTTTTGATGTGTTCTTGGATTCAATTTGTAAGTACTCTATTGAGTATTCTTGTATCAATATTCATGGGAGAAACTGTTCTATAATTATCTTTCTTTGCTGAGTCTTTGAGTGGTTTAGGTATCAGGGTAACTTTAGCCTCATAAAATGAACTGGCTCTGTTTCTGCTATTTCTATTTTGTGGAAATAATTTGAGGAGTATTGTTATTAGCTCTTCTTTGAAAGTCTGGTTGAATTCTGCACTAAATCTGTCTGGCTTTGGGCTTTTTTCTTTTTGTGGGAGACTTTTAATGACTTCTATTTTCTTAGGGCTTCTAGGTCTATTTAAATTGTTTATATGATCTTGATTTAAGTTTGGTAAGTTATATCTATCAAGAAATTGTCTATTTCTTATAGATTTTCCAACTTTGTGGAGTACAGGTTTTTGAAGTATGGCCCAAGATCATTTGTATTTTCTCAGTGTCTATTGTTATGGCCCCCTTTCTTTCCTGATTTCGATAATTTGGATATTATCTCCCTGCTGTTTACTTAGTTTGGATATAGGTTTGTCTATCTCGTTGTATTGATTTTCTTGAGGAACCAACTCATTGTTTCATTGGTTCTTTGCATTTTTCCCTTTGTTTAACCATGCTATAATTCATAGTCACAGAGAAGTTAAGTAACAAGGAAGGCTCAAGTGGAAAACACATAAATCTCTCTGGGAAGGGAAAATAGAAGACATTATCATGAGGTAAATGGTGGTGGATGAGGACAGGAACAACAGGGATCAGTGGAGGGGAGGAGAGAGGGAGACAGGACTGTGATAATCAACTGGAATTTTGGGGCATCTCTGGAACAAACTAGAAGCCTAGTGCAATGAAAACACCCAGGAATCTAGAGGGTGACCCTAGCTAAGAATCCTGAAAATGGCAGATACTGAGCCTGAACTGGCAATAACCTATAACCAGGCAAGACTGCCAGTGGACAGATTGGGATATCAACCCAGCCATAAAACTTTCAACCTATAATAATTTGTCCTGCATACAAGATGTGCTGAGGTAAAAGTAGTGCAGAATTGTGGAAGTGGGTAAGCAGTGATTGCCCTGGTCCAGTTTGAGACTCATGTCATGAGAGAGTTCAGCTGTGACACTGCCTGCAGGGCCAGGGCTCAGAGGCTGGATAACCCAGAACCAGAGGTGGAGGGGTGGTACAGAAGGGCAGTGAAGTGATTCCTAATGATATTCTGCTATATTCATAGATTGGTATCTAGCCCGATTGTCATCAGAGAGATTTCATTTAGCAACTGATAGAAACAGATTCATAAATCCATAGCAAGCATTAGGCTGAGCTTGGGGATATCCTGCAGAAGAGGATGAAGAAGGATTTTAGAAGCAGAGGTAACAAGGAAACCACAAGAAAACTCACAGAATCAACTAATCTGAGCTCATAGGGGATCATAGACAATCCTGACCTGACAATCAGGAAGTCTGCATGGTCCTGACCAAAACCTTCTGTATATCTGTCAAAGTTACATAGCTTGGTCTTTTATGGGACTCCTAACAGTGGAACTGGGGCTGTGTCCAACTCTTTTACCTGCATGTAATGCTCCATTGATATCCATGGGATATCAACTTTCTCTTTTCTAAAGAGAAAAGGAGGCAAACTGAGTAGGGCTGGAGAGGAAAAGCAGCAGAAAAGGAAGGAGAGAAAGCTGCAGTCAGGATGTAATGTATGAAAGAAGAATAAATTTAAAATAAAAGAAGTACAGAGACTGGATTCCTGGACCAGCCTGTGTAAGGTGTGTGGTATGGCACTTAGAAGTTAAATCTTCATAGCTATGATACATATCCTGACATAGCTGTGATAAACAAATATCCTGATAATAAGGAAGTTTTTGTGTTGTTTTTTTTTTTTTGCTTGTTTGATTGATTATTTGTTTAATCACATTTTGAGACATGGTCTATCTTGGTAGGGAAGTCAAGGAAGCAAGAGATTGAGTAGTTGGTCACATGGTATTGAAAGTCAGAGAGATAAATGATCATATTTGGTTGCTTCTCGTTTTTCTATATAGATAAGAACCTGAAACCAGTTATGGAGCTACCCTCATTTAGGGTTGTTTTTTTCCACCTGGACCTAATGAACATTCCTCCTAGTCTTGCTTTGACTAGTAAAAGGATTGACCTCACCAAGGCAATCCCCCAAAAGTGTAGCAGGTTTACCTCCTAGTTGATTTCAGATTTTTGTCAGGTTGAAAATCAACACTGACCATCACAGTTTGAAGATGTGAAATGACAGGTGGATATGCACATGGACCCTGCTGATGGAGTGTTAGGAGCCTTCCTGCTGCCATGTCTGTGATCTCTGGGCAGGCAGGTCAGCCCTTTACCTACACGTATTTCAGTTACCAAAAATTCTCTCTTTCAAGGCTATGGCTCTAGGGATGCAAACACAGAGTCAAGAAGTCTCTCTGGGTGAATCAGATAATCAAAGACGTCTCAGGATTTGATCTCAGATTGGATCCTTGATTCTGAGGCCAGGTGGTATGTAAAGATGCAGCCCAAACCAGGGGCTCACACTGAAGCAAGAATAACTGTTACCTAAGGAAAAAAAGATCCTATCTTCAGCAAAAGCTGTCTTCTGGTCATTTGGTAGGGGGCCAGGAGAAGATTCACACGATGTTCAGCTACTGTTCCTGGGATTGTTCCTGATACATACTCAATGTAACACTCTTTTTTTTTTTTTTTT
>CM052719.1:10640445-10682879 GCA_028551405.1 Uromys caudimaculatus | reverse complement strand
ACCAAGATACTTTATATTGTTTGTGACAATTGTGAAAGGTGTCATTTCCCTAATTTCTCTCTCAGCCTGTTTATCCTTTGAGTATAGGAAGGCTACTGATTTGTTTGAGTTAATTTTGTATCCGGCCACTTTGCTGAAGTTGTTGCCATCTTTATCCTGTGCTTTAAGCCAGTTCTCAACAGTAGGATGTGTGCTGTTGCTTTTCTGCTGCGTAGTAATGAGTTTGTGCCGAGACGAATCTGTCCTCTCCAGGTGCCTTTTGTAAGAAGCTTTATTCATGTTTGCAAATCCTCTTGATTTGGCTAAATTCCAAGTAAATCAGTATATAAGATAGGAAAATTTTTCCAGAACTGGGTCTGGGCAGGCTTGGGTCCCACTGTGGTTCTGTTCTTCCCCACTCTGTGGTCATGCATGTATTATTTATCTTCCGTCACACTCATTTTCCATATTGACCACCGCAGTAGGGAATGAGCAAGGGTCCGGGGAGCCATTATCAATGTGGTGGAGGCAATGTACTTGACTACTGTGTATAATACTTACATTGCAGTCCCTCTGGATGCAGATGGAGGCCAGGGAGATGTGCTATGGTGACTCTCCCAGCATCTCCATCATTATTGTCATGTAAAGCTCACCTAAAGAATCTGAAACCTAGTGCTGTGCCTGGAAGATGCAGAAAAGTGGTCTTTGGATTTGAGCCATTGCTTTCCCATGCACAACAGAAACTGCACGAAGAGATGGAAACTCAATTTTCTGATTATTTGGACTTAGCACTGGGTCAATGGAGGAGTTAGAGAAAGGACTGAAGGAGCTGAAGGAGTTTGCAACCCCATGGGAAAAACAACAACAATATCAACCAACCAGACCCCCTAGAGCTCCCAGGGACTAAACCACCAAGCAAAGAATAGACATGGAGGGACCCATGGCTCCAGCAGCATATATAGCAGAGATGGCATTGTCTGACATCAGTAGGAGGAGAAGCCCTTGATCCTATGAAGGCTCAATTCCCCAGTGTAGGGAATGCCAGAGTGGTGAGGTGGGAGTGGATGGGTGGGAGGGGGGCATCCTCATAGAAGCACAGGGATGGAAGAGGGGATTCCAGAGGGCAAACTGGGAAAGATGATAACATTTGAAATGTAAATACATAAAATATCCAATAAAAATGATAGTAATTTTAAAAAAAGAGTTTATGAAGTGAAGATAAACATATAACTAGAACTCGTCCAAGGTGCACACTACTTCCCCTAATTGTTTTCCTGCCAAATGGTTTCATATTCATTGTTTATTTCATAAGTATATAGAAGCTCATGATGAGAATGCATTTCAAAGGAATTCCAGGAATAGACCTAAAGCACACCACCAACAAAATGATACTAAACCTAAAATTCCAACTTCATGATGTAGTGTGGCCCTTGATAGCTCTTTGCAGTGCCCCTCGATGCTGCCTAAGAAGTTTGCCCTTGGCATAAGTCTTAGCATGTGCCTCATCTACACAGTGTGTGTCTGATTTGAGGGCCTACATTGTAGTGATTGTACACTATAACCAGAGAGCTGAGAGTGGATTAAAACACTCGCTTGTGGTCTTTACTTTAATTTTATTACCATCCTTAGCTGAAATTAGGCCCTTAGCTTTTCTATAATGTAGTTTTTAATTGAATTGCTTTTTTTATCCTATGAAAGTATTCTATTATGATCAGCTTGGCAGGATCAGAGCAGCTATAAGCAGACATGTTCAAACTATGGTTCTGTAAATCTTGCGTACTATGGGACTGATCCTACTGGGTACAAAAGAAAACAACACCTAAATATGTAAAGCTAAGCACTTAGAGTCTTGGAACTGAAAGCAACTTCTAAGGACAGTCTTTGTAAAGGTCACCCAACAGCACAGGGCCCCCAGGAACATGGAAGCTGGATTGAGTGTGAACTCAGGCTCTGACCTATTTACTGCTGGGACTATCCCTGTGAGTTCATAAAATCCACTGGAAAGGTTCCTTGATTACTGTCTCTTATCTCATTTTTTCCCTTGTATTCAACAGATCGGTCTAACTCTATGCCCTCTAGTTAGACTGTTCTCATGCAATTTTTTTCTTTAGTTTGTGTATTAAGTGTTCACTATAAGAGTAACTTACTGCAGCAAAAGTCATCCATCCTTGCTTCCCTTTGCAGCACAAGTGACATCTGTTTTCTCCTTCACACCTGACATGCAAACCTCTCATCATGGTTTTTATTAAACATTACCTCAGTTTCCAATCTTGTTGAGCAGGAAGTGGAACATACCCAATGAAATGTCAAGGTTATTAGGCCATGAAAATGTTTAAACACCTAGATATAAGCCACATAATAATTTTTGGAACCTAATCTCTCAAAAACCAATGAGTAAGGTCAGGTTTGCACTTATGATATTTAACCTGTTTCTTAATAAGCACACAGAAGAAATTGTGAGAACCCATTGTGTGGATATAAAAGGTAACATTTAGAAAACAAAGTATAGAATTCTATCAGTGGTCCCTGGGTAGTCGCTGGAGAACATGAAAGAGAAAACGAGTTTTGATTATTTCAGGAAATACAGATAATAAAATTGACAATGATGGTGATGACGATGGTGATATTGTAAGGGTGATGTGTATGTGTGTATGTATTTATATATAAATGTAAGTGTATGTGAGTATATGTGTATGTACATAATACACGTAAGTGCTGCTCTTGCGGGAGTGAATCTGTTGGCGAATAGTTACATTAATTATACATTCTTGGGAGATACCATGTTGTTCTTGCTATGATTAACTATTACAGGCCTGTCTAATCTATGCAGAACAATTTCCAGTGTCTCTACAGATTTGTCAGGAGCCCAAATCCCAAGACCACAGTCAAATGTCATCACTTCCACGGAGCTAAATCGGGTGACAGTGTCAAAGAGTGATAATCCAGGAATGCAGAAATTTATTTGCTGACTACACACCTGTTAATGTTGTCCTGGAATTTGTCAGTTATCTCTAAACTAAATTAGTAAAGCTGGCAGTCAGCAGTCTACTATGCCCTTTAGCAGACCATGTTAAGGACACTGCACTTAGAGCTGAGTCGCTGAGTGGTACCAGGCTGGCTCTAAAGAAAGATGGTTTACTGGCTTTAAAAGAGAAAGACCACCATCTTTTGGACTTTGTGGACCTGTTGAAATTACAGTCTTGCCTTATATTGTCTTGCCATCTATTATAACAATTAGCAGGAAGTAATCAGCAAGCATCCTGAAAAATTGTACCTGTTAAATTTTACAAAGGAAACTTGAGAGGGGCAGATTGAACTCCCCCAGGAAGCAGGACCCCTTGATAAGCTGGCATTTCTCTAGTCACAACCCTCCTGCTGTCACAGTGTTCTCAAAGGACCCATCCATCCTTTGACAGATTTGCTATGTGCCTGGCTCTGGCCAAGGACTTCTCTAAATACATTATGATAGAACAAAGGGGAACATTCTCCAGAAGGGTTAACCTCATGGAGTTACCAATGTCAAGTTTCTTTAATAACAACCTAGAGAAAATATATTGTTTTGTTTTTTATTTTATATAATTTAGCAACAACAACAACAACAATGCCAAGGCTTCCTTTGTCTGATCTTCATTATACTATGTAAATTATGAAATATCTAAATTATGGAAGGGCAAGGAGATTTATTCTAAACTCAAAAGGAGAGAAATAAGTCATTTAATAAAAAAAATCATTTTATGATCTGAGCTTTTTATTTAGTTTTTAAAAAATTATATTTGTTCTTTGACATTTTCATACACCTCTAAATTATGTTCTATTTACTCTCAGTTCTCACCCCTGACAACGCTCACTTGTCCTTAGAAGTCATCTTTAACCAAGACAAAAAAATTAGGGTGCCATTGAAAACTGCAATTGGGAGACTAACATGGAATTGCCCTGTGAATTTTCAAAAATAGAAATCACCAAACTTCTAGCAAGTGGATCCAAGGCAAAGGCTGATGACTGGTACCCAGACTCAGGAGCCCTCCATGCCCTGTCAGTACTGCTGATAGAGACTTCAGCCAGCAATGGTGGAACAGAGGATGGGCGGCGGTGATTATCATTCCTCAGATTCCATTCAAAAGTAGTGTGCTCTGCAGGCAAGCGATTCTCAGTCCACTTGGAACTTACAGACTGCTGTGTCTGGCACCTGCTGTTCTAAGCAAAAGCTTTCGTTTCTCTGAGCCCAGCTTGCTGCTCTCCTTCAGAAAGTGGTTTGATGACTGAGTCATTTGGTTCCCATCATGTTCAAATATTCAAAATCCATTTGGAAAGACAGTGCTGCCCAAAGTGCTCTTGCAGGTCTTCTGTGTTCTGGTGGAATATTTTAAATTACTTTTATGAAAAAGCACTCTTTATTAGACTTCCTATTTTTAGACATATATCCTAGGCTTTGAATTCTATAGCTGCATAACAGGGAACCAAGGGAGGAGTATATCTCTTTACCAATGTCAGAACCACGAAGTATCAGCTGGTCTCAAGATAGAGTATGTACCCACCTGCCCCTTGCACACTTGATCACTGTGATTGGCTGTAGCATTGCTTCAGTCTTCTTGGTCCAGATGACTTTCTTTCCTTGGTCTTGAATATGGAAAGATAAAAATATATACACACATATTAATGCTTTGATATGTAAAGAAAGATACATAGAAAAGCAACTGACTGACACTAAGGTTGACCAGCGACCACGTTAAAGTGACTTATGTATTGGTATAGAAATGACTATAAAAAACCACATAGCTTCCTCTGCCCAGGTTCCAGGCCCTCTCTGGTTTTGTCTTCATTGTTCTGCACTCAGAAGCATGATCTTGGGTGGAACATTTTTCCAGGGAGCTGAGAGTAGTTGGATTTAAGCCCACTGTGATGGCGTTAGCATGTAAGACACCTTCTGCAGCCACATTCTCTTATGATCTGAGGACATGCTAGAAATAGAGAGGCCTTTCTAATGTGATCAAGCACAGACACTCTTGTTCCTATGTTATAGGCTCGTTCTAATCTTACTGACTACTGTACCATGTTTTAAATGCAAGATTTAGTGCCTTATTAATGTACAACCCTGAGCTACTCAGAACAGCAGTATGAAAATTTATTAGGACAAAACGGTTTATTGATGTGAATGATAATTGCATGTGTTTATGTTGTACCCACAGCAATTCGTGTGTGAAGATTGTCATGCTAAATTTTGAAAGCTCAGAAAATGTTAGACACTGTCCACACATATGCATGTCCTTCCAAGACATCTCTTGTAGACTCTCAATTTTACTTCCCCAATATGAAATATAAATGTCACTCTCTCCATTTATATTTAACTGTAATCATAATCTCAAAGATCTTGCTAGTTCTTCTTGGTGGATACCAAACAAGGGTGCCTCAGCTGTTTAATGAGTTGAATAATTTTCTATATTCTCAATTCTATGAAAACCACAGAGTAGACCTTATTGTTTTTTCTATACTGGGCCCCATGTATATGTATAGGTTCTGACCCACACTGAGTTCTCAGTTGAATTTTGGATGTGAAAATGTGAATGGACAGGTGGAGTTGATAAGGTGACATTAGAGATGAGGGGTGTTCCTCATGTTGCTACTTCCTATTAGCAGCCACTGGGATTCCACTCCCATCTAAAAACACAAATGAGGGCAGGTGGTGGTACTACATAGAGATGCAGAGTAGATGAGTAGGAGTCTTCCACGGGAGGAAAATGGGAACCTACAAGTAAGTATAGAGAGCTGGTATACCTGAAATATTGCCTTCCCATTTTAATATTTAATACATTGCTTGGGAGTCTGCCTGCTTAGGTTTCCATCTTCCTCAGAGCTGGGCAAGTGCCTTAGGTTCAAACATAGACCATTTACTGCACACACACGCACACACACACACATACACACACACACACACACACACACACACACACATATATATGGTGTATGTTACACTCTTTTGTCATGTGACCACAGGAAAATGAGAGTTTGTAGAAAGTCAAATTTTGCAGTAAAAGGAGTCCAGATTAACAGTATTGTGTGAGAGGCCTCACTTCTCAGTGTGGTACTTTAGGAAGAATCTGTTCGTTCAGAAATTCTTGTCTTTTGTTCTGAAATGCCCGTTACATTTCAAACACATTGTATTTATTGTAATATAATTAGATTCTATTCAAAGGATGTGAGTGAGATTGTATTGAAATTAGCTTCATTCTGAAGCTGGAAAACACAATATTCTAATTTATGAGCGTTGTCTACAAAATCTGATTAGTGAAAGAAATGGTAATTCAGCCTTTGTTGCCAAGATACTTTATTCAAGAAGAACTTGAAGTGAGCATTTTCTGTGCCTGGACAAAAGTGTCCTGGCTACATAGGAGTCCCTCCTAATCAGCTCTGTGACTTACAAGTTTTCAAAAAATAAAAAAAGAAATAAAAGAAAAAAGAAAATACCTTTTGTGTTTCAAGTGAATATTGCCTTAAATCATGGTGCTTTTCTTTGGAGAGAGCAATTGATAAGCTCTCATAGACAGGGACAACAATTCGTATCGTTGGCATCCACATTGCAGGGAACTCTGTGAAGGCAGACAGTAGATTTTTAATGACTCTGAAAGTAGTGTTGATACTTACGTGAAACTGACAAGTATTTAGAATTATTTTAAAAATATATTGATCTTAGATTGTCTGCTATCTAAAATTCTCAACATTGAAGACTGTATGGTTTAAATTGCTCACTTCTGTGTTCTCACTTGCCATGTCCCAAGGCAGCCAGAACACCTGCATTCATAGGGTGTCCATGTAATGAACAGTTTAATTACTTCCTGAGATGTATTTGATCCCACAAGTATGAAGGTGTAAGGGGGAGGTTGGGTCTCTGTGTTAAACAGCATCAATATTCACCAGTAATAACTGGCACTTACAAAAAGAAGTGCTTGGTCTGAGACAGAAATATAGAGATAGAGATAGAGATAGAGATAGAGATAGAGATAGAGAGAGAGAGAGAGAGAGAGAGAGACAGAGAGACAAGGAAGAGGGAGAGAGAGAGACAGAGACAGCCGGAGAAGGGAGAGGGAAAGAGAGAGAGAGGAAGAGGGGAGAGGAAAGAGAGAGATATGCTTTTCTTCATGTGTAGTATCTATAATTTCCGTGACAACCATTTATTTTAAGAATGTTCCTCAATTCATTTTATAAATTAGTCAACTAATATAAATGTGACATTTCCCAAGGTCCCTCATGTTAAAACAAATGCCAGAGTTTAAACCGGAATTCAGTTTTCACATTCTGTGTGCCCTCAAAGGAAGAGCATTATTTTCCAGCATCATTAAGTTACGTACTCAGCCACTGGAGACTGAGCATATGTTATGTATTAGAGGATGATGGGAGGCCTGGAAAGGCATGAATGAACAGGTGGTGATGCTCAGGCTCACAGAGACACTGGTGGGGCAGCCTGACTTCTTTACCTTGTTGCCTGGGAGGATGGATAAGCTATGCTTGTCTCACTCAGGGAAAAGATGAGGGGCAGAAAGGCTTGACAAACATCTCACGTTTCCCTTCCCTATGGACTGGTCCACTGGCTCAGGACCAACACTACTTCCAGTGTTCGGTCATTTCCTCTGAAATTGAGTAACACTGAGAAAAGTAAGACTTTGCTACAGTGAATAACTTGGTTGACTTGTATTTACACAAATGTTTAAGAAAAGCAGTGGTTCTCAACTAGTTGGGGGAAAATGACCTTTTCACATTGGTTACCTAAAACTGTGGGAAAGCACAGATATTTACATTACAGTTCAATAACAGTAGCAAATTATAGGTATGAAATGGCAATGACAATAGTTTTATGGTTAGACATCACCACAACACAAGGAACTGTATCAAAACGTTGAAGCATTAGGAAGGTTGAAAACCACTGCTGTAAAGATGTTTAAAGTATTCTAATTTTGAATTGAAGAAACAACACATTGGAAGGAAATATGCCTCTCTGTGGACAAAGGAGGACACACAGTGGTGAGTGGAGATTAGAATCAAGGCTTGCTTTTATGTCTGGTACAAGAACAGAGCCCATCTGCTTTAACTCACTGTCCCATTAAGTCTGCTTAATTAGGCACACCTGCTCTGCCATTTCTGTCTGCTTCCTGTACCTGGAGTAGAGTCACAGGCATCTTTTGGACAAAACTAGGAGTCTCATGGGGAAAACCACCCCTGTCCTGTTCCCAGGTTACAGTGATAAAAAGTACAGTCACCATGGATACCTTGGCATCCCAGGAGGTCTTCTTTCCCGCCATCCCTCCCTCCCTCTTTTCTATCTATCTGTCTGTCTGTCTGTCTATCCATCCATCTATCTGACTTGACTGCTGGAAAATCTCAGGAGCATTTCTGAGTTGAGGATTTCCTCAGAGAAACACTGCTGTGGGAGGCATCCATGCATCAGCACTGTAAGAAAGTCAGAACCCTCTGAAATGAAGGAAAGCAGGCAGTTATGCTATCATGCTTTGCCATGACAACCACAAGAAAGCCTCTGCTTTCTTCTTGGGAGTCTCTTAGGATTTCTCTCATATATGGCTTTTTCTGTAAACAGTTGTCATATTAAAATCTTGCAACAAGGAAATCTATTTAAAGTTTGTGTTCTAATTTATTGTGGCTTCTTTTTGAATACCACTTCCTTCTAGTCTTTAAAGTGCTAGCACAAAGTTTTGGGTCAAGGCACATACAAGTATCACTTGTAGTCACATTCATAATACAGTCTTTGCTCTTTACAGAAGTATAAGTCTATGACCTAACCAAAGCAAGGAGTGAATGTTGTTCTGTAGAGTATATGCTGCTCTTTAAATGTACAGAGGGCCCCTCAGTCTTTATATACAGAGGCTTTTCTGATTATCAAAAAGAAACCTTCTAGGGCCGATGTTAAGTCACTTTTGTCATTAAGGTTTCTCAGAGCCTGTGACTATTGACTGCCAATATTTTTCAAAGACTCAACCTTTCTTTAATGCCAGTGGGAACATTTTTTTTTGTCCTCAATTGTCAGAAAATAGAGATCAAACAACCACCAAAATTATATTGACTGTTCAGAGTGAAAAGCAAGACAATAATTCCCTCACTGAAATACTTTGACTGTTTATTCCTTTGACTGTTATGTCTCAGCAAATGCACAATTAACAAATATGGAAAGTGGCAAGTCTGCCGGGCACCTTACACCAGTCACAGTGGGACTGTCACTTAAAATTTATGAACTTTAATTCCCTAGGAGGAAAGTCTAAGATCAATGGTTCTTAATCTGTGAGTCAAAACTCCTTTGGAGTTGAAGAAACCTTTCACAGGGATCGTGTATCAGATAGCCAGCATATCAGATATTTACATTATGATTCATAACCAGCAAAATTACAGTTATAAAGCAGCAATGAAAATATTTATGGTTGGGGGATCACCACAGCATGAAGAACTGTATTAAAGGGTTGCAGCATTAGGAAGGTTGAGAACCACTATCTTAGAGCATATTGAAGGTTGGCCTGAGTCAAAGATGGAAATAGGTTTCCTCACACCTGTTCTTGTGACCTGTACATCTCTCCATGTCCCAGAGTCACCCTTCATATTCGTACTTCCTACATCTGATTCTAATACTACTGAAATTGCTCTAATTCAAAATCTTAATTTATTTTTTATATTTATTTTTTTTGTGTGAGTGTCTACATGCATGCGTGTATGTGCACCATGTGCAGGCAGTGCCTGCAAAGGTAAGGAGAGGCCATTGGATCACCTGGAACTTGAGTTACAGACGATTTTGAGCTGCCATGAGGATCCTGGGAATTGAACCAGGGTCTTCTGTGTGAGCAACCCATATTCTTAACTGCTGAGCCAACGTTCCAGCCCCTAATTCAAGCTCATTATGGACTTCAAGTGTCCAGGGATATTCTACAGATTATGATTTCATGGTACCACTTAGACCAATTCATGAGACCAAAAGCTTTACCTCCCCTATCTACCCAGCATGTACTTCCAATATCCTTCAACGTGCATCCCAATATGCTCCTACTTGCTTACTTCCTATCTGAGCTCTTAACAGGCTACAGTCTCTTCCCCAATGCTCAACATGAATTTCTGCATCTGTACCATAGATATTCAGTTCCTATAGAAAAGGAAGCTTGGTCTTGCCTGAACATCCATTCTTCTACATTCTGCCTCACCTATGCTGTGGTGGCAACCATCAAAGAGGCCCCACCATAGACCTCTCTTCTGAGATGTTCTTTCAGAATCCCCAGCCTTAACACACCACTGTTGATTAACAAGTCACTGCCTCATCAGAATGAATCTGTGGACCAGTACATCCTGGGATCACACCAGCGGTGTCTCCAAGGGTGTGCTTCTATAGATGTGTCAATGCAAGTCTTCCATGCCCAGAGCTTTCCTCTAAGCCTTCAGGGTCATCCAACCACGCCATACAGCAGGAGTATTTCTTATTGTGCTGGTAAGAGCGCTCCCAGGATTCTGTTTCCAGGCTCCACTCTTATGAATTCTTGTCGCTTTAAGTGAAAATTTTTTACAAGTATTGATTTATTTAGCTTTCATTTTTGAGAGAGATCTCTGTACATAGTCAACACCGGGCTGAAACCTACCATCCACTTGCCTCAGAACACTATATTCTGGAACTACATGTGTGCACCACCACACACAGCCTTCAATTTTTGTATAGAAAAGAAATACACCAGTGAACTTTTACCTGTGTTTTGTTTTGTTTTACTTAATATTTGTATATGAAATTGATGATTCTGTGGAACTGCAAAAGTCTGCTCTATAACATGATCAATTATGATCCATCATCAAATCCATGTCATCTTCACTTACCATTTCAAGTCAATCCAAATAAAGTGTGGAAAACGTGAGGTTTGCATTGACTTTAAATATGAATTCATCTTTATTAACAGCATGTTAAATATAAAACTCAACTTCTATTATCATCCATTTGTGTATACCTCATGGAAATTAAAAGCTGCTTAATTTAAATAGTGTAGGATAAATAACTATTTTTTTCATGTAAATGTGATTTTACTTTAATTAGCAAGTATTATGTAAATATATGCAAATTGTGTGTTTAAATATTTACATAATGTAAAATTTAAAATTTTCTGTTTACTTGTTAATATAAACCTGGAGTCAGTCAATACACCTTGCATAATTTATGGTTGGAGGGTTTAGGCACAAGGGCATTTGAGTTAATTATGTAGTTAAAATATTCAAAATAGAACTTGTTCAAACTCCATAACATCTAGGCCCTCATGCAAATGTGAAAACTTCCTACATTCCAGGTGATTCGTTATGTAAACAAGTCCCATTCTCCCTGTGAGATACTCCTCACACAGAAACATAATGAAGAAAAATATGTGTGAGAAACCTGTATGAGAAAGAAAAAATTGAAACAATTAACGTCCACTTAGAGCGATTCCGTTGGCACCAATTGCCTGTATCCAAGCTAAGTAAAAGTATTGGTCTGATTTTACATGGTTTAACTTTATGAGGTAATACAAGAAGAAAAAAAAATCCATCTAAGTTAATTACAGTATTTGAAAAAGTTGTCAAAATTATTTTGAAAGCCAAATTAAAAGAAACACTTATTTATATGAAAAAATTATGTTTGGATCTGAAAAGTAATTAAGTATGTGCTCTTCCTAATTCATGTTCTTGTAACTGATAATTGCTTGAGAAGCAGATAATTATTCTTAGCATTAAAACAGAAGTCATATTTTTAAGTATTTCCTCTAAACCTCATTCTTTCATATACTTACTAAACTAGAAATAGCAATATGTTTAATTATCATTTTATAAAATATAACAGTTGTTGAAATGCACAATATTTGATTATGTTCAAGACCAGCCTGGGAAGTAAGGAAGCCCAGGACTGAGAAGTCTACCATTTCTGGCAGGCACTATGCAAATAGGAAGAAGTTAAAGAGCCTGTGCCCTGGGACATGGCATGCTGTGCATTGGAAAAGAATCCTTGAACCTTGGCATATGTCCTTCCCCCAGATACAATGAGTTCAAGAAGTCATCAAGAACTGTTAACTGTCAACTCACTCAGAGAGAGGTGCTGAACTATTCCTCAGTGGAATTTGCATAGAATTCTACCAAGGCAAAAGGCCCTTACCCAACTCAGGGTGATCAGCATCGTCTCAGTCATAAGCGTCTAAAGATTACACGTAATGATAAAAGAAAGTCACGATTTCCCCTTTTGCTGAGAAGTGTTCTGTATATAACTATGTTGGAGGAGCTTAGTTTTTTAGATGTAAAAAATGTACAGTAGCATTTCTGTGACCGAATCTTTAAATGATAACTGTGGACACCGTATATTTGAAAACAAATGCACTGCTCAGTTTTCTTTCAGTTTTATTGTTCTTCATTGGCCAATACTCCATTTGGAATCACGGACTTGAGTAGTAGCTTCAATCCCCTTGTAACATCACATATATTAGAGGGATTGATCTGCATCTGACCTGGATGCCTTCTCCCTAACGACTAGATCGCACAGTGCCAGAAAGCTATGAAAGGCTACCAAGGGAGAAATACAAGCAATTGTCCTATCTAGCTATAAAGTCTATGAACTATAACAATGACCAACAGGGCAAGATATTCTGAAAGGTGTAATAAAGGCAGATATATTGTGGGTTACCCAACAGCCATTTAAATTGGACTTCTCAAGGCTTGCTTACTGAGAGTAAGTTGTGCTTGGCACTATAAAATTACCCAAATACCCATGATAGTTGAATTGGAATTTGGGTAAGGAAGGAGGCTGATTATGATCAAAGTACAATGTGTGAGGTTCTTAAGATAGTTACTAAAATATGCCCTATTGGCTCACTTTATGATTTTCTTTTAATTATTATTATTTAAAAGCTCCATACAATTTATTTTGATCGTATTTTCTCCCAACTTTTCTCAGATTCCCCCTAACTTCATATCCACTCAGTTTCATATTCTCCCACCCATCAAATAAGATAATTTTTAAAAAAAGCCTAACACCAATACTAGCAAGTTAAAACCAGTAAGACAAAATATACCAAACCAAACCAAATAAACACAAAAGCACAGGGAAAGCATGAAGTCCATTTTGTGTTGGCTAACTACTCCTGAGTACGAAGCCTCCCCAGAGTGTGGTTAATATACCCAGTGATATTCTACTGGAGAAAACTGATTTTTCCTCTCCCACCAGATATTAACTGTAATGAGCTTCTTAGATAGGGGTTGATCTTTGTGTCAACTTCCCTTTCTAAGTGCTAGGATGTTGTCTGGTTGGAACCTGTGAGGGTCTTATGCATGCTCCCACCATCTCTGTGAATTCATATGTGCATCAGTCCTGTTGTGTCTGGAAGATGCTATTTCCTTGGAGTACTCCACACCTCCTGGATTTACGTCTTTCCATCTCTTCCTTCAGGTAGATCTCTGAGCCTTGAGGGGAGGGGTTTGATACAGACATCCTATTTAGGATTGAATGCCCCAAAGTCCCCTACTCTCTGCCCAGGGTCCAGTTGTGGCTCTGTGTGTCTTAATTACTATCTACTGCAAGACGAAGGTTGAACAGTGCACCCTATCTCATGAGGCTACAAAATGGCAAACGATCAGCCAATGAAAATAAAAATTCAAAAACACAATAAAATTCATTTGTTATATGTTCTGTGACTCTTCAAGAGTACTTTTCAGAGTCAATGAAGAAAAACCATTCCTCTACATTTGTAAAAATTGAGAAGTAGTTTGTAACCTGATAGATTCCAATAGCTCCCTTTGCTGTTTTTTTTAAAAGAATAATTTATATCTTCCTAGTGTATTCTGAAGATTTTTCTCTTTTGCTTAGTAATAACAGAATGTTTCTGCTTGCTGGTGGCTAAGTCATCTCTTCTCCAAGTACTCCTATTTTGTCATCTTTTTGCTGGTGTCAAATCTGGCTGCTTACTGCATGACAGACCAAGTTGATTGGAACAAATGATGTTGTCACATTAAAGCCATCTTTATTCAAGCAACGGATATTCTAACAAAGGAGATGGTGGTATCTTACTCCTTGGGGCCACCAAAAGGCTTTGTATAGGGGAATGTTGATGGAGCAGAAAAGGATGCTGTCCAAATTAAGAGACAGTTCTTCAACTGTTAGGCAAGTGACATTAAGGGCTCCATTTTCTGGCTGATGGCATCTAGTGCTGTGTGCAAGGCTTTTTACTAATTCCTAAAAACAACTGTGGAGTCTCACTTAGCATCCTGAGAACTTGTGTTTCACACCCAGAAGTCCAGCTCAGGTAATCTTAGAATGGAGGACGTTCCCAGAACTTTCCCCAAGACATCAAGAGCTATTTTTGACTTTTTCTTCTTTTGTATCTCAAAGCCTTCCTAATATTTTCATTTAAAAAATTACACACAACCAATCAGGAGCTAGGTGTTAATTCAAGTGGAGAAAGTAGGAAATATGGCACCTAGTAATTTAGTTTCAATGCATGACCAATAATGAATCTCATTTAATGATTTCCTTTAAAAACAGCACTTCCTGGTAGCTTTAAGTTTCCCTAGTCAGAATGTGAACTTCTTGACAATCCCTAAATGATAACTTTCCAGAACAAATCCAATATATCCATGAGTCAGGTGCATCACAGGGCAGAAGCTAAAGTTCCATTAGAGAAACAAGCCTGTTATGTCTGGCTTCTATGAATGACAAGTTTGAGTGGATGAAGGGAGGTGGAGTGAGGTGAGCAATAGATGAATGCAGATGAGCCTTGCTCACGTCTGTATTTCCATGTCCTCCTGTAAATTAGTGTCAAACTCCAGGATTTCTCAGAGAGCATGGCAGAGCAGGTTAATGCTGAAGATGTGGCTTTTTCCAAATGCAGAGAATTGCTGAGCACAGTCTGTGAAATTCTGCCAAGGGAACACTGCGTAGTGTGGCTTGATTACAAAAGACACTCCCAGAGTCGTGGATGAGGGGAGGTGAATAGCAATTATAAAGACACAGGAAAACTTTCTTTTCTTAGCGTATTGCATGTATTAAGGACTTTCCTTAAACCCAGGGATATTTCTTTGCAGTAGATTACTATTTAGTTTTAAGAGATTGGGCATGACCAGTCATGTTAGGATGGAAATGACATTCAATAAAATACTAAAAAGCCTGACAGGTTTACATGTGTCTTGGATACCCATGCTTGGTCCCTTATAAGAGTGGCCAAGGTAGTTAGGAGTGGAGGATTGGAAAGGCTTGTCTGCCACTCCTTAGGAACTCAAGAAAAGGCTTTTCATGGAAGCCCAACTCTCTCCCAACCCATGCAGCCTTCTTTTTCTTGCTTGTGTGATGACTGAACTTCCGGGAACTATCTTAAGCTCTACATATGCACTGCTAACTCCTAAAGCATTGTGCTGAGCAAATGTACACCCATGGGTCCCATGGAACTCAGAGTTTAGAGAAAAGATGTGGCTGAGCACTGTCACCATAAGCAAACAAGACCTTTGGTAAGGTCTGGCTCCACTGTTAGTACTTGGGAGCAGAGGATCAAGTTGGGCTAAAAACACATGTAGGTTTGGTGGTAAAGGGTAGAGAATACTTAAAATTTGTATAAGGATGAAGAATCAGATGTTTGAAAGATTTAACTGTGCTACATAGGTGGTAGGAAATAGAAGTGGGGAAGAGAGAGCAACAAGCAAACAAAAAAGACACTTTCTGGAGAATGTATCAAATGACATTAGGCAGAAAATATAAGAAATGGAGAGAAAATAGTAAAGAAATAAATGATGTGATGTCAGAGGAGGATCCACGGAAACCCGGAGAGCCTCGGGTGAGAGAAGAGGGCAGGAGGTGGAGAAGAGATGCTGTAGTCAGCATACTGAAGAAAGAGAGGAGTGTGGGGGCAAGGAGGGGAGAAAAGAGGAAGACTGGAGAGCAAGAGACTGATGAGGTGTGCTCCAGAGCAGTGGCTGCTGTTGGCTGCAGAATCCCAGCCAGAGAGAATTGCAGGGTGTCACTTGAGAGTAGACTGGGAACCCAAAGGGACTGGTTTCTCCTTCCTCTGACAACTGAAAAACAAAGGCTTCTCCTAAGAAGGCCATAAGCTGCACTCATCCCTGCAGTGTCAGCTCCTTACCTAGTTGGGTTATTGGTGAGCAGGAAGTTCCTGGAAAACCACCTGCCAGTTAGAGAAGGAATCTGTACCAAGCAACTGAAGGACTCTTCCGTGCTGAAATAGAGATGGTCCCAAGGCAGCTATATCCTTCACAGGAGCTTGGAGCCAGGGAACCGGTGCCAGGGCTAAGCTCTGATATCCTCAGCAGGTCTTAGTACCACCTCATAACTGGAGACTGCAAAGTCTTCCTGGGTCAAAGGCGAAACCTTGACAACACTGTTTTCATCCCCATCAAAGGAGCATACTGCGGAGAAACTTGAGGTTACTGAGCATATATCAGTATCTACATTTTATAAATGAGAAAAGAGATGCTTAGAACAGTCTTGTAATTCACCAAACTACAGAGCTCATCAGTGATTTTAAAAGCTACAGTATCAAGTTTGATTGGTACAAAACTTCCTTTTATTGCATTCTCTTCAGCTGTGAGAAATACTCTGAATATAGACTAGGTCAGACAGTGCATTTCAAGTATGTTATATGCTTAAAATAATCAATGGGAAAAGATACGAGAATAAATGATTACAAACCCAATATGATTTGATGAGGAGGGGAGGGTCCCTGCAGCAGGGATATCTAAGAGACTGAAAGTTGCTTCAGGTATATGCATGTTTAATAAGTACTTAATGGGATGCTGAGAAAAATGTCTTCATTCATAAATTCAGTATCACACTTCTCTCTGGGATAGATGAATTATTAATTGCATTGATCAGGAAATTGGGCTTAAGCACAAGCCCCATATGTAAACGGCTCAATAAATGTGAAGGCTGCTATCCAGACTGGCAGGGAGATGGGCTTTAATATCAAGAAAATGCAGACTCAGAATGCAGCCATTATAGCATCCTGAAAATCCTCAAACAAGGTGATCCCTGACGTGATTGGGAGAGAGGCGTCTGAGATTCTATTCCTTTATTTTAGTATAGAGAGCAATACTTGTGTTTATGATGGTTGCTCTTGTTTTTTTGCGTTTATGTGTATGTGTGCATGTGAATTTCTAGGGAAAAACCCTTATTTGCATTTGATTATTTTTTCAGTGAAAATTTACTTGTAAATAATTACAGATCTGCATGCTGTTGTGAGAATTAATGAGGTGGCCCTTACATATTATCCAGGCCGACACTACCCTGCTCACTGTCTAGGGAGGAAACAACACACTTCTCCACTAGAATCTCCTGTCAGACAGGCTATCTCTTGTCCACTTCAGAAAAGAGAAATGTGTTGTCCAAGTCTGTTATCTGCATGCCTGGATGCAGCAAAGTGTGTAGACACCTTCTGATCTTTCTTGCTGAGCTCTGTCCACTGTGCCATCACTGATGATATTATGAGCACTCTTGGTTTGCTTCATTCAGATTCCCCCTTATGGTTTTGGTTTTACTAAAACTTTAAAGGACAAATGGTTCAAAATCAGAGTGGAAGAGCACCAATGTATTCTAGAAGTTTGTAGAAGTCAACACAGGTGATTTCTATAAATACTCTTTCTCCATGCAGAACTGTTCATCATGTAAAGTTGTCTGTTAAGACTGTACTGATTCCCGGCACTGGTCAACAAATACATTAGCCTGGCTTCTTTGGGTATGGCAACTGCACTTCCTGGAGGCTCAAATGTTAAAGCACTGTTGCCTAGTTTATGAACATTTTGCTGCTGACATGACATTTATAAAGCCAGCGTTTCCCAAAGAGTTTCTTCAAGGAGAAGAGATGTCTCCGGTCCAGAATCAGCTTTTGCCATGTAGACTATATACATTCTTTTCCATGTATTTCTTTCCTAGTTGGACCCAAACATGTTTGCTCATGATCCTGTTTCTGAATTTGTGGGAGACCTTCATTTTGAGGTCTTCGGGGTCTCCCTTGGAGAATTAGATTCTTAGTCTCTAAGATTTTATTAGAAAAGCAAAATTAAAGGCACACGCTTGGGGATATAGACGATGGTATTCTTTAGCATCAAATGTAGAAGAGTTTCCCCCAACACTCTCACTAATGGACTTGCTGTCATTGGACTATATTTTTAGGGAGACTTGAATTTCTGAACAGTATATATGTCTCCCAGATTCATTGAGTTTTGTCCTCAGTATCATATTAATTCTTGAGATACTCAAGGAAGTATTAGAAACAAACAAACAAAACTAAACACAAAACCACAGGACAGAATAAAGCCTTCAGACTCTGTACAGCTGCTTTCTTGGTGTGCTATGCATGTGAGATGGTTTATGAAAAGAAGTGATGTGAAGGGCTGACACAAAAATTCAGGGCATAAAAGCAGGACCAACTATGAAAATAAATGACTAAAATCCTATAAGGATTAAAAGCATTGATTTTACCAACAGCTTTGGTTTTCTTTTCATCTGTTTTAAACAACCAACAAATTTTGTCCATTCTCTTCCATAGAAGCTCAAAATTTTCTAATCTGGATTTTTTCCCCCAAAAGAAATGTCTTTTAGAAGTTAGGAAACATTGAAGTACATTGTAAACTAAAAGAAAAGTTTGGAGGAAACCCCAACAAAAGTTGGGTCTTTCCCTCCTCAGTTAGTTTTCTCTTTGTTGTTATAAAAATGTTCTGCCGGTTCCTAGAGCTGTTCTTCAAAGACAAGGACATTCACTAAGGATGCTCCCTAAGGATGCTCACTAAGGCATGTCACAAAAGGTGCTCACAATTCTTCATATATTGGCTCAAATTTTTATCTACTTTTATAGGACTTTGTGTTTCTATGTTCATAGTCAATAATGGTCTTTAATTTGTTTTTGTTTGTTTGCTTTTCCTATCAGTTTATGATAGTGTCACAATCTGGCTGGGGAATCTTTTCCTTTCCTCCATTTTTATATCAAAAATATAAGAAAATAAATTTGTTATTCTTAAATATTTGACAAAATTGGGTATTGGATGGCCAGCCTCTAACTTTTTTTTTTTTTTTTTAAACTGAGGAGGATTTTCAACAACAGATTCAACTTCTGTCACCTACAGAGAAATAGTGGACATTCTGTCTAGGCATGTAGTGGGTTGTAATTTTCTATCACTTTGCTCATTTTTTCTAACCTGTTAGTTTTGGGCAAAATGCCCTTTATAACAATTTTATGTACTTGTTTTATGTCTCATGATTAGTAGGGACATGCTTTGTTTTATTCCCAGCTTTCTATGTCTCTTTTTTCTTGATTGGTCTAGCTAATGCTTATTATTTCATTTTTCAGAGACACATCTTTTGACTTGTACCATTATCTCAATTTCCTTTTAAATTGATTCATGAGTATATGTTACTTAAGTCCTTCCAAGTCATTATTTCATTTGTAAAGTTTATTCATTCTTATTTCATGTATGTGTATGTTTGTTATGTATATATGTATACCATGTGCTAGTAATTTCCCAGGAAAGCAAGGACAGGGCATCAGACCCTTGGTGAGCTGGTCTGTGGGTGCTGGGACTTGAACCAGGTCCTCTTTAAGTATTTTAAGAACTAAGCCAACTGTCAAAGCTTCCATTTCTGTATTTTAGATTTAATTTCACTTTTTCTGCCTACTTCCTGAGGCAAAACTTCAACTAACTCATTTTGTATGTTTCTTTTTGTATAAGCATTTAAGAATATGCAGTTCCCCATAAGCATTCTTTTAAAGCGATTACACAAGTTTTAAATAGATTTTAAATTTACAACCATCCAGTTTGAATTTTTTCCTTTTCTTTTACTTGCTTATTTTAGCTAATGTGTATTTGAAATGTCCTTTTTATTTCTAAACACTGAGACACGATTGTTATGAATTTCTCATTGTGGACAGAGAATATGTGCTTTGGAGTTTAAGTCTAGTATGTTCTTGAGGTTTGCTCCAAGACCTTTGCTCCATGTGTCATCTATGTTAGGCACCATTTTCCTTTGTTCTTGAGGAGTGTGCAAGGAGCAGTTGTCAAATAAAATGTTTTGTTCGACTAGATCAATATGACTTCTACCTCGTTTAGGACTTTCCTGTCATTTTGAATTATCTATTGTTGCATAGCAACACCACTGAGGACCACAAGGTAAATGCCCATCCTCTCACACCCACTGTAAATTCAGAGCTCAAAAGTGCTTTCTTTAGTTTGCTAGTTGTGGTGGAGAGTTTGTGATGAACTTGCAGTAAAATCATGGCTAGGACACAGCCTATTGATTGACCTAGGGTTAGCTGACCCATAACCTTGGTGACCTGTGACCTTGGTGACATAATCACCTGGTTGTTGACCAGCCCTTCAGCTTCTTTCTACTAGTTGTCCCCTTCCATATTTTGAAGTCTTCCTGTGAGCTTCCATAGAGTGTGCACAAGATAGTGTCTGGATGACCTAGGGGAAGTGTTCCACCAGGGTGGTGACATACTTACAGAAACCACATCTTATCCTTCACACAATATTCACTGTTGAGCTGGTTCACAGTGAGGGAGCGGGCCACGAAATAGAACGAATGTGGGAAGATTCTAAACACTGATGACGTTCTGAAGCCCAGCTAGAACAATTTCTTTCTTTAGCTACACCTGTTGCTTTAACAAATACCTGAGACCAGGTAGGTAATTCTCCTACATGCAAGGCTGGAAAATCTGTTATAACTCTCATGCTTTCTGCTTCCAAAATAGTACGTTGCTGCTCTGTCCTCTGTAGGAGGCAGAGGCTAAAGTCCTCCTGTGAGGAAGACACAAAAAGTCAAAGAGATAATAGCCATGTGTAACAATGTTAAAGACATAGATCCCTTTCACAAGGTCAAGCATCCATGGCCTATTAACCCCTAAGAGGCCATCTCTTGATGCTACCACTGGGTTTCAGGCCCCTACATGAATTTCAGGAAATAAAACCTTAGTAAATCTTGCTGGATTTTCATCTCCTTAAAGTTGCAATGGAAGATATGAGAACTTGTCTTCCAAATAAGCATCACATCAGATCTCTTAAATCAACTATTACTTTTCTCCTTTGTAGCAAGCCACCCTCACTTCAGGGCATGCCTGCTGCCATGGATCCTGTTGTCTTCTGTGCATTGATTCTCCAAAATGCCCCCAATACAGGTAGTAAGAGTCACCTCTACACCACATATAGTTATGACATACGTATGGTACCTCATGGCTTACAAATGCAATTCTATCATGAGAAGTCAACATTAGAACATATCACGTCCTGAGCATGGCCTTTCTATGAGGTATGGAAAAGTCAGATGTCTTCAAAAGCTTGATGTTATGCTATCAATAAGGAGCTGTGAAGAGACTCATGGTCCAGAGATAAACAGTCACTCAACTATATAAGTGAACTGGACAAAACAGCCAAGGACAAAGATACAGGGCTGGGAAATGTTGAGCTGATATTAGCCAGTATATTTCAGTCATTTCCAAAACTATCTGGGATGTGTACTTATGAAGACAGTGCCTATATGATTGTTACAAAATAACTGTGGCTATTCCTATCTTTGATTTCTTCATCAATGTCTTTTTCTAAGGGGATAAATGTAAAGGGGTACCTGGGACACAATAAACAAAACATCCACCTTTAAGAGTTATTAAGTTGCCTGTAATTGTCAGAAGCACCTATCAGAATGATTACCATATGCTTCTACACTCAGAAATGTGAGGCTGTTTATACTGAGAACATGCATAAACTATGCAAACTTTTTGGAAAAAATAAATACAAAATGAAATACTTCTGTTGTAAATTCAGAATGGAAGGGATGGTCTTTACTAGACTGCTCTGGGTTGCATTTATGAGCTGAAGGTTTACCCCACTGAAAGGGATATCTCACCTGTCACACACAATCCTGAGAGAGGGTACAGAGACACTCCACCAGAGAAGCTGAAGGAGGACACAGTACGTCTGTCGTGGTGAAACCTGAGAAAAGCTCCACTGTTCTTTTCTCTAGCTGTCCAGAGACCCACCACTGCTTTGCATAGCATGGTAAATAATGGATCTGCAGGGCTTGCCTCTCTCCAGATATGTTCCCCTCATGCCAATGAGCTCTTTTATAAATGAAAAGTCTGTACTGCAGTAAACAACTGCTGTGACCACCAAAGACTAGGAAACCTTCTCTTGTTCCCTCTTAGACACTGTGGCAGACTGTGGGTCACCCCTGCCTGAGTTATTTTATCTTTTATCATATTCTTACTATTTTTTTTAAAATGGACTGACTTTTGCACATAAGTTTTTCAAAAACATTCTAGCAAGGTGCTGTTGAGTTCAACTGATGGAAGAGTTTGAACATTAGGGACCAAATGTTCCTGAATTTGAGAGGCCCTGCACTTTGAGAAAGATAGACCTTAAAAGGTCAAAGAAGCAGAGAAATAATCTTATCTGTATACTTGTGTTTTAAAGTTACAAATAAGTATCTATTTCTTCAGTTCTACTTTTTTTATTTATTTCACCTGGCTCTTTGTGCAATCTTTCATAAACCTAGCATACTTAGTAAAGGCATAAATCTAAGTTTTGCCCCTTCCATCAGGCAAGTAAGCAAACTTTACAAATGCATCAAATACTTGTTCAATAAAAATACCTCAGTACTAGTTTAGAGGGAGGCACCTGGGCTAGCACTAGGAGGCTGAGCAGCAGGGGCCAGTCAAGAACTGGCAAATGTAGCTTCCCCTGACTGAATGTGCCTTCATGGAGAAGATGCGTACAATTCTACACTTTGACTTAGTAACTACCATTTTCTGGTAATTACGAATAAAATATAAAATATTTAACATATTGAGGCTTTTGTGAAATAATGTGTGTCCAGGAGATGTGCCTCTCACCTTAACCAGGCAAGCTCTGAGTTTCCAAGCCATGCAGTCGACCATCACAAGTGCAGTGACTGCTTCTGTGTCCCTAACTACCTTTCAGCAGCTCTGCTTCAAGTAAGCATCCCAGACTCAAAGTTCCTGTTTAGAACTTTTGTTCTACCAGCAAATTTGGGTAGCTCACATTCCTCCTTGTAAATTATGCATGGAAAGTCTATTGCTGCATACAAAAATAAAATGAACAAAGAGATTGGAAGAATACGGCGCTGAGAAACACATTTCTCTAAGCATTATTGAATTGTCCCTGGAGTGCTAGTTCTAGAGAAAACAAAAACTGATAATAAAAAGGACTTTGTGGAGATTTCATGAATCAGACCAGTCATAGCATCTGTGCAAAGCTGTGGTGGACTTTCCTGGGCTTTCCAAACCCGCTTATAAGCAGATACTGTCCTTAAGTCATTTCCTCTCAATAAGGGCCAGGAAGGATCAGCATCATACAACATGTCTGGTAAAATAAATAGGGAACTCAAATGGTTCTGGGTTCTGGACTTGTGGTTGTTGACTGATTGCCACTTGACAGCCAGGGAAGGCTCTCATAGAGACGGAGAGGCTAATCAGACACTCGATACATTCTCTTTGGCTCACTTCCTGTAGATAAACTTTGAGGAAAGACACTTCCTGAATTTTTTTTTAGAAGGAGAAATTGATTATAAAAACAAGAGAACAACAGCAATAACAATAAAAAATGTACTTTTCCTTTTAATAATGTCAAAGCTTGATAACACCATCAGAAGGTTTAAATGATAGGCATAGTGTCTAACATTAGAACAGCCAAGAAGAATATCAGCCAAAATATTCATTTGGCTGATCCAAGATTGGTCACAGAAGAAACCAGGATTTATGTTGGATGGGCTCCTTTCTCTACTCTTCATGAAGTTTCTGATCACCAGAAAATCTGAGGTTCTCTAGAGCTGATACCCAATATGTGCACCAAAAGAAGAACTACCAGCCAGAGGTCAGAGGAGCTGACTTGCAATGCTGTTCTTTCTATGGTATATAAGCAAATAACACCTATAATCACTAAAATATTCACTCTTGGCCACTATTTCAACGTTGAAGTAGAAACTTGAATAGGCATTGTCTCTGTTTAAAACACCGCAAGCAACTCTTGGTGATCTCCTACTTTCTAGATCAGGAGATGGTTGATAATCATTTGTTGAAATGAGCCGACCTCAACTCATTCAATATTAGGGCCCAAATCACAGCCTATAAGGCCACCTCCCGTGTGTACACTGAAAAGCAAGGGATCTGTTACCAGTATACAAAAACTGCCAGCTGGCTCATAGTACTGAATACTAGATGTTTACCGAGTACAGTGTGGGCTCAGACCTCCAGCTGCTGATGAAATAAGAAGATAAATGATAACATGCCAAGCGTGTCTGAGGGAGTGAAATGTAATGCACCCAGCAGTTTGAGGATAAGCAGTAACCTGGCAAAATGAGGCTACTGGAGGAGGTTCTGGCAGAGAATAATTGGCGAATGAAAGGCAAATATGATCACAGCTACTGTGCTACAGGTATATGAAAGTGGAAGACCAACAGAAAAAAGTAGGCATGAAGGCCCTCATGAGTACTGGCTCCCCCACACTCCTGCTCTGACATTCACAGTGCTGTCCTTGTTGTTTCTGAGGACCTGCATGCTGTTCCATTGACCTGAATCATGCCCATCCACTCAACTGTTGCTCCCTCTGCTCCTCTCTTTCATGTGAATGCCCATTGATATTCTGTGGCCTTAACATCTGCTTCAAACTCTCAGGACAAATGGTCTGGTGGCTCTGAACTCATCTGCATAAATTAACAAGTATGACAACCCCTTGTCATGATTTCAAATGACAACCTTACACAGAAGGAGCACTGGTTTGGAGGAGATACATGCTGTGACATAAAGACCACCTAGAGGACAGTTAGGAGCATGAACTGAGTATGGCCATTTTCCACTTTAGTACACAAGGACCTAAAGGTGCGGCCATGCCTTTTCTTTGTGTGCACTGTCATATTGGAAACTAAGGTCTTCCCAACATGAACCCTGCTAGGCTGAGCTGAAGACAGTAGAGATTGCATTAGCACACAGAAACTGGAATAAATTAGGACACAGCTTTCTTGAATTCATGCCTTGAGAAGTGATCTCAGGCTGGACAAATGTTTCTATAGACTTAATATGCAGGGACAGAGGGAAGGCAGATCTGTCGGCAAACAATGGGAGCTTGTTCAGCATAGACTCTTTTACTTCCTCAACTGCCCTACTATGGGGTTCCTTGGAAGACATGTACATACATGTACATGCATCCTATGTTTCTATATAACCCTGAAAGGACACCTGATAGAGGGAAAAAAAGAAGTATGAGTGTGGCCTCATGTTCTAGTCTGTGAGAACTATGGTCAGTCCCCCCATTGTCTCTGCTGCCACCTTTCCCCCATGGGGTTGCCTCCAACTACTAAACTGATTAAAGAGTATAGGGCCATTTGTGGCATTAGCCACTTTATAAAAAATGCATTTATTATCATATAAATATGCAAATTTATTGTAACACTAAATATATACTAAATACTAAGTGCTCATCCTATAAATGCTAAATGTATACTGTAAAAAAAAAAGTCAACTAAGATTATTAGAGAAATAAACCTAGAACTCCACAGAGAGTTGGGAAAACTGCATGTGGGCATTAGCTGGCTAATTCTGAAAGACATTTTTAATGCAGTCAACTTAAAAGAAAATACCTAATGAACATGCCCAGTGCCGTGACATCAGCCCTGTGGATGGTTGTTGCTTAGACTGTCACAGAATCATCTGCCTGTTGTGATGTTGGCAAAAGTAGAAGAATGAAGCTGTCTCACAGCAGGCCATGTTCTATTTTGAGTGATACTGAATATAATACTTGGTTACAAAGCCTGTGAAGATGCATTTACTTCAGACACCCAGGCTCGGCTTCTTCACACTTCATCTACTCCAGGTCCAGTGCTCAGTGAACTCTGGTACCTGACTCCCTACAGCCACAAGTCATCAGCATGGTTTCCCACAGAAAAGTGAGCACATCACTGTAGCCTAAAGTGTGAGCCTATATTCAATTAGTACCTCTCACTTCTCTTTCATAAAACTTTGTAACTGGATAACTGACCTCATATGGAAAGAGCAAACTTTCTCCTGGACTGAACACCAGGACAAATATCCATGGTGTGGTGATGCATTCATAATCCCGACAAGACAGGCTGAGGACCCTGAAGCTCCCTATGTAATGAAATGTAAATATTTGTATAGGGGCTAAAGTTACCCACTTAGTATAGGGCAAATGTCACCCAAGTAGTATAATGGCTAATGTCCCATGGGGCTAATGTCATCCAGTAAGTACAGGACTGTTGTCACCCAGCCAGTACAAGGTTGAAGTTACCTGCTCACTATCACCCAGTCAGGTTAATGGCTTTAAAACACCTCCCATAAGCAAGAACTCTTGTGATTTATTGCATAAACTATATTAGGAATGTAGGTGAACTATAGAAGAAAAATTAAAAATACTGCACATCACAGTTAAGATTTTATGTTAATAATCCCAGTACTAAGTTTGCTGTCCTGATTGACCAGGGTCTGAATAAATGAAAGCATAGAAGCTGGATGATGAAATAAATGTGCTCAAGTGTATCTGAGAGTTGAAAACACTAAGTTGCCTTGCACTGATAGTATGTGAGCAGATGGTAAGCTATTCTGGCCTTTCTGTGTGAAGGGTGGATGGTTTCACTCTGGCATGTAGGCATTCTCATGCCATACTTTGTTCTATTCTCTGCTGGCAGAATTCATCTCTTGATAGACTTCTGCTTTCTCCCACTTACATATGAAACAATCATCGTGGAACCTGAGGATACAGGCTGGGTGGCCATGCTTCTGTGAAAGACTATATGACCAAAGTCAGATGCACACAGGCATTGCTGCAATAGGTAGCAATCACCAATAATCGATGAAAATAGGCTTATTTTGGCTTACTTTGGTTTATGTCTCTTAGATTCCATGGAACTCAGGGGGAATAACATTTATAATGGAATGAAAGTGTTGGTAAGATTACAGATAGGGAAACAGAATGAATAGCCTACTTGTCAATGGTGTAAGGCAAAGCTCATGGTTTTGACTCAGAAAACATTCAGGAAAATGGACTGGTCTGGGTATAGTGTCAAGCTAGGTTTCCCAAACTAAGGAACACAAAAACCAAATATTCTTCCTCATATGCTGACCTTAGCCTGTAATGTAAATGAAGACAGAGCAATGAGGATGATTTTAGGTGATGGAGAAGACAGAGGATAGGACAGAGGACTTGTGAGACATGAAGGAGGAAGCATTTACAAGCTGGCAGTGGCTTAGAGGAAGGTTAGGCTTGTTTTAATTAATTAGGGTGAGTGAGGATGCACTGTGGAAGAAAACGTTGGAACATGATCAGGTCTCAGCAAGTTCATTGAACAGTGCTAAGTGGAGACCCAAACGGTAATTAAGTTAGACACATCTGCTAGCTATTAGGATCAGTAGCCATTGAAAGTCATTTCTATTGGAATAATAGAGATCATAGTGGACACACAAGAGAGGGGGATAAATCTGGCTTTATGCTCTGAGGTTTCCTTAGAGGACTGGACTGAGTAGGTGACATTTGCTGGACTCAGGTCAAACTCAGAGAGCTTTCCTCGGTTGGTGCCCTTGCTCCCTACTGAGGTGCTCCCTACTGAGGTACTCCCTACTAGGTGCTCCCTACTGAGTTTGGTCAGACACATCACTTAGCTTTCACTTACTTCTCTGTATTCCACATTAAAATGAAGCATGGGGTGTAATTCACGTCTCTTTTGGCCAACTAGTATTGACGGTGAAGGTTAAATGCTGTGTATGGCACAATACAAAATTATCTTAATCTGCAGTTTATATTACTGTGCACTGGGGTGGATTTTCTATTGCAAAATTGTAATTCCAATGACTGGGGTTCAGAAGGTTTTGATATCTAGCTACGTGTACATATCTGCCTATCCCTGTACACACATGCATACGTCTTAAAACTAAATTGTTTCTCTAAGAAGAGAAGGGTGAGTTAAACCTGAGACATAGCTGGCTGCACACATTTGTCCTTTGTATTCTGACTGTGTGGTGTGACGTGCATGGTGGCTGATTCTCTGAGCTGGACAGGGCCTGGTAAGGTTCCCACACCATGTGGGGACAGGTTAAGGGATGCCTAGGAGGGCTCCTGGCCCTTGTGATGACGCAGAGATGTCAGATTTCAATCCTATATATGAATCATGATTTTTTTTCTAATCTGTTGTCTGTGTTCTCTTATGATACCCTTCACCTGGATATATTCAAATCTCTACTGTTTAATTTCAAAAACACTGTTTTGGTGAGATTAAAATCACTGTCTCTGACAAATGATAAGAAGTCTATGATGGGCTTCTCCAAAGCAATTAAAACTAGCCACTTGTCAAGATGGAGACAGTTATAATTTTTAACTTTATTGAAAAATAGACTAGTTTTCATAGACATACAAAGTTCGTACTTACTGGGCAAATATTAATTTCCCTTTACGCACTAGAACAGATACCAACAGGGAAGTCGCTTCAGTTGTCTGGAAGTAGAGTTCTAGTTTATTCTCACTGAGAATGAGGATGGGTCAGAGCTGCTGGTCAGGGACCCCTGCCATGCAGAAGCCATAATGATGGAAACTCACAGGTGGAGACCCTTGAGAGCACTCAGTGTCTCAGAACTTGGGCACTTTCCCTAAGGCAATGTGAAGCTTGCTACAGTAACTGGTTAATCTCACTGTTCCCAGTGAGCAAGAAATGAATTACTGCTGAATATTTTACCAGTCACCCATAATCTCCAAGGGATGTCTGACATTTTTTGTTATCAATTCCTACAAAATCCATCTGTCATTTCATTTTACCTCTAAGAACCATTTACATCAGTGGATATTAAAAGCTACAAAACTTATTTGGGTATTAAAAATAATAGGCATTTTACCTTCATCCCCTCCTTACCCCACAAAAGATACTTAGGCATTTTATCTTTTAAGGACCATGCATGCTTTTATTTTCTGTCTGAATACATACACATTAGCAATTTATTTTTATTTTAGAATCCCCTTGCAACACTTTATTATATATTTTTAGATTAGTCTTAATCTCCAAACTATAAATACTAGTATTAGCTACCATTTATATTTTTTAATGCGCCGTAGGGGAGAATTTTCAGCTTAGCATAATTTTATCCCTGTTATTTTCCATACTTAAAATATGCTGCTGGAGGATTGAGAAATTCCCCAAACTGTCCCCAGTGGATCCAGCTCTAGTGGTGTCATTCACTCTGAGGTCAGATTAGGGTTTCTCCATGGAGAAAGAGTAGACGGTATCCTCTTTGAATAGTGGATAACATGTTAAAGAAGGTAGACTCGAGCTCATGTGAGAACCTTACGTAACTAAAAAATGTCATGTCTTGCGAAGAGAAAGGCTGCTACCAGGAAGCCACCAAAGAAGACTGTTTGCTAAGGGGAAGAGAATGGTCAGACTGTCACTGGAGGCTTGGGCAGACTCTATGCTTTAATGCTAGTAGAGGGGACCTCTGTGTAAAAGTGGTCCTTTCTTAATCAGTGAAGGTGGATGCACTTTAATCCAAATGGCTCACTTCACAACACAATTTCAGCTTTGCCAGGGAAAGTGGCTGATGGACTGTAATTCCAGAGAAAGCAGGTAATGATGGACGGTTGGCTTAAAGGTGACTCTACTCAGGAGGGTAGTTGAAACAATCCCATGGGAGAATACATGCCTGTCCATGAGCTACAACCGGAAATACTGACTTAAGTTCTCAATGCCATTTTATAAAGCATTGACAGATTTGTAAAACATGATACAAACAGGATTTTTAACAAGTAAATATTTAGATGGTAAAAAGAGTTAGCTGAGAATGTGCCCACTGTGGTAGGCTAGTCACTGAGGATCCGGCTGGGATCAACTACCAAGTGCACATTATAAATTGTGTTAGTCTATATATTTCACTTTCATATTTCTCTGTATATTTAGAG
Source organism: Uromys caudimaculatus (assembly GCA_028551405.1). Lineage (NCBI taxonomy): Eukaryota > Metazoa > Chordata > Mammalia > Rodentia > Muridae > Uromys > Uromys caudimaculatus. The sequence goes on along the minus strand of CM052719.1, from coordinate 10,652,963 downwards.
AACCTTGTGGCATCGCTTTCTCCATAAATTCATTTGACTTTTGCTTTTTGTTCTGAAAAAGAAATGTATTTTAATTTGGCTGAGATTTAGTACAATGGCATGAGGTAATTGCACCATGAAAGATGCATATGGACTTGATTAAGATAAAATTAAGCTAATTTAATAAAGCAGATTATAAAATTGTCCTAGCGCACATAAATGCTATAATGAAACATTATTTAGTAATCGGAAATTTAAGCATTTTTTTCTTAAAATACCTGTATTTTTCTAAAACCTACAGTAAATGCTACACTGTTAGAACTTATGAAAAGATGCAGTTACAAAATGTTTCTTAAAGATCATGCTGCTTAAAATGTTTGCAGAGAGGCAGATTTTGTGTTGACTTTATTACTGAATTTAATTTCTTATATATTATCCACTATTAAAGTAATTTTGAACCAATTAATACCAAGATAAATAATGTAGCAAGGTGTATTTGAATTCTTTTTCAAAATGGAAAAAAAAAGACTTTTATGCATACAAGTCAACAACTGCGTGTTAGTGAATTATTAAGAAATAATCTAAATATAACTGCATATTATAGAATAATTTCACAGAACAAGTCTGTTAAAATTCATTTTTCTTTACTTATTCAAACACCAAAAATGAGAATTCATAACCCTCACACTGTAGGATTAATAGTTTGTCTATTTTTATTCATTCTGGCTCTAAGACATAAGAACCTAGGGAAGAATACTGGCTGAGGACAGCCAGAAAAACGAGGAGAAAATAGAATCTATGTAACACGTTTGCACAGAATAACAAATAGTTTCCACAATTCTCCTCAGCTTCTTCCAAATTTCCTTTTCTTGGCTTCATTAAGTCTGACCTTGCCCTTCTCTGACTAAGCCTCTGTCAGCCATAGCTCTCTGCTTTGTGTGTATGTCTTCAGCCAGATTTCCCCAATTGTTCTTGTAAGTCTATTTTGGTCTAGCTTTACATTCTTGTCACCTATTGCTATTTCTTTTGAAATAATTGTTATGATCTTTCTTTGAAATATTCTTTCTCAACTTTTTTCTGGACATTGAGGCCTTAATGTGCTTATGCTGTGCCAACGTCTAGATGACAATGGTTACAGATAATGAAAGGTCACATGGTTACAGAGGAAATATAACGCCATGCTACCATCAAAATGAGCTTCTAAAAACATCGCACTGCATGGTGACAGAGCCAAGAGGGTGTCCATTGGACATAGCTCTTCTAGGAAAGCCTTTGAGTTTGTTTTAGATCTTATAACATGTGAGGGGAAATGGGACTTTAAGGATCCAGATACAGAGAAAGTTCATGCCTAACTGTGGGGTGGGACAGTTTCTGGCACCAGCCCAGCCCCTGAATTTCTGACTTACAGTGTTACTATTACTTTTGTCTTTTACAGAAAGGAAAGGCTGTTCCCTTGATCACACACATACTGGGGTCACTACATGAAGGCGTAAAACACCATCATATAAACCCTTAAATGCTCACCTTTTTAAAAAAACTTATATAGAGATGACCTGGGATTTGATATCAAGCTGCTTAGGCCTGTTTAGTTTTCTGCAACTAGATGAGGTGCAGTCTCATTGCCTCATTATATATTCACAATAATAAAACGTATTTCCTGCAGTTTACAAGAACTGAAATGGTGTGATTATGTAATGTGGTGGTACCCACTAAGCAAGCTTGTTAGCCAGTGCTCAAAGTTAATTTGAACAGTCAACATCTCCTGAGGCAAAGCAAGTATTTTCTCTGAAAAAATGCAATGAGGCTTGTATTCCTTGAAGGGACTTCTCATCTTCTTGCTCTAACTAAGAGTTCAAGAACCACATTGAAAAGGAGTGGGAAGAGTGGACATCCATGTCTTCTTTCTAATTTCAGTTGGAATGCAGGGGGTGGGGCGAGGCCAAGAAAAGAACAGAAGAGAACATGCTAATGAAGTTCCTCAGTCTTTGTGCTTCACCTTCACTTATTTTTATGTGTCAATAAGGAACACTAAAGTAAACTAATCATTTTCTGTTTCTCTGCTATGAGAGAATGCCACACGCCTGTAGCAGAGGAGTTAGGTCAATGGCTGCCTGTCCTCACATGTATCAGCAAAGTCTCCTGGGGACAGTCATATTACTTTCCTCTAGTAAGTATCTCTTTACAATGAGACTGATTTTCAGAAAATAAGTTGTCTGTGGAGGGAAAGGAGAAAAGATAAAATAAGGTGAAATCAGCTGTCATTTCTCCAAGTCACTTAGCATTTGAAATAAGGAGTTATTCTCCAAATTATGCAAAATCAGTTCTCAACAAAACGATAATATGTTTTATTGTATGTAAAATTCAACATCTAACTTTCAGTGTGGTGTTATAGGCAAACTGAACACTGTAGATTCATATCACCATTGTTGTATGTAAAAAATACCAATTTGGGTAGAATGCCAGTATTTTTTTCATTTATTTATTTATTTATTTATTTATTTATTTATTTATTTATTTATACTCCAGATTTTATTCCCCTCCCTGTCTACCCAATGACTGTTCCTCGTCCCATACCTCCTCCCCACCCTCTGTCTCCACAAGGATGTCCCCACCCCACCAGACTTCTAAACTCTCTGGTGCCTCCAGTCTCTTGAGGGTTAGGTGCATCTACTCTGACTGAACCCAGACCCGGCAATCCTCTGCTGTATATGTGTTGGGGGCCTCCTATCAGCTGGTTTATGCTGCCTGGTTGGTGGTGCTGTGTCTGAGAGATCTTGGGGATCAGAAGCTGAGAACGCCATAATTTTATAGTATGGAATTACATCACACAAGGATAGTGGGATGACAGCCCCCTTCTGTATACCATATCATTTAGATGTATTCGGGCCCGAGAGAGTGTCTCACTTTTCTGCCTTGATTGTTACAAACTCATGACTACTCTGGAATTTAAGCATTCCTGAATGAAGTGTGTTCTTTGAATGTATTGTAAGGATATTCATTGTAATTTCAGAAATGTAGTATTCCTGGGGTGGGAGGGGTGGCACACTTGAGGTATCTATGATTTGATTTTTGAAGAGTTTTGATACAGATTCTGTGTACTATTGCTTTGTCTAGGATATGGCACCATGAACTATGTCTTCCTAATATATAAACTTAGTTTTCCAAGGCCTTTGTCTCCTGTATCTCTCAGTTGTTTATTCCACAGTAAAATCATCCCCTCCCATCCCATGGCAAGTGTGATCATTGCACCCACTGACTCCTGTCCTCACTAGGCTTACAGCGCAGGCATCCTCTCCAGATTGTCCCTGCTGGGTGCTGACACATTCCCTTTGTGGGTTTTGCTGTTTGTTTGTTTGTTTGTTTTATATGGAATTTTTTTCCTAGCTCTTAACATCCTTCCCCCCTCAAAAAAAAAAAAAAAAAAGAAAGAAAGAAAGGAAGGAAGGAAGGAAGGAAGGAAGGAAGGAAGAAAAAAAGGAAGAAAGAAAGAAAGAAAGAAAGAAAGAAAGAAAGAAAGAAAGAAAGAAAGAAAGAAAGAAAGAAAGAAAGAAAGAAAGAAAGAAAAGGAAAAGAAAGAAAACAAAACAAAAACGTGTAACCCCTGTGATCTCATCCTGACTCTTCAGGACCACAGGTCATGCCATATCTGTCCCCATTAGCTTCATGCACAGGGGAACGTTCATACATCTAGTGTTCAGACTACAATAGTAACCTTTAAGTTACATGCTGTCTGGTAGAGAAAAAGCAGTCTTGCAAATAACAAGATAAATTGATGATTATTTTGCTTCCTATTCCCATGGTAGTATTATCTTAGATAAATGCATGAACATTAATAAAATGCTAAATATTTCATCAAAAATTATTCTAACTTTAACTATGTATGAAATTCATCACTGGAAATATTTTCAAAATGCATCTAAAGCATTTAAAACCTTAAATTAAAAACTCTAATTTATATTATATAGAGAAAGTTTTTGAAAAAAATTTTTGAAAAATTTTATGATAATTATTCTTTGGGAATATTCATTAGGCTAAGAAATTATTTTTATACCCAAATCTACTTTAATTTGATAACCAACTTGAAGTTCCCTAAATATGTTATGCAGAAATTTTACTTAACAAAAATTCATCATGCTAAGAATTGAAAAAAAAGCAGTTGTACTTGGATGAATTCTAAGTTTTTATGATTATTTTGCCTGGGTATTCTACATCATTCACAAAGATAAAATGAGGAAAACAAACTCCAAGTGATGTCACCCTGAGTTCCTGTGCCGACCTTTTTTGTTTCACATTTCAGAAGAAGGAGCCTTTATACCTGTCATCCACTTCTCTGCATGTGAGCTAAAAGTCCTAACCTCAGGACCATGTGTGTGTGTGTGTGTTTACATGTGTGACATATGCATGCATAGCCTGCGTGATGTGTATATCTGTACACGTGTGCGTGAGTGTATACGTGTGTGTGAGTATATACATGTCTGTGTTTACATGTGTGACATAGGCATATGTAGCCTGTGTGAATGTGTATATCTGTACATGTGTGCATGAGTGTTACATGTGTGTGTTTACATGTGTGACATATGAATATGTATCATGTGTGAATGTGTATATCTGTACATGTATATGTGAGTGTATACATGTATGTGTATGTGCTTGTGAAGTATATATCTTAATATGGTTAATGTTTCTGTCTACACCTGCACAAAGGCGAGAGAAAGATGTCAGGAATTCTGTACACTCACTCTGCACCTTATTCCCTGGAGACAGGACCTCTCTGAGGCTGAAGCTCCCTGTTTTAGATAAACAAGCTGGACTGCTCCAAAGATCCACTTGTCTCTTGCCTGCCATACTAGGGTTACAGGCAATTGTAACCATTCTGGGATTTTGACATGGGTGTTGGAGGTTTTAATTCAACAAGTGCTCTTAACTACAACCATCACACTGATCTGCCATGTTCACACTGAGTTAGTAGAGGTTAAAGGAGTCTCTGTTCTCTCTCTGTCTCTGTGTTTGTGTGTGTGTGTGTGTGTGGGAGAGAGAGAGAGAGAGAGAGAGAGAGATGTTTCCTTCTTGGAACTTGGAACATAGACAGTTTGATTGACTTCTTGATCCCATCTTTATCTGTTTACCTTTGGTGTCACCCCTCCATCTTTGCCCTTCCCCAAGTCAAAACATATTGTGTATATTAAACTGGAGAGAATGAAAGTGCTCATAATAGAAAGAGCACAAAGACAACTTGCAGAGCTGTTAATGTTTACTAATGAAGTACATTTCCCTTCTGGGCATAATTAGGTTGAAAATGACAATTACCACCCCATGGAAGGAATCTTTAATGGTAAGATTTCTTACTAGTCGATTTAAGAATTTATCAAATTTGTTGTCTTTCAAGTCAGTGGATTAATTAATGCTTAGCACATTTATTTGACAAGCTCTACTGGCTAGTTATTACATACAAGGCACTCTGTGACATCTATGAAGTTGCAGGGACATGCCACACACCCTGACACCATGGGTCCTGGAAGCCAACAGATGTGATAAGGCAATGAGGTTGAAAACAGAAGTCTCCTGCACTGTGCACAGCTGCAGACATTGATGGCGCCTTCACAGAGGAGAGGAGCTGACCTTCTGGTACCTGGGATGATGAGTGAGGTTAGGCAAGAATGAGAGTTCCAGTTTCATTTCCATTGCTACCATAAATATCCTGACAGAAAAACAAAAACAAATATATATATATATATATATATCCTAACAAAAGTAAGAGGGAAAGGGCTTTACCTTACAATTCCAGGTCAGAGTCCAGGACAGTAGAGAAGCCCAGGTAGCAAGATCTAGTCACATCACTTCCAGTCAAGAGCCAAGAGAGAGGGATGAACCTGAGGTGCATATTTATTTTATAAGGTTTCTTTCAACCTATTGGCTATTTTCAACAAATGGTTACAACATACACATCATTCTGTGTCGGGGTGTGGAAGAGTATATAATTTAAGATTAAAACTATGCCTTGACCTTTGAAGGTAAAAGCTGATTGCATCGGGAATCACATAGTGAGTTTGGTTATGTTCTCTTAAAGGCAGATTAAACTAAAAACATGCTGAGCATGCAGTAGAACAGACAGTTAACTACAGGGTCTCAAATTATCTCAATGGGTATTAACTGTGTGCTGTGAGATCTTTCATTCTTTTGAGGATTGAGATATTTTTATAAAAGTGTATTGACTGCTACAAAGATTTTAATCACTATCTGTGTGGTATAAAGGGAATGACACTTTTCAGTGTTCAATACTTTATAGTATTTATATATTGTATATTATACATTGCATTTATAATATATACTATATACTAAATGTTATATGATATGTGATATATTATATTATAAATTATATATTGTATATATTATATTTTGTATATTGTGTATTACATATATTATAAACACAAAGAGGCTGATAATATCGCTTTACAGTGTTTACTATTCTGAGTAAGTTGGCAGTTAATAAAGTTTCTTATGATGTAAAACTCTGTTATTATTTCTGTAAAGAACCCCACAGAGCTAAGAGTTGATTCAGTAGTTCCAAGCACTGGCTACTCTTGCAGAGGACCTGGATTGGATTCTTAGCATACACCTATATACTCACAGCCACCTGTAACTTCAAATCCATGGTATCTTGTGCCCTCTTCAGGCCTCAGAGAGAAGTGTACTTACATGTCCAGAGGGAAAATAACCATCAATGAAAAATGAATATTTTTTTTACAAAAGAATTCTCAGTCAATGCTATGTTTATTTTCCAAACATAAAGATTTGAAGAAGAAGAATCAAGCCCAGTTGATGTTGTTCATATACTAACCGGAACACCGTCAAACTCCCAGTGGCCAGCCCCTTAAAGAAAATTGAGTCCCTCCCCACCTATACCCCTGCCAGAATCTATCAGTTGTGGAGAGCCACATGTCTATGCTGTCAAGTAAATAAAAGAAAATCTCTTTGTTGGGGACACACACCATGAACTACAGATACAGATGGATGATAGCTCAGATTCATGGCCTCTTATTTTCCTTGTAGTACCGTACACATGGAGTAAATGAACAACATTTTCTTAAATATGACCATGACCTTTGACCATACATCTTATGAATCACTTCTTAGTTGGATCCAAGACCATAGTGTAACGCCTGTAGAGAATCTTTTAGTGTATAAAGTACCTCAGTAAGGACAGACTATGTCAATGCAACTCAAAGCTCACTCTTCCATTAGAAATTGCTCTCTCACGTTGGGTTGCTTATCATGTGTTTTTCTTGGAAATATCCGACATACTTAGGAGTCATGACAGCATTTCTTTACAATGATACTCAAAATGTTTGGGAAAAGGTCAGATGAAGAACTTTCTTCAACCTCTCTGTGGTCATATTATGATATAGATATCCCAATGGGACACTGATCTTACCAACTGTGAACGTGTTTGACTGACTGCCTCGTGATTACCCAGAGGACATCAGATCACCAACCTCATTAGAAAGCAAAGGTGTCTATCACTTGGTACATCTTGTATCCTCTTGGTCCAGTTGATTCAGGGTTGCTAAATTTCTGGGGTGATCTTTTGTAATGTTTGTATTATCCACAGAGCTCTAATATAGCAGAGATCTTTTAGATTCTGTATCTTTTGCATACCTCTTCCTCACTGGACTGTTAGCTACCAGGCAAGTGTTTTCTATCCTGACTATGATGGCCAACAAGGATAAAGAATCTTTATTAGTCATGTTAATAATGGACTTGTGAGTAAACTTTTCCAGCATGCCAGGTGTTGGCAAGTCAAAAAATATCATAATATATACTGTGTATTTCTCTAGAAAAAATATTTAACATATATTTGACTGACAATTAGTTAATGAACAGATTACTTCTTTCCATGTATTGAACACCATAGTGAGACTAGGTAGTCACTAGAATAATTAATCTATGAATGAAAGAGATCTGAGATCATTTTTTTTTAAAATGCTTTCTTCAGATCATCAGGACAAAGGCTATCCATACAGCTGTCCATTGTCTAGGGATCCATTTGGAAGGAAGGTCTATAAAATTAGAACCCTACCACAGTCAAGAGCAAGAGGTCATCTCTCTAGATGCTTGCTATGTGATCTTCATTCTATATCTTGTATTATTTCTCATACCCCACCCCACTGCTCTCACCTAGGTCATGCATTTTCACACTAGAAACTTTGAAGACTGACAGTGCACACCAGATCTTCCTTGAGGGGTTCTGTACTTCTTTGATTTCCTTCTGAACTTCCTTACCTATGTGTCTGTGTGTCTATGTGTTTGTGTGTGTGTGTGCATCTCTGTCTCTGTCTCTGTCTGTCTCCCTCTCTCTGTCTCTCTGTCTCTCTGTCTCTGTCTCTGTCTCTCTCTCTCTCTCTTTCTGGGGGTGGGGGGTCTTTTCAGTGCTCAGTAATTCTTCAGGGATGAGTCTTTCTTTTTAAAGGCCTATTGACCAAGATGTAGCCCCTATGGACTGGTTAAAATCACACTAAGGATCAGAGGAAGAAGACTCCTCAAATACTTGCAGTAGATGTGTGCCTGGGTATGTCTTGTCTCCAGAGGGGAGTATGGCAAAAGTAGATAGCTGGGCCTGCAGAAGGCCAGCTTTTGTGTTTCTTTTCGCACCAGTTCAGCAGTATAGAGTATCAATAAACAAGTCAGGTACTGATGTCATTTTGTACATCAAAAAAGAATCACAGATATTGAGCAAAAAGCTTTTCTTTCTTCTTTCCTTATCACTTAGAAGCTTAGCATCCTTCTCCTGAAATTTCAACAAAATATTACACTTTTATTCTCTTTCTAATGGGAAGAATGCTAAGAAGCTTCTACTCATTCTCTCTTCCTGGTCCTCCAACTAAATGGCAAGTGACTGGATCCACAGCATCCCGCGTGGAGGAGTAGGCACCTCAGAATGAAGCCAGTTGTACAGAAATTCATGGAGTTTTCTACAGACACCTAAAGATAGACTCTTTTAGTGTCCCTTAACCTTCTATATCCTAGAGTCCCTCTTCTTTCTGGACACCTTCTTTGCGGTTCATTCTAAAACCTCATCTGTCCTTTCCTGTTAGCAATAACAAGGATGGTAAAAAATTTGAAGAGACCCAGGTCCAAGACCAACACATGTAGAAAGAAATCTATGTAGACAGGAATTTTACAGGGCATAACCTTCAGTAGAGGAAATACAAGAAGAGTCTGTGTACATTTTAGGGCCTCCATTTATAACTTTACTTAAAGACAAAAGTATCAATTATTTTATTTGTCACCCATGTCCAAGAGAGTGCTTCACTCTCATGGACACATTATACCATTTGAATCAATAAAACCTATCATATGTCACTCAGGCAGAGGCAGTTTTGATTAGTGGCACTGCTAAGGTCTCTCTTGCTAATGCTGTTCAGACTAAATTCTGACCATTAGCTTATTAGAATTGGCTTTCTGTGAGTTGTACATAGGCCTTGTGGTGATAATTATACCAAATACTTCATGGTATCTTACTGATTACACCAGGCAAATCTGTGTCCCCAATTCAGCATATAGTTTCAGTGTTGTGACCTTACCCTGTCCTGTTTACTGTCTCTCATGACTTCCCTGAAAGGTATTGGTTGTGTCCATTCTGAAAGAATAAGGGACGCTTTGACTATAGCCTAACCTCTGCCTTCCAGATGTTCCATCTGCCTTGCAGATGTTCCTACCACTTCAATTATACCCCCTATCATAGCATGTTTATCTTCTTTAAGGCTATGACAATTTGCACGGGAATCACAGAGATGGTGAAAATGTAGGTATGTGTACATGACTCTACTCCAAGCTGCTGAATCAGAGAATCAAGAATGCTCAAAACTTGGATTTCATTTCTTTCCCATTTCTTTTACACCATATAGTAATGAAAGAAACATTTGACTATTTAAAAGCTGAGATCCTTCTAAATATGAGACAGTGACTATCACAGAATCCTTCCTGTGGACACTTACTTCTCATGGTTGAAATGCGTCACAGGTGTGGACATAGAGCCCAGATATTTGCCCTGACTTCTAGGCAAACTTCTTTAAATTTAATATGTCAGAATTCTAGCAAACTGGTTTTGAAGACATCCACTGAGCAGTAGTTGATTCCCCACTCCCAAGTATACTGATCAGGGTAAATGTTGTCAGGAGCCTATGATGACTAAAATTACCCTCCTCAGGTGCTGGTAACCACAAATGAGTGTTTGAACTACACAGGTATTTGACATGATTAGATTAAAGACTACACAAAGTTGGCACACATGGAACCATCTCTGTATACATCACACCTTTCACATGACTATCTGGATAGTTTCTTGGATCCTTCGGGCTTTGCTCTTTTTATCTACGTTGTTTACTTTCCTGCATTTTCTTCCTAAGCCTTTGCCTGTAGACTCACAGAGTACATTTTACAGTTACATAGTATCTGCTTTTCTTTTCTGTTACCTATGATTTTGTTCTGTTGCTTCTCTAGGACTCCCTGTTGCATCTGGACCATCTCATCCTCTGCTCTGCTGTGAGCTTGCCTAATTGGGAAGTGATTTGGTTTGGTTTCGTTTTGCTTTGTTTCCTTGTCATGGTGTATTTTCTTCTTTGTGTGTTTGTAGTTTTTAATTGAAACTGTTGGAAATTTATTTGGATGGATAAGTGCTAGATATTTTGTATTGCTACAATATCCTAAATCTGCTTTTGGATGAGGCTGCATGTATGAAACAGTAGATATTTACACTTTACAGATACTGTGTGTAAGGCTGGATGTAGGATGGGGCATTGAGGATATAGTAGTTCCTCAGGGGTTAATTTGTGATAGGAAAAGCAAAGGTTTCATGAACCTCAGCCAGCCTGTGCCTTCAATCAGTAGAGATTAAGGTTCATGTGAGATTCAGCTGGTTAGACCAGAGCCCAGGGTAACATTTTCCAATTGTTTACACCAGCAAATGTGGTAATCAGTTTTGTGTCACTGTCCTGTGACACATGACAGACATAACCTATAAAGAGGAAAGGGATATTTTGGTTGAGGGTTTTAGAGGTATCTGTCTATAGATATCTGACCCTGTTGCTTACTGCCAGGAGGGAGGAAGAATTTTATGGTGTGCGTATATGATGTGGGAAGCCTGTTCATTCTGAGGAAACCGAGATCGAGCAGAGGTCTGCTGCCCAATAGCCCCTAAATCAAGGCTTACCCCCAATAACACACTTTCCCTTGGATCCACCCCTAAAGCTTTCACCAGCTCAGATAGTACCATAGAGTGTGAACAAGCTTTAATGCATGGCCTTTTGGGGACACTTCAAGTACAAACTAGAGCAATGCCTCTAAGTCTCTCTCTCTCTCTCTCTCTCTCTCTCTCTCTCTCTCTCTCTCTCTCTCTTTCTCTCTCTCCTTGTTCCCCTCCCTCCCTCCCTTCTATCTCCCCCTTCTTCCTTTCCCCCTCTGTGGGGGGGGGGGAAGTGCATGTGTCTCTGTGTGTCTTTTTTATCTTCACAAGCTTAGAAAATTTTCCAACCACTGCTGAAGACTATCTTGCAATACAGATTTCAGATCAGTTTCTTCCTGGTCCCTCTGCTGCATTCAGAGTCACCATTGTTCAGTCTCTCTGCTGTGCTCACTTTGCTTTAACTATATGTCCTATTAAACAATTTACAGAGAAAGCTGGTGACAAAATTACACAATGCTGTGCAATAATTTTGACTTCATTTCTCCATGAGAACATATGGCAGTTAAAGCAAATCTCTATAATCTCTTTGTCAGAAGCAACTGTGTGGAGGGCACTGTAGACCCAATGGCTTGATTGTTAGATTTTTCTTTTCTGTCAACAAGAAAGACATTCCAGGATAGTGCTAGTAAATGTTCTGTGTCTACTTGCAATGGATGTATACTTCTGTGTGACAATGAACTTCAGAGAACTTTTCTGTGCCAGCATTTTCTCATAACTGATCATGATAATAATACTTTATACCTCTGTGCGTGTATGTGTGTGTATATTTGTATATATGTATGACAATATATGTCATAAAACAGTATATAGCCCATAGTGTATTGCAAGTAATATCAATTATTATTAGACAAGGAAAAATAAACATCAATATTGCACAATAAAGTTATAGATTTTTTCTATATCTTTCTCAGTTATTTTAATAACTATATATCATTTTAAGAGTCAGCCTGTTTTGACATACTTTTATTTTTCCCACTGTTATTCTTTTGGCAATCTGAATTAGTGTGAACTTGTGTATATATAAAAGTATCCCATTTTCATACACAACAAATAATGCCTAAAAATTAGGATTTGAGAGTTGATGGAATGTACAGAGTGATGAAGCATCCAGACCAACCCGCCACTGACTGAATCCCAAAAAGTTAAGATGGGGAAATCTCACAGGAACTTGGAAGGACCGTGAGTGGGGTTGAGGGGAGCAACACCTCTCACCCAGACCCGCGCGGATCTGCAGTGATCCGGGGCCTGAGAACCCGTGGACAGAAAAACTGTGAACTTTCCGATTTACACCGGTGCC
>CM052719.1:10607456-10639945 GCA_028551405.1 Uromys caudimaculatus | reverse complement strand
GGGGGAGGGGACACGGGGTTTCTAAAGAAAAGGGGAATCATCGGAAATGTAAATAAAATATCAAAAAAAAATAAAAAAATAAATAAAAAACAAAAAAAAAAAAACAAGTGTGAACCACTGTTGAGTCTTCTATAGCTGTCCTTATTGTATGCAGAGTCCTGATGCTTTTAACTAATTATGCACAGTTGTTTCCAAACACAGATGTAGCTTAATTATAAGAACTGATAAGAAGATAGGTCTAAGATAACAAAGTGGGTCATGTGATGGGGTTCTTTATCTAGTTAGAAACACTGAAGCCTGTTTGAGAGGAAGAGGGAAATGTCTACTTTGAAATTAGTTTTAGGAAAAACTAGACCTAAGAGTAGTCTTTCCTTGAAAGAATTTCTTCTATGAAAACATCCATATTCCATTCTTTGGGGTGCATTAATATCCCTACCAGCATTTTATGAGGACTCCTGCTGTTTCCACATCTTTACTCTCATGTGCTGTTTTTTCCCCCTATGGCAGGGATATTGACTGAGGTTAGATAAAATCTTAATAGATTTTCTTAATAGGTGTTGGTTTGGATTTCTCTGTTCCGCTTTTTGTCTTTGTCTTTTAGTTAACTTTAGGTTCCAGTGTTACAGGTACAATGCATGGAGACTGGAAGGGAGGGCACCTCAGTCAGTTTGACCCATGATGACACAGACACGCAGCATTACCTTTTCACATTTTGACTGGTCAAAACCCAGATGCTCAGGTTGCTCTTTTTTTCACGGTTACTCTCACTATTGGGGAACTTTAGTATTTCCATGTGGATATTAAGATGTTTTAAAGTATTCCTTGTGAAGAAAGTAATTCCAACTTCACTTGTGATATCATTAATACATTAATTTTAAAATATTGGTTGTACTCCATCCATTAAATAGGAGTTTTTCTATCCTCTAGTTTCTTCTAATGTTTTCTTTTCATTCATTATGTTTTCTCTTGCACAAAAATTCAGTATTTCTAGTAAAGTTTATACCTGGGATTTATTTATTTGCTAATTGTATATTATAACACACATATAAATTAGTGTTATATGTGGTCCATTTGTAGTGGTGTTGTTTTCCTGACTTTCTTTTTCATATGCTTTTTACTGCCATAACGACTTCTGTGTAGTGGTTTTGTAATAGGCTACTTGGTTGGGGATGTTTATTGTGTTTTAGAGTGGAGACTTTATGACTTTTTAAGAATAGGAGCATATATAACTTGAGACAAAGACCAATTTTACCTTTTTGTTTCCTGTTACTTGTGTCTCCTTTCCATGCCTTCTTGATCAAGCAAATATCTTAAGCACATAGTAAACACAAATTATACAGGAAGCTGGGCTGTCATTGGTTTTGGAGGCAATGTGCCCCTTTTCATTCATATATATATCCATGCACTTTCTGTCCATCACTCTTTTAATGCATTGTTTTGTTTGTTTATTAGTATACATTGATTCATCCTTACATTCTTGGTACAAAAGTGATTTTCATTGATTGATTGGTTGATTGATTGATTGATTAGTTAGTTAATTTATTGAGACAGAGTCTCTCTATGTGACCCAGACTGGCCTTGAACTCACAACAATACCCACACCTATTTCTAAATTTCTGGGATTACAGGTATGAGTCACCACAACTGACTTAAAATTTTTCTTTGATAATTGTAAATTATTCAAAAAGAAAACCAATGTCAATATGGAGATAGTAAATGCAAGCATTGTATATAAGTCAGAATATTCCAGAGGTAAACCCATAACATATATGGAGACATAGAGATTTTCTTAGTCTGGATTTTATTACTGTAAAAAGATACCATAACCATGGCAACTCTTATTGGAGCTGGCTTATAATTTCAGAGGTTGAGTCCGTTACCATCAGGGTGGGAAACATGTAAGTATACAGGCAGACACGGTACTGGAGGAGCTGAGAGTTCTACATCTTGATCTGCAGACAGTAGAAAGAGTCAGTGTCACTGGGAATGGCTTGAGCACATATGAGACCTCAAAGCCCACTCTGACAGAGATCAAAAGATTATATATATATATATATATATATATATACACACACACACACACATATATACATACACATACAAATATATATATATATATATATATATATATATATATATCTTAGAGGTGCCACTTTTCGGGAGTGAGCTTATTCTATTTCTGAAGCAGAGAACAACCATAGTCAGCAAGGACAATCAAGACTCGTGTTCATACTGTAGAATTTGGAATGATGAATCCAAAGTCTGATGTGTCAGCATTGTGTCTACAACTCAACAAAGATGAAGTTAAAAGTCAGTTTGGGCATTCCTCTGCTATAATCTTCTCTAGCATAATTAAAGGTTTCATTTGGTAGTTTTTTGTCTGTTTGTTATATTTGGAAGCATGATCTGTAAACCATCAAGTATAAACAGCCAATAGATCATTGAAGGGAATGGAGTGCTATGCTTATTCAAGGAAGGTCTATTCTGGCTTCTGTTTGTCTAAACATGTGTATTTAAGATAAATATGCACATAACATAAACATGCCAAAACATACGATCACTGATAGAGATGGTTTTAGGAACTACAGAATAATAGAGCGGCTGCTTTGATATTTTGCAGAGATGACCTATTCTACTCATTTAAGGACAGTGTAGATTCTTAGAAGACTTTCTCAGAGAAAAATACTACAAAATACTTAAACAAACCTTATGGATGATGCATGCCCAACCTTATTTAAATAGTTTATAATGAAGATTCCTCTGACTGATAAATCTCATACCGTATGCCGCTTGCCCTGTTGTCATGGCACCCTTGCATTCTGGACAGCTTCAACACAGCCGTGTCACAGAGTCCTGCGGTAAAATGCACCAGAGGCGATCTATTACCTCAGGAACAGTTTATGCCAAGGAAGACTGCATGGGACACACTTTATGTCGCAGGCTCCTTTTAAATTAAGACTGTAGTGGTAGACAATTTAATTTTATGCACTTTTTGCATCTTAGACAATATATGCCAAAAAATTCTGCTGAAATTGGAAAAAAGTATGGGAATAAATATAAAAAAAAACCTCTAATTTTTAAATCTAGTTGACCTTGTCTCCATGGTTGGCAGGTTGGCTCTACTGCATGATACATCTAAGCATGGTACTCATCCTATCTTATCGAATACTGCCCTGTGTGGCTGAGGTGAGGATACAGTAAAGTGTGGGAATCTGAATTTCATATTAGAATCCATATAGAAAGCCAAGCAGTATAGCATTCCAATACCAGTACTGGAGACGGCAGTAGGCAGATCTCTGGGGCTCACTGGCCAGCAGCCTAGATAGCTGAGGGAGTTCCACACCAGTGAGAGAAGTCGTCTAAAATACCAGAGTGGACAGCACCTGAAGACTGACCCTTAAACTTGACCTCTGAATTCTACATGCATGTGCCCATTCAAAATACACACAGAGAGAGAATAAAATCTTACAATGTGCTTAGAAGATGATAAAAATTGCTTATTTCCAATATTTTAGTTGTATGCATTATTTTATGACATTTTCTTTTCTTTCCTTTTTTTTTTTTTTTTTTTCTGGGCACAGATTGTTTCAGTTCTCAAGCCATGGAGTCCTATGCATCTGATTACAAACTAAACATGCATCCAAACAGATGCCATTCACCATGACAGGCAGTAATATGGGGTGTTTAATGGCAAGAATTTTGCCCATAAGATTCAATACCACCCTTCTGCTAGTTAATGTTGTATGGGCAATTTCTTTGGAGAACCTCAGGCTCCATATCAGCCAGGATGGATATGCTCTCCAAACTCCATGAAAGACTAGGCCCAGAGCATGCTCCTGCTCCACACTTCCTTTTGCTGGTGTTACAGTCACTGAGAGTGACAGGAGAGAGCACAGGTAGCTGTGGACTCCAGTATCAGAACTTCTTGACTGGCTACTATCCTCCTTTATGAGGTTAGTGCGTCACAGACATCTCAGCTGCCATGGACAAGTTCAACTTTGGACATTGCAGTTAGTAATTTTCCTCAACAGTTTAAATAATGCGTATTTCCACTATTTACATATCTCTGTTTTAACCTACATGGTAATAAACATGGGTTTCTTCTAGACCTGAGTCTGAAGACTTCCAGTGATGCTCTGGCTGACAACAGCATGGAAAAAATACTGTGAATGATTCAAGTGCCCAGGGAATCCTCAATTGGAAATGAGTGATAAGGACATGGATGACTGAAGGCAGGAAGTACAGCAGTGCCAGGGTCAGAACACAATGGGTTCTAGGGGTCAATAACTTATCACAGTTCAGATACTTGAGTGAATGATCTTGGGACATGGAGATGGAGAGCAAAAAATGGGATGTGGTAAAGAGTGGCTAGCTGTGCAAAGTCAATAACCTCTGTAGGAAAAGACAAAGGTGATGATGACCTAAGTGAGCCAATTGGGTCCAGAAAATTAAAAGAGGAGTGAGTAAAACATGGACCCTACTTACTAACAAGATTAAGCATTAGAATACACATCTTAGACATAGGAGCTGGAAAAGACAGAAGTGAGCCTGGGTTAACACTGGATAAAGCATTAAAATACACATCTGAGATATAGGAGTTGGAAAATACAGACGTGAGCCAATAAATAAAATATTTTGGAAATAAAGAGTGGAAGCAGAGGAAAGTGTTATACTTACCCTGGGGTCTGGAGAAATGGAAGTTAGAGGAGTATAGCCACCTTCTGTGGCCCCTGGCAACTATTCACTTTTACTTCAACAAACAAAGAGACCTAGGAAGGGAAGGGTGTGTTAATCTCCCTAGGAACTTACTGAAATCATGTCAGGAATTATAGACCCTAGTGACACACACAGCAGAAAGTTTATGACAAGTTTGCCTTAATTATTTTTCTATTGCTCTGAAGAAACACCAAAAGTAATGTGAGCAGAAAGAATTTATTTGAGTTTACAGTTCCATATTAGAGTCCGTCACCAAGGGAAGGCTGGTCTGGAACTCAGAGCAAGTCCCCAGAGTCAAAAGATGATTCAGAAACTATGGAAGAGTACTGACTACTGGCTTTCTCTTCATGGCTTGCTCAGTCTGCTTTCTTATAGTACCCAGGATCACCAGCCCAGAGGTGACACCACCTACACTGAGCTGAACTAACCATATCACTCATGAATCAGGGAAATGCTCTACAGACTTGCCTAGAGGGCAACCATATGATGCCATTTTTTTTTTCTAAGATTCCTTCTTCCCAAATTACTCTCAGTTGAGTTAAGATGGCATAAAACCTAGTCAGCACAGTGTTCAGCACACTTGTAAGGAATCAGTGTAATGGAACCAGCTTTAGTGCGACAAATAAAAGAAACCTCTGTTCACACGAAGCAGTTAGGATTTACCTTACCATTAATGTATGCTGAACCATGACTACTCATTTAACCCTCCTGATAAGCCATGAATGGATATGCAGTGCTCCCATTGCATTTTTTTTGAGAATTTTATATATGAGTACTGTATTTATACCATTTTCCTCCCTCTCCCCCTCCAACTCCACTCCACCTCAACCTCACGACTTCCACTTTCATACATAATATATAATCATCAAACCTACTGAGTTCATTCAGTTAATGTAGCTCGCGTGTGCGCGTACACATGGGTGTTTGTGTGTGTGTGTGTGTGTGTGTGTGTGTGTGTGTGTGTGTGTAGCTTATTTGGGATTGGATAAACTCATGGAGAACTTATCATTGGATACAAGAGATTCCTCTCCCTCAGCATTGATTGGCTATACCTATTCATGTAGAGTAGAATCTTGCAGAATTTATACCGTGAGTTTTGCATGGCAACTGGTGATGTCACTATGTAGATCTTATTTAGGCAAGTAGCTTCCCTGTTATAGCTAGAAGACACCCTCTCTCTCTTAAATAGAAGAGAGAGACTGTGCATGCCCTTGCAAATACTTCATTTTATAAAGTTAACCTGGACGCCCTGGACTGGTGTCAGGAATGGCAAAGTTAGGCTTCTAAACCTTGTTCTGTTTGATGTTTTGAACTGCGTGTATAAAATAGATTTCAGCTAGACAAATACCCAGAAAGGTACATTTTATACAGAGAATAAGACGTCTCATTTTAAATAATGTGAGAATAGTTTCACAGAGGGAAAATATAAATATGTACCCTTTGTTGACATTCAAAGTCATTTCCCACTCACAGAAACCAGGAGAGTTGGCACATCTCTCACTGAAAATATTGTTTTCTACCTGGTTTAACCCAGACAAATTCAGACTTACTTTAGTTGGTCAACCTTTTTGTAAAATGGAAGATGTTATAATAATTGGACATAGAATAGATTTTAAAAAATGATTTTTATATGAGACGTCTTCTGTGGGACCCACACCCATACCCTTGGCTCTGCTCTCACACTTCTATGTAGAAATCTTAGGGTGAAAGTTTCCAAAACGGTGAATTAAATAATTGATATTAGTAGCCATTATTCATTTAAAAACTATGTGTTGCATACTAAATTCCCCAGCAAAATAGGTTTCTTTCGGCTTTCAAATGCTGATAAACAATAAAACACCAACAATATTTTAAGGTTTAATAGTAATATGTCATCTTGAAAGAAACTTCTAATAAATTAATATATATCTAAATATTGACAAGAATGACTTAGCTTTTTTATAATCATCCTTAATTTTTTAGTTTCTCACTTATGATAATAAGTAAAATATTTATTAAAACATAGCATATCTCCACATAGACCTGTGTTTTTTCTCATAGGTGCAGATTACACTTGTAACACTCTTCAACCAATAGATACATCTCTACCTGAATTATCAATGTGAGAATATTTAACTTTTATTTGCCACACATGAATTTATCAAGGTTAGAGTTGAGTTAGTGAGGACTATACACCACAGTACTCTGACTATGAAGCTGATTATTATGTCCTTCTGAAGAAAATAGATAATTTAGCTTAGAAAAATCAGATATCTATTTTCTTATTCAACTCACTTACTTACTTAATTTTCTTTCTTTCTTCCCCCCCCTTTGCAATACCATTATGTAAAATGTATCAAAATGAGACAATTTTCAAATAATAGTTTATTTTATTTTCTCAGATCAAATTGCTTTATGGAAACAGAACCTTTGAAAAGCCCATGAATATCACTCTTGTTTTAATATTTATTTGAGTATTAATATTTATACAAATTAATATTTATATAAGTAAAACATCTCCTAACTAATAGCTCTTCTTGACTTTACCATTTCAATAGAGTACTATGTCTCATAATTGCAAGTGTATCTCCAAACAGAACTGGTGAGAGAACTAAACTCACTGATTTTGAGACAGAGGAAGCAGGGTCCACAAAGAACCCTTTTGGTACTGGAATTAGCACTTACTACAACTGTGCCCAGTCAGGGCAGTTAATTTTCAGGACCTCTGATGATAGCAAGCTTCCTACAAGCATACAGAACAAATATGTCCATGGCCCCAAACACCAGTGGTACTAGGACTAAGAAGTCTCAACTTCAGCCATGCTCTCTTAAAATTTACTTATTTATCTGGTGCATTAAAAGCAAACCATTATACATGTATCTTGGGGGCCATTGGAGATTTGATTCATTCTGCACCCAGCTGCAGCCAATCAAAAAGTGTTCACTGTGATTTCACTGGCTAAGTTGTTCTCAGCTGCGTTCCTATGACTCAAGCTATCAAGGCCTAGAGCTGTCCGCGGTGCTGAAGGGTTAATTGCTGGCAAGGGCCTTGCATCTTACAGAATGGTGGAGAATAACAGAAGACAACATCATAAGTCACATGCTGCAGAGCAAACTTACAAGAGTAGCTGTCAAAGCTACTGATAGATTTTTAAAACATAGGAATATTCCTGGGCACTGAAAAGAGTCCAAAAATGTAGATCATGATATATTCCATGAAAATTAGTTGTGAGTTGTTACTAATTTCTTTTTATGCTTCATTTAATGGAAATGTAACATTGTGACATCCTCATTTACACATGTAGATAGAAAAGAAAGGAACATGAGCAATTGCTTCGCCATTTCTATTTTGCTTATGAATTTAAGATAAAGTGAATTGTCAATTGTAATTAGAACAGAATCCCAAGAATATCTTGCCCCCCCAAAAATCTTTCATTTATTGATCTTGAGGATATATATACTAATATATATATCCTATATATATATTAGCATATATATAAGTTTATATATATATATATATACTAATTTTTTAAATTTAAACTCTCCAAATACTTATAGAACTGTGAGAATGCCTAACATTTGCTGAACTTCAAATGTCTTTATTTATAAATTACAATGTTATAAACTCATGTTTTTCTCCATGTTTCAAACAATGAATGCCTTACACTTTGTGTATTTTGCCATAGTCTTTAAATGGATCAATTTTAACATTAATTAGTTGATCTTGTTATTTTATTCCACAACCTTCTTAACATTTCATAGTTGATAGATGGTTTTTTTCTTTGCACCAGCAATCAACACTCCATCTACAACAAATGAAATAATAGGAAACTTTTCTCATAAACTTCTGTGCCTGTGTGTTTACATGAAATTCTCAAAATAGTTATGAGTCATATTACCAAAGTTCTGCAATTCTCCAGGTGAAGCACTATGCACACAAACTGATAGCACAGTTTGAAATGGGCTGAAGCTACATAGCATATTTGGGGTCAATGAAGACAACATATTGGCACCCTGTCTCAGAAGGGAGCACACACAATAAAATAAATATAATAAACTTGAATGTTAGTTAGGGATAATCTAATTATAACTGATTTTTCTTCTGGGTTTGAAATACCTACCATATAAAACTCGATCACAAGTACAGATTCAGGAAAATGTTGCATGTTTTCATCTCTGTCCACTTCTTTTATTTTTCCTTTCTCTGTTTAATTCTCTATCTTTTGTCTTGCTTATATCACTTTTTCTTCATCACTGTGGTCATAAAATTGTGCCTCTTTTCTGCTCCTTGAATAGGTGCAGGCCACAATGTTTGTCCATCTTGGTTCAAGTTTGAGTTCTTAGACCCAGGAAACACACAGTAGGCCTCCAAGTGACTTTCGAAGCCACTAGTCTTATTCACACATGGAAGAAAGAAGCACAGAATTTGAGGTCATTCTAGAGGGCAACACTTTACAGGTTGGCCTTACCACAGCTCCCCTCAGATGTTAACATAATAAAATTCTCTTGAGTTCAGAAGCCACAGAGTCACCATTCTGCAAGGACTTCACAGACAACTCTGAAAGCAGTTAATGCTTTAAACAGTGGGTGACCATGCATGAGGGTTGTGGGCGGATGCTAGCCCCTTGTGCTCAGCTTCAGCAAACAGGCATACTGTGGCATGGTACTGCATAGCCTCCCCCAACACAGCTTCCATATCACTTCTGGTACGGAGGTCTTTACTAGAAGAATGCAATAAAGTTTATTCCACAGATTTCTAGTTTAGACTTCTGCTGGACTCTACCTAAGTCTAACCACTTCAGGGTTTCCAGACATAAAACTGCAACCTGTAGATCACCATAAGAGAGTATTAGGATCCTTAAGCCCCAGTAATTGCTCTTCTAAAACTTTGGGAGAGGGATGACCTGGCAATAATTAGAATTATTACATGAATGTGCATCTCAAAAGTTGGGTTTAAATGTACACATTTCTACCGTTCAACTATGATGTTGGATTCTAGCTCCAGTCATGAGCACTGCTTTGTGAATTTAATGCAATAAACCTGGTATTGCTGTTTTTGCAGCTGGTTTTACATTGAAGCAATTAATTTTGTGAGCCCACAAAGAAGCTGCAGAGAATACATTCTAAATATTAAGTAAAGTTATCTGTTTGTTAATGATTATTTATTTATATGATGTATTAATGCATAAAACTTGTCAGTTTTATAATAATATTTACAAGTGTCAACATACTCTGCAGTTACATACACAGTAAATAGTAAGGATAAAGGTATGACTTGCATCTCCCTATGAAGAGCGTAATTGCATTTAAGTGTATATTTGGGTGTTTGTTTATATGTTAAATTCACTTTCTTGTCAGTTTTATTATTTCTTCCACCATGACATTGGGTTGATAATGTAAATTAACCTTTGGCTTTTCTACATCACCTATGAAGCTAAATTAATTACCTAGAAATGATCATTTTAGAGTACCTTCATTCTAAATTCAGAAACAATTTGTTGGTGGTCAATAGGGGCCTTTGTGAAGACGCTTATGTATGACAGGCTTCTGAGGGTTGCGTTCCCTTTTTGTTTCTGCCCCTGCAGCTGAGGGAGCCTGCGGGGGAACTCTAAGAGGAACCAGTGGTTCCATATCCAGTCCTCATTTCCCCTCCGAGTATGACAACAATGCTGACTGCACGTGGACCATCCTGGCTGAGCCTGGAGACACCATTGCTCTTGTTTTTACTGACTTCCAGCTGGAGGAAGGATACGACTTCTTAGAAATCAGCGGGACAGAAGCGCCATCCATATGGTGAGTTTGGGTAGTCATGTGAACTCTTGGTAGTCTTTGTGTCTTTTCAAGAGAAGGAGGATCTACCATGTGTTGTTAGTGAATGGT
This sequence comes from Uromys caudimaculatus, assembly GCA_028551405.1. Taxonomy (NCBI): domain Eukaryota; kingdom Metazoa; phylum Chordata; class Mammalia; order Rodentia; family Muridae; genus Uromys; species Uromys caudimaculatus. The sequence goes on along the minus strand of CM052719.1, from coordinate 10,629,370 downwards.
TAGTGGCCAACTTGAGTATGGTATTTTTTTCCCCTTGATCCTTTGTTGTAACCGGTTCCAGTATCTGAGATGTTTCTGTACTGGCATTTGAAGCTAGAGAAGGCATGAACACTTGAATTTCTTTTCCTTATCTCAAGTTACACTCAAATCTTCCCAGGAAGGGCTTTGGAGGACCCTTTGACCTTGGCTTTCCTCTACAGATGACACAGTTTAAGCGGATGTTTTTAGACATTGAGGTTTATTTTCTCTATTCTTGCAAAATGGTGAGGAACTTGATAGCAGGAACATGATATGTTCCTGCCCCTCTGTGAAGAGGTGCACACAACTGCAGAACCACCTGTGAGGACACATCTCAAACAGAGTTAGTGTGGACTCTAGCATGATGTGTGACACGCATAACCAACTGGAGGTTACGAATTGAGTGTATGACAGAAAGGAGATTGAAGTGCAGCCATGCTTATAGCAGAGCTGCCTTCGCTGTGTCCACAGGTGCAGTTCTAAAATGGAAAATTAAGAGGACAGATATAAGTTGCCTTGATTCTGGCTTCGTATCTCTAGGCTACTTGTTGCTAGTTGGACTTTCTTTCATTTTAATTATTTAAATGATTTTAGTATGTTAAAGTTTCTTCAGTCCTCTAGTTTGGGTCTTGAGCCATAAGGTAATTTGAGAATATACAATTACAGGAAGAATTAGCCATGTGTGTACAAGCAGAACAGTTAGTAGAGGAAGTGTTAAAATATTTCGATGGCTTTCAGTCTTGACTTGGGTTCAGAGAGAAAGAATACCAAAGCTAAATGTGTAAGCAGCTAGAACGAGATCCTCTTTTACACAGTTCCTTAACATGGAATTGAATCACTTGGTTTTCCATGACTAGAAGCTCTGTGTTCACAAAGTGAATGCATAATTTTCCCCCTTGAGTTTTATTTCTCTTGTGTTAAATATTATTCCAATTACAGAAGTAAAAACAAAAATAGAACTTCATTAGAACACAGCTGTATGACTCCTGGGCACACACCCAAAAGACTTTGCATCTTTGCATCCATATTTACTGTGGCTCTATCTGCAGGACAAAGGAAATGTAATCAACCTAAATGTCCATCAATAGATATTGAATAGATAAATAATAAATAATGAAAATATGGCATATAAAACCAGTTGAATTTTATTCAGCTGTAAGGAAAAATAACATTTGCAGAAAAATGGATATACCTAGAAAAAAATACATTAATTGAAGCAACCCAGGTTTAGAAGGATATCCATGTAGAAAAAGTGTTCATGTACAAAAAATAAGTGTGTGTGTGTGTGTGTGTGTGTGTGTGTGTGTGTGTGTGTGCGTGTGTGTGTGCGTGTGTGTTTAAATTCAGAAGTCAGGAGACTAGAAAGGGGGCTACAATGAGTATAAAGGCCTTAAGGAAGATATTGTGAAGGAACGTGAACAGAGGACAGACAATAGAAAGTAGAATGTGGAAGGTACAATGGAAGGGTACAGGAGAGAACTGGGGCAAGAATGATGTGTTCAACCCAGACTAAGCACAAAAATGCTTTTGTGGGGCTGGAGAGATGGCTCAGCACTTAAGAGCACTGACTGCTCTTCCAGAGGTCCTGAGTTCAATTCCAGCAACCACATGGTGGCTCACAACCTTCTGTAATGGGATCTGATGCCCTCTTCTGGTGTGTCTGAAGACAGTGACAGTCTATTCATATACATAAAATAAATCATTTTTTAAAATGCTTTTGGGAAACATGTCACTGTGTGCTGATTTTAGCAGGATCCACAAACACTGTCATGAACTGTACTATGTTATTCACCTTGAATAGGACTTTGACATCAGCCATTGTTCTTCAGTTTTGTTTATTTGTAGAACGCTTATAAATCTCGTGTTACTGAGAATCAAAGCTATGGACACTGATGGTGACTGAAAACCCTGAGTCTCATTAGCAGTCATTCTTTGACCTTACATCAGGCCCTAAGAAGCCATATTTAGATGCCTTTTAAATTCATGAAACAAAGTCATTAATCATGTACCTAAGTTCTGCCAATTATTGCAGTAGAAGCAGGTGATCCAAACACTTCTAATTTTTAACTACATAAATATTTTATGGGGAACTACTTCATAACTGTATAAAGTGTTTGGAAATAGAAAATATATGGTCAATGAGTTGCAGAAAATACTTGCTTACCTTTAAATTTGTGAGAACCTGGTTGTGTTGGGTATCGGGTGTTGGGTGTTGACTGATGGTGTTGTCAGGTGTCAGAGTGGGGGAGAAATTGGAAAATGGGGATAAACTGAGTGTTTATGGAGTGTAGTGATGGCTTTTGCCAAGCAAAACGGAGTGTGGGAGTTCAGATGACAACATGAGTGACTAAAATAGAATGAGCAGCCAAGGCAGTTGCCAGGGAGATGATTGTGGCTCCAGAAAGGGGAGCAGCTCCTTCCTGTGTGAGTGTCACAGAGAAGAAAAATGGCTGCTCTGCTCAGAGGCCAGAGGGACACCCTGTTGTCTGGTTTCCCCACTTCCTTACTCATCCTGCATGAATCCTCTCCCATTCCTCACCCCTCTCTTCCCTTCCTCTACTCTTCATTGATTTCACCTTTTGTTCATCGTAGGTGAATTCTCTCCCCTTAACCCTATTCCCTCATCCCCTCACTCTCTTATCCCCTCATCCTCTCATCCCCTCATCCCTTCACTTCCTCATGTCCATTCCCTCATTCTCTCATCCCGTCATACCCTCACCCTCAATCTCCTCATCCCTTCATCCTCTCCCTCTCCTTTCCCACCTGTCCTTCCCTTCCCATTTGTGCCTTTTCTCCCCTCCCCTCCTCTCCTCCTAGGCTCTTTAATCACTTTCCTATTCATCACAGCTGAGTCTTCTCCCCTGCCCTTTTCTTTTCCTCTCCTGTACCACCCGTCTCCTTCCCTCCCATCCTTTCCCTCCCATTTCCCGGTAGCTACCACAACCCATGAGCAACAAGCAACAGTGGAAAAAGCTGTTGGTCAGGAAGAAATTGTTCAGCTTTGTAGACAGCCCCCACTTGTTGTTATTAGAATGGGGGAAATTAGTTCAGTTCTCTGAGATCTCCATTGACACTTTTTAGTCTAGTTATTAGAGAAGCTTTGCCTCTGCAAGCTCCTGAACTATCTTGAATATTATTCTAACCTGTCCTCATGAATGGCCTTTGTAGATAATATGTAGTTGCATTCCTACCTCTCATGATGATGATTTATGAGCCCCCATTTATTGGAAATGCAAGAGCCCTAAAGGACTCTTTGGACTCTTAACACCTTTGTCTCTTATATGAACAAGAAACTAGGACACAGGAAAGGCAACAGAAAGCAAGGTCCCCAAGGAACTGCCACAAGCTCAGGGTCTGAGCCCACCAAACTGCATCACTGGGCCCTGGCCTGCAGCTGCACGGCATTTGGAGAGCATTGGTGCTCTGCCTGGGATGCACTTTTACTCAGCCACACTGTCTTCTTGTGCCTTGCAGAGGATGTTGCAGTTGAGGAGACAGGTCCACTGAAAATCCATGTACCACTGTATACTGCATGAAAGAGGGCAGAGGGCTTTCTTATTTATTTTACTTTGGTGACATTCAGTGCTTCTTGTAATTACAGAGGGAATTGTCTTGACGTGTCCATATGGAGTGTTACTTTAAATGGAACTCACATCAAGCCGTTAATGTTCGTGGAGGCTGAAAGGAAAAGAAGATGGTTTTCTTAAATAACCGTCAAGCCCACATGAGCACACTTCAAATTTAAAATAGAATAATTGGGAACACACTTTCAAGATTTATACAAATGTGTATTATCTGGCTTATCTTTTAAAAGACTATTATATTACTATAATTTTAGTGACAGTCTTTGAAATGTTTAATGGCCCAAATTGGTATATTTAGAAGATTTATCCATTCCAGGATTGCAAGAAAAGTAGAGAGAAGGATGAACTTGGCCTCTTCTCCAAAACAAGGTTATGCCTCTGAGGCAGGAGGATGGTTCTAATGGCTATAAGTGCAGAAAGGGCATACATGTACAATTTTCCAATAATCTGCTTTTTACAGACAGGATCAACAAGCAAGGGCATAGTAAGAGGAAACTGCATGGAAAATTGTTGAGAATAATAATGGGATTAGCTTTATTTTCATTACATTTTGAGTGAAATTACCAACTCTGCTATAATTTCTTTGCTCCAAGTTGCCATGACTACAGTAGAGGCAGCCTCAACATAGTGAATCTCATTTGCCAAACTCTTATATGTATTAAATGTGGGGATTTAAACCTTACCACCTGTATGTATACTGACCAAGGCTGATTTATCATCGCCGTCATCGTCGTCATCATCATCATTTTAAATTTTCATATAGCCAGGAGGTTTCCTAGTTATGCTTAAGAACAGAGCCAATGTTTCTAGTTGACTTGCAACAGACTCTAGTAACTATGGTTTTTATTGTAATTTTTAAAAATAGTCTGGAGAGATGACTCAGTGGTTAAGAGTGCTTGTTGCTCTTACAGAGAACCCAGTTTCAGTTCTTAGCACCTCCACTGGTAGATCACTAACATGTACAACTTCAGCCCTAAGGGATCCGATGTCCCCTTCTTATATCTGTGGGCACCCGCACATGCATGATACACCTACATGCTCACACACATAAAATAAATACATCTAATAAAAATAAAATTTCAACAAAAAAAATTTTTTTTTGCTTTTTCGAGACAGGGTTTCTCTGTGTAGCCCTGGCTGTACTGGAACTTACTCTGTAGACCAGGCTGGCCTCAAACTCAGAAATCCGCCTGCCTCTGCCTCCCAAGTGCTGGGATTAAGGCATGCGCCACCACTGCCCGGCAACAAAAATTTTTAAGTGCAGCAAAACTGCCTGATTTTATCCTCTTTCAGCAATTTGATTGTGTATTCTATGACTCTAAGAACACCAAGAATGAAAGCTAATGTTACATCTGAGTTAGTCAGCTACAGTTTCTAACTTAAGACTTGAGGGTTAAAGAGGAAAGATTGTGTTTTTGTGGTAGGGAACTGGAGAGGGGACATCTGCTCTCTTCTTGTATCAGGGAATGTGTAGAGCTGCACATGGCTGTAAGGGAGGAGCAAGGACTAATGTGGAGACTTTGCCCTCCACCAAGCTGAGTGTTCCTTCTTCAGGCTACCCAGGAAGAATTCAGAAGCCATAGCAGGTGTTCCAGGGCAAGACAGAAGTCTTTCTATCATTCTCCAATCCCTCACACCCTCCAGTCTCAGTCCTGCTTCATGTCCCTAATCAAGAGTATTACTGCATTCTTCTACATGTAGACTGCCAGTTGAACCAGCACCATTTGTTGAAAATGCTGTCTTTTTTCCACTGAGTGGTATACTCACTGATAAGTGGATATTAGCCTAAAAGCTCAGAATGCCCAAGTTTCACTTTACAGTAACCGCTGAACTGAGAGTGAGGTCCCAGATGGAGGAGTTGGAGAAAGGTCTGAAGGAACTGAGGGAGTTTGCAGCCCCAAGGATGGAACAACAGCATCAATGGGCCTGACCCACACCCCCGGTCATCCTGGAGTTAGGACCACCAACCAAAGAATACAAATCTATGAACCCATGGTTCGGACCACATATGTGGCAGAGGATGGCCTTGTTGGCCATCAGGGAGAGAGAAGAGGCCCTTGGGCCTGGGGGTGTCAGAGGCCCCAGTAAAGGGGAATGTCAAGGTAGGAATATGGGAATGGGTGGGCGGGTGGGTGGGAGGTGGAATTCCCTCATAGAGGCAGGGAGGGGGAAGGGATAGGGGGTTTCCAAAGAGGAGACATTGGAAATGTAAATAAAGTATCAAAAAAAAAAAAAAAAAAAGAATATCTTACAAGAGAAAAAAATAAAGAGTATCACTGCCCAACACCTTGGGTTTATCACGCAGCTACCTGACTTTACGTGGCCATTCCATGCTGGCCCGTGTTGACAAAGTTAGCACAGTGGTTAGAGAGGGTCTAGATGAAGAATACCACAGGAGATGTGCAGAGGAAACACAGTGGAATGTCCCTCCAGCAATCTTCTCTCCATCTCTGCAAGAGAACCTCCATGATCCAGTTTGTTATTTCGTATTGTAAGAGTAAGGCTCAGTAAGTAGTTAACCTAGTATCCTCTCCTGCTCTGGCCTGGCTAGGATTCCCCTCCACAGAAAAACAGCACACTGTATAAATGCACTTTATTTTCTTCCCATTAACCCAGCACAATTTTACTATTAAATCAATCTAATCAGTAGCAGGCTGAAGCCAAAACAAGACTTCAAAGACGACTGGAGCAGCCCAGTGAGCTTCAACGAACCCTTGAAGGGTCAATTAATGCCTGCAATGTTTATCCAATGTGTCACTTAATTGATAATTGACTTGGTTGTATGTTTAATTTCTAATGAAGAAGGTTACAGAGCTCCAGTGAGCAGTGGATTCCTGCAATGAACCCTTCCCCTCACCTGCCCCAGACCCAGAGAGCTTTGCCACCCACTCATGCCTACAGTATCGACACCGCCTAATTTGAAATCCTACTACAGAAACTTCAGGAGCCGGCATGGAGTCTGGTGCTGCCTGCCCTCGCCCGAGTGTCCTCTAATCGATCCACATTCCTTTTCCCATGGCTGTGACAAAATATCTGGTCAAAGAAACCTATGAAAGAAAGGTCTGCTTGACAGCGCAGCTCCTGGTGGCAAGGAGGACTTTGTAGGAAGGGCAGCTCTGGCTGCAGTTGGGAAATGTGAGGCCACTGATTGCAAAGAGGCCACATTCAGGAAGAAGTCACCCTCTCAGAGGAGAATAGGAGGGGATTTGGAGGGGAAGGTCTCTGTGAAAGGAGAATGAGGGTGAAGGAAGAAGCATTCTGGATGTAAATAAACAAACAAACAAACAAACAAATAAATAAATAAATAAATAAATAAAATTAAAAAAAAATATCTCTGGAAAAGACCTGGAGGAAGAGACAACCAAGGGTGTGTCTCTTCTTGGCTTCTTCTAAATTCCATCCAGCTGATGATCATAAGTAACACCACATAACAATCTCACAACCTCAGGGTTATTACTCAAACCAAAATGTTTGCACTAAAAACCTGGCTGCTAATGAATAGGCACCCAGTATCTCAAATTTTCTAGTTGTTCTAGTGAGCCTGTTTTCCATGGACAGGTCTATCTAGGGAAGTGAGTGAGATTCAGTTATATTTCTTGGGACTTCCCCCAGTGTGCCTAAGTTATTTATACTTCTTTGTCCCTCAACCTTGACCTATCTTGACTTAGCAATTTGGCCACATCAGGCTATTTGGGGAAGTGTGGTATTATAGAGGGTTTTTAGGAGCACAGATAGCAATGGTGCTGTGCCTAGCCAATGAAATCACAATGAAAATGTGATTGCTTCAATTATATATTGCATTTCAAAATTTAATTCAAGCCTGGTCAAGATGGTACACCCTTGTAATCCCAGCACATGTGTTGTGAGACAGGAAAATCACTAGTTTGCAGGCTTAGATAACTAGTAAATTTTTGACTAGCCTGAAGCATGTAGAGAGACTTGCTCGCAAAAGAGTCAAAAGAGAAAAGTTTGGTTTTATTGGTTTTTTTCTTTTTCTTTTTTCTTTTCTTTTTTTTTTTTTTTTTTTGGTTTTTCGAGACAGGGTTTCTCTGTGTAGCCCTGGCTGTCCTGGAACTCACTCTGTAGACCAGGCAGGCCTTGAACTCAGAAATCCACCTGCCTCTGCCTCCCAAGTGCTGGGATTAAAGGTGTCTGCCGCCACCACTGCCTGGCGAGAGAAAAGTTTGAATGTAAAAATTTTACTCTACAAATCTATTGGACAATGTGTGTACCTTAGTTTTTTCATGAAAATGAGCAAAATAAATATAGAGATGAACACATATTTATGAATATATATATATATATGAACTTTCCATGGCATCCATGCATTAGTAACTTACCTAAGAATATAGTCAATGTATTAGTGCAGTTCTTATTCTATATTTACAAATCAAAATATTTTTTCTTCAAAACTTTGTTGAGCAGTATACTTTTCTAAAAGTTATACTAAATGACCATATTTACAGAGCATTTTTGTGTGCCAGGCAAGAGCAAGCTTTGTCAGCCACTACCCCTGTAGATGCTATTACACCCATTTTATAGATGAGAAAAGTGGACCCCCGAGAGGTTTCATGCATGGCATGGCCAGTGACACTGGATGTTTGAAAAGGAACGGTGGCACACTGCATCTCTCTACATTTAAACATGTCAGGGTTTAAATGTCTCATTTAGCTGTCTCATTACCACCTTTCAATGAGGAAGATCAAAGCCATATGCCTACACTCAGATGTGACCCCAAAATTCCCTTCTTAGCTTTGGGTTCAGGTGGATACCAGAGCAACCCCCAGAAAATGGCTTCAAGCTTACCCCAATTTTTCTGAGGTGATATAACCATGAACTCCTCCTTAGATTGCCTTCTTGATATGATCAACTATAAAATCATGTAATAATTTTAACAAGTATCAAATACACATCATATACCTACACACATACATACACACATACATATGCACACATAATATTAGTATGTCTACCGAAGTAGACCATAAGTGGCTGAAGTTATCCTAAACTTAGCAGCAAAGTGTGAGCTGATGTTTCCCAAGGACTTTGACCATTTACATTTAGGCTAGATAAGCGTTATCTATACCACAACACACACACACACACACACACACACACACACACACACACCTTAGTTCTGCATTCTGCATCAGGGGCAAGGAAAAGTACACAATTTAAGATGCAAATAGATTGGGCTGTGAAAGCAGAGTATGGGGGAAATTCATGACTTAATTAGAGATTATTCCATTGTTTTCTTAAAGACAGGTTAGTCTTAAGCAATCAGATATGCAGTAGAGAAATGGATTGAGTATATAATTTAAAATGATCTCAAGGTACAATATCAACTCAGGCAAAAGTTCAGGTTCTGAAGAAGAAAGGTCTTTCCAGTAAATTCTATTTCCATATGACCCCAATTCTAAAGCCCAAGAAACAACCCAGGGACACATTTCCATCAAGGCCTAGTTCTACTGGTATGGGCTCTTCTTAATACCCCTCCCATACTATTTTCTCCCTCTGGGTAGATTGCATAGTTTATACTCTTAACTTATGCCAGAAATATCATGGTTGCAGTTCACTTTCAGTACCTTTCTGCTGAGATGAAATAAATATCAGAGTTTCACTAAGTTTGATAATCAGAAAATGCATATATTTAAATAACAATGTGAAATTCAAGCTTTTATATAACTCATTGAATGGAGGTATCTGTGAATAAAATATTACTTAACCCACCACTCTCTGGAAAAAGACTGAGAAGTGACAAAAAAAAAAAAAAAATAAATCAAAGCCACCTCTTGTTTCTGAACTGGGACCAGTGGGAGAAACTAACCATTACAGTTAGATTTGTTCTACTCTCGCTGTATCCCTGATGGGGGATTCCTGATGGGATTTCTTGCTTGTCTGATGAAATTTCTGTCAGGCAGCCTTAATTTATTGAAAAGTGAAACTTCTGTAAATTATTTAAATTATAAGTAATCAAACAGAATCCTCCTTGTAGAGACTGGTTGTTATTTGCAAATATCAGACTGGGGAGATCAATTAGCAAGTGAAAGTGATTTTATTTAGGCACACCTGGATGTGAGTTTAAATTTTAAGGACCCATGCAAAACTCTGGATGTAACCCCATGTTTCTATAACCCAAGATCTGCTATGGATAGAGACAAGAGGGCTTGCAGGGCTTGCTGGCCTCCCATCTACCTTCAGGTTCAATGAGAGACCCTGTCTCAGGGGAAGAAAGCAAAGAGTGACAGAGCCAAACACCTGATTTCCTCTGATTCTGCACAGGTATGAGTAAGAACATCTCCCAGACACATGCTTTATATACTGCATGGTCACTCACATGCACACACACACACACACACACACACACACACACACACACACACATACATACATGCAGGCACACATGTCAAGAGACTAGCAGATGGAACATTCTGGAAACTATGTTAAATTCAACTGTACCAAAACAGCATAGCACTTGAGCACAGGGAAGTAACGTGGCTTTGATACAATGAAAATTCAGTCAGTTTCTTCTGGGGAAGCAGAAGTTAGCAATGGGTTTAAATGAGAAAACAAAGGAAGAGGCTTGGAGTACAAACAATATAAAGAAAACGCAAGCAGAAAGGCAGGACCACTTGTTGGGTATTTCTTTCCCAAATGCTTTAGATAAGTAGTAAGATGATATTATCCCCCAGTCATAGGAGATAGGAGCTGCTTAGTCCTGTTAAAATACATAGCATACATCTCTGCACTAAACCTGACATTCTGGAACTCCCCCTGCGCCTTTCTGGCACAGTACACAGTGCAAAGACAGCCACCATATGTACCTGTGGCCAATGCAAGGGCACAATTTCCCCCATGAGTCAGACCCTGATTGTTTCAACAGTCCTACTACTGTGCGTGCCCATGTGATGGGTTGAGAGGACAGCCAGTCTCAGTTAATGTACCCTGTACAGCCCTGTCCAAAGTCTCAGAAAACGGAATAGTAACCAAGTAGGAAAAATATGTTAACCTGGGGAGCCATTTGATGAAAGTAGTGACAATATTCTTTCTCATGGAAAGTTTAAAATACCAGGGAGGTGCTTTCTCAGATTTTAATATTTGAACTCTGGGGATAGAGGCCGTGTTTAGGTGCTACAATATTGAAGACAATTCATCTTTTTGAAGGAAACTTTTCTGTATAGTAGGTTTGTCTGTACCTCCCAGGAACATGAGTACCTCTGGCCAGTAGACTGTGGTAGGCTACTTAACATAAAGGATCAGCATGTTTCTCAGTTTTAGAAGCTGTAAGTCCAAGATCACATAGCTACTGGTTCATTTGGGGTCTCTACTCCTGGTACAGATGCTATGTCTTCTCACGGACCCCCCCCACCCCCAATGAGAGCAATCCCATACCACACACTACACAATGTGCATTAAATACAGATTTGCTGACCGCAGTCATCTCTCTCTGTAGCCTCTGCAGCTTTACCAAAACCTTTGGCATCATTCATTATTCACTCTCTCAGACACTATAACAACGAGCTAATGAGTGACACCAGCATAGGACATCTGTTACTGCATGCAGAAAACATCAGAAGCCCCCACATTCGACTTCCAGGAAGGTGATGTCCCGAGCTTCTGACCTAACGTTCTGTATTCTTTGGAGACATCACTGGTGTTGTTTCTCAAAGTACTTAACAGTGACCAGTGTTACAGATGGGAAGAGAGGGCAGACTGCACATTTAGTCTCAAAGTCGAGCCACACAATCATGGGCATTGCGCAAAGCCCACTGTGCACATCTGGAGGGGACTCTGTGTGCTCAGGTGTTCATAGGTATTTTTCTCATCATCTAATTGCTTGAAGTACGAGCTTCAAGAAGGTAGCTTGGCTCCCAAGCAGTGGGACCTGTGGCAGCAACCACTCTCCCTAATACTCACTTCCTCTCCTCTCCCTGTCCCTGTCTCACCCCGTCTCTTGTTCTTTTCATTAAAGCTAATGGGAGCGCTGGGAAGAGATTATGAATGGAGCTCCAAAAATGACAGATGTTTCCCCAAAGTACCTACTGTCCCTTAAAGCGTTAGCAACCAGTGAACTGAGGTGATATGTTCACAATGTGTCTTTTATACTGATATCAGAGCGTTCAATTAGTGGTAATTAGAACCCAGCTGGGCAAAAGTAATTTCAACACCACCATGTGGAGGACGAGAGACCCAGAAGGACCACACTTTTTATTCAACATTACTGTTCTCAAATATTTCTCCACCTATTCATTAGACCATAGGAAGATCTGTTTTATTTCAGATTCTGCCAAATTCTCTCTCTCTCTCTCTCTCTCTCTCTCTCTCTCTCTCTCTCTCTCTCTCTCTCTCTCTCTGTGTGTGTGTGTGTGTCTGTGTGTGTGTGTGTGTGTGTGTGTGTGTGTTTTTCAGGCTGTATTTTGGTATGTATTAAAATATTTAAATTGCAGACATATCCATGGGTTTCTCGCAATAATGCTCTTTATTGGAAGGTAAGACTCCAAAAGAATAGATAGAAGGCCTATGAACTGAATAAATCTATGAATTATGAATATTTAATAAATGAGATTTTAGGATTGTGCTTAAACGGAAAAAATGCTGAAATAAAGAAAACAGCCTATGTGCAGTTGTTTCTTGGGAAGATGTGGCTGAAGCTGTCTCTGTGGCTATGGCTGAGGCCTTCTCTGTGGGTGTGGCTGTGGCTGTCTGTGTGGACATGGTTAAGCTTCCCTCTGTGGCTGAGTCTACCACTGGGAAGTAAGGTTGAGGTTTCATCAGTGGGCGTGGCTTAGGCGCTCTGTGGGCGTGGCTAAGGTCTTGGAGCTGCCTTTGCCTGCTTCAGTGAAGGATCCTTAAGGTGCTGAGCATTGGTGGCCCTGGCCCCAGTGCACTCAGAGGTTTCCTGAGTCCAAGACTTGCTGGCCCTTTTCTTATCTCTATGGGAGTTCTTGGTTAGTGCTCCTAAGATGGTGGAGTCCTCCGGTGCAGATATTCAGTTTGTACCTGCCAGGAGGCTGTGAAACAGTATCAGCCGACAAGCAATTCAACTCCACTTGAGCTTTCTGTGCAGGAGTGTGGCTGACATGAAATCACTTATTCCCTAGTATCTACTCAAATTTTTTTGATGTTTTACAGTTATTTCTAGTAAACTGTTAAGACGTAGAGAAATTAGAATTTGAAAACACAAGACCCTAAGAAGAAATTAATTACATGAATGGAGATTTTAAAAATGGCAGAGAATGAAATTAATATTTAATTTTTAATTTCGAAGCATCTATGGCAAGCAGAGGAGGTTGGCCATTTACCATGGTCCTATCAGCAGACAGCAGCCACTTCCAAATTTCTCTCAAGTGTGCCACCTTTCCTTTTTGCATTAAATATGAAAATAAAATTTGAGCTGAGGCTTTATGAATTGCAGAGTAATAAATGTGGTTGATACTATTAATGTAAAGCACATTCTGATACAGCAGAATGAAATTGTGAGAGAAAATTCTCAGTGAATCGTTTTCTTCAAGAAGTTCTTTTAGTGGAGCCCATGTCATCCAAGACAATCCAGAGAGGAAGTTGAAACACTTGAAAATGTTAACAACCCATTCAAAAGCTCTCTGCATCTCCTTCAGCAAGATGGACTTAGTTGCCTGTGTATTTGGTTGTTGTTCTGGGTTCGTCCATTTAGCCAGAAAGCACTGGGGTGGGATCTTCAGGAGCCTGGGATAGGGCCTCATCCTGATATCAGAAATGTTTGTTGTAGAGGGATGAATGAGCAAGGGTTATTGGCTTGTTATCACTCTTGACTACTAGTAGTTTGGATCACAGAATTGCCACTCTGAGGCCCAGGACTAATTCAGCATAAAATGTTATTAGAACATTTTGTATTGGAGACGATTAGGATAACGTGTGTGTGTGTGTGTGTGTGTGTGTGTGTGTGTGTGTGTGTGTGTGTGTGTGTGTGTGTGTGTGTGTGAAGGCAATCTCCACGTGGAGACACTGGAGGGAAAGATCAGTAACCTCTCTCTACCAACTCCAGCAGCATCACCCCCACATGCATGTGATTATATATGTAAATTAACCAACAAATATTATAATCATGGGCAAGATGGCAAGCTTTTCAAACCCCACGGATCAGAATTCACCTACATAGACCCCCAAAGGCTCCCACTGTGTGTGGTGGAGATCCTGGCAGGCCTATAAGGGGCCCTTGAGAAAGAACATGCTATTAATTGGATCATCTGTTTAGTGACCTTGATTCTAGCTGTCCCTTTATGTGTCCATGCCTGGAATGTTAGCTGCTGAGGTTGTTTGCACTGGTTACTTGGAAGGTAACACTGTTAATCTTGGGTTTTTTATCTTGTTTTTTGGTGGTTCTTTTTTGTTTTGTTTTGTTTTGTTTTGTTTTGTTTTGTTTTGTTTTGTTTTGGCAAAGAAAAAAGAAAACCTTCTTTGTTCGGAATGAAGGCCAAACATTTAGTAACAAGTCTTCATAAATTAGCAGCATGACAAGGGTGAGTTAATAACTTGTCAGTGGCAGCCATGTAACTTCCAACTTGAGCAGAGACCTGACAAGTATTGTTCATTACTTCATGGCTTTAAGGGAAAGCCAATCTTCAAGACAAACTACCCTGTAAAAATACAAGGTAGTTTTACAGTGTAGAGAGGAAAAGTGAGATGCAAGTCCAAGATGAGTCTTTAGCTTGCCTCTGGCAGGGTTGTGGATGGAGCTAGGTAATTCTGTCTGCATCTGTCTGAAACATCATCCACATAGAATCTTGCTTATTTATGAACGAATTCCATATCCATCATATGTCTTCTGTTTTTCTGCTCTGTGCCCTCTCTTTGGATAAGAAATTTAGAACAGTAGATAAAGTTCTGGACAACACTGTCTAGACATGTGCCTTTTAAAGATTCCTATGGCTTTGGAAACTCATTCCTGTCATCTATAAGGCACGATTCTTAGGAGAGCCTCTCTGTTTCTCTCATGGCAACTTTGGGAGATGTAGGTGTGGTGGTTTGAATGAGCATGGTCCCCATAGATTCCTGTGCTTGAATGCTTGGTCCATAGTTAATAGAGTTGTTTGGAAATAAAAAGAAGATATAGCCTTGTTGCAGGAGGACTGTCACTGAGAGTAGGCTTTGAGGTTTCAAAAGCTCACAACTGGATTAGTCTCACTCTCTGTCTGCAATTTGTAGATCAGTTCTAAGCTCTTAGCCACAACTCTAGTGCCTGCTTGTCGCCATGGTTTCTGCCATGATTACTATGGACTCACCCTCTGAAATTATAAGCAAGCACCCAGTTAAATGCTTCCTTTTATAAGTTGCCTTAGTCATGGTATTTTTTTTTTTTCACTAAAACAGTAGCTAAGAGAGGATGTGCCATAGTTTCTGGACACAAAGTCTCGGCAAGGTTAAAACTCAAGTTTTTGGTCTGAAACACTGACTTCTGAGGCTAGTTTGCCAACAGATTTCCAGATCAATTGCAATAGCCATGCTCAGTTTACTTTGAATTGCTAAGATTATATTCCAACTCACCCAAACATTTGAGTTAACTCTGATGAGTTTTTAGCCCTTCTAGACTCTGGAGACAGCTAACTTAGCAAAGCCAAGGAGAGTGCTGGCTCCAGTGAGTTGTTATCATTGCAAGACTCACATTCTATGTTCAAAACTAAAGACACAAAGGTGGACAAATTCACTTTCACAGGCAAAGATCTCTCCAAGCAACAAGCTCAAAGTTGAAAATCATTAAAATATTCATGAAATCAGTACCTGTGTGATTAAAAATAAACACAAATCACATCTTTTTCAAAGCCTGTGTTATGCACGTCGGCTGTGTCATTTCTGATCTCAGTTAATGAGTTTTCCTTTACCAGATTCAGACAAAGAAATTAAGAACATCAAACATAGATTCCTATCAGTGCAAATTTAATAAATACCCCCTTTCAGTCTCATATAGTTTTTAATTTCACCATCAATAGATTAAAATGCGCAAAAAAACAACTTTTGTGGGAAAAGTTTTCATTCATTTGGCAAGAAAAGAAACATGGTAACCCTTTATTACTGAAATAACAAAGGAAAACAGTAACTACATATTTCATACGAACAACGTTTTTAAATAAAACTATACAAATATCTTTACTAACGAGTAATTAGGGGATACTGGTAATAAACTGGCATGATTTATTATCATTTCTTTTTAAATGTCACATGTAATAAAAGTAGTGACACATGTGGCTTTTGAGTCAATCACAGTCTGGCATTGCCTTCACCAAGATAGTCAAATACCCTGTCAGCCCTGTTTTGTTCTTGTAGATGCCAGGCAAGGCCATGAGCTATGACATAAAACCACCATTATCTATACAGGGGTCCAACTGTCCGGCCAACTCCCCAAACTCAGAGTTATTCCAATGTTGTTTACTATGCTTTATTACTGAGTTGTATGGGAGTTTTGAATAGAGTCCAACCAATAGATTAAAATGACCAATTTTACACATCAAGAATGAATGGGAAATATTGTTTTGAAATTGATGTCTGCACAAGTCAAGCAGTGCAGAAGGTATAGTATGAAAGGGGAAGCAGGAAGTCATGTTTCTGTGATAGCACTGATAAAACACAAATGAAATGATACCAAGTAGTACCTGGATCTCAAGTGCACAGACAGTCACTAGCATCCTCTCAGGGTTCAGCAGGCTGTGAGATGAGATGAGAAGCTCATCTGTAGAGGTCTCTTGGTCACAAGCTGGCAGCAGCCATGTACCACTCATTTGGTAGAACACAGCCAACCTTCTCAGGATTGCTACCAGCAACTGATTTCAAACTCCTTTAATCTGTCTACTGCACCCCCAAATATATTGTACAATTGTTTTATACAGAATGACATATTTTATTTAATACATATATTTATAAGAACTCTAGGGTATGTGTATTCTATATAGAAATTTCAGAGCTGGTGAGAAAATGCAGGGTGTATTGGTTAGTTACTAGCTCATCGCCCAGCTCCTGCCCAGGGTTCTTGACATTACTCCTGGTAAATGATGGTACCAAAGGTTCATCTTCATTATCTTTGATGTTAAGCTCTGGTTGTAGAATCATTGAGGTAGGATGCCTCTGGGCTGGTTTGGTAGGCACTTTCCAGAGAAATTTGAAAAGGAACTAATATAATGGATATTTATAAAATATGAAAATATTTCTTAGAAACAAGACAATTATTCAATGGATTAATGATTCCCTGGCTGCTTTTACTTAATTTTTTGTTCTCTTTTATTAAGAGAATTTGTTGATAGTAATGAATATGCTACCTTGGGCAGTTGTCAATTCATGAATATGCTACCTTGGGCAGTTGTCAGTTCATGTGAATGGGTATTTACTCATAAATTTGCATGATTAATTATGGCAACTGCAGAGAACATAGATAGTGATTTAAAAATCATTAAAACTAGTTGGTTTTTAGGATTTTCAGAGTCAAACTTCAGTGGAAAGATTTGTCAAATCATAATTTAAATAGTTCAAAATGCACATTTTAAACACTTGAAAGATGTGTAATCATTAAAGATTTGTGGTTGAAAAAATGCTGTATTTTTAGCATGTGCTATTGGGTTTTGTTTAAATTAAGGTAGCTTCATTATAATATTCTCAGATCTGATATATTATTTTTGAATAGCACCATGTGTCATAAGCTGATTTATGTCTAACTCTAGTAAAACATGTGTTTGTATTGTAGAGGTTTCTATACAGTTGCTTATGTGTGAGGGAACTCCTGAAATGTTAATGGCATGTTTTACTTTTGTAGTACTTTATACAGTTCTCTTATCAGATAATCACTAAATCTTTTTGTGATAAGACTCTTCCTCCTATTGGGTTGCCTTGTGCAGTCTTGATATGAGGGCTCTCCCCTTGTCTTCTTTTGTCTTGTTTTGTCGTGTTTAGCTGTCATCTCTTAGAGGCCTGCCTTTTATGAAGAAGAAACAGATGGAGAGTGGATCTGGAGGAGAGGGAGGGGGAGGCAGCTAAGAAGACTGAGGGAAGAAAAACTGTCATTGAAATCCATTGTGTGAGAGAACAATATTTTCAATTTAATAAAGAGAAAAGAAAAGAACTGTGACTGCAGAAATACATAAAGTATTGGTACTTGGAAAACAGTGTTTAAATATTTGGAAAAACAATTAATTATTATAAAAATGTATTTTTATTACTTAATCTTTCATTTTCATAACATTTTTGTAAGTGATTGAATGCAATGCTATGCACACATATTTTGAATATCCTGACAGGCAAAAACTATGTCTTTAATTTGACTGTTCTCAAAAGTAATGTGTTTGATATCACTTTCTTCACCTAGTCAGACAGCTAAGGTGAGAGGAATAAGAGAAGTGATTTGATTTACATTCACTGTATTATCACAGCAAAAGAGGTTGGTTCAGGAAATATTTCCTGAGTTTGAACTTTCAGCTACTAACAGAAGTGTGTGTATGTATATGTCTGTGTTTCTGTGTATTTGTTTTTTTTTTTAAGATTCATTTATTTATTATTATTTGTAAGTACACTGTAGCATGTGTGGTGTGTGTGTGCTAACTCACTGGCAGACCTAAGAAACAGACAAAAACAGCACAATCTGTTAAATGCATGAAAGATCAGCTGGTTTCTTAGAACAAACTACTTTATCTCAATTAAGGCAAACTGGCTGGATTATAGAAATAGACAAGTACAATATACATTGACCTTAAAAGATAATAAAGTTTTCCAGCACATTTCTTGTTGCCTGAGTCAGTAAGAAATAGTAAAACAGAATCATTGTATTTTTCTTTTATTTATTTATTTATTTATTTATTTATTTATTTATTTATTTATTTTGTTATATAAAAAGAAGAGTCTAGTAGTTTTCATAGAAGTATTTCTACTCAGTTGGTAATGATTTTTGATGTGTTAACAATTTAATAAAAGACTTTCAAAAGTATTTAAACATCCAAAAAGGCATTTTCAAATTTCACATAAAGTTAAATATCCTTTTGAAGTATCTTATCCAGCACCAGGCAGAGCTGAGGCAAGCAAGTAGAACCAACATGCCTGCATGGGAGAGAAACTTTCTAGAGAGTGGGATCAGGCATGGCTTTACCCACGCCCCTGTACAGCAGCAAGTACAGGATGCCATGGATGGGGAAACTTTTATATTGCAGGAAATGCAATCTGTGTGCTTCTGGGTAAAACATGGTACTTTTAGAATTTATTTCCTAAGTTCTTATATCACTACAAAATATGCTGTAAGAATTTGCAAACTCATAAAACAAAAATATCTATCAATAACATTTATGTGCAAGCTTATTTGTAAACACTGTGGGAGGAGAAAATAAATTTTAAAGCAGGACTATACAGTACATGAAAAATTCATTTAAAGAATTGTAAAAAAAATTTGTAATATTTTCTTCATGATTTTATTTCATTTTACAGTTCCTATTTTTATTGTTTAGCTAGTTTTCTCATTTCCTGCTTCAGTTAAAATGTTTATTGTTATTTCACAGATGCTAATGCAATGTCAGTTATGTTTATGAATTTTCAGAAGTCTTTCTTTATGATGTGTTTGAAAACTATACTAGGGAACTGAATATCCACGTTAATACTTTCAATTAGAATTGTATATTTGTTACTCTCATTCCTGCTTTATGAAAAGATCCAATTTGCAATACCCATACCAACACTAGCTACAATTAGTTACTATTTTTCTTATTATTCATGAAGTACCTTAAGAAAATTACAATAATAAATTTAAAAGGATGTCTTGTCATTCACAATAAATCATTCCAATAAAACACAATTAAAAAGAACCAAGAAGATACTGGCTAAAAAGATCTAAAAGTCAATTGATTGATCGATTTACTGCTATGCTTGTGTGTGTAGAAAGAGTTTTACCAAGCCATGAGTTAGATTCTAGGACCATGCAATGGCATAGAAAGTATATAACTCTGAAGTTCATCTTCATGAAATCAGTGGTATTTGAGTCCTCGATCTTTCATTAAGGAATGGTCTAGAAAAACCACAGCCTGGAAAACAGTGGTCAATGTGCCAAAGCTCCCCTGTACCAGGTGGAGAACCTCACACAGCATTTGATACTGCTTTCCAGATCCATAATCCCTCTCATACCTCTGAAGATAGGACAACCATCTACAACAGTTGTTCTCAACCTATGGATTGCAACCCCATTTGAGGGGGACAGAAGACGCTTTCACAGGGATTGCATATCAGAATCTACTTTATAATTTTTATTTATTTATTTATTTATTTATTTATTTATTTATTTATTTATTTATTTATCTATTTATTTATTTATTTGGTTTTTCGAGACCGGATTTCTCTGTGTAGCTCTGGCTGTCCTAAAACTCACTCTGTAGACCAGGCTGGCCTCGAACTCAGAAATCTGCCTGTCTCTGCCTCCCGAGTGTTGGGTCTACTTTATAATTTATAGCAAAGTTACAGTTACAAAGTAGTAACTAAATAATTTTTTGGTTGGGGGTCACCATAATATGAGGAATGGTATTAAACTGTCGCAGCACTAGGAAGATTGAGAATGACTGCTCTAGAAGCTTATGGAAAACTCAGATTTGATCCATGATGAAGACAAAGGTTCAGAACTAGGTGCATCATATCCATTTTTGGCCTCTTTTCCTCCTCTCTCTTTATCATAGAACATATTTGATCAGAGAGTACAAAGAGGAAATCCTATTAAAAATACCAAAGAAGAGAAATACATAAAATTTATGTTATTGTATTTTAAGCTTTTTAGTAAGCCTCATTGGCAAAAATTAAAATTGAGTCCTAAATATTTGCATTCTGATATATTAAGTAGAGTGTTCAAATCCTCAACTTATAGTTGGATTAATCAACCTCAAAGTATTTAAAGTGGAGAAACACATCTTGGAAAAGATCCTCTAGTAGGTGAATGATTAGAACAAAAATTAATGTCTTTAGAATGTTATTGGGGAAAGAAAATATCGAGCCAGACAGCTGTGGGGCTTACAGTAGCCTTGCTGGAGGTGAGGAGAATATAAATCACAGTTGAGAGAGACAACAGAGGCCAAGCATCGGTGTATGCACCTCAGCCTCACTTCTGGAATCAGCAGGAAATGCAGTACGTCTGCCTTCTTGTCAGCAGGCAGAACCCACTGGCTATTAAGCTTTCTGAGATTTCATAGTCCAGGGCCATCAAAGGCCAGCTTCATGATAGGCACTAGAATTTCAGACAACATGAGAAACAGGGTACATCCCCCACATCCCACACACCCCATACAGATGCATTTCTTACGGGAATTTCCATTTACCTGATATGGTCTTTGCTAGAAATCTTTCAATATCGTCTCCAATTTCTCCTTTCTGTATAGCTCATAGATCTCTGTGTCGATAGCAACATTAGAATGAGCAAAACCTCAAAAATCTGGCTTCTGATTCTAATTGACCTTTGGGATTCCCTAGTGTCTCCTACAGTAAACACACCAACAAGAGTATCTCATAGCCTTGGTTTTATGACAATGAAGACCCATTGTGTGCCCCACCTGCCGTATTTGCTCAGACTGTAGCCCATCCAGAGGTATAAAAATGAACTGTACTAATCCCTCTAGCTGCCCATAAGTTTCTTGTCTTCACCAAAGTGGCTCCACTCTGAAAAGGAACATCAGTGAATATTTCAATTTACTGGCCTCTGGTCATTTCAACCAATTAAATCAGAAGTTTCTTCTACGCATAAACTTGTTCTGGGGGAAAAAAAACCACTACATACAGGTTCCTGTATAACCACTAAATGTTGCATAAAACTAATTACCTTAGAACATATTTGATCAAGTTAAGATCACTCAAAAATGGTCTTAATATCACAGGTCTGGATATAATACACTGTATACAATATTTATTGCTTCACTGAGATAAACCTATAAAGTTAGAAAGATGTTAACTGTCAAAAGTCAAAAGTTATATGACAGTATTTTCTGTATATAGCAGGAAGGTGCTATTGGCTGGTCTGCAAATTATCCAGAATTCTGCATTCTTCCCTAAGGATGGCTATTTGTGCACATTGGTTAAGGTCTTGTCTTATCTCTCCAGGGAAGATGTCACCTTCCCTCCTCCGTGAATTAAAATGGTGATATCAATGAATGCCCTGGGATACTAGATGCCTTGACAACTGTGTCCTAATATATCAGCCATGCCCATTGGCAATACTAGATAAAGAGGTGTTTTAGTGCCATGAGAACAATTCCTTACTCTTGTCATTTAGAACCTTTTCCAGAGACTTTCTCATCTATCTTCTCATATGGGGGTTAGTAGGAGATCCTCACAGTGTCA
>CM052719.1:10590460-10607356 GCA_028551405.1 Uromys caudimaculatus | reverse complement strand
CATTCCCTTTTACTGGGGCCACTAGCACCCTCAGGCCCAAAGTCCTCTCCTTTCTCCCTGGTGGCCATCGAGGTGATTCTTCTGCCTCATATGTAGTCCAAATCATGGGTCAATAGATGTGTATTCTTTGGTTAGTGGTCTGAACTAGAGGACGACCAGGGGGAGGGTCAGGCCCATTGACGCTCTTGCTCCCTCCATGCGGCTGCCAATTCCCTCTGCTCCTTCAGACTTTTCTTCAACCCCTCCATCTGGTACCTCACTCGAAAACACAGAGTCTTAACAGCAGAATCATGAGGCAGGTGTCACATGGCATCCACAGTCTCTTAGTCAGACACTGTGTTCTATTGCTGTGAAGAGACACCACGATCATGGCAACTCTTATAAAGCAAAGCATTTATTGGGTCTTGCTTCCAATTTCAGAAGTTTAGTCCACTGTCACTGTGGTGGGAAGCATGGCAGCACACAGGCAGACATGGTGCTGGAGAGGTAGCTGAGAATTTTATATTTGGATCAGGAGGTAGAAGGATCGAAGAGAAAGACTGTGCCTGACTTGAGCATTTGAACCTCGAAGCCCACCCCAAGTGACACACTCTCCCCAACAATCCCACAGCTCCTAGACCTTTCAAATAGCGCCACACACTATGAGCCTATAGGGGCTACTTTCATTCAAACCACTATACACAGTCAAACACCATTGAGAGTGAGTACTTGTGTTCCGCTTACTTTCTTCCTTTTACACAGCAGAGAATCCCAACTCAGGGAATGATCTCACTCACAGTGGAAAAACTTCCCACTTTAATTAATGTAATCAAGAGAATCCCCCAAAGACCTGGCCAGAGTCTGGCAGCTAAGTCTTTTTGCATTGCAAGTTGGCAATTGAAATAAAGCACTACAGTACCAAATTAGACAACTAAGTGAGGCTAAAGAACAATTTAATTATTTAAATAATTTCTTTCAAGCCAAAGAAGTCATGAGCTGGGAGCACAGTGCATTATAGCTTCCTCATGAGTAAGCAGCAGGGTGTGTGTCCTCTCTTGGTCCTGTCCACCATGCTAGGACTGCTCCCAAGGCACAGACACGAGAGCTCCATGGTCCTTTACTACACTGAAATAACCTTGGTTTTCCTCAGCCTGCAAACTCAGGGTCTATTGAGAGTCTGGACATGTTTGAGACTTGAGTCTGTTTTCTTAATAACCAGAACTTTGTGACCCATTTGGCTGCTGCAGATCTGAGCATGAGTCCCCTTTCCTGGGACTCCCACTTATATCTCCCATATGAGTCATGTTCAGGGATTTCAGGGATACACGTGCCAGCTGATCGCATTATTGGGAAGCATGAGTCAGCTGACTCTCCCGAAACTGTTTGCATAATTTGCTCAATCTTAAATGGAGGGGCATCAAAATTACTTCAATGGAGAAATAGACTGTAAATCTTCTACAAGTTTTCACATGCAAAGTATGCCACAAATAAGCATACTTCTCTTGTGGGAATGTACGTAAATATTCTCAGTATAAACATACAAGGAAGCATGAACATGAACTTCTTGTTTGCTCAATGAGAGAGAATTTCATTTATGTAAATTTTATAGAGTAATGTATGTGTGCCACCGAGTGCATATGGATGCACATTGAATTATAACAGTTGTATACATTGCTTCATTAACATATAAATCTCAATTCTTGAGTAATATGAACTAAGTCATAAGCAATGATGGCTACAGTGTGCTCTAAGGACTTTCCTCTTTCTTCCTTGTTTTATTCCATCTTCAGAACCACACATTAACGCAGCTGCTCCTTTAAGCCTCATAAGGCCACCTGTGAGTAGATGTACTTGCTTTTGGCATGTCAGGTCTTTGAGTTCAACACCCCCCTTCAGACACTAGGCACCTCTCACTCAGCCACAGGGAGGAGCAATGAGATCAGGGACTTTCCATAAAGGCTCTGTGCCCTGTGAGGCTAACCCAGCAGGTCAGCAGAAGGCTGAAAGCAGAGGTGCCTCCAGCTTCCCAGCTCAGCAAGAGCTGTTCTGCTTTATTTCTTCATTCTCTGTGCGAATCTTTCTTGAAAGAAAAGCTGTTAGCGATGTGGTGGATAGATGGATGCCTGTGAGTGTCAATAGTTCAGCTTTGTTATCATTGGTGTTTCCAGTCTCTGCCCACCTCAGTGCCTGCAGTCCTAGGGCTGTATGCTGGCATCTCCCCTTAGAGCACACTCAGACCCCGCAGCAAGCAGGAAGGTGACCCATACTCCTCAAATGCATACTCCATGCGCATGCACACAGACAGGTTCCCGAGTTTGTGCTCTACTCTGAACGAAGCTCAAACACCTATGAAATGTTCTCAGCAAAAAATGCCTACTCCCTTAGCAACAGTTAAAACACTTGGAAGTTTGGAAAGGGGCAACCACAAGGAAGGAAATCTATAAGATGTTAGCAGAGGGGAAGGGCAACTGATAACTATGCCACATACTAAGAAACCCTGCACTCTCCACTCTGAGAATTGGATGAACTTGTGAAAGTCTCTTGTGGTTCTGTGTTCAGCCCCACCCCAGGGCATGGCTGTCTGGGAGGCAAAACTCAAGGAGTTTGACTGCTTATTCTACCACAGCCACTGGGAGAGTGCTGGGCTTCAAGGAAGCACCTAGATACTGCTCCAGGAGTGGGAAATCACTGTCTGAGATGTGTGCAAACTGGAGCTGCTATTCCCTGGCTTCAGGGCCCTCAGTCACTGCTGAAGAGCTGCATAGAGAAGTCAGGAACAAAGTATCAGGGGTCCCAGGACCTGGGAAGAGTCTGAGGCCGTCATGGTCCCTAAACTTTTGGGCATCTAGGCACCACTGGGGGTTGTGGAAGAGCTGAGAAGGGAGCCAGGGGCCTTGGGGCTAAGGGCTAACCTGCGACTAGGGGAAATGGGGAGGTCTTGCTTAGCTCAGTGGTGATTGCTCTTAGCTTGGTGGCAGTTGTGATTGGATGTGCAGAGAGACCTTGTGTGGGAGAATCAAGCGGCTGCGGTTCTGTTCGATAGTTGAATGCCTTCTCCATGGATCCCCACCTAGGATCTTGATAAAAGAGACAGTCCATGGTTCTAAACTGCTTATTGACTGTTCATCTTGAAAAATGAATGCATACCATACCTTTCCAATTTCTCAGGGTGGACCCAAGATTAAATACTTTTTGCAGGGAGAAATATCTGGGAAGGGAAGGTTGTTGGCTAAACCCTTAGTACCTCTAAGCACCTCATTAGCATGGAGAACTCTGTTCTGGCCCTATGTGACAATAGGTCACATTTCCTCATGTGGGGAGTGTGGCACATGTTCCAGGCCAGGAATTTGGCAGGGAATCACCTAAATCTCAGCTGTGTACCCATGGAGTCTCTGGGTCTCAGACCTGCTCTACTTACCAAGCTTCCTGACGTAGATTTACAGTACCACAGTCTCTCAATTCCACTTACTGATCGTTAATTCAAGCGGAAGACATAGAACCCACCATGTATGATGCACAGAACTCACATAGCTTAAAATAGGATCAGTATAGATCAGAATACAAGATAGATTGTCCCTTGGTATGAGTTCCCAGAACTGTCAATGAGAATACACCTGTAGCATCAGCAGCCTTGTGGCACCTCTGTGTGCTACATAGAAGGCCCCTTAAAGCAAAGCGCATGATCTCTGCCCTCGGACACCTTGAAGCTAATCGAAAGCAACCAAACCAACAAACAAAACCAAATGATCCAACAACAGCAAATGTGAATAGTGGATGCCAAGTTCATCCGGGGCTTACAGAATCAAAGTTGGATGCTTGAATCTAAGTCAAAAAAAAAAAATCCATCATTTCTCTGGAACTATTTCTAGATTCCTAACTGACAAACATGGGAAGTGTTTCCTAGGCGTAGACATGATACTTATTCTCTTTCCTCCACCGGGCATCATTTAAGCAGTGTACGTTTGTTGGTCTAGAGCCACTGGGATCTCTTTTCAGAGGAATCATGCCCTGAGCCTGGCTGAGCATGGACACTGTGCCGTGACTTAGACAGGAGCACCTGTTTAATATGCTTGTAGTGGGTGAAACTGACAGCTTCTTCCTCCCTCACTGCTTATTAAGATGCTACCCAGAAATTCCCACCTGGGCAAGCAGGTCCTCAGCAGAACCACATCTTCTATCTGCCAAGAAGCATGCATGGTGGATTGAATAGGTCTGACCCTCATAGACTCATGGGCTTGCATGCTTGGCCAATGTAGAGTAGCACTATTAGGAGGTGTGGCCTTGTTGAACTAGGAGTGGCTTTGTTGGAGAAAGTTTGTTACTGTCAGTGTAGACTATGAAGTCCCTAGGCTCAAACTCTGCCCAGTGCTGAAGAGTGCCTCCTCCTGGCTGCCTACAGAAGATAGTCTTCCCCTGGCTGCCTGAAGATCAAGATGTAGAGCTTGCTCCTTCTCCAGCATCATGTCTGCTTGCATGCTGTCATGCTTCCTGCCAGGATGATAAAGAACTGAACCTTTGAAACAGTAATCCAGCCCCAATGAAATGGTTTCCATATAAGAGTTGCCTTAGTCATGGTATCTCTTCACAGAAATGAGACCAGGACTAAGACAACATGTGTGGGTAACTGGCAGATTCTTCAAAACACAGCCTTGGTAGTCAGCAGTGCTGTTTCAGGGCAGTCTCTTTCTGGGACATAACACATTGTCTTTGTCAACCTCCTTGGCTCCCTCTGCTCAGCTTCCCCTGCCCTCACAAAGAATCCCACCTCCCCATTCCCCATTTTTCCTTTCTCCACTGTTCTTGCAACTTTCCTGAGAAAACTAATAGTTATTAAAAATACACATATTGGAATGTTTTAACAAAGTCATAATCCTGCCAATCACATTTCTGGTCACTTTAAAGTCATGTTGGCCTTGTCATTAGAAATCCCACACTGTGTATTACTCCATGAGCCTTACCAATCCCAGCAAGGGGTTTTCAGGAATGTTCAATCTGGCGTGACGTAGTCAGCTTAGTCAACAAATGCTTGAAAATAGGCTTTCAAACCTTTAACTTTGCTAGTAATTATGGCCAGTTTTAAAATAAAAATATCTAAAATATATTTTAAATGTAACATATAACAATATAATACATGTAAAATAGAATTTTTCATATCACATAATACAATAATTATTTAAAGTAGAACCACTTATTTAAAATAAAAACTGTTTAATAGACAAGTTTGAAGTGCTTTTCTTTGCAACTCAAAACAACAACTGAACGTCAGAGTTGGGGTCTGGGTGGAACCTAGCTGTTTCTGGGTGAGGCTCACTGTCCACACTCAGAGCAGGAGTTGCAAGGCCTATGTGACCAAAGAAGCCTTTGCAAGGCCTGGTCGAAAGAGTAGAGTATTGAGATTCAGACAAATGCATCCAAAGAGCATGCGTGATGCTGGAAAAGTCCACAGTCCAGCACAACTGCATAATCTAACACACTGTTCTCAGCAGGTGGGTACCAAGGCTTAAAGGGACAAGGACAAGAGTGATGTTTAGTAAACTACTCTTATTCTAAAGCAGAAAGCCTGTGATATATCTACTGTTACGGGGGAATGCTCCTCACACTCACACTGACATCTGATGCATAACTTCTCTGAAAACATGTTCTTTTGACTGGTGATGTATTTACTAAAGCAGACACCGCATGCTGAGAGCTACTAAGGATAATCATTTATGCAAAGCATAAAGCTCTTCTTGATTATTCTGGGATGGTTCAGGTCCTTTGTTTTTCCAACCAATTTGAGTTCAACATATTTCTAGAGGAAAAGTGGGGGGAAAGAAGAGTTAAAAATTCTCCCAGGAATCAATTCAAATGTTACCTCCATTTCTTAAGTCGGAGTTTAGATTGTACTTAAGATAATTTTAGAGAAAAATTTATGCAATTTCTGCATCAAAATATTGGGTTCTGTCTAACTTATATTAATTACTATATGCACAGTATCATTACCAGAGGTCGTATAGCCTCCTTTGCTATGAAGATTATTATAGTAGTTAAGAATAAGTCAATATTTAATCATATGCACCAGCAAAGAACACTCTAATATTCACGCACAAACTTTACATGTTGGACATTGACAACTTTTATATATGTTGCTAAATTTACATGCAAAATAGTTTTTCTTAACTCACTCTATCTTAAAATTTTTGAGGTGAAATATTTTAATTTTAAGTGCTAGCACAGAAACTTTCTGAAGCTTAAAAAATAAACCAAAACTCTTCACATTGCATAGCTTTAAATTACGAAGCATTGACCTCAGGTTGTGCTGTAGACTTGAATTATTTTCAAGATAATTAGAAATCCTGGACTGAGCATATCATACTGTTACTGCATATTACCAAGGAAACAGTAAGCATTTCTTCAAGTACAGTTCCCTGGCTTAGCTGCATACAGCCCATCTCTTCCATCTTTAGACTTCCTTCCTTCCTTCCTTCCCTCAAATAATAATTGCTAAAACTTTACAGTGTACACAATACTAAACAAAATGTTTGGGGGAATTGGGGAAATATTAAAAAACAAACATTGAGTTGAAGGGTCTCATACATGCCAAGGAAAACCCACTTGCTTTTATAATAGTATGTGCAATGTAAAGAATTATATTGTGCTCAATATGTAAACAGTTACAGATATTGTTGGAATACTGCCTCCAATTCCAGAAGCTTTGATCCCACCTGAATGACCCCTGACCCTACCCCATCCTCTGCACCTGTTCACAAGTTTCCCACAATTCCAAGCAAGAGGGTCTCCTTCACACAGCTCTTATTGTCCTACCCTCTGTGTGCCTCTGTAGCTTGCTCACTCTTCCCACTCTTCTCTCCTTACCTCATTTATTTCTTTCTTGGCACTCTTAGGAAAACGTGGCTCTTTATACCATTCAAAGATGGGCCAGCTGCAGCAGCCGTAGCTGATAGCTACTTTTGTAGTTGGATATCTTAGCCATGGGAAGCATTTCTGCTTGATCCCGTAATAGCATGGAGAATGGTGACAGCCTCTTCTTACTTGTATTGCTTAAGATCTTTATCCTCACATTTTGAACATGCAGCCATCAACAGGGTACCTCTGACAACATCCTTCAACTTGAATGGACTGGCTCTTTAATGACAAAAGATCCTACCAATGACAATCCTAAACAATTGAAGAATGTTCTTATGTCAGATTGTGATGAGCTTGGTCATAAATCCACTGTCCTACAGAGGATGATAGAAAAGAGGGTGAGCTCTGTTGGCACAGATTCAAAAGATCTCTACAGAATCTTGCCTACAGGATTTCTTAGCTTTGCATGAGCTGCAGTGAAATGCTGTGGTTACAAGGAAACCATGGGCTTCCTCTCACAACTTCATGGTCCTTTACAGAATTACTCTCTTAGGAAAGAAAAAAATTCTAGGTATTATCTGGTTAAGGAAATATGTAAAACAATTCTCTTCTAGTTCCCAAAGAAGTTGGAAAACCTTGCAATATTTAGACATTACACATAGTCTCTTTGCTTCTCACAATGGAGTTTTTATTTGAAGTTATTTCCAACAGAGAGTTTTTAAAACCCAGGCTCCAGTATTGATGCCCATGAAGTGTAGTGCAGGGGCCCATGCTTCACTTAGTAAAGAGTGAATGCTCTTACAAATGTCATTATGACCTTTTACAGCATTCACTTGTGTTTACTGCCTGGATAGTAGGTAATTTTCACAAACAGAGCTCATGTCACAAGCAGTATCCAAGTGAATCAGAAAAAGCAGTTTATTGACATCATCTGTGAAATTATTTCCTTAGCACATGTCTGCTAAAATTCTCCAAAAGTGAGTCCAGTGTCATGATAAAGGCACATGATGTGTGTCAAAGACAGACATCTGGAATACCTGCATTTCCCTCTTTGCTTTGTGTGCTGTTTCTTCTCACTGGCAATAGTTTTTCTTTAGACATATTCTGGTATTTACATATCAGATTTTAGGGCTTTAGTCAAGCTTTTAGTATCCAAGTTGTTGGAATTCAGCAGTCGGGGGAAACTCTCAAGTTTGATATTGCTACAAACATGAATGTTTACATTTGTTATTTCCATACAGCCATTTCAGCAAGTTGCTGCATACCCATTAAGTTCTTACTGAGCATATGGCAGGAGGCCATTCCTTCATGCTGTTAGAATGTGCAAGGCCATGGAGAAGACCTATGGTGTCTCAGAGATGTGCGCACCTGCCCATTTCCCAAGGCTTCACTTGAATATTAGTAGTAGAGTTTTAGCTAAACATCTCCAATAAACATGGACCTATTTCTCAAAAATTTATGATACATCATGTATTATTTCCAAATAATTATGAAGCTCAGAAGCTAATCTCCCATAATAAAGGATGCTCAGCCTTAGGATTAAATGAATTATGTTCTTGCCGTAATTGTCATCAAAAGGAAACTTTGGGTAACTAATTCAGTCTCTGTTGTGAAAGTTAGATCATCTGGAATGTATTAAGAAAGACAGATGACCTGAAAATTAACGTTTTTCAAGAACCATACTTGGCATACTATTTGAGTACTGTTAAATCTCTTACAAATGAAGTTATAAAATGTATTGTTTGTTAGTAATGAGGATAATGATGAAATATTGAAAATCAAAGTTTTTGTTATTGAATTTCATATTGAATTCATTTCAAAATTCACTTTGAAGGAAATATTTATCTAGTCCTCTATAACGTACCATAGAATGGTAAGCAAAATATTACCTCTCCACTTACAATGAAGAAGAACCAACATGCTCCTGCTGAGCCAGAGTTCAGTGACAGCTCCATATTTCATGATGTGTCATGTCTGGGAAGACACAGTTCAGAGCTTTGTCTGCCAAGAGCAGTGGCAGTGAGTGCTGGAGGTCCACAGAGCTGAGGATGTGCATGATACTGATACTCAAACAGTCTCTGAGGCCACACAGTGAGGAGGTGGGGCTCTTGGTGCTCACAGGATGACCTACACAGTGCAGAGCCTTCGCAGAGTCCCTGCCCAGGCTATAGTTCATAGTGTCTATGTAGACTAACCAAAGCCATAGTTCATGGCTGGAAACCATATGACTGAGGACACATTCTTTTAGTTTTGCTTACAGTTAAAGGTGTTGGACACATATTTCTTTATAAACTTGCTGATGATTTTTGGCTACCTATATGCTGAAGGAGTCTTCCATGTAAGAAACCTTAGAATTATTCCTCCTA
This sequence comes from Uromys caudimaculatus, assembly GCA_028551405.1. Lineage (NCBI taxonomy): Eukaryota > Metazoa > Chordata > Mammalia > Rodentia > Muridae > Uromys > Uromys caudimaculatus. Next base: position 10,598,165 of record CM052719.1, on the reverse strand, counting down.
AGATTGGCCACAGGTTAGAAATGTCTGTGTTTGTGACTCTCAGACAGAGACAGGAATATGAAGCAAAATCAGTAAATAAATGAAAACAAAGATATAAAAAAAAATCCTCATCTGTATGACAGAATAACTTCTGGATCTTTGATTGATTAAAAAATCTATAAGGATTAATGATTGAGGTATGACTGCTACACATTACAAGAGCACAACTAAATACGCACTAGCTGCAAAAGGGCATAGTGAAGTGTCCATGTGTGTGTACATGTGTATTTAGGGGCATGTTTGTCTGGATGTTTTTTTAAAATTATTTTCTACTCTATGTTCTGAGATATTGTCTCCCACTGAACTCAGAACTTGCCAACACAGTTATAGTAGATTCTCTTGTCTGTAGCTCTCCAATTTTGGGATTATAGGTGTATACCACTGTACCTAGTCTTTTAACAACAGTATGGAATATCACACTCAGTTCTTCAAGCTTGGGCAGCAAGCATTTTGCTACCTAAACTGTCTCTCCAAACCCGGGATGTTTTAAATGATAAGATTTAAAGCAGTGGTTCTCATCCTGTGGGTCTTGACTCTCACAAGGGTTGCACAGCAGATACCCTGCATATCAGATATTCACATTACAATTCCAAACGGTAGCAAAATTAGAGTTATGCAGTAGCAACAAAATAATTTTATGGTTGGGGGTCACCACAGCATGAGGAACTATATTAAAGGATCATAGCATTAGGAAGGTTGAAAGCCAATGCTTTAAAGTATTCAAATGTAAAATAAACAGGATTAAATTTTATATATAAAGAATTTGTGTTGAAATGATGAAACAAATCAGAAATTCTGAAAACCCAAAGATGAAAGGAATATATCAAGCCATGGGTGGGAAGTCTCAGTATTTCTGATATGCAAATGTACTCATTTGTCTGTGGCCTACAGAATCAACACAATTTAAGAGCCTAGTGAGCTTTATTTATTTAATATCTCAAGATTGACATTCTATGGTAAATTTTATATCAAACTGAAGATGGCCTACATGTCCCAAAGAAATTTCAAAAGAATAACCCTAAGGCCTTGCTTTGTATGATTTGAAGACTTACTGCTAAGGCAGTAAAGGTGGTGTCAGATTGGAAATGGGAGAATGTCTTGAGACTAGCACATGCATATCTGGTAAAACTACTTTTTGGACAAAAAAAACATGATAGAATTCAAGAAATAAGAAAAGACCCTGTTCCATCTCTGCCTTGACAGCTTGAGGTTGTTCATTACATTCTCTCATCGGGAACATAATGAGATCAAGATTCACTTGCTATCACCACACACTTTCTTGCTTGAAGCAATTCAGAAATGTCCTCTGCTTCTTAGATTTATTCTCTACAGCAATCTTACTCAAAGCAAAATGGAGTCAGCTAAGGTTAGACTCATGTGAACAGTGACAGAGCTAGCAATAGCATTCTTTACAGGTGATGAGGATAGTGCTGATAGCGATAATGTCAAGTAGAAGTGGGACCCAGAGCACAAGAAGCTTTGCTTTCCAAAGAGTTGGTCTGATATGTTTTGAAAAATGCCTGAAGCAAAGGTTTCTAATCTATTAGACACTCTTGGTATTTATGGCCATCTGTTCTAGTCTGCTTTCTGTCACTGGGATAAAAAAACACTGACTGAAAAGAACCAGAAGTTGAAAAGGGTTATTTGCTTTAAATGTTATAGTCCATCATGAAAGGAAGTTAGGACAGGAACTTGTGTCAGGAACTGAAACCAAAGATATGGAGGATTGCTGCTTGCTGGATTGCTCCATCTGGCTTGCAGGCACACCTGCCCATGGATATCACCCCTCACACTGGGATGTACCATCCTATTTTAATTACCAATCTAATGGGGTCATATTGTCAAATGAAAATGTGTCAAATGGACAGAACTATGACACCTTCACATTCGTACTAGATAAATGAGTGATATTCAAACTGTTTCCGTGACCAAACATATCTCTGTAAGAGTTATTGACTATAATCAATATTTACCTCTTAGAGTACTTCATATCTCAACTGGCCAGTGAAGTTTAAAATTGTTCCTCATCTAATTTCATATCTCTGTTCCATCCCATTGCTTGTTTGTCCATCCCCTACTACCCCAAGGAAAGAAAATTAGCTTTAAATGCTGATGAGCAAGACCGACTATAGTCATTTCACCTGAGTAGCATAATACATCAAGGCTACTTAATACCATGGATTAGCCAGTACATTAGTTTGCCTAATGGTGATATTAATTTTGAATTATTTTAATAGATTTTTTTTCTAACTTGCCTTGTCTCTCAAAGTTCTCTGAATCAATAGCTTTGACTATTTCAAATTTAAAAATTAAGATATAAGAAATGTACAGGGAGCTAATTACATAAATGATTGAGGGGGTTCTTCCTATTGATATCGTTCATATTCCATTTCTGGAAAACAAAAATAGAAGTTCCTAATTTATCTGTAGGTGTTTCTTATCTTTAAGCATTTTGTGAACCTCACTACACTAATTTGTGCTTTTAAATGTAGCTACTTTCTTGTCATTTTAAGCTGGTGATAATTTCAAGTTGCCTGCATAATGCATAGTTTATTTTTCAGATTATTTTCCTATATTGTTCATTTAGAAAGGCAATTTTCTAAAGCTGAGTTATTAGCTTTTGATCTTTTGCCAAACTGTAATTATTGAAGATCATTCTTCCATTAGGTAAAACTTTCATTTTCACTACTGCCATGGAATCAAGCTGGTCATCATTTCTAGGCCCAGAACTTGACCATTAGATACTAAGAGAATGGACTACATAAGTTCAGAGAAAACCTCAGATACTCTCCAATTTGGGGTTGAGCATGGCCAAATCAGGAAGGACCTTACTTGTTGTTGAGATAATGTAGAGGTAAAATAGCTTGGAAGCTTATATTGTAAGCAAACTGAGAACCCCCGTTGGAGACTAAACAGTAAATATCAAAAATCATTATTACCTTTTTTTTTTTCATTGATGTGAAAATAAAAGTGACAAGTCACAAGTAAGTTAAAGAAGAAAAGGTTTTGGCTCAGAGTTCAAGGCTTTAGTACTCAAGGCAAAAAGTCATGGAGATAGTACTGGGAGGCAGATGATCACAATCAGGAAGCAGGGAGTTCTGAATGCTGGTACTCAGTTTCCTTTCTCAGTATTCATTCCAAGCCCTAACCTGTCACAAGATGCCACCCACCATCACTGTGGGTCTTCTCACCTCAATTTATTTAATCTAAAAGCTCCCTCAAACATATGTCCAAGACATGCTCCATAGGTGACTCTAGATCCTATCAAATTGACAATCAACATTAACTAATATATTTTGTGAATTTTGGAAGAAAGAAATCAAAATAGATCAGTTGTCTGGGGGCTTGTAAAGAAATAGTTGAAAATACACTCTAGAAATTGAAATTATTTTCGAAGTTTTCAAGAGATGCATGTATTTGAGTTTCTCTAATATAGATCTTTCTTTGTTTTTACTCAGACTTGTGTCTTTGTTAGGGTTTCTGTCAATGTTAAACCTCATCTTGGAGAGGGGTTCCTGAGGAAGTGGTGTTTGAGAGTGGCAAAGAGATAACTTGAAGTCTATTATGGGGTACAAGCTAACAGCCTCTGTTCTGCTTCTACTGGCTCTTCAGAAAACTCATCCAGATAGCTCAACTCTCACAGACTATAGGCCAGTCTTTAATTTACATATCAATTTAGTTGTGTATTCCAGGTTCCCTTTTGATTATCCTAACAATCAACCTCCAAAGATCTAAGTCCCTGATCCTTAGAAAAAGACAGCACGTATATAGTACATTTCTTAAACATTACAAATGAATTTAGAGATCTGCTTGCCTTTGTAAGCACAGACAATTACCTGGGTGAGATCTTGCTCTGAGATCACCATTCCCACTATGCCTGGGCCTAACCTTGCTCTGTCCCAGGCCCAATGTTAACTCAGGAATCTGCCTGCCTTTGTAAGCACAAACAATAAATTTAGCTGAATCAGACCTTGCCCTGAGCTCACTACACCCTAAATCTCTTTATCTCCTTCCCTAGTATCTTCCTTATAAGCTGACTGATAATGTAGCTGCCTTTGTTCTTTTGGGTCTATGAAGCTCCTTATACAATTCATATGGCATCCTAGTATTTTGCATACTTAAGAAATCCTATTTGATATACTTTTGAGCTCATATTTTCAGAGTTCTTTCCCATAGCCTTAAGTGCTGTCCTGAAGAAAGCAGCATTTACCATTTTGCTGAAACATTAGACACACCCATGCCTCCTGATCTTGTGCTGTCTCTAATTATCATAGAGTCATAGAGTCATTAACCTGGGCAGAGAGGCCATTGCCCTAGTAACTTTGGTAGGGAGAATATTTCCTAAATAAGGATCATGAAGCTTAAAATAATTACACACACACACACACACACACACACACACACACACGTCTCATGCCCAGTAACCATCAACACTGTTGGAGGCCCATGACTTGCTGGCTCTGTTCCAGGGCAGGGATCATGTCATTCTGTCTCTTGCATGACCTTGCAGGACTCAGCAGGTTTCTATTGCTATAAAGAGACACCATGACCAATGCAACTCTTATAAAGAACAATATTTAATTGGGGCTGCTTACTGGTTCTGAAGTGAAGTCAGTCTTCCTCATGGCAGGATGCATGGCAGTGTCCAGGCAGAGTTGGACTGGACACTTGCTCTGAAGTCAAACAGGAGAAGACTGGCTTCTAGGCAGCTAGGATGAAAGACTCAAAGCCCACCACAAGAGTAACACACTTCCTCCAACAAGGCCACACCTACTCCAACAAGGCCCAGCCACCTAATAATACTACTCCCTGGGCCAAGCATACTGAAACCACCACAGGTTGCTTATTTTTAATTTATATATCTGAGTGTTTTGACTTCAAGTATGCATCATGTACAGGCCTGATGTGTTACTGATTTTTTTTATTTGTTTGTTTACATACCTGGACATTCACACTTTAGAAAAAAATGAAAAAAATGAACAAATTACAAGAAAACCACCCACAGGACATGAGTGTATTCAGCCCATATCCTCTAGTCTCTAGAATGCACCCAATATTAGAAAACTATGTTCTAATGACTGAGGCAATATGTACACATTTATTATTTGAGGATGCTGGGTGACAGATATAATTTTTCTCCTTTGCCCTCTCCATGCACAAAGGAGAAATATTTAAAAGTTGGTAGGAGATCTTGATTTTCAATAATTTGAACTATTTTTGCACCTTCACTAAGATTTGTTATATGGAAAATTTAATATCCTGAAACATTTCAAAATTAAAACAATAATATTCCTTTGCATGACCACATTGTAATTATGAATGTCAAGACGTCAAATGACTGATAGTGGTCTGATTTATCAACTTAGTGCTTCTGCAACATCCTAGGATGCCACTCTAACCCATCATCCCTTTCAGTATCTCACACTGGACACAGCTGTCGGATTCCTTTCCTTTCCTTTCACTTGATTACTGTGACGTTTACTTTCTTGACTATCATTTCAACCAGTTCTGATGAGACTTGACCAGTTATCATAGAGGTTGCCTTTAGCTTTGCATTTACCTAATAGTTTCTGGTAGTTACATTTCTCTTCTAACAACAACAGCAACAACAACAACACAAAACAAAAACCAAAGAACTTGTTTGCTTCCTAGCTCATTCCCCTAGGAACCCCAGGTTGAGTTGTCCACTAAATTTGCTTTCTGAGTTTAATGGTATCTGCCAGGTACTTCTTCCTGTGGGTAATGCGAGTTTTATTGAGAGATTCATTAGCCTTTGTAAAAGCCACTTTTCCCTTACGGTCCAGTAAAAATGTTTATTAATGACAGTCACTGAGGACCATTCTCAAACCAACTTCTAAGATGCACTCAGACATTACTTAGTTCAGAACCTGCCATCTCCCCATACAGTGAAGTTACTGATCACCCAGAAAAACCTCACAGCCTGCCTATAGCCAGAAGAGAGAGGTGCCCTCCATACACTCAGTCAAGACAGCAATAAGAAATTGCAATTCTTCAGTGTTTTCAGTATAGAAGCCAATCTGAATTGTTTTTAGATAGTTTAAAATCTATAGCTCTTTAAGTATTCACCACAAGCTACTAAGTTTGCATATTTTACATAATGGTGAAAAAGAATATGATTGGGAAGTAGTGGGTTTGGGAGGTAGTAGGCCATTAGCCACAGTAAATTGAAGTATTTTAGCAAAGACACACCACAGAGTTCCTAGTAGTTAATTTTGAAACTACAGCTGGAAGGCAAACAGTAAGGGTGAAACTAGGTTCTAGAACAGTCCATCTGATCAGAGTCACTGTTCACAGAATCACTCATGAAACACTTATATTGGGCACCACAACTGTGAGTCACAGAGGCAAGGGCTCAGGTCCATGCTTGTGTGAAATAAAACAATTTCAATACACTGTGCTAATCTGACCATCACCCCTCCCACTGACTAAATGTGACCCTCAGCCTCCTCCTATCTGAAACACTCTCTGATTACCTTGGCCTTAAGAAAAAGCACCTCCCCCATGCTGGCCCACATGTGACACCTTGCAGGAATTTGTCCTTCCAGTCCTGAATGGAATGGAAGCAACATTTCCACCATCTGTGTGACACCAGGCCAGGAGCCGAATGTAGTCATTTCCACAAACTGATGTCACAGACTAATAAAACCAAACGAAGACGTCATGTTGTTACATTTCTCTGGTTCTAATTAAAAATAACACTGACATTGAAACAACAAATTCAACAGAGTGTGGGGTCAGTTTTTGCTAATACTTTCCTGAGGGTGATGTACGTTGTTGGGTTTTATGTTGGTAGACAGCAAGCTCCAGCTATGAGAAGGAAGACAGATAAAATAACACATTTCCATTGCGTCAAAAGGCAATGCTTTAACTTTGGACTTTATGTGTCATGCTAAACAGCATGAGGGCTGAGGACAATAATGCATAGCTGTGCCTGTGGCTTCCTGCTCTGATTGTGTTGCATTTGCTCTGTAGGTCTTTTATGAAATTGGCTAGAATTTGGTCCTTACTTTGATGGAATGGAGAAGCATTTGAATCAGAGAACTGGTGTGTGTGTGTGTGTGTGTGTGTGTGTGTGTGTGTGTGTGTGTGTGTGTGTGTGTGTGTGTGTGTGTTTATTTATTTAGAAGTGTCATTAAAAATCATCAATAGGTTTTGGAAAAGTATCTCACTATATTTTAATCAAAATCCGAATGAGTTTAGAATAGAAGGTTAGTTTCCTCTTAAGTTTAACTGTCATAAATTACCACGTGTTTCACATTAATAGCAGTGTGTAGGTAGTGTAAAATATCCAGAGAGACAAGCTGCTGGAAGATGACGCACATTAAGGTCAAGCTCATTTACATAAGGTGCTAGTTAATTAGATACCTCAGGTTTCCTTTCATGGGAACTCAGTGGTTCGGGAATCAGGCACATTTTACTGTTTGAAGAACAGAAATGTTTAGAAACCCAGACCTTCTGAGAAAGCAAACGTCATTTGGAAATGATTTCTTTTCTTTCTTTTTTATTTTTTGAATTCTTTTTTTTAATTTTTTTTTATTTTTTGATACTTTATTTACATTTCCAATGTTTCCCCCTTTCTAGGCCTCCTTTTTGGAAACCACCTATCCCCTCCTCCTCCCCCACCTATATGAGGGAATTCCACCTC
>CM052719.1:10577116-10590360 GCA_028551405.1 Uromys caudimaculatus | reverse complement strand
GGGGGGTCCAGGCCAGTTGACACTGTTGCTCCCTCCATGGGGCTGCAAACTCCCTCAGCTCCTTCAATCCCTTCTCCAACTCCTCCATCTGGGACCTCACTCTCAGTCTAGCTGTTATTGTAAAGTGAAACTTGGGTATTCTGAACTTTTGGGCTAATATCCACTTATCAGTGAGGACCCAGCTATACCACTCCTGGGCATATACCCAGAAGATGCTCCAACATGTAATAAAGACGCATGCTCCACTATGTTCAGAGCAGCCATATTTATAATAGCCAGAAGCTGGAAACAACCCAGATGTCCCTCATCAGAGGAATGGATACAGAAAATGTGGTACATTTACACAGTGGAGTACTACTCAGCTATTAAAAACAAAGACTTAATGAAATTTGCAGGCAAATGGATGGAACTTGAAAATATCATCCTGAGCGAGGTAACTCAGTCACAAAAGAAGGAACATGGAAATGATTTCTAATAGTCACATTATATGAAATAAGAAGGAAAGTTCTATAATATCTCATTTTGAGAATTACTGATCCATGAGCCAGATTCAAGTCCATTTTTTAAAAACTATAACATTTGTTGCTTATAAAATGGTTAATGGATGGCAATTTTATTTTTAGGAGAGTATAGATATTCCTGAAAGTATAGAAAATGCACAAGTAAAGCTTACAGAGTGATTGGCGGTACGGCAGCCTACATAGTTGTCTTTGGTTTTACAGATATATAAGTACTTCACACCCAAAAATTTCTCTTTTGTAAGGAAACACACAAAAAATATCAGCACAAAGCAGACACTTTATGGAACACAGTAAATGTTTTGCTGACTGCCCCTCTTGACCACATGTAGATTGCAAATACTTTCTTGCCACATCTGTTTTTTTTTTTTTTTTTAAGCATTAATTTTACAGATGCATTTATATTTTAAAATATATTTTTCTCAAACAATTGCTATCATGGTACTATAGGGACATTCAAGTCATCTGATCACCCCACATTAAGTTACATGTCTTTCCTCTCAAATTTTGGGAGAATTCTTTTATTTGGGGAATTTTATATGTATATTTTCCCTGGAAGTTAGAGGAAATGGAGTATTTTACCACAGAATAAAGCTTTGTAAACAGGGGCTTTTCAGAAACTGGGGTTAAATTCTAAAAGGGAGAGAGGGGGCAAGTTCAGTGTCTTATTGTCTTACATTCAGTGAACAGGAGTGAACAGAAAATTCAGTTTCTTTTAACCTTTAATTCACTTCACACACTTTCAAAGCACCAGACCCTTAATCATAATGTATTTGGAGGATAACTGAGAGACAGGTTCTTATCAACTTTTATAGTTATGCATCTCACAGTTATCAATTTCGAAGTTGGGATTATGTGACTTTGTAATTAATTCTGGGACTATGATCTCCTGAAGATCTGTGACACTTAAGTCATCAAGTTTCCCATGTAGCCTGTAAATCAAGTACATTCTGCAGGATGCCCTTACAGTCAAGAGTAAATCACACACCTAAGTCAGAAAGATCTTGCACTCTGTTACAGTGTGGACAAATAGTTAAACACAGGCCAAATGTCTATAGTTATTAGCGTGTGTGATGATGCGTCAAATGATATAAGACAGAGGGCTTTACTGATGTGTATTTTGTTCGGCTAAAGACTCCTGCAATGCAACCCAAGCATACTGTCACCTCAAAGGCAGAGAAATGGCGAATGAAGACTCCTTTTGAAGCTCAAGCCCTGATTTGTGCATGTCAAATTGTGTGCGTAGTAGAGTTTAGTGGATGTGAGTCTCCCCTGTCTCTACTCTCCTAATTACAAGTCTTCTTCATAAGGTCATGTGATGTAACTGTGAACAGGAGGTGTAGAATATGACCACGTGCCCAGCATTTAAGGAAGTATCAACTATGGCTCCACCATATTTTCTCTTTGTATTCTGAAAATGTGGAGGGGGTATTTATTTATTTGTTTGTTTGTTTCTAGAAACCTGAAATGTCTTTCATCAGCATGGTCTTTAGTCACTGCTAATATTAATGACAAAAAGAGTCCTTCAGCACCCTGTCCACCTCTTCTGCCTTCATACTTATCTCATGGAAGTTGTCACATAAACATTGCAGTGGGTTTGTGCAGATCGAGTCATTGATGAAAGGCTGTTTGATCTGGCAGACTCACCCGTCTGCCCTTTACTGATAGACATGAGTATAACGAAGTTAAGATCCTGGTACAATGAAGAGTTTATTTAATTTTCCTCTGTAAGATCTGAGAAAAAATCTCAGAGCACAATTTTAAAATTCAACATTTAGTTTTTAAAAATACTTATAAAACAGACCAGTGGACATATATCTCAGACTAACTTCAGTTTGGGTCTTCTGTTTCTTGTAGGCTAAGGCTGAGGTGACTGCACTTTCCAGGCTAGGGACTCATGGGAGGAAGCTGGACTCACAACCACACTGATGTGAAAACTGATGGTGTCTGAGTCATTCGCCTGAACCCTCATGGTGTAATACATGCATGGAGCTCACACACAGCTTCTGAATGCATTAAGTCATCTGCAGATTATTAGAACACCCAAGCTAATATATGCCATGCAAATGTTCAGTGCCTCATACTGTTGAAGGAATAAAGACAAGAAAAGCTGTCTGTGCAGAATTAGGACAGACCCAAATTTGTGTTTATGAGCATGTATGCTCCACCACTTGTGAGTGTGGCAGATACCCACGAGCAAGCCTCCCCTCACTTACCTAGGCAAGTGAGGATGCTCAGGAATCTCGGGCCACGTCTCCCTTCTCTTCATGTTTCGCCCAGATTTACCAGGTGGTCCAGCAAAGAACATCCAGTAAACTCTGTCAAATATAAAAACTAGTGCAGAGTCAGCAGGAAGTCCATTTTACACTAAGACCTACATTTTACAAAGAAAAAAGAAATAAGAGAGCATGTAAGACCTGGATGAACCTCATATTATTTCACTGCAGGAGTTTTTGATGTGCCACTGCCTATAGAAGAAGCACAAAGTAAATGCCAAACACTGAAAATTATGAGTTGGTATAAATCTCTGAAATTTAGGAAGTATCAGAGCTGTCCCATAAAATATTGTCCTACAAATCCTAGACGTTATATATTTTCCCAAATTATTGCATTTTATACCACAGTCCATGTTCTACCTTCTCAAAGGCCAGGAAACACTAACCTGAAAGAAGAGAGAGTCTAGTAGTTCTGTGCAAAGTCAAAGCTGTTCTTCAGTCTATCTTCAACCCCCTCCCCTCTTTCACACACACATAAACACACACACACACACACACACACACACACACACACACACACATACACGGGTAACTGTATTCCTGTGCTGTTTCTATGAAGCACCATGCTGGCATGCCTGCTAAGCAGTATAACTAGGTCATGTGATGTAATAACATCTTCAGTGTTTACATAATCAACCTTAAAAGACAAATAAAGCAAAAACTATTTAAGGTCATTAACCATGTATTCTACATCTTGCCTATGAGAAACAAGGATCTTCACTTTGTAAGAAGAGCCCTGAAGACTCAGAATAATGAAGAGAAAACTTAATTTTACAACTTTACAAAGTAGGGTGTCAGCCTAGAATGGCAGGCCACTGCACTAGTTGAGCCCAAAGGAAGGTTATAAACCCTCAAGTGTGGTCTTTTCTCCCTTTTTGTAGCCAGAAAACATGGTCATGAGCCAGGAAGGTCGTATCTTTCCCTCTGTCATTTGAGTTTGTCTTTTTCTCAACAAAACCATCCATGAGTTTGTCTCTACATTTTCCATCCTGTTTTTAAGAGGAAAAAAACCTCTTATGATATTCATGACCTTGTAGACAAGCTTGATTATCAGTAAATTTCTTTTCTGGAATACTTAGCAGAGTTTGGGTATGAAAGGCATTGGCAGGGTCTACTGTTTTCTGTTCATCTATGACTGGACGTAAGCTGACTTAAGGCACCTTGATTTAACTTCTTACATTGCTTTATCTTATTTTCTGCTCAGCAAGGTTATTTTGGAAAAATGAACTAAGAAAGTATTTTTCATTAAGGTATATTTTGATGTTTATGATTGAACAAAAATCTTAATATATAAATTAGAAGTATAAGAAAAGAAAGAATACAATTTTAGTTTTCTTCTTAATGACACATTGCCATTTTATTCCTTAAGATTTATTTTACATGTCTCTTGCCTGCTTGTGCACAATTTGCATACAGTCTCTTCTGAGGTCAGAAGAGGGAGTCAGATCACCTGGTACTGGAGTTACAGATGGTACAGAACCACCCACGTGGGTGCTGAGAACTGGATCCAATCAAGCTTGTTTACAAGGTCATGCATATCATGCTATTTTTTCTTTTAAAAACAAAATGTAAAATGTAGATAAGAACTCTACATTTTGAAAATATAAATATATTTCATATAAATAAAATATAATATATAAATCCCTCCAAAATGGGTGCTAGTGGCTTAATTTATTGGAAAGGCTCTGTGAGAATGCCTGAGCTACATTCAAAATGTCAACATGGATGTCTGGTGGAAAAGCATGCTGTGTGTAGATTTGTAACTAGCCACAGTCCTAATTAAACTGCAGTGCTTGAACTTTAATTGTGCAGTTTGATTGATTTAATAAACTTAACATCTGCTGCCTTTCCCAGACTTAGCTATAAGATCCTACATATCAAGGTCTTATTATCCAGCTTATGCCGGGTTATGAGAACCAAGTACCATAAGAAATGTCAGTGCAGGGAGCTTATGCTGCAAGCATAGCAGAATACCCAAGCGTCTACACTCTTTCTTCGTGCCTTAAAGAATTGAGCAACTGTGCTTCAATTACGACCTCAGGCACATGTTCGCTGAGCAGTGGAACTTCTGGAGAATTCCCAATCACCCAGTACTCTGGAAGGCATTTTCTGCTCACTTTGACTCCTTGGTGTGAGATTAGCTGGGATCAGCTCTAGCTAGAATAACACTTACAGTTGGTGCATTTTAATTTCACTCCCTAGCCATCCTCAGTATAAATAAAACTATACTTAAGTTTTTGAGTGTTGTGATTCTGAACTTAGGGAAAACAAACAGACCCATTTATATTGAATATTACCCACTCATGAAATCAGGGATGGAGTAAGGAAGTGTTAGCTACCCCTGTTTCAATGCTTGAACCCAAAGTTTTAATACTTTTAGATAAAATTGTCTGATACTATAACTCCAGATGTTTTGGCTTCCGACCCCCCTTTCCTTTTCTCCTGTGATCCATGCCAACCAAAATGCTCTTCCTACAGCTACAAACCTGGCACAGAGGTTATGAATGCTGCAAGATCTTCCAGAAGAACCTGGATCAATTCCCAACACCCACATGGCAGCTCACAACCGCCTGAAACTTCAGTTCGAGGGAGCATGACCCCTCTCACAGATACACATGCAAGTAAAACACCAATGCACATAAAAGTAAACAGAAATAATTTTCAGAACTTCTCTTATTTTGAACATATATGTGTGAAAGCATTCCTGAAAGAAAACCAGGTCCTCTGACTGTACCAAAACATCAGGGTGTGCACTTAGTATCCTTGTTGAGTGAAGACTTTGCTCAGACCTTCTTAATCTCCAACCCAGGAGGCTCCAGAGAAAGCCTCTGGGGCAGCACATTTCATGGCATAGTTCTTAAAATTAGATCTTCAAGGTAGAAAGACATGCTAAGCACACCATTCTGCTGTTTTTAACTCTTGGGCCAGTGAGTTAAACTTGGGTGCTACAGGCTGGTCTTGGACTTTTTGGAAAGAACTCCATACAGCATGTGGCTTCTCACTCAGAGAGAATGGACTTGAACTTAGGACCTTTAGATGTGAATGAAGCCCAGTCTTGATGAGTCTTCATAGATGAAAACGTATATGATGGTTTGACTATAAATGGTCACCATAGGCTCATATATTTGGGTATTTAGTGACCCAGGAGTGTTACTGTCTGAATTAGAAGGATTAGACCTTGAGATTTCCGAAGTCCACACCAGGCTTAGTCTTTCTCTTTCCTCTCTGTCTCTGTCTGTCTCTGTCTCTGTCTCCCTCTTTCACTGTCTCTCTCTGCCTCTCTCTGTGTGTCTCTCTGCCTCTCTCTATCTCTGACTGTATCTCTCTCTCTCTCTCTCTCTCTCTCTCTCTCTCTCTCTCTCTCTCTCTCTCTCTCTCTCTGTGTGTGTGTGTGTGTGTCTCACTTCCTCTCCCCTTCCCCCTCCTTCCTCTTTGTTTATAGTTCAGGATGTAGCTCGCATCTACTACATCATTACCTGCCTGCATGTCCTGTGTTTCCTGCCATAATGAAAATGGACTTTACCTCCAATCTGTAAGCAATCCTCTAATTAAATGCTGTTTTTCATAGGAGTTGCCTTAATCATGGTGTCTCTTTACTGAAAGAGAACAATGCCTAAGACATAAGTTGGTACCAGGGACTGGGGTATTGCTGTGGCAGACCTTCTCATGCTACTTGTGGGCAGATTCTGAACTTTTAGACTTAGGGTTGGGAAAGCAGTTGAATTCTTTGAGTGCAACTTAATAGGCTATACTAGTGGGAACACAGAAGACAGTGGTGCTGAGAGCAATGTAGATTATGACAGCCAACCCAAGAAGTTTCAGAAGGGAAAATATCAGTAAGTGACCTAGAACCCATACTTGTGATGTTTTGAAAAAGAATGTGGCTGGTTACTACTCCTGCCCTAAAAATGTGCCAGAGTCTAGGATTAATGGTGTTAGCTGAAGAGATTGTAACACAGCCTAGTAATGACTGGTCATATAGTTATCAGTGATCACTCTTATGCAGATCTACAAGGAAAAAACTCAAGTGAGGCAAGGAGAGATACAAACTATGGAATTTGATGAGAAAAAGAGCACCAAGGAGTGTAATAGAGCTAAGCCCAGTGCTTATGGATATGAAAAGTTTAAAGAAAACCCTGACACTAAATGGAATAAAGGGAGTGGTGATATCAGGGTAAGACTCCACCAACCTAAGCTTCCTACTTATGAAAAGAAATTAAAGAAATGTTTAAGCAGTGAAAGAAACCATCAACCACAGAAAGCTGGTGCAAATGTAATTGAACAAGTGGAACAAGTTCCAGACCCAGTATGGAGCAGAACTTGGCAGTTTCAACCACATGGTTCTGGCTTTAGCGTCAAGAATTTATGAAAGGGGTTGTAGAATCTTGTTGCCCCTTGCTACTAAGGTTGTAGTCTATCATGTTCAGACAGCTTTCCTGAGCTCTGCTCAAAATGGAGGACTCCCTTTTCTTGGTGGAGCTTCTTCTCTACCTGTTCTGGGGAGCCTGACCCCCAATCTTCTACCTGAGGAATGTCACATATTCCTTGAAGAAGTTACAGGTTAAACTTCTTGGACTGTCTCTTGATTCAAATGAGGTATCCCTAGGACCTTAAGCCTCAGCCAATGAAACTTTACCCTAAGAAGAACCCCTTCCCACTCTTTAAGGTTCATATATATAGACCTTGATTCAACCCAAATGAAGTATATATGTATAAGCTGTTTTGTTGACTATCCACTAAGCGAACTGTTGTCTAAAAGAGCTGTAACACTGAGAAGCTGTAACACTGAAATCTTTAGCGGAAACCTCCCCCTACCACCTCCAATCCCCATTTAAGACTTTGCTACATCCTTTCCTGCTCAGTGTGCATCTGGGGCTGGATATCCCAAGGAAGGAAGTGAAAAAAGAAACCACAAAAGGTCACTCCAGAGCTATAGGAAGCCACTGAGGCCAGGTGTGTAGCAAGACTGTCTAGAAAGAAGGTCTAGAGAGTTCATTGTGTGAAGTCCTAAGATGTTGGAGATGCCAGAGTCATGGGATACATGCCAAGGAAAACCAGAGAGTAGGTATGGAACCAGTCTAGGAGAGAAAAATGTTACAACCAAACAAACTGGAAGAGTTAGAGATCTGAAGAGTTTGTTGACATCAGACATGGAGATACAGAATTTAGAGTTTGCCCTGCTTGTTTTCAGTCTTGTTTTGGTCCAGTATTTCCTCACTATGCTCCTTTATGGAATGATAATGTATATTCTGAACCACTGTATGATGGAACTTTGTGATCTGCTTTTTGATTTTACAAGAAATTACAGTTCAGAGAGCAAACTGAGTCTCAGAAGAGACTTTAAACTTTAGATTTAAACAGTGGTGACGTTGGACTGAATGTATTTTTGCATTATGATATAGCTACAAGCCTATGGGAGTTAAGGAGTAGAATGTGATATTCATAGAACAGTGACTAAGATACTGAGGCTCTAGATGAATTGTTTTCCAGAAAGGTCATGATGGGAAAGGTAAGCCTGATACTCAAACGTGAAGCAGGAGCTGGAGCGGGAGGTGGAGGGTCTTTACTATTTAGAATCGCCACTGCCTTCCTTTATTTCCACATTTAAGAAAACCAGTTGTTTAAAATCCAAGATGTAAAATGTTTAGTAGGAAACTCCACATTTCCTTCGTGTCTTCTTTAATAGATGCAAGAGGATATTTTAATACAGTTAAGCCCCTACAGAGTAAACATACAAATAAAAAGAGACTGAGGGAGATGACAGATATTAAAAACTTTCCTTGATAAATTGTGCCACGGTTAGGATTCTTTCTGAAGTGGTTAGCACAGTGGCCAATTAGTATTTGTCAGTAATGTAAGATATGATGCTTACTCGGACATTTTAGATATTTTAACAATACTAGCATGATTGGAGATGATTTCATATTTAGAATCACTGTGACTTATTTTTTTATCATATGTATCAAGTTTTCAAAATAAAATGAAAAGTGGGCTAATGCTTAGAATATTCATTGCTATTCTGCTGTAAATTCCAGTTTGACTGACACCAGATCCTTTACAAACAGTCTGTGACCAGAGGATCCCAGGAGGATAGCTATAGAAGCCTCCCTCCTGCTGGGTCCATATGTTCAGGAGCACCCTGAGTGCCAGAGCTATCCTTAGATTCTTCCCAGTAGTCATAGTGGAATAATCATTCCAGAGGGTGTAAAACAGTTTTTAAAAATACAACAGTTTTTAGCTTTCATTGTTTTAACTTAATTATCAAGCATTTAAAACTAAAAAACCACATATACACAGGAAATTATAATGTCTATTTATATGCATAAAATTGGACATCTGTAAACCTTGGGTTTTACATCTGTGGAACCAACCAATCTATCTGTGAGTAGAATTTAAAGATAAAGACTCATGTTCATATTGCTCAAGTTCATACATTTTCTTCGCTAATACTCAATAGCTGTGACTTCCATGGGATTTCTCTGGGACTAAGTGGCTTAGGGTTGGAGTAGGGTAAAGGGGGAGAAAGGGTCGTTCTCTGTAAGCTCCTTGCTTTATGGGAGAGATGAGCTAAGTGTGAAAGGGAGGGAGAGAGGTTCTGTCTAGGCTTCATACTTTAATCTAGAAATTATCTAAGTGTGAGGGGCAGGAGAGAATGTTCAGGACAAGCCCCAGATTGTCACATAGTGATGAGGTAAGTGTGAAGGGTGAACATTTTGTCCATGTTCCTTCCGCTGGAGATGCAGCTGATTTTGGTACTCTCTGATCCTGTAGCTCATTCAGAGGAATGATGGCTTTGTCATAGTATATATTTTTCCTTGTGAAACATAATCTGTCCTCTTCTGTCTTATCATATAAATGGCCCCATCAGAACAGTGGTATGGCTGACTGCTGGACAATGGACATGGAGTTTGATGTCAACTGCTGAAGTGATTGTATGTTTCCCAGGCAAGTGTTGATCACTGCTGTATTGACTTTGGATTCACCTTTCACAAGGACAAGTTAAAAATGTGATAGAGACATAATTGTTTAAAATGTTTCTAAACAATATTGAGGATCAAGCAGTACCCTTACACCTTACATTCTGAAGATGATTTTCTAATTCTTGTTTAGGTGTGTGTTTGTTTTGCTTGCGTGGGTGTCTGTGCACCATTTGTGAATCTTGTGTGAGCAGAGGTCAGAAGATGGTGTTGGATCCGCTGGAACTGTGGCTATAGGTGGCTACAAGATACTATGTGTGTCCAGGGAATTGAACCTAGGATGTGTGAAAGAGAAGCCAGTGCTCTTAAGTGCAAAGCCATCTCTCCACTCCCATGATTTTCTGACTGTAATATTTGGGTTCTTCATAAAGCATTCCAAAGTATCCCCCATCCTTGCCCCGACCAGCGGGACCAGTTATTGGAGGGAAACCCGAGGAGACCCCATGACCTGTGGGAGAGAATGGGCGAGAGAGAGAAGAAGGAGACCAAGCAAGCTCTTTGTCAAGGTCTCGTTTAATTTTCAAAACTCATCTACTTTTATACAATACTCAAAAAGGGGGAAACTCAAAGGTGGGGAGGAACAGGGGGTGTGAGGTAATGGGGAGGGGGTGGGCTCAGTCCACAGTCACAGTGACTCAGATGTTCTTCTACGACAACAGGGTATCCTTGATCTTTGTGGTTTCATATTCAGTCACAGTGACTCAGTTGTACTTTTACGACAACAGGGTATCCTTGATCTTTGTGGTTTCATATTCAGCTTTGGAGTAGTCATAATATTGTCCTGTTCTTCTTGGCTTCATTTTCTCATGACCTATAGAGATCTCAGCATCTGGGGGGTGGCAGCTCCCAACACATCCTATGCTTCAGTAGAAGCAAGGGCTTTCTTCATATAAGAAGAACACTGACGCTCAGCCAGCTGTCTTTTCTAGGGCTTCCTTTCTCACTGGGTGGGATGTATGTGTCAGGAGAGGCCTGTCCTTTCCGGTGCTGCATTTCTACAACAGAACCACAGCTCCCCTCCACTTCTCAGTTCCTCACTTGCTGTCAGCTTTCCGAGCCCAGGCGTCATCAGGTGGATTCTAATAACTTTGAGGCTTATGAGAAGACCAGTGCAACCTACACTTCCCTAGCATCTTTAGTAGTTTATAGTATCACAGTAGTTATTTTATTGTAGGGTGATCCGAAAGGGATATGGAGAGATTAAATTTAAGTGTGTGTGAGCAGATATGTTCTTTTTACCTGTATCCTTCATGGTTGCTAGAAAGAAAGTTGCTGTGATGTATAATGACATGCCTCCCCACCCCAAAAACATGCACTTTAATATGTAGTCCTCAGTTGGTGACATTGTTTGGGAAGGTTATGGGACCTTTAAGAGGGGCAGGCTTGCTGCAGGAAGCAGGACAAAGGGAACAGCCTTTGCCTGGCTCCACTTCCTGTTTTCTGTCTCTACTTCCCCTGTATGGTCAAAAGGTGGCCATCTTGTTGTCAAGCTTGTCTCAAGCTCCAGCTGCCATGCTATTCCTGTCTGATGGACTGTGTCGCCTGAAACTGTGTACCAAAATAACCTGATCTTCTCTAACTGGTATTTTCTAAGGATATTTTATCACAGCAACTGAAACATAAGTGATAAGATATTTCATACATTTACCATTATAGTGAGAAAGAAGTATGGATAAGTTAAATTATAAGCATACCTAAGAAGTGGAGAATATAGAAAAACATCACCTTCAGGGATTATTTTCAAAGTATGAGCAAAATTCATTTTACTAACTTTTTAAAGAACTAATAAAATAGGGGTAAACACAGCAAATATTATATATGCATGCATACTAAATATACATATACATAACACACATATGCATGTATGTGTGATATCTATGTAAATGTACATGGTGTATTATGGGAAATCACAGTGTAACAGTTCACAGTGATTTTCACCTTGAGAGGATCTCCAGTTTCCAAGGATAGCCTCCTGGGTAGCATATGAGGGGTTACCAGATTTTATGCAATGTATTTTCATCACAGTCCTTTCTCTCTTAACTCCTCCCTGACCAATCCTGCTCCCTACCGACTGACTTGGTGTCTTCTTTTCTTAGAGCCATGGAGAACAATTTGTGTTGCCATATATTTTTTGGATATGTGGCCTTCCACTGGAGCATGGTCAATCTACTCGGAGCTACACTTTTAAAGAAAAATGACTCTCCCATTGCCAGCCGATGCCAATAGATATTTAGTTAGCAAGCAATGTGACTTTGTGCTTACCCTGCTGAGATTTTGTATTGCTTAGGCTTTCACAGGTCTTATGAACGGTGTCACAAGCTCTGTGAGATCATATGTACTGCTACCCTGCCATGTCGGGAAGACTAGACCTTAAACACAATCTGAATATAGTTATTCTTATGATGTTCTTGCTACTTTGCGTCAGTGGGCTTTCTTTACAAGCCTATCATAGATCTCAGAACTCACAGCTAGGTATGCTTATGATTCTTTTTCTCCTCCCATAGTGTATATAGAACCTTCTAGTACTGTGAAAGCTAGCCAATATGGATGAAGCTTCCATTTGGAGTCAGCTTGATTTGTCTGTTATAGGACTTACATATGTGGTGCCTTCATCAATAGAGTCTTATTTGTCAAGATCTGGAGAGTAACCAAGAACGTTGGCCTCAAATGTTTGGGGAACACTAGCCTCTAATGTTTGGCGTTCTATGGGACTTGCCTGGTCAACAAGTTCAGAACAGATAAATGTTTGAGTAATGAGTATATCTTAAGTGACTGAAACATTGCCCAGTGTGTGTGTGTGTGTGTGTGTGTGTGTGTGTGTGTGTGTGTGTGTGTGTTTGTGTACTGTGACACTCCATCGCATTCAGAAACTACATTTTACAATTAAACAAAAACTTATTAAATACTAACAAATTTGAAAGAGAAACAATTATTGTGTCTCCAACATAATTTTTGTCACCAGTATTTCCTTCCTAAATTATCTATCCTATTGCAATATCAGTCCTTCTATAGAGAACCATCCTGGGCAGAGCTTTATTTGCTGCAGTAGGGATAGACGAGGAAGATACACTGGGGAGACAGGGTTCTGTGGATCACAAACTCCAAAATTTACTAAAAGCGTTTATCAACCTTTCTGATAAGTTTTATTTTTGAAACTGGAGTACACATTTCTTCAATGTGAACTTTGTAGATGATGGTGTCATAGTGGCACCAAATTGGACAGAACGGCTAGTTGTCTGTTAACTATAAAAGAAACTGTTTTAAAATCTGAGCTTTGGTTAAGTATGCTAATTAAGTAAATAAACTAGTAAAGGAATTAGTTAGAAGTGTGAAATAGACCAGAGACTGACCGCCAGCAGCTTCCTGCGACGGCCGGAAACCTCAGCTTGGGCCACAGGGCCCCACACCTGATCAGCGCCGGGACAAAGATCCCTCGCCGGAGATCACAAGACCCAGCAGAGGGCCAAGGACAC
>CM052719.1:10548228-10576616 GCA_028551405.1 Uromys caudimaculatus | reverse complement strand
TGTGTGTGTGTGTGTGTGTGTGTGTGTGTGTGTGTGTGTGTGTGTCTGTGTGTCTGTGTGTCTGTGTGTGTCTGTGGGTGTGTGTGTCTGTATGAAATGCCTGTGGAGGACACAAGTCATCCCAGATGTCACTAGTTAAGACACTTTGTGTCTTGCTACAGGTTCTCTCATTGTCACGTAGCTCACTGATTTGACCACACTGGGTAGTGATCCTGAGCTCCATGGAACTGCCTTTTGCCTTCTTCCTTGCCTTGAAATTCCAAATAGGAGCCAGCATACTCACCTTCTATTCTTGATTCTGGGGTCCAAGCTCAGGTCCCCATTCATGATAGGCAAGCACTTTACCAACTACATTTTCTCTCCAGGGCCTAAAGTATTTTTTTTCAACCCTTAGTTGACATTATAACCTCCTTCTCAACTCATTTACTGGGCACAGTTTCATTGTTTCTTTCATCCTGCTTGCTCTCTAAAGCAATCTTCACTGCTTCTTTGGTTTGATGAGAAAGTTAAGTTGTTCTTATTCCATCAGGACAAGAAGGCCACTTTCCAGGAAGACCTGGGGATTTTGAATTAGTGTGTCTAATTGTAGTTTCATACTTGTTTCTGGCAATAGTAGATCTTATTTGGATCAGATATGTGTACAATTCAGTGTTGTCTGTTTAAGACTCTAGCTGGTGGTGGGACCTGAGAAAGTAGAGCTTAAAAATGAGACTGAGTAAAGTCTCATGTAATAGCCAACTTTATTTAGAGCATCAGACCATTTATACTCTGAGGGTTAAGAAGAGTCACCTGAGTAGAGCATTCAGTCTCAACGACAAGCTGCACTTGGCAAAACATGGTTTTTCCATAGGTGCATATAAACAAACAATAATAGCCAGTTGTCATGAATAATCTGAAGTAAACTCACTTTTATCTGCTATACCTTGGAGGAGCAAAACTAAATGCATTCCAAGAAGAATTCCATGTTTTTGAAGACACTGAGATCAGAAGACTCTTGTCTTATTTCCTTGTAGTGTTCTCACAAGCACTCAGAATTCCCCTTGCACAATTCCATTCTTGGACCATGTTCCAAGAGTTGTCCCATGACATTCTTTGCTCAAATTAAGAAAAACAATACTTTTAGTTTGCTGAAAGCCACAGCATCTATGCCAATACCAATCATGCCATGTTATGTTCTGGCATGTAAAGGAAATTCCCTTTGTCTACTGTTAGCAGCATGGTAAGAAGAATGCATATCTGGGTCTTATTACCTGTCAGTGCTAAGAGTTTTGACAAAGCTGAACTCATCCAGATTATTAACTATCTTAGAAAAAGGTCACAAGTTTGAAAACAAATCAAAAACCATATTTGGGGAACATTGAAAATTTTTCAATTCAGCCATTGTGAAAGAATAAATTAATACACAGTCAAAGATTTGACACATGTAATTAATGTGAATCCAAAGTCGGGAAGAAACTGAACATAGCAAGATATTTGGACTTTGGGGACAAGAAAAAAAGATGCTTTAAAAGATGCTGAGTAGGTGGTAGGGTACCCCACAATCAACTGTAAGATCTACTGTCCTTGAGGATGTGGAAGGAGGTCACTGTGTATCGATTTCAATGTATCCTTCACAGTGAGCATCTGAGAATCCCAGAGAGCCTGCCAGAAGTGAAAATTCTCAGACCTGCTATGGAAAACCCAGGGTGAGTCCAAGCAGTCTGTGTTTGGAGGAATCTTCTAAATGAGACTCAAGTGTCACTTCATGCTGAAGACACCAGCATTAGTGCACATATCCATCACGGAGCATGGGTGTCCACCTCACTTGGAGGGTGAGCACACTGGCTAGGGATTGCTACCCAGCTACTTGGCTAACTTCAGACCTGCTAGTATACCTATTTACTGACCAAATATCTAAAGAATCTAGCTCTACATGACTAATTCTATTTCTTAAAATGGAGCTAACATCCTTTAAAGAACAGTACTTATCTCTTAGTTTCCTGGCATGCATATTTCTCTACTTATGTGAAAGAAAAGCCTAGTGGTGCCCTGGTCAAGGTGGAAAATATTTATATGAAGAAAGTGTGTGAATTTATTGTTTGTTTTACCCACTAGCATTCATTTTTTAAATGGAATGACTCTTTCCTACTAGCCTGTTAACGATTCCCTCTTCTCCCACATAGATGGGGATGGGCCCTGAGGTGATGAGAATACAAAGATCATGTCTCCTGAGCATCCTCCCGCATCTCCCTTAACTTGAGCATTACATATTCAAAGTACCTATCAAGCATCTACTTTGAAATCATTTAACCCTTATATTTACAAACTGTGTGGCACTGTTTCCAGAGCTGCTCAAAAGCACAAAAACCACCTTGCCTCCTGATTTAATTCTGATTTAATGAACTCTCTGGCCTTTCTTACAAGATATCATGTTTGAATCACAAGCTGGAACTAAGGCTGGAAAAATGCTTGTCTGTCTCTGTAGCTAGCTAGTATGTTTAATGATATTGCACGGAAGGAAGGGGCCTCCTTCCCCAGAGGAGTCACAGTCTTATGAAAAAGAAAGGAAAGTCAATATTTATAATAATTTAACTCTGATTATGAGTGTGAATCTTTAAGATGCAACATGTTTTGTTTCCCCAGAAACACTTTTGGTTGGTGATGTATTTATGTGAAAATAATTTAAGACAGGGATGCTTTATTAGTCATTCAAAAGGCCACAAGCAATTGTATAATAAAAATACTATACCAATGGAGAAGTCATGCTGATCTAGTGATGTTGGAGCCAAGCTAAAATGGCAGTATACTATCAACAGTGTGGATGGTGCAAAAGAACCCAGGTTGAAGATATAGAAGAGGCTGACAGAAGTACATGTGGTGCTGGGTGATTAGTCACTGTCTCCTCAATAAAAGTGTATCCAATTACTACAGTGTACAGCCATCCAGAAAGTCCTTGCATCTCTCAGAGGTTACAATAAAAAAATCACAATAAACTAAATAATAAAACACTCAACTGAGAAGCAGCAAAGCCCACAACCCCTAAACTGAAGAGACCCTGTTGGCTTTCAGGATGTTGGAACCCACATATTTTCTCACCATTACATATGTTGGAGTTGTGTCATGAGCAGGAAAATGTGACCAACTGAAGCAGTGTCCAAACTTGCCAAAGACAGTGGTTAACCACACACAAAGGAAAGGGATATGCCAGAGCAAAGAAACGCATACCAGAAATTCAGAATTGGGATCAAATGCTATCAAATACTGTATCTATATGTGAACACCACAGCTCTCTGCTACTAATAATAGCATGTCCTTATCTCCTGAGACTAACAATTTCCATGAATTATAGTATTCCTGGGTACTGGTACACTGGCTTTTGATAGCCACAACAGAATCGGTATGTTAAGCTTTGAGAGTTAAGCTTATTCATGCCTCATCCTTACAGGTAAATTTATCTTGAATAGACTGAAGACACCTTTGCTTGACATAAGTAGAAAAAAATCAGCATTGAGTATATAATAGACATGGAAGGGCAGGCAGGACATGAAAATATAATCACATAAATGTTGAACAGATGTCCCAATCCTAGACCTCCAAATGTCTAAGCATCTCATGTAGGTTTCCTATAAATGCCTGTGGGAGGCTCTCAATCTGGTGAGCAGAGAAGAAAGCAGAAGTGATAGACAGCAGCTATTATCATATCCAGGTAGTCCTAGAACCTCGGATTCATGGGAAAACTTTGAAGACTGGTATGATTAGCATTGATGAGGCTTCAGTTTCCCAGGTGCCTCTGGGAACAGAAGGGCTGGAAACAGGAAAGACATGAGTGATCTGAAATATGGGCAATTGAAGTGGATAGGAAGGGAGATCTCAGCTCTTACTTCGTAAATATGCACAGTGATAAAGCAATGATTTGTGTAATTTAATACCTATAAAACCCTAAAAAGTAGATAACTCTTCAATTGACAAGAAATTTATGCTTAGGGAGAGCCAATCATTTGTTCCAGATTACAAACTTTTTGTTCATGGAAATGCTGAGGTTCAAACATGAAAAAAAAAAAATCCTTTCTGGACACTTGTTTGGGGAGAAATGCTTAAGAGGAAGAAAATGTCCTGAAAAATGGAGTCAGGAATGAGCCACATGGAACTTGGGCCTTTGGGCTCTTTAGAGAATCATCATGGCCTGCAACATAGAATGGAAGCTCCAACAATGAGAATGTGGTTAATGTATTAGCTGAAATATTAGCATACCTGTTGAAAGTTACCCTTCAGCTTCTACCACAGGAAGGTTCTAGAAAGTGGTTGTGCTGCTTTTAGAAGCACTAGTGCTTGCACTATCACTGCAGGGGACACCATAACCAGATGAGAAAAATAAAGGCAAATAGGAAGAGAAGACATAGCTGCCAAAGCCAGTATGCAGGATGGGATCACACCCATGCTCTGCCGAAGGAAAACAATTGAGCTTCTAGCTGAGATCTTGGCCCCATCAGACAGTCTAGGATGCTATGCTCAACTCTGAATAACAATGCTCCAAGATCTCATAAAACTCATTCAACTAGTAGAACACCAGGCCTCAGTAAGAGCATGCCCAACTCGTTGACATTAGAGGACTTAGCAGTGCTGCTGAGCTCTTACATGGCACATTTCTAAATTACAGGAGCCATCCATGGATCTATTTGAGTGACTTTCAGTAGATGTCTATCCAATGATCACCAAAGAGGCAGGGCATCAGTGAAAAGATGTAGCTGCAGGATAGTGTGTACTCCCCTAAGCCTATCTTGGCTCAGAACTGAGCTCACACATAACATGTATCTGGTGAGGAGAATCTGAAGTCAAGAGTGGAAAACCAGAAAATGCATTAAGCCTGATGCCAGACAAAAGAATAGGAAATGAATATGCTGCATTTCTCTTCAAACATTCAGGAAGTCAAGCTGGAGACAGAGTAGGGACTGATAGGAAGGTTTGGTAACACCGCTCCACAGATGCACAGGAAATGGAAGTTAGCATAGGGTATTAAGGAAACAGAACTAAGGCTGTGTATAGAATCAATGCTTTGGGGTAAGAGGCTGGACATGTCACTTCCACATGGTGAGGACACTGCTCTTTTGGTATTTTGAAGTCTTGACTTCTTGACAGAGTCATTTCAGAGACCTGATGACCAGGACTCCAAGTGGAAAATTATTAAAATCACAATGTAGTTTTTAAAATTCATTACATTGTTACTAAAATTTTGGGGAATCCCCTTACGGTCACCAGGTGATAATATAAAAATTGTTTTCCTCCCTTGGATTTTTTATTCTCATTAATAAAAATCTTGAGAATGCATTTAAGGAGAATTTCAAGAATAATTTTATTAGAGGTTAAAAGCAAAACAGCACAGGGCAGCAAACAAGCTGTAAATCTCACCAGCTGCCCAAAGGAGGATACTGGAGGAGGGAATCAAAAATGATACATCTTTTGAGTTGGCCTGGGTTTCCACCCCATGGCAGCAAGCAGCTCCAAGGGGGTGGTGCAAGGTGCTTAGGTTCTGGCCAGTACCCAATAAAATGTGGCAGGAAGAAGGAAAACGAATAGAAATGTGGACAGATCCAGAAGAGTGTCATGGTTACTTGGTTTATAGAGGAAGATACAGTATCTCAATAAAGTGATAGTTATTCTGCCTTTCTCTTTAGCATGGCTTAAGGTGAATCTGCCTTTCTGGAAGATGGTCTTTTAGCAGCATCACTGATGAAGCCAATCTGGAATGTTAGGTATCTATCCAGGCTATAGGGTCTATCTACTTGACTAGAAGGTGTTTTCCCTTAATGGACCTGTGATGACTAGTTTTGCCAACTTGACACAAGTCAAGATGATCAGAAAACAGGGAGCCTCAACTGAGTAATGCCTCCATAAGATCAGGGTGTAGGCAAGTCTGTACGGCATTTTCTTAATTAGTGGTTGATGGTGGAGAACCAGCCCATTGTATTTGGTGCCACTCCTGGGCTGGGGTTCCTGGGTTCTATAAGAAAGCAGGCGGAGCAAGCCATGGATGAGAAAGCCAGTAAGAAGCAACCCTCCATGGCTCTGTATCAGCTCCTGCCTTTAGGGTCCTGTCCTACTTGAGTTCCTCCCCTCAGTCCTTTGGATGATGAACTGTTATATGGATGTGGGGGTGAAATCAATCCTTTCCTCCCCAGTTTGCTTTAGGTCATGGTGTTTCATCACAGTGATAGTCACCCTAAGATAGGTGTTTGCTTCTACTCTAATACCATTCTGAAGTTAGGACATTATGAGACTAAGAGAGGATAATAGAAAGTCACCAGACTTAGGGCTCTGCTTCCTGTAGGTTGAGACTACTTCTAGTGTTCAGATGATGACCTTCTTGTGTTCACAGCATTTGCAACAGTTTTCTCTGACCGCTGTCTTCAGAGTCTCCACATTTTGGTGTCAGGAGGCTAGGCATGTTTTAGGTAGAGGAGGCTCAGTGCTGTCAGGATGGCTCCATTGTATTCTCTGTGAACCCTGTCTGTAAAGTCGTTGTTCAAAGAATGAGATGATTTCAGATCAGGGTTTTGCATATCAGGGGGAATCTGTCCTGGGAGATTAACTTTGGATTTTATGTTTTCATTTCATGATTATATAAGTCTGTGTGACCACATACCATATCATCAATGCAGATGCCTTATTTGTATTGCATTTAAGATCCCACAGGCTGTGAAAGACACTGTTTTAATATCCTCAAGCTAATGAGAAAAGAGATGGAGGCAAATATGCCTTGTCAATGACACATCTGAGCCAAAGGGAAGCAAATGATATCACACAGCTTTTCCAAAAGAGATTTCTGCAACTTTGATAGACCCTCAGGGGAGAATCACCAGCTTGATAAAGGATATTGATAATAATATTATCATAATGAGTCTGGTGACAGTGTAGTATAGCAGCCCCTTAGGGCTGACAATTTAGCAGTGTTCCTTTTTTGCTTTGTGTGTCTGTGTCTGGATTCACCTGTACATCCATGCATTGCAGTCACAGGTCAACTTCAGGAATATTCTTAAATTGTTCTCCACAGCACTTTTTCATACAGGGTCTCTTGTAAACCTGGAAACTCACCATTTCAGCCAGTTTAGCTGAAGAGAGTGTATATCCCTGTCTTTGCCCCATCCACCTGCCCTGCAGTTACAAGTACAGCAAAAACTTGACCCCCAAAGCCATCTCTCTCGCTATTCATCAGTTTTTTCTTATATTTTTGTTAGTCTTTATATATTTTATAATTGTGTATAATCTGTAAGCATTCCTGATTTATACTTGAATGACTTTGAGGTCATTAATTAAACAATTACTACTCAGAGGGATCATCGACATTTGCTTCTTTTTCTTAGGTAAGGCCCAGATGGTGCTTAATTAGGAATCACCATGAGAGAACTGGTATAAGGGGAACCTGACAGCTCCCTTTAAGTGCAGATAATGAAAGTTGTCACCTAAGCAAATGGCATCCAATCTATCAGGCCATGACAGCACTGATAACGTCTTTCTCTCCTCCTGCTTCTCCACTTCCTTTTGCTACCACCTCCTCCTTTCTTCTCCCCATCTTCATCCTTTCCTTCCTTTCCTCCTTTCCCTCTCCCTCCTTCCCTCCTTCCCTCTTCCTCCTCTTTCTTATCCTCCTCCACCTTCTTCTCCTCCTCCTCTTCCTTCTCCTTGCCTCCCTCCTCTTTCTGTTCATGTTCCTCTCCTTTCTCTCTCTTTTCATTCTTTGCATATGAGGGAGATACTGAGGATGGAACCTGGAACCTAGACTTTCATTCTTCCTTGTCTTTCTTGTGACAGAAACTTGCTATTTAACTCTAAGCAGCCCTCCTGCGCTTGGCCTGATTGTTGTACCACCACACCTGCAAACTTCTTTGTTTTACTAAATCTCTACCTGAATCCTTTGACTAAAGTTTGTCCCATTGAAAGTCAGAGTATGCCTTCAAACTACAGACCACATTTAAGATTCCGTGATTTTGGTGCCATGATGAAGGGTACACAGGGAAGAGTATAGGACCACAATTACTTAACAAGTCAGGAAAATTAGACAAGAGGCAAGCAAAAGATTCCTGTTTTAATTTAGTGTTGCAGTAAGACCATCCTTCCAGACTCTCACACTTATCATGCACTTGATGCTTCTATTTATTTATTCTTTTTCTTTTTGAGATTATAATTTAATTACACTTTTTCCTTCATGTTCCTCCGTCCAAACACTCCCATATAACCTTCCTTGCTCTCCTTCAAATTCACAACCTTTTAAAAACCAATTGTTACTACACACACACACACACACACACATATCCATGTATATATTCAGAGCTGACTGTTTTTGCCATTGTAAAAATAATTGCTGTACTCGTCCCTAGGAAAGACCACCTCTCCTGTACTGAGCTTTCCTCAGTTACCTATAGTTCTTTGTGTAGGGTTGAAGCCTCATGGGCTTTTCCCTATCCAGTTTGGTTTGTACATTGGTATCCTCCTTGTTCAGCTCACATTTTGGTGGTCATGTTGGGAAAACGTTATGGACATAGCTTCTAATGTTATTAGGGAACAATACAATCTGACAACAGAGTCCCCAACCTTCCAGCTCTTACAATCTTTCCACTCCTTCTGCCTCAAAGTTACCTGACCCTTATGCTCAGGAGAGTTTTGTCAATGTATCCATTGAGACTGGGCTCTGAAACTCTGCATTTTGATTACATGGGGTTCCTTGTAATGGTCTCTATCTGATCCAAAGAAGAGTTTCCTTGATGAGGTGACGACTACACTTTTTTGTGGGTCAAAGGACAAGTGCTTAAATTGTTATTAGAGATTACGCTGGCTTCATAAAGTAAAGGGTATTCATTCTTCTCTGATTACCATGGCTTACTTAGCACTGAGTAATTATCTAGGTCTCCAGTACCAGATACAGTGTCTTTCCTGTTGAAAGGGTTTTAATCCCAGCTAGAGAGTTGTTGGTTATTGCCAAGGTATGTGTGCCACTATTGCATACCCTTAAAATTATTGTGTTATGCTGAGCCCTCTGTCTAAAGTGCGTGAGTCTTCAGCAATAGGGTCTTGCCTTTGACCTTTGGGTGGTAACTAAGGGCAAGAGCAATGGGCTACATACTCTGGGAATTTCTAAGCCATGGTCAACAACTCAAAAGAGGGCTTTTTGTGTCTGACATTGGGGCTTTGTTAAAAGTAGTCTTTGACTATTGGAATGATATATAAATAGGTAGATGATAGATAGATAGATACATACATACATAGATAGATATAGATACAGATGGATGGATAGATAGATAGATAGATAGATAGAGCCAATTCTTCTCCAATAGCTTGTTTGGTCATGCTTCTCCAAACCAATATTTTTCTCTTAGTATGCAATGCTTCAGAAGGCCTTATGAATAACCATGATTATCAGCCTTGGTACTATATATGTTCTAAGTTTGGTCCAGGAGAGTAGATACAATCTGGAGCTGGCTTCAATTTTGGGAGAGGAATTTCTAGAATAACTATTTGGAAACATCAATAAGGCCCACAGTGTAGAGATTTTTTTTTTCTCATGGGCTTCATGTTACCTCTTAACAGGTGTTAATTAAACTATGGGTTTGCCATTGGAGTCACTCACTGAGGCATATCTAACCTGAAGTCTCCTGGAAATCTACCCCATTTCAGATATGGAATCCTCTGTGTTCTGAAGAGTGGCATTCCTCAGTGCTGTGTATATATGACAAAATATAAAATGTATCTCATTTTATCCAGGGCTCACCTTAAGAACTCATCTTGGGAAGGTATGTCCTTACCTTTAATTCACATCGAGGCTACCTGGGCTAAAGCTGTATTAATTTTGATCTTGCCTATCTGGGGGGTAACCTGAGATCCTGTGAAGCTCTGCAGTTAGAAGAATAGCTCCACTGAAATATTAGTTTATGTGAAACAGTAGACTGTAGTAGATGTTCTTGGAGTGTATGAGTTGTGAATTAACAAACTAAGACCATTCAAGAAGACAAACTAGGAAGAAACACAAATTTTAAAATGGTACATTTGTATGTAAAGTACAGCATTAAAATTTGTCATAACATTTTCAACAAATGGTGCTGGCTCAACTGATCGTCAACATGTAGAAGAAGGCAAATTCATCCATTCCTATCTCCCCGTACAAAGTTCAAGTCCAAGTTGATCAAGGAACTCCACATAAAACCAGATACACGGAATCTAATAGAAGAGAAAGTGGGGAAAAGTCTCGAACACAAGGGCACAGGGGAAAAGTTCCTGAACAGAACACCAATGGCTTATGCTCTAAGATCAAGAATCAACAAATGGGACCTCATGAAATTTCAAAGCTTCTGTAAGGCAAAGGACACTGTCAATAGGACTAAATGGCAACCAACAGATTGGGGAAAGGTCTTTACCAATCCTACATCTGATAGAGGGCTAATATCCAATATATACAAAGAACTCAAGAAGTTAGACTGCAGAGAACAAAATAACCCTATCAAAAAATGGGGAACAGAGCTAAACAGAGAGTTCTCAACTGAGGAAACTTGAAGGGCTGAGAAGCACCTACAGAAATGTTCAATGTCCTTAGTCATCAGGGAAATGAAAATCAAAACAACCCTGAGATTCCACTTCACACCAGTCAGAATGGCTAAGATCAAAAACTCAGCTGACAGCAGATGCTGGCGAGGATGTGGAGAAAGAGGAACACTCCTCCATTACTGGTGGGATTGCATGCTGGTACAACCACTCTGGAAATCAGTTTGGCAGGCCTTCAGAAAATTGGACATAATCCTACCTGAGGACCCAGCTATTCCACTCCTGGGCATATACCTAGAAGATGCTCCAACATGTAATAAGGACACTTGTTCTACTATGTTCAGAGTAGCCATATTTATAATAGCCAGAAGCTGGAAACAACCCAGATGTCCCTCAACAGAGGAATGGATACAAAAATATGGGGTACATTTACACAATGGAATACTACTCAGCTATTAAAAACAATGACTTCATGAAATTTGTAGGCAAATGGATGGAACTTGAAAATAACATCCTGAGTGAGGTAACTCAGTCACTAAAGAACAAACACGGTATGTACTCACTGAAAAGTGGATCTTAGCCCAAAAGTTTGGAACCCCCATGATTCAATTCACAGCAACTGTTGGACTGAGTGTGGGGTCCCAGTTGGAGGAGTTGGAGAAGGGACTGAAAGAGCTGAGGGAGTTTGCAGCCCCATGGGGAGGGAGCAACAGTGTCACCTGGTCAGGCCCCCCAGTGCTCCCAGAGACTGGACCACCAACCAAAGAATGCATATGGAGGGACCCACGGTGCTGGCCACATATGTGGCAGAGGAGGACCTTGTTGGCCATCAGTGGGAGGAGAGGCCCTTGGGTCTGAGAGTGTTCGGTGCCCCAGTATAGGGGAATGCCAGGGAGGGAAGACGGGAGTGGGTAGATGGGTTGGGGAATACCCTCATAGAGGCAGGGGGAGGGGGGATAGGAGAGGGGGTTTCCAAAAGGGAGACCTGGAAAGGGGAAAACATTTGAAATGTAAATAAAGTATCAAAAAGTTGTCATGGGTTGCTTTCTGTAACTTTGCCAAATGAAACATGTTTGAATTTCAGAAGTAAAAGCTGCAGTATTCACGCTGGATGTGTTTATGGTCCTTGGGGAATGTATCTGTCCTAGAAGTAAAGGCACGGGACCAATAATACTGATTTTTCTTTCTCTCTGTTGAGATTTAAATCATGTGGATCTATAATACATTAACAGCAGAAAGAAAACATAATTCAACTACAGAGTGCCTCACGTAGCATATAAATTAGGACATTTACCCCACCTTGTGTCTCACATTAGCACCTGTAACTTGAATCATTAATCTATGGAGATAAAATGGAACATGAGTTAATATCACAAAACACAATTTCTTTTTCTTTTTCTTTTTTTTTTTTTTTTTTTTTTTTTTTTTTTTTTTTTTTTTTTTTTTTTTTTTTTTTTTTTTTTTTTTTTTTTTTTTTTTTTTTTTTTTTTTTTCGTTTTTTGGTTTTTTGAGACAGGGTTTCTCTGTGTAGCCCTGGCTGTCCTGGAACTCACTCTGTAGACCAGGCTGGCCTCAAACTCAGGAATCCACCTGCCTCTGTCTCCCAAGTGCTGGGATTAAAGGCGTGTGCCATCACTGCCTGGCTACAAAACATAATTTCACTATCAGGCAACAGATAGATTTTTTTTATGTTATAATCTACAATTGTAATTTAAAAATCAATTTTTAAATTAATGCCATTTTCTTAATATCGAAGAAATATTACTGGCATCTGTGAATTTGTGACTTTGAAGTGAAATCAATATCTGAGAGACTCATACTCTGTATTCAGTGTGTACATAGATGTCTTATCACAACAATGTAAGTAGAATATTTTGGGTTAAATGAGAATGGCCCCATAAGCCTGTATATTTGAATGCTTTGTCCCCAGTTGGTGGAACTGTTTGAAAAGGATTAGGATGTGTGACCTTATAGAAGGATGATGTATGTTACAGCAGATGACTTTAAGGTTTCAAGAGACTCCTGCCATTCCTAGTAACTATCTCTGTCTTGTGACTGTAGATCAAGATGTGAACTCTTAGCTGTTTCTGTCTGTGCAATGCTTTTGCCCAGCTGTCACATATTCTAACCCTTTAAAACTGTAAGCCCATATTAAACATTTTCTTTTATAAGTTGCCAAGGTCATTGGGCAAAGCCTTGGCCATCTAATGAATCCTATCCTGATGTATGCAGCCTCCGTTATGGAAGTGCTAGATGATATCTCAAGGGGCCACTCTGATGCAGGCTGAGATTCAGTAGGACTCAGCATGGAGTCTCTCAATTCTACTCTTTATCATTCTGAAACTTGTCTCACAATACACCACACATTTGTGTGCTAGCATCCCACTGTAATTCTAGGATTTATATGGCAGGTACACAAATAATGTTCTTTTTAAATAGAACAAGAACAGATCTTTGCCAGGGAATCTAAATCAAGGTGCCTAAATATTTAA
Organism: Uromys caudimaculatus; assembly: GCA_028551405.1. Classification (NCBI taxonomy): domain Eukaryota; kingdom Metazoa; phylum Chordata; class Mammalia; order Rodentia; family Muridae; genus Uromys; species Uromys caudimaculatus. The sequence continues at coordinate 10,563,618 of CM052719.1, read as the reverse complement.
CAGCCATGTGAACTTCTAATTGACACTGAAAGCAGAGGCTGCTCCCTCTGCTATCCTAGTTAATCAGGAAAGTAATTTATTTGGTTGGAGATAGGGAGAAGGACCTGGGCCCTTTCCAATTAGTCTCTCCTCCTCCCTAAAACTGCAAACTTATCAGGCTGGAGCACTGAGCATTTATTGCCCTGTAAATAGCCCCTTGCAAACAATAAATCGATGAGAAGGAAAAACTTACTTTGGGTACATTTGTGGGAAGGAGAAAAGCCTTCAACAAATTTTTAAATAGACACATTGGAAATATGTCTCCAGTTGTAAGACTGGGGTTGGAGATAGTAAAATTGAATCTACTTTTATTATCTGGACAGAAATTTAAGCTGCTATTCAGGAAGATTTAAAAAAAAATCACAAGGGGGGGGTGTGTGTGTGCTCTTAGCATCATGTCCTAGACAGTGTCTGTAAGACATAGAATGACTGCATGACCAAATTTCCAGGCATGGGGACAGGGTCAGAAGAGGTTTCACACATAGGGAGCAAAGGTGGCTGTCTGCTTTGGTTCAACAACATTTTAAATGTTTAATTGAATATAAAGAATGGGATTTTATAAATACCTTGATTAACCTCTTTATAGTCAACAGTGAGAACTGAAGCTGCTTTCTTGTTAATCAGTATCAGAAGATGAGCAAATATTTTTCTTTTTTTTTAATGCTATATATATACATATTTAATTTTTTTGATACTTTGTTTACATTTCAAATGTTTCCCCCTTTCTGGATCTCCCCTTTGGAACCCCCCTATCCCCTTGCCCCTCCCCTGCCTCTATGAGGATATTCCCCTACCCACCCACCCTCCCACCCTCTCTCATCTTCCCTCCTTGGCATTCTCCTATGCTGGGGCATCTAACACCCTCAGGCCCAAGGGCCTTTCCTCCCCCTGATGGCTAACAAGATCCTCCTCTGCCACATATGTGGTCAGCACCACAGGTCCCTCCATGTGTATTCTTTGGTTGGTGATCCAGTCTCCAGGAGCATCAGTAAGTCAGGCCAGTTGACCATGTTCCTTCCTCCATGGGACTGCAAACTCCCTCAGCTCCTTCAGTCCCTGTCCAACTCCTCCATCTGGGACCTCACACTCAGCCCAACGGTTGCTGTGAAGTGAATTTTGGATATTCCGAACTTTTGGGCAAATAACCGCTTATCAGTGAGTACATACCGTGTTCATTCTTTTGTGACTGAGGTAACAAGCTCAGGATGATATTTTCAAGTTCTATCCATTTGTCTGCAAATGTCATGAACTCATTGTTTTAATAGCTGAGTAGTATTCCATTGTGTAAATGTACCACATTTTCTGTATCCATTCCTCTGTTGAGGGACATCTGGGTTGTTTCCAGCTTCTGTCTATTATAAATATGACTGCTATGAACATAGTGGAGCATGTGTTTTTATTACATGTTGGAACATCTTCTGGGTATATGCCCAGAAGTGGAATAGCTGGGTCCTCAGGTAGGATTATGTTCATTTTTCTGAGGGTCTGTCAAACTGACTTCCAGAGTGGTTGTATCAGCTTGAAATCCCACCAGTAATGGAGGAGTGTTCCTCTTTCTCCACATCCTCGCCAGCATCTGCTGTCAGCTGAGTTTTTGATCTTAGCCATTCTGACTGGTGTGAGGTGGAATCTCACAGTTGTTGTGATTTGCATTTCCCTAATGACTAAGGACATTGAACATTTCTGTAGGTGCTTCTCAGCCCTTCAAGTTTCCTCAGTTGAGAATTCTCTGTTTAGCTCTGTTCCCCATTTTTTGATAGGGTTATTTTGTTCTCTGCAGTCTAACTTCTTGAGTTTTTTTTTTTTATATATTGGATATTAGCCCCCTATCGGACATAAGATTGGTAAAGACCTTTCCCCAATCTGTTGGTTGCCGTTTAGTCCTATTGACAGTGTCCTTTGCCTTACAGAAGCTTTGTAATTTCATGAGGTCCCATTTGTTGATTCTTGATCTTAGAGCATAAGCCATTGGTGTTCTCTTCAGGAACTTTTCCCCTGTGCCCATGTGTTCGAGGGTTTTCCCCACTTTCTCTTCTATTAGATTCCGTGTATCCGGTTTTATGTGGAGGTCCTTGATCCACTTGGACTTGAGCTTTGTACAGGGAGATAGGAGCTGATCAATTTGCATTCTTCTACATGTAAAGCACCAGTTGACCCAGCACCAATTTTTGAAAGTGCTGTCTTTTTTCCACTGGATGGTTTTAGCTCCTTTGTCAAAGATCAAGTGACCATAAGTGTGTGAGTTCATTTCTGAGTCTTCAATTCTATTCCATTGATCTACCTGCCTGTCACTGTACCAATACCATGCAGTTTTTATCACTACTGCTCTGTAGTACAGCTTAAGGTCAGGGATGCTGATTCCCCCAGAAGTCCTTTTATGATGAGAATAGTTTTTGCTATCCTGGGTTTTTTGTTATTCCATATAAATTTAAGAATTGCTCTAAGTCTATGAAGAATTGAGTTGGAATTTTGATGGGGATTGCATTGAATCTGTAGATTGCTTTCGCCAGGATGGCCATTTTAACTGTATTAATCCTGACAATCCATGAGCATGGGAGATCTTTCCATCTTCTGAGGTTGTCTTTGATTTCTTTCTTCAGAGACTTGAAGTTCTCGTCATACAGATCTTTCACTTGTTTGGTTAGAGTCACAGCAAGATACTTTTTATTGTTTGTGACAATTGTGAAGGGTGTCATTTCCCTAATTTCTTTCTCAGCCTGTTTATCCTTTGAGTATAGGAAGGCTAGTGATTTGCTTGAGTTAATTTTGTATCTGGCCACTTTCCTGAAGTTGTTTATCAGCTGTAGCAGTTCTCTTATGGAGTTTTTCAGGTCACTTAAGTATACCATCATATCTTCTGCAAATAGTGATATTTTGATTTCTTCCTTTCCAATTTGTATCCCTTTGACATCCTTTTGTTGTGTAATTGTTCTAGCTAGAACTTCAATTACTATATTGAATAGATAGGGAGAGAGAGGGCAGCCTTGTCTAGTCCCTGATTTTAGTGGGATTGCTTCAAGTTTCTCTCCATTTAGTTTGATGTTGGCCACTGGTTTGCTGTATATTGCTTTTCCTCTGTTTAGGTATGACCCTTGAATTCCTGATCTTTCCAAGACTTTTATCATGAAAGGATGTTGAATTTTGTCAAATGTTTTTTCAGCATCTAATGAAATGACCATGTGATTTTTTTTCTTTGAGTTTGTTTATGTACTGGATTACATTGATGAATTTCCTGGTATTGATTCGTCCCTGCATCCCTGGGATGAAACCTACTTGATCATGGTGAATGATCATTTTGATGTGTTCTTGGATTTGGTTTGCGAGAATTTTATTGAGTATTTTTGCATTGATATTCATAAGGGAAATTGGTCTGAAGCTTTCTTTCATTGTTGAGTCTTTGTGAGGTTTTGGTATCAGTGTAACTGTGGCCTCATAGAATGAATTGAGTAGTGTTCCTTCTGTTTCTATTTTGTAGAATAGATTGAAGAGTATTGGTATTAGGTCTTCTTTGAAGGTTCAATAGAATTCTGCACTGAACCTATCTGGTCCTGGGCTTTTTTTGGTTGGGAGACTTTTAATGACTGCTTCTATTTCTTTAGGGGTTATGGGACTGTTTAGATGGTTTATCTGATCCTGACTTAACTTTGGTATTTGGTATCTGTCTAGAAAATTGTCCATTTCATCCAGATTTTCCAATTTTGTTGAGTATAGGCTTTTGTAGTAGCATGGGATGATTTTTTGAATTTCCTCAGAATCTGTTGTTATATTTCCCTTTTTATTTCTAATTTTGTTAAGTTGGATACTGTCTCTATACCCTCTGGTTAGTCTGGCTAAGGGTTTATCTATCTTGTTGATTTTCTCAAAGAACCAGCTCCTGATTTTGTTGATTCTTTGTATAGTTCTTTTAGTTTCTACTTGGTTGATGTCAGCCCTTAATTTAATTATTTCCTGGCTTCTACTCCTCTTTGGTGTATTAGCTTCTTTTTGTTCTAGAGCTTTCAGGTGTGCTGTTAAGCTGCTAGTATATGCTCTCTCCAGTTTCTTTTTGGAGGCATTCCAAGCTATGAGTTTTCTTTTTAACACTGCTTTCATTGTGTCCTATAGGTTTTGGTATGTTGTACTTTCATTTTCATTACATTCTAGGAAGTCTTCAAATTCTTTCTTTATTTCTTCCTTGATCAAGTTATCATTGAGTAGAGCATTGTTCAGCTTCCATGTGTTTGTGGGCTTTCTGTTGTTGTTGTTGCCATTGAAGACCAGCCTTAATCCATAGTGATCTGATAGAAGGCATGGGATTATTTCAATCTTCTTATATCTGTTGAGGTTTGTTTTGTGACCAATTACATGATCAATTTTGGAGAAGGTACCATGAATTGCTAAGAAGAAGGTATATTCTTTTGATTTAGAATGAATTTTTCTATAGCTATCTGTTAAATCCATTTGGTTCATAACATCTGTTAGTTTCCCTGTGTCTCTGTCTAGTTTGTGTTTCCAAGATCTGTCCATTGATGATAGTTGGGTGTTGAAGTCTCCCACTATTATTGTGTGAGGTGCAATGTGTGCTTTGAGCTTTAGTAAAGTTTCTTTTATGAATATGGGTGCCCTTGCCTTTGGGGCATAGATATTCAGAATTGAGAATTCTTCTTGGTAGATTTTCCCCTTTGATGAGTATGAATTGTCCTTCCTTATCTTTTTTGATGACTTTTGTGTTAAAGTCGATTTTATTGGATATTAGAATGGCTACTCCAGCCTATTTCTTGGAACCATTTTCCTGGAAAATTGTTTTCCAGGCCTTTACTCTGAGGTAGTGTTTGTCTTTAACACAGAGGTGCATTTCCTGGATGCAGCAAAATGCTGGGTCCTGTTTATGGATCCAGTTTGCCAGTCTATGTCTTTTTCTTGGGGAATTGAGTCCATTGATGTTAAGAGATATTAAGGAATAGTGATTGTTGCTTCCTGTTATTTTTGATGTTATTTTTATATTTGTGTGGCTATCTTCTTTTGAGTTTGTTGAAAGAATACTTTCTTGCTTTTTCTAGGGTGTAGTTTCCCTCCTTGAGTTGGCGTTTTCCATCTATTATCCTTTGTAGGGCTGGGTTTGTGGAAACATACTGTGTAAATTTGATTTTGTCATAGAATATTTTGGTTTCACCATCTATGATAATTGAGAGTTTTGCTGGGTATAGCAGCTTGGGCTGGCAGTTGTGTTCTCTTAAGGTCTGTATGAGATCTGCCCAGGATCTTCTAGCTTTCATAGTCTCTGGTGAGAAGTCTGGTGTAATTCTTATAGGTCTGCTTTTATATGTTACTTGACCTTTTTCCCTTACTGCTTTTAATATTCTTTCCTTATTTTGTGTATTTGGTGTTTTGACTATAATGTAATAGGAGGAATTTCTTTTCTGCTCCAATGTATTTGGAGTTCTGTAGGCTTCTTGTATATTTATGTTCATCTCTTTCTTTAGGTTAGGGAAGTTTTCTTCTATAATTTTGTTGAACATATTTACTGGTCCTTTAATTTGGGAATCTTCACTTTCCTCTATACCTCTTATCATCAGGTTCTGTCTTCTCATTGTATCCTGGATATCCTGGATGTTTTGGGTTAGGAGCTTTTTGCATTTTGCATTTTCTTTGACTGTTGTGTAGATGTTGTCTATGGTATCTTCTGCACCTGAGATTCTCTCTTCTGTCTGTGTATTCTGTTTGTGATGGTTGCATCTATGACTCCTGATCTCTTTCCTAGGTTTTCTAACTCCAGGGTTGTCTCCCTTTGTGTTTTCTTTTTTGTTTCTATTTCTATTTTTAGCTCCTGGATTGTTTTGTTCACTTCCTTCATCTGTTTGATGGTGTTTTCCTGTAATTCCTTAAGGGATTTTTGTGTTTCCTCTTTAAGGTATTCTAGTGTTTGCCTGTGTTCTCTTGTATTTCTTTAAGGGAGTTACTTATTTCCTTCTTAAAATCTTCTATCATCATCATGAATATGATTTTAAATCTGAGTCTTGCTTTTCTGGTGTGTTGGGTATCCAGGGCTTGCTGTGGTGGGAGAGCTGGGTTCTGATGATGCCAAGTTGCCTTGGTTTCTGTTCCTTATTTTCTTGCCCTTGCCTTTCACCATCTGGTTATCTCTGGTGTTAGCTGGTCTTACTCTCTCTGACTGTGTTGTGTCCTTCCTACAAGCCTCGGTGTCAATACTCCTTGAAGACCAGTTCTCTCTGAGAGGAATTTGGGTTTGGAGAGCTGTGGTACAGGGTCAGCTCTGGGGTGCAGACAGAAACCAGAAGGATCTTGTCCCCAGCTGTCCCTTGGTTCCTGTGTCCTGATGGCTCTGCAAGGGTCCCTCTTGATCCAGTGAATTTGAACAGAAGTGATACTCTTGCCTGTGCTTGAAGGTATGTGGGCACTCCTGGGATACCAGCTCTCTCCTGGCACTAGTTGAGTATGGAGCCTTGTGTCACAGGATCTGCTCCCCAGCCACTGAAAGAAACCAGAAGACCACTCCTCAGTCCCTGTGTCCTGGGGATTCCAGGTGGGTCCCTCTGAGCAGATAGGCTTGCCCACACTCCTGGGAGTCTAGTTTTCTCCCGGCACTATTTGGCTATTGAGCCCTGGTGGCCCAGGCAGAGGTCTCCCACCACAGATGGAAACCAGAAGGCTCCTTCATCTTGCAGTTCCTCAGTCCCTGTGTGCCAAGGATTCAGGGCGAGTCCCGCTGAGCAGTGTTGCTCCTCTTACCCCCTCTCACAGGCTTTTCCACCCTCCTGGGGGCTAGATTTCTCCCAGTGCTATTTAACTATGGAGCCCTGGTGGCCCAGAAAGAGGTCTCCCATCACAGATGGAAACCAGAAGCACAAAGATTTTATTAAGCATAACAGTCATACAAATTGGGGATCTTCTAAAACTATAAAGATCTCAGTAGTTGTGTAAAATAATATTTTCTTTAGACTAAAAAATAGTAAATTACACATATTAAGAGATGTTTAAAAACCTTTAGAAACAAATTATTATGTTAAATTATTAGAAATGTAAGAAAAAACTGAAAATATATGTTCATGATCCCCTTGGCAGTCCCCATAACTTGGTCCTCTATATCCTTGTCAGAAGATGGCCTTTCTGTAAGTTTCCTAGAGACAATAGACAGGCCATTGTGGTGCTCTTCAGAATCTTTGAGCAAATCTACTTTACCTATGTCTGTTACTGACAAGTTATTTCTAGGGTGACTGCTGAACCAGGATTGCAATGCCATATATATCATTAATACTCTAATCCGTCTAGGGAGCTAATTTCACTGGCTCTGTCCCCATCAACTCTCTCTACCCCCACCCCCTCCTAGGACACATTTTCATGCAGTAATACCTTTGAATTTGACCTTGAGCATCAACATCCTGTGCAGTCTGCAAGCTGTCCATGCAAATTCTTCTTTGCTGAGGGATAACTGGCCATCCACAAAAATGATGAAAGATAAGACCATGCACACACATGTATACACACACGTACACACACACACACACACACACACACACACACACCACATCACAACTTTTCTGATAAGTACATCCTTATCTCTTTATCTCAGGAACCAAGTTCTACTCCTTGCCAAGATAAGGTACTGAATTCTGCTACATAGAAAGTCAGACTGCTGTGGGAACAAGTTTGTCAGTTGTGCTTAAAAGTATCTCCCCTGCCCCACTCATAAAACATCTCCCCAAAACATATAGTTGTAGAGCTGAGCAGGACTTTATGGAGTGGGGCTCTGAAGCCAAAACCTCATATGCAAAAGGAACCATGCCATTAGGCTCCTATGTGATCTAGCCTATAACACAAGGTTCCTCTCTGTAGCTTCTCCAGCAGGTATGAATAGTTAGCTCCCCTTAGTAGTGAATTTGGTAAGCCATGCAGCACAACTGGATGGACCAGCAAATGTCCAGAGATGTCGGGAACCAAACCCATGAGATGCCAAGAGGCAAACCCATGAAATTACCTGCTGTTCTGTGAAGCTTAGTCAGTTAAGGTGAAAGGTTAGAAAGGACAGGGCGTTTGCGGTCTCGGGTCCCAGGAATTGCTCCAGTCCCAGGATTTGAAAGAACGTCTGGTAGTTCCTGAAAACCAGTTAAGGTAGTGGGTTGGCCTTGGGCCATGTGTAACCTTCCTGCCTGCCTGTCTTTTTAAGCTCCTGTCCTGAAATAAACCTCGAGAGCTTGATCAGAATATAGACTTGCTCTCCTTCTTCGAGTCTCCTGTCCCCCATTCTTTCATCCCCTCCCCAGGTTTCTGCTGAACCCCCGCAGGCCAGGGCACAGAGGTCTGAACAAATACTGGACCTCAGGGCTTTGACTTCATTATGAAGTAGATCTTTTATGTTGACAATAGGCTGACTACATCCTGTGTCTTCAACTATTTCTTTCCTTTTCCAATATTGTCTTGGAGCAATCATGTCTTCATTGTCTCAACATGAAGAAGGACCTGTGCCCACAGGTGTCTTAATGCTTTCCCAAAGCTGACTCTGAATTATCTAATGTGATGTGATCTCCTAACAACATTCAAATACTTCAGGTTAAAATGATGAAGTTTTAGCATTCTGATACTTTAGCAAATTGTCAGTTATATGAGTTAACTGGCCTCTGTTAAAACAACTTTGTATCAATTTGCAATGGAAGTAAAGGTTGTAGAAATAAGTGATATGCCCATATCTCATAGCTGGGGATTTAGAGAGATCGAATTAATCACATCACAGAGGCAAGGTGCAGTGAGAAAATACCATGAATTTCAGAATTGGGGAAACCTGGCTGAGCACCCCACTGCACTACGCAGCAGCCTTCAGCATCCTAACCAGAAAAGTATCCATCCATGCACCTGTCATAAATGCAACTTAAGGGTCATATGAGAGCCACATCCTAGTGACATCTACAAAACATTTCCTCAAGCTGGCTGGCCTTTAATTCCAGTTATTTGGAAGGCTGGAGCAATTAGACCACAAGTTCAAGTAACTTAGACCTTGTCTCCAAAAGATTTAAATGTGGGGCTGGAGATAGCTCACAAGTTAAGATGTATGCTGCTCTCCTGCTGATGCAGGTTCAGTTCCCAGAGTCCACACTGATGCCTCAGAACCTTCTGAACTCCAGCTGTAGCAGATCTGATGGCACTGGCCTCCTTGGACACCCGCGCTCACATGTCTATGCCCTTATACATACACAAATTAAAAATAATAAAACAAATGCTTTAAAAATTTAAATGTTTTCCCTTCTACTCAGCATATGCACTTACTCCGTGTCAACACTCTAGCTTCTGCATTTATTGGCTAAACCACTTATAACCCACACACAGTACCCAGACAACGGTGTCAGACTCACTGTAAGCTCCTAAGAAATGAAGATTTCTGGCGTGCAAACACAAGTCACGCTGTTTACGTGTGTGCAGAACTTCCCTTCTTTCTTCAACGTTTCCATATGATAGTCTCGTTGAAGTCTGATATGGTTTTTATTATTTGAAAAGGCAGCATTCCAGAGACTGAGCTGGGAACATTGTAATTTTGAGCCTAGCATGCGATACATGGTGAAGCCCTATCTAAAAACAACAATAAACACAACCTGGAACAAAACACCAAATACCACCACTACCAACAATAAGAGAAAAGAGGATTCATCTGAAGCCACATTTAAACTCTGGGACTGGAGATCTGCTTAGTCGCTTTGGTGCGGGAAATAGCACCAGACCCTTAGTTTCCTTGAATTTTTATGAAAAGTTTACACATTAAGTTTTGTCTACTGAGAGGTAGTTATTTTATCACCAGGTTTCCTATCTTAGCACAGTGATAAATCAGAACTCGGGAGATGGGAGCCATAACATACACAGGCACAAGCAGTTAGTTTTATCCAGAGCCCAGCTGTTTTCCATTTCCAGAACCAACCCAGATCAAGCCAAGTCATATTCAGTGTTGATTCTGAGTAAGGAGGCTGTGTTCTGCATCCACACCAACCTGTAACTCAAGCCACTCCATGCTGCACACGAAAGAGAATCTAGCCTTGCTCTTAGACTTCTGTCCTCCAGAAATATGGTAACAATTTTGTATGTTTTAATCCTTTTTTTTTTTTTTGCTATTATGTTATTACAGCAGAGGAAACCATATCAACTGTAGGCTTTTGTACCAAGTCTTTTGTGGGTCTTACCTCAAATGCTCCTGATACAGTGGTTCTCAGCCTGTGCTTTGTGATGCCTTTGGGAGTTGAATGACACTTTCATGGGGGTCGGTCACATATCAGATATCCTGTATATCAAATATCTACATTACGGTTTATAATGGTAGAAAATTAGTTATGAAGTATCAATGGAAATAATGTTATGGTTGGGTGTCACCACAAGATGAGGAACTGTATTGAGGGGCCTCAGTAGTAGGAAGTTTGAGAACCAGTGTTCTGATAGCTGGCTATACTTCTTAAGCCCTCCCCCCTACATATGCACATACACTCCCCCTCCCCTAGACACCTAAAACTAACTCCGAAGTCCATCTCTAGCTCCCAAGTTCTTAAAAGGAAGCAGATACTACACCGTTCCCCCTCATGTATCTGCTTAGAGAGAAGCCCTGTAACTGGGACATCTTGAGTCTGAGGAAATCCCTATCTGTTGGCAAAACACCTACCTAGAGGTCCACACTCCAACAGTGTGAGTGGAATGCATGTGTGATTCCCCAGCATGAGTTAGATTTTTCAAGTAGATTAAGTTTAACGACCAGGAAAATGTCTGATGTTTCTTTGCAGTTTGGATCAATAACAGTATTTCTTGTCTTTATTGAAAGTAAAATTGAGTCCTTCTTAGGGACTCAAACTACCATAAGGGAAGTTGCTGTCTACGTATCTGATAATAAATGATGACAATACTTTATCAACATCATCTAATTTATCCTGAAATAAACCCTCAAAAGATGCAGCAATAATTTAGCAATTTGGGAATTAGCTTAGCAATACTGGTGCCTTTGAGCTTTGAGAATACCTCACTATGAGAACAATGCAAGGTCACCGAGAGGGTGGAACTCAGAAGACAGGCACCTGCAGCTTTATTTATCTGCTTTTGGAGCTTAAAGAGACACTGCTCATGCTTAATCTAATCACGTCCCACAACGTGTGGCCCCACAAGTGTCAAGTCCAGACTGTGTAGCTAGCCATCGGTAGACCACACTCCCCAGATCCTTCTTCCTTTGAGCTGAGTAGACTCATCACAGTCTAAGGAACTTTGTGGATATTAGAAGATTTTAAAGAATGTGTTATTTGTCAGGAAAAGTTAAAAGCAAAATCCAATCAAATTGGTCTTGAATCTAAAGACTGATGCTCTTTGGAAAGAGCATGTCTAGAAAACAACTTCAACATAACTTGCATTTACTCTAATTTCACTTGATTATTTCTCCTAAACAAACTTTGGGAAAATATTCATCTTTAGCATCTTTGTTTCATGAGTAGGCAGATATTTGTATTTATGGATTTTTGAAAATAACACATGTAAGTTGCAGCATGTCAGTCATGGATGGTCAGATGTGCAGAAGGCCTTAGCTCAAGATAGGATGCTGGGTAGGATACTGGAGAAGATATTGATCGTGGATTTATAATACAATAAGCCAACTTCAATTTACATGCAATGATGTTTAAAGGAGGTAAATATTCATTTAAATAGAATTTTGTCAGTAACATTGACATCGATAGCATCAAGTTATGAGTTTACCTGTGATTTAAAAAACAAAACAAACAAAACACCATCAACTTTGTTGACTATTGAAACAGTATTTTTGATGTCCACAAGTGCTCCTTTGTCAAACTATCCCAGCCTCTGCTCCATTTGTATAGTTGGGGTTGTTTTTGTTTACATTTTTTTAACAGCTCAGTTGGTCGTCCTGGAAGCTGGGACTGAAATTGGGCATCCTGCTCAGAGTCCTGTCTTCATCCTGGCAGCCTCTCTGTCTCTCTCGGTGCACAACGACATTAATACTCAACATGAGAGAGCACTTGACCTTGTTTGTATCACAAAGATCTTGTTAGGCTATGCAGCTGGGCCATTATCAGCTCAGCTTTCTCCAGCTGGTACTCAATCCAAGGAGAGGCATGACAAGGTCAGAGGGGGCTCGCTAGTGCTTTGTGTTTCCTCTGAACTCACAGATGAGCACCTCCTCTGTGCACACCCTTTTAATTATGCATTCTGCACAGGAACCATGAATTAAGGTGAGAAGAGAATGACCCCCTCCATCAGCCTGGTTACAGCTCATCCCAATGTGAGTCACCATGCCTCCACTCTGGGTAACATTCTGGATAAGGCTGTATTAACTAGCGCTTTTGTTTCTGCACATTTTAGCTAATGGTGACATTTGGTTTAGTATCCTAAATACAGCTTCAGTTTAAGGGTTTTCAGGCTAGCCATGGTTCAGTTTGTGTTTAATGGCAAGTATTCTATGCAAAATACTAGTTATCCAGGGTACCTCACAAAAAGTATCATTTGTTTTTAATGATACGATACTTTAGAACAGCGATGGATACTTACTATAATTCTGCATTAATTTCTATGCTAGAATTTGGACTCCAACAGATAGATTCCTAACAATTTCCTTTCTTGTTTAAGCATATGCTGAACATAAGAAAAGTATTTTCTGGACTGGAGCAATATCTCAGCGGTTACCAACATGCACTGTCCTTGCAAAGAACCAGAATTCATTGCTCAGCACCTACCTCAGGTAGTTCACAACCATCTCTAACTATACCTCCAAAGGATCCAACCTCTCCACACACCCCTGAGCTCATATACACAACTGCCTCACACACATAATTAACATAAAAAGAGGACTATTTTTAAAATCCTAAGTCCATTCATCTGGATCATTTTCATTTTTTTAACCCACATAGAAGCATGAACGAGAACTTAGATGTTCCATTCTGTTCCTTCTTGGCACGAATGAAGAAATGAAGCCACACAGAAGCGGACGTTCCTAAGCCAAAGCCAGTTAATTTACAGAGGCACAATGAGAATGAGAGAGTTCTGATTCTTAAGCTCTTGCTTCCTGCTCTAGCTGTGGCTACCACAAACATCAGTCACAGACTCACATACCTTAAGATGAATCTAAAATAGTGTTCTGGCCCCAAGGTTGGAGTCCCTCTTAAAAGCACTAAGACAGTTTCCATGGCCTTGCCAAAAGAAGTTCTTATCTTACTGGTCAGGTGAATCTAAGCCTTGATGGTTGTAAGTAGATGATTTTAACATGCATCTGGAAAGGCAGTGCTATGGTCTAGAACAGACAAGTCCCAATTGCAAGAACATATTCCATCATATATGTATATGTGTCTCAGATAACAGGAAACATCCCTGTTTGTAACTAGTAGTCCAAACTTTTCTGGAGCTGATCTGTGTGAACTTCCTCTACCTCTGTCTTCATTGCATCTCCCTGTATGGTGGCTGAGCTCCAGAACCTCAGCTGTGTACGTGGTGGGTAACTCTGCAGCCTGAGCTTCAGTACTGAGTAGCTAATAAGGCCGGAGTTTTAGCAGTCAAATCTGAGCATGAATATCTGCTATTCCAACCCAGACTTCTCTCAAAACACCTTCAAGTCTCTAAGTCTGGGTCTTCTACAGCTAGGAGGGATGAATCTAATTGCCCCAAAGTACCATCAGGGTTCAGTGAGTCTCTAATAGGCAGTTTTAATCAGCAGTAGAGATCATTAGCAGGAGTCAGCATGCTAAAACCTTGCCCAGATCGGGTTCCATTGAGCACAGCTGCTTCTATGTACTAGTGCATTGTCTGTGTCTTACTCTTTGACCTACCCAGCATTTCTGAGGAGCATTCAGAAGCTGTGTGGCCCACCTCACTATGTCTCATCTGTCCTGCCAAGAAAAGGCTGTCTGCCAAATGAACAACATTCTAGTTCCCTGTAGTTATGGCCAGAAGAACATAAGTAACTATGATGCCTTATACAAACTAGAATAACATAAATAATAATCCTGGTCTCCCTGGTGATATTAAGGCTCATAATCTGCTATTTGATCCTGCTACAACAGACCCCAGTCCTATTTTGGAACACCAACCAAAGCATACACAGCTTTGTAACACAACCAGGAGAGAAACAGTTCAGCTCCAATAGCGAGAGCTTCTAAATGCAAACGAGCCTCATCCAGAGAAGGTGGGGTGTCCCTGAAACTTCATGAATGGGTGCAGAACTATCAGTGTTTAAGAAAGATGGAGTTAGAATAAGGAAGAAAGGTGATAAACAATGAACAACTAGTGGGTGTTCCCTAAGGAGCAGAAGTTCCCACAAGGCCTCATACCCTAATTGCATTAATTCATGATGTGGCTCTTCCTGCTTCCTCCTCTGAGAGAGTTGATGATCATGTGGCTCTATTTTCAATCCAGACTTGCACTGGAGCTTTGTTGACATAATTTATAGGACCCTGCAATCAGCTGTTATCCTTACAATGACGGAATTGGCAGCTCTATGCTTTTACATTTTCATTTGACAGTGTACATGCCACCAAGTGCACCAGTAAATGATGACAAATTCCTGAGAAGGTCAGATTGATTCTATATCACACACCTGTTACGTTCCAAATGGCTTTTTGTGTGCATACTATAGAATTAGCTACCTCTCCTGAAGAATTGGCTATTGTCTTCCTTGAACAAACACAGTTTGATAACTGTGTTCTGGCTTTCACTTTGCCCATCTCCTCACTGTACTTGCTTCTGTGTGAGCTCAGATAATCCCATAACTTTATATATATTTTATGTTTGAACATAAAAATTGACACCATGTGCTCTTCCTGTCTCACCCTCCTTCATCCAACGCACCAACAGGTGCTCTGTGCTCAGTGTTCTCATAGGACATAAATATCCCTTTCCCTCGTCTCTATGGCTGTTGTCTTAATTCAACAATCAGGAACACGTGAGTGTTGCCCAGCTTCCCATCTCTCCCCATGGCTCTGTAGCATCTCCCCACTATTGCTTTTTTTTTTTTTTTTTATTTCAAGATACTTTATTTTCAAAATGGGTCACAACATAAGCTTTTGGCCCATTCATTCTGCCAATGTACAAGCTACAAATGCTTGCTCAGCAGCTGAGGGGCACTCCTTAGTATCATGTCTGAAAAGTGAATAATAAAAAGCCATATAAAACAAATATGCAAAGTTTCCATAGGAACGCAGTAAGTGTGACCCCCATCTCCTAGCCTTCCGTACTGCATTGGTGCCAACCCTACTCTTACAAAGACATTCCAAACTAGCAGTAATTAAGTTAAATGGTCCCCCCAAATGCCTTAATTCAAGCTAAACTTGCAGGTAAGAGCTACAAGAATGGCATCTACACATTGATACTAGCAGAAGCACAGGCTGCAGGGTGATG
>CM052719.1:10523302-10547728 GCA_028551405.1 Uromys caudimaculatus | reverse complement strand
GTGACCCCCATCTCCTAGCCTTCCGTACTGCATTGGTGCCAACCCTACTCTTACAAAGACATTCCAAACTAGCAGTAATTAAGTTAAATGGTCCCCCCAAATGCCTTAATTCAAGCTAAACTTGCAGGTAAGAGCTACAAGAATGGCATCTACACATTGATACTAGCAGAAGCACAGGCTGCAGGGTGATGGTCCATCCTGCTCTCCTGGGCACAAGACATGGGCAGAGTGCCAACATCCTGCTCCTCCACTTCCGGCGGGAAGCCATGGCTCTGGATCTGCTTCATGAGTTGCCACATTGGCTGTGACATTACGTAGTAGATGTTTGGCCTCTGGAACCCACTGAAAGTAGAAGCAGCCGCTATGGTGTATGCACCCATGTTGTCTCCTTGCTAACTCTTAAAATCCCTTGGAGATTTCATCTTGCTCTATCTATCTATCTATCTATCTATCTATCTATCTATCTATCTATCTATCCATCCATCTCTATATACGTGTGTGTCTGTGTGTGTGTGTGTGTATCACCAAGCTGACCTGAGTTTGGATTCTTTCTGGAATCGTTCTATGGGAAAGTCTTCACCTTCAGGACTTCCTTGCAGTAAAGGTTTCATTTAAATTTTCCCCCATGTGGTCTTTCCTGTTTGAACCCATCAGTTGGCACATCTCTGAATTTTGTTCTCTGAGAATGGCCCTTCTTTGCTCCTTTGCTCACTGTCTACATGTCCCACCATCCACAGGATCATTATGTTTAAGTTTCTGTAGTGTCTGCTGCTTCATATGCATACCAGCTGCTGCAGGGGGAGCTGTGGGGTTTGCAGATCCCCAGGGACTAAGATCGGGTTCCTTGGGAAGCCAGTTCTTCTAAGCTAAGCTACAAAGTAAATTGCACCTATGGGAATTAAGCTGTTGGTGGTGTTTCTAAGAAGCCCCATTAGGAAATGCAGCAAAGCCTGGTGCACAAGGGGCTGCTTGCCTGTCATCAGCAAAACAAGTGATGAGTTGACACTTAATTGCAAAACCAAATCTGCAAAGGGCATGAAGTTTGTTTTCTGATTTCTCAGTGTGATGTAAGGGAAACTGCAAATCATAATAGGAACTAGTAGAAGGCCTGTGCAGGGACTTCTCTGTGAAGATAATTCCTCTAAACCCCACTTTAGATAAAACATAAGTACTTTGTAGTCCCAGCAGGCAGGATTGATTCTCTGTTTTGAGTGGCCAAGGACATCTGTCATCCTAGAAATAACATGAATCTACTCTCCAATCTTTCCTAAATTGTTGGAAGGTGAAGGTGGTCTGTGGACTGGCTATGAGAAAAATGCACTCTTAAGAAAGAGTGGCTGGCTGCCACTCACAAGGAGGTAGGAAACTGAAAGCAAGCAGGAAGGGACCTGGCAACAGGATGCCAGGGGAGTTCTCAGTGTGAAAAAGAGACCTGGCATACTTTGAAAGGAGACTTACTGGAGCCATGCTCTGCCTCTAAACAAGCGCACACACACACACACACACACACACACACACACACACACACCTCACAGACATGCTTCCAGAAGACGAGATTTTCTTCTGGTTAGATCTATTTGTGCCTAGAATCATTAGCTGCCTGTCCTCTTTCTGTTTTAAATGAATGTTGTCTGCCTTCCTCACACACTGACCTGCCAAGTTTCCATCAGATTGCCGTCCCACAGGCCTGGATATTCATGCACGCTCCACCCACATCACACTTGCTCAGGCTATCTTGCTTTCTCTGACTACCTGATGGTGAGTGTTAGCCACCTCTTTCTAATTTTTCTTTTTAATTAAACCAAAACGGGGAATGTTAGCTTTCTGTCTAAACTCCACCCCACAGTTACCTGGCAACAGCCAGGTGGGCCTGGCCCACTATAAAAGGGCCTGCTTGGCCCCTCCTCTCTCTCTTGCCTCTTGCTCTTGCTTCTTGGTCTCTTGCTCGCTGTTGCTTCTCCCTTCCCCCTCTCTCTCCACGTGGTCATGGCTGGCCTCCACTCCTCTACTTCTCTACTCTCTCCCTCTCTCTGTTTTTCTTTGCCTCTATTATCCTCTTAATTTCCCTCCCCATGCCCTAAATAAACTATTCTATACTATGCTGTCGGTCCTGTGGCTGGTCCCTAGGGGGAAAGGAATACCGGGGCATGGGCCCACTGAGGCACCCCTTCCCCCACACCTCACTACACACCCATAGAACATATCCTTCTATGTCTTTTATCTTTTTATAAACACATCAGTGAGTGCTAAGCCTCTGGCATCAGATGAGTGAATGAAAGAGGAAAGCTCACAGTAAATGAATCATAAGAGATCATATGGTGGGAAACTGGACTGTGAATCAAATGGGTTTTCCCTAGAGCCCCACCAGGAGACCAGGAGACTCTGAAACAGAAAATCCAGCTCCTTAGAAGCCACTGTCTAAGGGACCTGGAAGCGTCAACTGTGAAGTCACCTGGGACACATTTCACCTGCCTGTCCAGACCTTTTCATGTTCAGAGCTTTTCATGTTCAGAGCAGGCTTGGAATAGCCCGGCAGCAAAGCCGGTTACAGGAAAAGGTAGGAAAGCAGCTGAGATGGGGGCATCTTGCCAACACAGTGCCTGGCTGGGTTCCCAGGGTGCAGAATTGAAATTGAACACTGAAGCAATTGGAGGAACCTAAAACACAACACTTTCAGCTTCCAGCAGAGGGCTGGGGAGGCTGCCCCATACTTTAGCTGTGCATTTCACAAGATTGGCACAAGGAACTTTTGTACCTTTGTCTTTTAAACTAGACATTTGTTATTATTTGTAAGGAATTAATTCACATCTACAGGTCAACTGGTACAGCCATCATAAGCCTCATACTTCACATGTACAGATAATATTTAAAGTCCCTACCAGCTACTACACAGTTCTCAGATACTCAAATTATGGATTTCAAAAGCAATCATTAAAAGACAAGTTTACATGAAAAGGAAATACCTCCGAATGCACAAAGACAAGCATTTAAGAAATACATGATGGGGACTGAAGAGATATTTCTGTAGGCAATAGCACTTCAGGAGAAGCCAAGTTTAGCTTCCAGAACCCACACTAGGATGCTCATAGCTGGCTATAAGTTCAGCTCAAGGGGATCTAGGACAGTGAATGAAACATCACTTCTTAGAATAAAATCATAAATATTTGAAACGTCTATTCTTAAGAAAAATTACTAAATAATTATTTAAACACATCCACATTGTGGGCTATTATGTAGAAACACAATAACAATATAAATTTAAATGCATTGACTTAGAAATACTAATTAAAAGTCTTTGGTGAAAAGCAATGTTTAAAATGCCCAGGACCATTTTGCACTTTATAAATGAGTGTAATGCAATATGTATAATTTAAGAAAACCCTGAAAATGGAATGTGAAACTCTTGGTAGAAGCTTCAAAATTTGGCATCAGAGGTGTTTCTGGTCTTTCTGTTTGTATTTTACATTAAAATGCCATCACATTACCTGAGGGGTTAAAATCAATACATGCTAACATGTGGTTGAAGAAACGCCAGGACATTCTTTACAGGGAACAGCATATACAGATTAACCAGTTTTTACCAATTTCAATAACAGGCAAGTCTAAACTAAAATGATACAATGTCATTTAATCTGTAAGTCTCCAGGTTTAACCAGGTTTAACCTGGAAGTCTCAAAAAGAGACTTGAGAAACAAATTATAAATTCTTAGAGGGACACCAGGGCAAGCTTTTAGGGGTGTGATTTGTTCATGGTTTCCAAAACTCAAAATTTCCCTTTGGCATTAACCCAGAATTACAGTGGTAAGTTCTCCCTGCAGAACTTCTGGAGATGCCACAGGAGTTCACGTCTACTGACGTCTTTCCAGTGCTCTGTGTGTAGCTGGGAAGAGGATGCAAAAGGCTGGCCATTTCAGGGCTATGCTGTAGAACAACACAGAGCCAAAGAAAACACTGAGGACTCACGGGTGTAAAAGCAGTGAAATACAAAAATCTTATAAACTTGGAAAAATAGATTTAGCGCCCTGTTAATTTCTCAGAGGCAGAGAGGAAGGGCAAGGATGTTGGTTCATTATTTCCTGATTTTTCTGGGAACCAAAGTACAAAGAAACCTTAACATCTCAAGTCATAGAGCATGACAAGCCTTTTTATTTATTTTATAATTTTAGATTTATTTTTAATGTTCTCTTTATCCCTTCCTCTCTCTCCCTCTTCTCTTTCTTCCCCCCACCCGGTTTTCCCTCTCTGCCCTGTGTGTGTGTGTGTGTGTGTGTGTGTGTGTGTGTGTGTGTGTGTGTGCATGCCAGTAGTGTGTGTGCATTAAGTATATGGGGTTTCTGTGAAGGAAAGAAGAGATGTCAGATTTCCTGGAGCAGGTGTGGCTTAGGTAGTGCTCTATTGCTGTGAAGAGACACCATGACCAATACAACTCTTATAAGAGAAAACATTTAATTGGGGCTGGCTAACACATGCAGATATTTAGTCCATTGTCATCATGGTAGGGAACATGGCAGCATGCAGGCAGGCAAGGTTCTGGAGAAGGAGCTATGAGTTCTACAAATGTATCTACAGGCAGCAGGAAGAGCAGGAAGAGAAAGACAAAGGCCCTGTCTTGGGCTTCTGAAACATCAAAACCCACCCCTAGTAACACACTTCCTTCAACAAGGTTTTACCTCCTAATCCTTTCAAATAATGTCACTCCCTGGTGACCAAGTATTCACATCTATGGAGTTATTGGGACCACTCTTATTGAAAACACCAGACAGATGGCTATAAGACAACTGACATGGGTACTGGAGATCAAACTTGGGTCCTCTGGAAGAGCAGCAAGATTTCCTAAGCTCTGAACCATTTGACCACCTGTTTTTTTGTTTTTTTTTTTTTCATTTTGTACATACATGCTTAATCTTAGAATAGATGTGACTATAAAGTAACTGTCAAAAAGTAATGTACTGGCTGTGGACATTGCTTAGTCATGAGAATGTTTGCCTGGCTTACAAAAAACCCTGGGGTTGATTCCCAGAACTATGTAACCAGGTCTTGTAGACACCTTGTAGATACCCGACATCACAGCACTGGAGAGTTGGAGCAGAAACTCAAGAGTTCCAGGGCATTTTCAGATATAGAGTAAGTTGGAGGCCAACTTTGGATATAGGGGACGATGTGTAAAACAGAACAAACCCCAACACATTGAAGAAATGGTTGGCTTTCAATTCACCAAAAGATATTTCTATGCCTGGTGTGTTACTGAATAGCTTCAAGGACATATTACATGTAATTTTTCAAGTTTCAGTATATTCACATGATACAGACTTTCTCTCCCTCTGTCTTTTGCTTGTTATCTACCTGGAGGCATTTGTAAATTTTTACATTCAAAGTGAGATCAGTAAGCTTAATTAATGAAATATACATTAATATAATTAATGAAAGTAATTGAGAGTACATTAAATTGTCAGTTGACAGAAAACCTGGAAGCACCCCATGTTTCCATCCTGTATGTAGATATTGGAAGTCTAGTTTAGGGTGCCAATTCTGCTGAGATGAATTCACAAAGCTTCATATGCTTGTTGCAGCCTCTGCAGCCCATTCCTTCAGACCTTCAGCAAGCAGCCTGCAGGTCAGCTTAGCAGTGATGAAGTCATTGTGTTCTCCCAGGTTTTTGTCTGATAGACATTTATATCTGATGCCTCTGTGGATACACACAATTGGGTATTCCAACAAAGGAACTGTAAATGATGTACATTGGAAACATTCACCACCTAGGGAAATTCAATTTCACAGAGTCAGAGGCGCTTAAAACACTGAGGTCAAGACTGAGTACTAAGTCTTACAAGGTTCATTTAATAGTTGACATGAGAGGTAGAATCTTTTTGAAGAGGTATATTCAGTGTAGGTGTTTCTACATCTATACACATGTGGGCAGTTTTAACTGGACTTAGTGAATTATCATAAAAGACCAAGTCATGAGGGGGTTGTGTTGAGAGGAACAATGGGGGGAGTTGTAGGGGAGTATGGGGGTTAAATATGTTCATGTTTCATTGTGTTCAAGTATGAAATTCTCAAGGAAAAGGTAAACCAATTTATGCAAAATGTACTTATCTAGTATGGGACTGTTTTGCAGGATACAATATAGGCACAGAGTTATTAAAGCTATGGAAAAACACAAGGCTAAGAAGGAAGGTGGGTGAGCCTCAGATTGAGAAAGTGCCAACTGAAAGACACACAGAGTATGAGCACACAGAGTATGAGAGGCCTCAAGAAGCTATGGAGCTTCCAGGAGAGTGGTCCTGGAGTATAATCATTGTTGGCTTAGTGAGTTGGAGCCACTGACCTTGGAGAAGTGACCTGTGAGACAGTGTTCCTAAGGGCATGTGGTGACTAAGGAGCAGTGGATACACACTGATTTCATTTTGAGGGATCAAGACCATTGGCAGATGTTGAGCAAAAGTGTGATTTGATGTGACAAGTTTTGTTAGTGTTACATCCTGCTGTGTTGACAAGATATGGAGTATGCCCCTTAGCTGTAGCAGAGATGCCTGCTTTGTGGCAACTGTCATTATTGAGCAGAGGGAAAGACATGGTGTTCTGGATAGATTTTTTTTTTTCAAGTTATGTGGGAAGAGGAAACTTCAGTTGAGGAAATACTTCTATTAGATTAACCTGTAGAAAGTCTGTGTTGCATTTTCTTAAGTTTTTTGTTGGTTTGGGGTGCCATGATCCCCTACAAATGTTGCCACCTCTGGGCAGGTGGTTCTGGGTACCATAAGACAGCATGCTGTGCAAACGCTAAGGAGCAAGCCAATAAGCAGAATTCCTCTGTAGTTTGGGCTTCTGTCCATGGCTCCAAGTTCCTGTCTGAGATTCTGTCCTGACTTCCCTCAATGATGGAATACTACCTGAGAGTCATAAGATTAAATAAACCCTTTCCTCCCTCTGTTTTCTTTTGATCAGTGTTGTAATATAGTAGTAGAAACCACACCAGGATAGTGTGGCAGGTATGTTGGTAATGGAAACAACCTTCTTCCCTAGCTTTCTGGAATGTAAAGCAGACAGGAGTAGTCAGTGAGTTGACAGTGGGCTGAGAGCTGAGAGTAAACTCCTGGTGGGCTAGGTGTAGGCTGTGAGGAGAAGAGAGAACAGAAAATATCTTGGAACTTCATGGGAGATGTAAAATGTCTGTCTTTAGGACATGGAACACTGCAGAAGAACAAATCTGAGAAAACAGGGAAGTCTAGTACCTATACTCATGAAGTGTGAGCTACCTGTTGGGCATTTAATAATGCAAATTGAGAAGGCACAGGATGTGACTAGTTTTATCAAAATAACAGCATGGGTAATGTCAGTCAGCATTTAGGACTTGATAGTGGGAGAGAAGTCTCATTACAAAAGACATGCCTTCTTCTTCTAGGTCAATTTAGGACACTAGGTAAGTTGTCATTCCTTTGCTTCATGTGTTTGAAGGCCTGTCAACACACCAGTTCCCTGTGTTCCACTCGGATATCAGCACTAAAAATTACAGAGAGAAACCCATAAATGACTACTCCCAATGAGAGTAAAACCCACCAGAACCTGTCATAAGCACAAGGCTGCTGAGAGGCACCATTCAGAGCAGAGGAAGTAAAGTCTCCACTGTTTATCTTTGGTTTCCCTCCGAATATGTGAGCTACAGTGAGGCAGATATGGAGTAGACATGGGATTGAATGAATGGGAGTCTGGCATTTTGTCACATATTGAGAACTGTGAGTAGTAAGGGCTATGTATGTGAGTGATAAGTCACCATGATAAATATATACAGCAGCAGGCTGTGCAAATGGAAAGGGTACAGGACCAGATCTGACAGGATGGAGGAAGTGAGAACTTGAGAGGTCTAACTAGAGAAGCCTGATATTCTATATTGACATACATAGAAAGAGGATGCACACTGGTTGGCCTTTGGTGTTCTTCCGCTTCAAGGGGTGTTAGTGCTTTGAGTTAAGGGTTTAAGAATAGTCAGACCAGTGCTCAGCATCATCGTGAAAATTGAAGTCTACAATCATCACACTTACTATATAGACTAGTATTCTTTTTAGGGCACCTATATGAGGCCCTTGTAGGCCTTGCAAGTTTGTGTCCCATCTCGGTTCTCAATATTGATTTCAGGGTTGAGAAAGGGAAGGCAGGAATTACATAAAGATCCCCTTGGCTAGAGGCACCTAAGAACAGAGGCCTTAGAAGGTGAGAAAATCCCATTAGCACCTGCTGTTCTCAGCAACCTCCTGCTCAAAGATAGACCTGAGAAATATTACCTTAACACACAAATGTGGGCTAAATCAAGTGTCTGTTGACTACACAACCAAACTTGATCAGTGTTGCTAGTGACATGTAATACAATTTCCTCCCTGTTAGCAGGAGAATATTAATCCTGGGGGCTTGGCCAGCCTCTTTCAACAGTTGCCTCTTATGGTGTATTCATCAAATATTTTTGTTCTGGGTAATTAGAAACAGTATCCAAAATCTGCAGCAACATCAGAACTTGGAAGGATGGCTTAATCCCTTTAGGCTTGGATTTACATGTAGAGGTAAGACACAGCTTTCATGCAATGTCCTCAGTGGATTCAGAGCATGTTTATGTGGATCAGAAAGGCCCTGTGTAAAAGCAAACTCACACTTTTAAGTTTTAAAAACACTTCACTTGTTTTTCATAAGTATGAGCTTTGTGGGACTGATTAGTCTCAGGAAGGTGACTATAGGCAATGGTAGTGTTCCTTTCTGCCTCTGTTATGTTAATCACATTTTTGGGTGAGAAACACAGGGAGTTAATTAGCATGGTTTTTACATTACCTGTCAAAGTTTCTATTTATAATTGCACCATACCATGTTTCTAACTTAATCTTACCCTTGATAAAATATACCGGTTAGTCTTCATCATCTCAACACAAACTAGATTTATCTGAGAAGACAGAGCCTCAATTAAGATGTTATCACCATTAAATTGTCTTGTAGACAAGTCTGGGGAACATTTTTCTTGAGGGACCAGCCTACTGGGGTTGTGTCATCCCCAAGAAAGTGAGGGCTATATAAGAAAGTAGGCTGAGTAAATCATGGGGAGCAAGTCAGTAAACAGCACTCTTCCATGACCTTTTCTTTGGTTGGTTCCTGCCTCAGGTTCTTTCCTTGGTTGTCCTAGATGATGAATTATGATTGGGTTTTATTTGGGTGTGACCCAAATAAACCTCTTTCTCCTCTAGTTGCTTTTGGTTTTATGTCAGTGTTACAGAGTCATAGTATAAGGAATTATAGGGTTGCTATGCTAAAGGGAGCCCTATGCTTCTCTCAGGGAAACAGGACAGAGTAGTCCGTAACATCAAACCATCAGCATCAGAGCCAGTGGATAGAGATTGGATCTCTTGCATTGCTACAGCCTCAAGGGCCACAAGAACCCCTGACACCTCCTAGGACTCAGTGAGTTATGCTGATGAAGCAAAGACATGAAAGAAAGGGCTGAGCAGCCACTCCATTCCCCGAGCATCTGCCTTCTTGCCCCCTTCCCCTTTTACATGTCTCTCCCTCACCTCCCACTGCTTTTATCCTTCTGTCTCCTTAATTCTATGCTCTCAGTACTTGTGGCCGAAATCTCAACTCATTCAGCGTCATGCAGGGCACCAAGGGATCACGGAACTGTTTGTTCTCAGACTATTCTAGAGGATTTGATTCATCTGGCAACTACAGGGGAAAGGCCCTATACATATCAAATTCTTACACTGAGATACACTGCAAGGGCTAGGAAAACAGTGTGATGGTAGAATATTTGGTTAGTATGCACTGAACCCTGGGTTCCAGCCAGAGCTAGAATCCTCCTCCCTAAGAAAAAAGTATATATACTGAAAACGCAGGTGTTGAAATTATAAATAATGGTTGGGTGGGTCTTAAGGCAATAACATATTTTCATTCCAATGAGAGAGGAGCCCCCAGTTCTGGGAAAAGGCTTTTAAAGTGTTAGAGGCAAATGAGCAGCTATTCAGGAACTGGACAAGGGAGGCTCTAGAGATGGTACCAAAGGAGGAAATCCGCAGCTGCCTGGATGGACAAAGTGTGAAGTCAGTAAGGTGTGCAGCTTGAAGGCAGTGAGAGATACAGAGGAGAGAGTTTGGCCTGACCAGGTTAGAGTCACCCCAGTCTTTAAGGTGAATGCTCTATCTGGCATGGCAGCCAGGAGAGACATGTGTTAAGTGGAAGAGTGAGAAACCCTTGCTATGATATAATTGGAGTGAAGGTGATATAGAATGCGATTAAGTCACGGGAGGGAAGTTTGAAACTTGAACAGCAATAGCAGCATATTTCAGCTGATTGCAAAGAGATGCAGGGAAGAGAATCCACATTGAGAAAACCAGATGAGACTTTAATGAGGGTATAGGTTAGATGCTCTTCATAACATCAGCACTGCTCTCTTCCTTTCTCTCTTACACACACACACACACACACACACACACTCACACAGGCACACATACAGGCACACAGGCACACATACAGAGAGACACACACAGATACATACACACAGAAACAGACACAGACACACAGAGGCATAAAGACACATACACAACACAGAGAGAGAGGGGGGAAGAGAGGGAGAGGGAGAAGGAGAGGGAGAGGCAGAGAGAGAGAGAGAGAGAGAGAGAGAGAGAGAGAGAGAGAGAGAGAGAGATGCAGACACATATACACACAGGCATATATACACACATACTGGATTCTGAGATTCCTTGAAGTCCTGAAAGTATAGCTGTGTTGAGTCCAGTTTCTGTCAGCATCTTCTTTGTTCTACCTGGCATTCTGACTTAAAGCAACAGATGATGGAGCTGTCATCAGATCGTTTATGAAGAGAAGAAGTGGATCACTGGCAAGATATTGGTTCCTTTGGTGTTACAGTGTATGTGGGGAAGTCAGAGAGAGGACAACAAACCAGTGTTGGTTCTCCTTCCATTATGTGGGTTCTGGGGATTGCATTCAGTTGTCAAGCATGGCACTTTCCCACTGAGCCATCTCATCAGCCCGGTACAATTATCAGAACAGGCAACATTGTTCCCTGAACAGAGTGGTCATGAATACAGGCACCATATGTATGCAGTAGGGATCACAAAGGAAGTCTGAGATCACATTGGTCTATAAACCAACTCCCATAGGAGCTGTTTCCAAGCAATTGCTGAAAATGATTAAATCCCAATGTGTCCCCAGTGGGAGTGCCCAGGACCAAGGCAAAGCCTTTTAAAATCCTCAAAGCTATGCTCCCAAATCAGATTGCCTGCCTATTCACACTTCCCTGGCCACAAGCAATTGCTCTACCAAGGCCATTTTCACCCTAAGAGACTCTGTCTGGTAACACGGACAATATTTTACTTTTACTAGGTATCCAAAGCCTGAACTTTGACACAACCAAACCTCATTTGGAGCTGAGGGTTGGATCTTGCTTTTCCCCCATCTAAGGATGCAGTGTTGCTTACATGAGTCTATGGGCTTCTTGAGATTCCTCCCAGGATTGCAGTGGTTGTACTGTGATCAAATATGTGAGGGCAAGCACAGAAAGGGTGGGGCATGGCCCATGCATGGAGCCACGCCCTATCCATAGGTTAAGAGAAACTGCTGTTCTCATGTATGAAAAATGAAGATAGGAGCTTCAGGCTATGTTGAGTACAGAACCTAAATGTTCACCATAATTGTTAAACTTTGTCTTGGACTAAATAGCTCTCTTCTCATTTCATTTAAACAACTAGAAATTAAATCAAGTAAACATTTCTGTATGGAGACATGACTTCTAATGCCAACCTGGATGGACATGAGCTTTGAGTCCTTCAGGGTAGGGCCATTGGATGCAGAAACTTAGTGATTCAACTGAGAATCAAGTGTGGAAGGAAATGCTTCAGGGAGAGGTGGGTTCACTCTGGGTTCAAGGCAATCTAGTGATGGCCACCTTTGCTTGGTCTTTATTATATATACTATTTAGCTCATTGAGCAAACTTTGGTGATTCTGACCACATTAATTTTTGAAAAGTTAAAAACAATAATAAAACTGCCTTTTTAGGTAGAAACATACATGAGTTTACACAAAGAATCACATGGTCAGTGATGTATTTAAGTATTTTCTGATATTCTTAAATCAACTCTGTCATAGCAGTAATTTATGAATAAGATATAATACATAAAATAATTTAAATTCTATTCTAGGAGTACTTAGTTTAAAAGCACCTACATTCAAATTTTGAAAAGCAACATTTTACTGTTTAAGTAACACATAACCACTGACTAAGTTTTGGCTGTTGTTTTTTATATCACTAGATAGAAAACATTTTTTAAATTGCCCTATGTTTTTGGGCAGCAGGGTAATTTTGAGAGATCTCTGTTTTTTAACATTTTTTGAGGCATAATGTTCTTAGAATAAATGAAACTGTCTTAATGGTCTGGGAATAGAAGAACAGGCATTCGAAGAAGGCGCCCTAATAATGTCAGTCAACCTTAGCAGTTGTCTAAAGTGAATCAATCCACCTGTGTTCTTTGCTTCCTCTACCTCCAGGACCAGTATAAGGTTCAAGTGTAATCAGTGTGAAGATCGCTTTGGGAAGCATTACTTACCTCAGGCTTCACGAAACCATGGAATCTAAAAGTCCTCCCGTGTTCACCTTATTTCCTATGCCATTTGCCAGCCTAGCACTCTCCTAACCTCACCTGTATGGGTTATTTTTCTAATGGGAGAAACCAAACCCCTGAGCAGAATATTTGGTGCATGGTTTGAGGGTATGCAGTCCCTCATGGCAAGCAAGGTACGGGAGGGGAAGCATAAGGCAGCTGGTCGTGTTTCATCTGCAGTCAGGAAGTAGAGAGAAATGAGTGCCAGTGATCACCTGGCTCTCTCCTGATGTCACCATGGCATTATCCCATCCCATTGTGCTGCCAACACTCAGGGTGACTTTCTCACCCCACTCAATTAATTCTCTCAGAAATACCTTGACAGACATACTCAAATATGTGCCTCACTAATTCCTTCCGCCTTACTTAATCCAATGAAGTTGATAATCAAAGTGATCCATCCCATAACCCTAGAATTTATAATTCCCTCGGAGTTCTCATAGAGCTCCCCAAATCTGTTAAACTCTTGGCTGTAGGTAAAGTGTAGATTAAAATCAGTCATAGAAGGAGATACTGAAGGCTGAGCTCAGGCAGGTTCCAAATATGAAGCTTCTCTGGCTCTCTCACCATAGAGCTAGGATGCATTAACCTCCAAGCACAGATGTGTGACAAAGGTTATGGAGTCCTGCCAAGCAGGGATGCATACCCAAGCTTCAGTGTCCAGAGATTATATTGGAACTTCATTACAGAGGCATGACTGCTTGATTGAATGCCACACTGTTGTCGAGCTCCATCTCCAGGCCCACTGACAGTACAAGAACAAGCTTCCACCTCAGCTCACACTATTGATCTTCATAGCATGGCCAGCCTCTACCAAGATGCAAACAACCATCGTGGTGTGTTTCCTGATATATCTAGGATCTGACAATGCCCTGAAGAAGCCAGTCTCCATGTGATATGACAAAGATCCCCTCCCAGTTGTTAAATCAAAACCTCTCTGTGTTTAATGCCAATTTTTTTACTGCAGGCCTGGAAACAAAATATAATCTTATTATTTCTAGAGCTCTTGATATGAAATCCTAAAATGTTATATACAGAGAACAATGAACTGATAGTTATGAATACAGGATGCCATGCTGAAGGACAAGAGCAGAAAGCAGGCTGGATGGTTCCTTTTGCGCATTTGTTTACCTGTTAAAGATCTAGGGAGGCTCTCGCCAATGGAGTTCTGAGTCACATATTTGTAGACAGGGTTGATCACTCTGCATAGTGATCATGGTTTAGTGCATATGAGAAAATGTGACTTAATTCTAAGTTCACATGGGCTGTGAAAAGCTTCCCTTAGACAAAGTCCTTAGGAACAGGCAGCGATTCTATGAGCCTATTGAACAGATAGGATGCTGATTTTTCTGTCCAGTTTCTTCATCTACCCTATCTAAAATTGTCTCTCAAGCTCCTCCTCCATATACAACTATATGTTGCTAAGCATGTGCCCGCTGTTGCTGGAAATGGCTGTTTTGTAAAATACAAAATTCATCCTAGAAAACATATTCCTTATCATACTGTAAATAGAAACGCATCATCATATTAATCATGCCTTCAGGTTATAACATACAAAGTAGTTTTAGAAATCGGGTTTAATGATGAACTATTTTAGCTGGGGTAATACAGAATAATAGAGAAATAAATTCAACACTGTTATTCTACTTGTCTGGATGCTGGGACCAAATATCCGACAAAAAGCCGTGCAAGGGAGGAAGAGGTTATATGGACCCACAGTTTCAGAGGATATGATGTGTTGTGTCAGGGAAGGAGGCAGCATAAAGGTGAGGTGGCTGGTTGCATCACATTTGCAGTGAGGAAGCAGAGATGAATGTTGCTTGCTTGCTTTCTCTTGTTTATGCAGTATGGGTCCCAGTCTCTGCAATGGTACAGCCCATAGTTATGGTGACTTCCTACTTTAGTTCTCTTGATCTAGAAATTCCATCACAGGCATGTCCAGAGGTTTGCTGTGTGAGAAATTTCTCCAGAGTAGACACAACACACACTCACACACACAGGTGCAAGCACACACATTCCTACTGATCCCAGAAAGGAAATCCATAACAGATCAAAGTATGCTGACTTACTAGAGGGAGGACTCTAAAGCAGTTTCATCTCCATAGAGCCCACCCCAGCATAGGTAACTAAGGCCTTGGAGTTCATTGCCTGACTTGGAGGCTCTTCTGCAGGTCCAGAGTCTCCTCCTCGGTTGTTTACTCATTCTATAAATATGTGGAGGAACTTTCCAGAATCTTTTACTTTCCCCAGTTTTTCTAGGCAGGTGATGTAGCAGTGAATTAGTTAAACTGCTTTGGATCCTGGTGGGTCACATGTGTGCTGCATGTGCCCAAGAGTTCTCTGGATTTGAGAAACACACACACACACACACACACACACACACACACACACACACACACACACAAAAGCTCGAGAGAGTGAGCTAATTTTGATATGCCTTGACTAGCTCAATGGCTGGGCATTTCTAATCTTCCCTGCAGCTAGAATACATTTTCCCCTCCAACATTCCAGAGTCAACTTGCTAAATCAACATTTCACCTCTGCTACCCAAGACCCAATCAGGGGAGTGGCCCCGAGGGCCATTTTCCTAAATTCTTACGCAGCTGGTTTGGTTCTTTCCTGCAGCTCTAGCATCTAATCCCTCTGCTTCCCCTTCATGGCGATTCTGCCTCTTCCTTTCCTCTTTCTCAGTCTCTTGCCCACTCAATCTAAAAGTTCTGCCCTGTCTCCCTGCCCAGCCAATGGTTATACAGCAATTCTTTATTATCAATTGAAGCCAACTGGGGTCAGGGACCTTCAGGTCTGGAAGGGTGGCTTTTTGGGAGCTGAAATAAGACAAAGCATTAGAACCCATCTGCAACAAGGTGACATTTTATTTACCTCCAGAATTTTATGTTTCTACTTGAAGCAGGCTTCTTTAAAACAAGCTCTGCTCCTATGTGATTCTAAATCCTGTCCATTAGGAAAATCAACTAACATAACAATAACAAGAGGGTAGAATATTTAGAATACATAGAGAAAAGTAGTTTCTTACGTCTATATTGGGGCAGTTAGCAAAACTTAGTTCTTTTAATAGTTTGTGGATGCACGCATCTGAGATTGCATTCACATTAAGTATGCTATTGATATTTGCAAGCAGTTAGACTTGTTTTCTAGCAATACTATCCCACTAACTGTGCTGGAGTGAAGTGAAGTTCACAGGTGGTAAGGAAGGCTGTGTACAGGGTGCTTTCTAAATCACTGTTATGAAATTGAGGTCAAGCGTGGAATATCCCAACCATTTTTCTGAAGAGCAGACCTTTTGAAGTGATTATTCATATTCATGAAGTCCTGGGGGTATGACAGAGTTCACCCCATTCTGTAGGCTTCATTAAAGAAAAGCACAGTGTAACTTTGACTTTGAACTGTAGGTTGAGGCTGTGGCAGCAGTCACAGAGTCCCAAAACTCACAGCATTGACAAAAAAGAAAAAAGAAAAAGAAAAGAAAATGAGGAAAAACAACTCTGCACATATCTCTCCCGAAAGTCGAGGACTCAGTTACAGACCAGATTATTAAAATTCAGCTGGACAGCCATAAACTCTGTTTTCACAGAGGCAAACTTTAAAATGTGATGACCCACTCACATGAGACTTTACACTCGTTCCTGTGAAAGGCAACCTCCTACAGGGGTGGAACAGGTAGATCAGGTTGGAAGTGCTTGCTGAGAACCAAAGGCAGGCCACTTAAGACTGTAGTTCCTGCTGTACAGCTGACAGTTACCTAATGGACTAATGTAATCTTTTTGTAAAGAACAAACTCCCAGTTCCTGAATTCTCTTTACTAAGTGGGATGTCCTTTTTCCACTTTCTCCACCTTTGTTATGCTTAAAGCCCAAGTTAAAGTTGATGGCTTTTATAAATGAACCATTAAACAGCAACTGTTTGGGTACTCTGAAAAGCCCAAGTGTTGGTTTTCAGACAAGAGCCAGTGGACAGGGGGCTGTGGTGCCTATTTAACATACCAAAGCATAGGACCATACCTAACCTCCGGGTTCTACCACCATCCCTCAGTACCAACCTATTACAGGGCGTGGCTGGCATACCCTGCCCCCTCTCCTTCCCTCCCTCCCTCCCTCCCTCCCTCCCTCCCTCCCTCTCCTTTTCTTCTTTCTTTCTCTGCCACTCCCTACCTCCCCCACCCTCACCCCTGCTTTCCTTCCCTTTCTCCCCTGTCTCCCTCCTCTCTGATTAGTGAACCTGTTCTAGAGCTGCCCCCAATAAACCTGTCTTTATATACTTTTAATTCAGCTTGAATTAGAATATTTTGTCCACGGAGAAAACTTATTACCAAGTACTGTGTTAAGCATCACTCAGTGGAGCCCTGAACTCTCTCCTGAGTAGTCACCTCCTAAGTCTACCCAGAAGCCACCTGTACCCAGCACAGGTCAGACCAGGGATAAAGGACAGCTTGAACGTCTCAGGGCTCCAGACAGACAGACAGCCTCTGGCTGGAGGACTTGAAATCCATAGCACAGGTTTCCAAATGGATGCACACAGTAGGATATCACAGGGATCCTACAAGGCTTTGACTTGCAATCTTACTTCACTGCTTGCTCTTCTAAACATAGAACAAGGTCTGAATACCAAGGAGCTTTTGCTCACCATGTTCTTTTTAAACCTATAGAAAGGAGATCCTTCCTTCTCACCTCCGTAATTAGAAAAATCCTCTCGATATTATAGGCCTGGTTTAATCATCACTCCATGTGTGCAAATTTCTCCTAACGATACCACCTAGGTTGAATCAATTAATTGCCCCCTAACAATTCCGGCACCTGTTCATGAGTCTGTGTAATTATCTCATCATTTTGTGCTAAATCAGTAGACAACTTTGTCTTATTCGCTTTGAGCAAGAACTTACATTAGTCATTTAAAAAATCTATATGAAGGCAGAAAAAAGCCCTGTAGAAAGTCATCTATAAGGATTGTATGTGTGTGTGCGTGCACACATATGTGTGCATGTGTGTTTGTGTGCACATGCATGGATGTGTGACAATATGTGTGAACGTACAGGTGGGCACGCTGTTTTGTATATGTGGGAGTTCATGGACAGCCTTGGGTGTTGGTGTTCACCTTCCATCTTTTTGAGACAGGGTGTGCATATACCAGGCAAGATGGCCCAGGAATGTCTCAGGATTCTCCTGTTCCTTCCTCACCTCTCCCTGTAGGAGCTCTGGAATTTCAATTACACATTTGGCTTTTGTCTGGGTTTGTGAGATATGAACCCCAGCTCTCACTCGACTGTGACAAGGACTTTTATCCACTGAATAATCAATCACCCAGCCCTCAATACTCATGAGAATGCTTAAATTTATACGAGACAGTGCATAAACACATAGGTGGACTTATTAATAAATGGCAGGATTTTTTTACAGGCTTTTCTACTACAATCATTTGCACGAGCTTTCAAGGAAAATATATCTTTGCGAGTAAAAAAAAAAAAAAATTCTAATCCTTGTATGACATTTTCGAGAGGACAAGTACAGGAATGCTGTCCCCTCAGGTAGGACACAAAGAGAATAGAGAAACAATTCTCTAGCATCGAGAATGGGTGAATATGTTGGAGTTATTTACAAAGAGTTGTGGTGTCTCACACACAGCTACATCACCAAAACTTCCCACTCCGGCTTGGGCAACAACTCAGGAAAGTGCATTCAGTGGAGTCCCCATTCATGTCTGCCAGCCATCTATCTCTTAAATACTTCAGCAGGCTCAGGACTATATCCAGCTGAGATTAGTGCGAATCAGTGTTGATGGCAGAATAAGCATAATAGAGTATGTGTCGAGCAGTCAAGTATCCTAAGAGTGCATGCGTTCAGCTACCTGAAGTCCTCCCAGTGAGTACAGGACTGAACGCTGCTGCCATTAAACTTATTATCGCCTACAGTGGCAGAAAGCAATCCAAACTCCGTCTCTCCACTGGCAAGCTTACATCTCCACTGTGGCCTCAGATGAAAACTGTTGTTTCGACTGAGTCTTGTTTCACATGTGCTATTCCTTCAGTTTGGGGTCCCCTCTCTGTCCCTCAGTTTTCTAGGACAGAAAACTACGGGTTGGTATATAAGTGCATTTTATTCTCAGAAAAAAATATCTCTGAGGATTGTATTAATATCTTAGCATCAATTATAAAATTGTTTATAAAACAGGATATAGGGCTAAGCTGTAACTTAGCTGGGCATACCCTGGCTCCATCACCATCAGGACATAGCCAGGAATGGCCACCCATGTCTACAATCCCAGTACTCAGGAGGTGGAAGAGAGAGGTCCAGAATTCCCTTCTCTAGAACATAGAATGTTTGAGGTTAGACTGAGCTAGAGATCCTTGTCTCTATTAACAAAATAAAAGTAAAAGCAAATGGATAGTGACGTTTCTCAGCCAGTAACAGCACTGTTCACCAAACCTGACTATCTTCCATCCCTAGCTGAGTCCCATGATAGAGGAAGAAGTCAAACTCTAGAAGTTTGACCTCTGACCTCAACATGCATGCTGTGACATGCACAAAGTTATACAAATGCATACATGCCCCCTATCCTGAGATAAGTAAATACAATGTAATTTTAAAATACAGCATGCAAAAATATTGTAAAGTGTAGCTTCAGTGAGCATAACTGAACATACTTGGTCCTTGCCCTAACTGCATGTGCATACTCACTGCTTGTTTAGAAATGTGTGACGTGCACATAGGAATGAACATGCGTGTGTCTTGGTTAGTGTTTTACTACTGTGAACAGACATCATGACCAAGGCAACTCTTATAAGGACAACATTTAATTGGGGCTGGCTTACAGGTTCAGAGGTTCAGTACAGTATCATCAAGGCAGGGGGATGGCAGGTTCCAAGCAGGCGTGGCTCAGGGCGAACTGAGAGCTCTGCATGTCCATCTGAAAGCCACTAGGAGAAGACTGGCTTTCAGGCAGCTAGGATGAGGGTCTTAAAGCCCATGCCCACAGTGGCAGACCTAGTCTAACAAGGCCATACCTCTAAACAGTGCCACTCCCTGGGCTAAGCATATTCAAACCACTACAGTATGTGTGCTATTTCCTCCCTGAATGTCACATTCTTAACATTTTCTCATGTGTGTTTTGTGAAAAAATAACAATGCCTATACAAAATATTTTTAAGATTTATTTTTATGTGTGTATGTGTATACGTATGCCCCAGGAGGCCAGTAGAGAGTGCAGTATTTCTGGGAGCTAGAATAACAGGTTGTTCTGTTCTGAACGTTCAGAATGGGTGCTGGCAATGGAACCCTGGTCATGGTACCTACTAGCTATCTCTTCAGCCCTCAATTTCTTATCTTAAAATAGATTATAGTGTGTTAAACCAATGCTTAGTAATATTGTTTTAGACGATATGATGAGCAGATGGATTGGAGAATCTCAGCCTCTATCTGGGCTCTCTTCTCAATGCTCATCCTCTCCAGGTCCTTCCACTTAATTTTTAATTCCTCCCAGCCCATCCTCAGCTGGTTCTCCTTTACTGCCTCTCTCTGCTCTGTTCTCCTCCATTGTCCAGGTCCTGTATCCTAAATCTGAGAATCTGGCTCCACCTGTGAACCTCTCTATGACCATGGATGCTCCATGGGGTAAAGAGAAGCACAAAATAGTTTAGCACAAACCAGCTGTGTGGTTGCCCACCTAAGTCCATGCTAGTCTCGTGTCTCAAAAATCCACACATTTCTAAAATGTACCAAAGAATGTTGACATCTTATTCTTTGAGTATTCTTCATCACACACCTTAACATTACTAGAATTAGAAGAGTCTAAGTGATCAAAAGATACAGCATTTATCTCAAAGACAAAACAGCAAAACGAACAAACCTCAGTGCTTGCTATTAAAATTTAATTTTACCAACGGATCGACCTATGATTTGGGGGCTTAATACATTGTTGTTGGGGTCTTACAGCCTTTTAAGCCTGAAGTGTAAACATTTGTAACTCTATCCATATCTTTGTGTTAAGGAAGAAAACTTTGTTTTTTTACCATGTACTCCTCGGTGATTACAAAAATAATTGATATCTGACAGGGGAAAAAGCAAAGCAAATGTTAAGGAGAAAGAGAGAGACTTTTTCTGAAAGTAAGTGAATAAGTAAGAAGTAAGTCAACAAATTCAATTTACTTGCTTTCTCTGTTACAACCAGATGATTTGCTCATTGAGAGAAACTGGTTACCGCAGTTCGAATAGACTGAAGAGCAATTTATTAGCCTGCCTAAAACAATCTGTCAATTACTGGTCTAGTGTTGAGCAGTCTGCTGCTGCCTGCAACTTTTCCTGAACGATAAATCAGATGGTTTGTATTGGAAAATCCATTTCAGGGAGCTGCTGACCAAGGCTTCTGAGGCTCAGTACCTGTCCCCTGCTATGCCCAGTGACACTTGCTATGTCCAAGACCATGGCCTGGGATGTGCCTGCTATGACCTCCTTGTTAATAATTGCCCTTTCTTTGCTTTAGTTTCTCCCCTTTCATTCTAGAGAGATTAACTAAGAATGGGCCCTAAAGCAGTAGCTGAGAGATGTCAGAGAACATGGCAGAGGTCCACCCCGGACTGCATGCTATTTGAATTTCAGTGGCAAGAGACAAGAAATGGTAGCATTTTAACATGAGCTATGTGGCATCTCAAGATGTAGTCTGTATGTGAAGGAAAGATGACAGGATATGAGAATCAAGATCAAGAAGACATGTGCTCAGAGGACAGTGACAGCAGAGGCTGGACCACCCAACCAGCCTGGAAAACAATGGTGTGGTCCTCTGTCATTACTGGTTGGCAAAGAGTAAGGAGGTCAGGAAGAAAGGCATTGAACTGAACACCAGGAAAGAGACTCGGCACTGGGGAGGATTCTGATGGTGGGGAGAATGAATAAATAAAATCTGGGGGGATTTTTGTTTGCAGAACGTTATACCTTTGATATGAATGAGTTCTTGTAATGCTCTGGTTGGTGAAAGGCCATATGGTGTTTCCACAGCGAGTTCAAAGAAATAGATAATGTTGAACGTAGCAAGAGACCTGGGTTAAAGATGGATATTTTAGGAAAAGGGAGGTATATAATTGAACTGGGATTTAAAGACAAGAGGAGAGGTGCCTATTCAGTGTGATGAGAAAGCACAGAGCTGGGACTGAGCCATGCTGGTCCGCACACTGGGAAGCAGATAACCATCAGCCACTCCTCCATCCTGGAATCTCCCACCATGGCCTTAAAAACTTGCCTTTAAAACACCCTGAAATACATTTACTCAAAAATGTCAGAACACTTGAGCTACCTTCTGGATTCCCCCTGTGAATTCTTTCAGTAGTGCATGACTGGAGTCACACTTTTGGGGTGTTGGCCCATTCAATTGGCAGGTAGGTAGCATTTTACAGCCCTGGGAGTCAGTTCTCTCTTGCCTCATGGCATGAACCCATTTGCATCACGGATGTTCACTTATTCATCTGCTTGCTTATTTCAAGGACTCCAAGACAATCTAGAGTCCTAACCCGATGACTATCTGTATTCTATAAAGAACGGGACCCAGCTGATGCCCGTGCAGTGCAGTACCTCCACACCTAGTTCTCCTAATTAGCCCTAGTCCCTCTTCATACCCCTGGCTCCTGCTGCTTCCTGTCCTTTGAGCAGGAAGTGTTGCTGATTTCTCTTCTCAGCCTCTTCATTCCTCTTTCCACCATTTTCCAGCCAATCCCATTTCTGGGATGGGGTGCTGTTTCCTACCAAATTAACCTTTGACCTTTAAAGAAACTTAAATATATAAATCTAGACTTTTTTCTGTCCCTCAATTTAATCCTCAGTGATAATAGTGTACATTAGTAATTTTGTACCTCAGTAAATTTAATCTTTTATAGAGAGGGCCAATAATGTGTGCTATTAAATCCATCTCAGTCTCTAGGCGAGGATTTAGTGTCAAAGTCTACTGTTCAGATGGCTTGATGGATATTTGTGCAAGTTTATATGCCAAAAAGTTTTACACATTTATAAGTCTATATTTGTGTATATATATTTTGCAATCATGCTTTAGTATTTTTTTAAATTGAAAAACATACATAATTTATAAAAATCATTTCAAGGGATAGCAGTTTTTCATTACAATACATAAATGACTCTGAGGAACTAGAGTCTGTTGTTTGTAATTAGACACAGGTAGTTCGAGGAGCTCCTCGAACCACATCTGATTTTCAGACAACTGGTGACACAGACGCTGCAAGTCACATTATGAAACTTGCAATGAAACCTATGCCTTCCAAATTAAGTTTTGTCTTTATCTTCATGTTAAAATGATGGGCATTGCACGATGCTGGATGGTCACAGCATACATGGGCAAGGAAGAATGCATAGGCAGAAACTGAGCTAAGTAAATTCAGAGAGGAATTGCTCTGGATTTTATTATGAGCTGAGAGCTATATTAATCCCATTAATTAGCCAATTTTAAAATGTAGAAAACTTAAGTCCTAAGAAAATCAAATACTTAAATGGAGAGAGAATGAGAGAGAGAGAGAGAGAAAGAGAGAGAGAGAGAGAGAGAGAGAGAGAGAGAGGGCAATTGTGTTTGAAGAAGGCAGGAAAAGAACCACTTCCTAGTTACTGCCTGTAATAAAGATTTCAGAGTTGCTCTGTGTTACTGAAAGTGGAAACGGTAAGAGGCCCCCACACTATTTATGACATCTAGACCAAGACTCAGATTCTCTTTGACATTGGTTTTCTACTGTAGTAAATAGTACTTTGTCATATAGTGAGCATAAGAAGAAATTCAGGATGAACTCTGAAGGATGTAGAGAAAAAGGAGTATCTCTGATATTGTAATAAATCTGAGAGAACAAAAATGGACACAAGGGCAGATGGTCTAGGAAAGGTTTCCAATAGCAAAAATATAACCGAGCACGGAAATAAATGATCAGCATAGATTTATTTTAACCCAGGGAAACATACTCGGACCCTTATTCATGGAGGAAACAGATGCCATAGGAAAATGAAGCTGGCACCAGGAGCCTTGACTAACAGAGACAGGGGCTGCCAGCTGCTCCCAGAGCAGGAAGGTGATTTGGGAGTATTGATATGCAAATGAGCTTCCTCTAACCTCCTTTTTTTTTTTTTACTGGCTATTTTTTTTTTTTTTTTAATTTTTGATATTTTATTTGCATTTCCAATGTTTCCCCTTTTCTGGGTCTCCTCTTTGGAAGCCCCCTATCCCCTCCCCATCCCTACCTCTATGAGGGAATTCCACCTCCCACCCACCCACCCACCCATGCCCCTATTCCCACCTTGACATTCCCCTTTACTGGGGTCTCTAACACCCTCAGGCCCAAGGGCCTCTCCTCTCTCCCTGATGGCCATCGAGGTCGTCCTCTGCCTCATACGTGGTCCAAACCATGGGTCCATAGATGTGTATTCTTTGGTTGGTGGTCCAAACTTCAAGATGACCGGGGGTAGGGGGAGTGGGGGGGGTCAGGCCCATTGGCGCTGTTGCTCCCTCCATGGGGCTGCAGACTCCCTCAACTCCTTCAGTCCTTTCTCCAACTACTCCATCTGGGACCTCACTCTCAGTCCAGCGGTTACTGTTAAGTGAAACTTGGGCATTCTGAACTTTTGGGCTAATATCCGCTTATCAGTGAGTACATACCATGTTCCTTCTTTTGTGACTGAGTTACCTCGCTCAGGATGATACTTTCAAGTTCCATCCATTTGCCTGCAAATTTCATTAAGTCATTGTTTTTAATAGCTGAGTAGTACTCCATTGTGTAAATGTACC
>CM052719.1:10454081-10522802 GCA_028551405.1 Uromys caudimaculatus | reverse complement strand
TCCTGAGCGAGGTAACTCAGTCACAAAAGAAGGAACATGGTATGTACTCACTGATAAGTAGATATTAGCCGAAACGTTTGGAATACCCAAGTTTTACTTTACAGTAACCACTGGACTGAGAGTGAGGTCCCAGGAGGAGTTGGAGAAGGGACTGAAGGAGCTGAGGGAGTCTGCAGCCCCATGGAGGGAGCAACAGTGTCAACTGGCCTGACACCCACCCAACCCCGGTCTTCCTGGAGGCTGGACCACCAACCAAAGAATACACATGGAGGGACCCATGGTTTGGACCACATATGTGGCAGAGGAGGGCCTTGTTGGCCATCAGGGGGAGGAGAGGCCCCAGTAAAGGGGAATGTCAAGGTGGGAATATGGGAGTGGGCAGACAGGTGGGTGGGAGGTGGAATTCCCTCATAGAGATGGGGGAGGGGGAAGGGATAGGTGGTCTCCGAAGAGGAGACCTAGAAAGGGGGAAACATTGGAAATGTAAATAAAGTATCAAAAAGAAAAAGAAAAAAGAAAAAAAAAAAAAAGAAAACCTTTACCAACCACATGCCATGGACTTAGAGAATAACCATATTGGAATCATAGAATATGACTTACGCATAGTAACTTACAGAAAGCATTAATAGTCAGTCCAACAAGATCAAACATTTTGCTTTCAGATGCCTAGCATCAGGCAACATCTCACATATGAATAGCTGGATAAATTAGATGGAGAAATTCTTAGTTGGATATAAAAATAATACTGCAAAACAAAATTGAAAGAAATTCTTAAAAACATGTCCATTCTCCCTATATTAGATGAGTTGGGATCAATAAAAGCATTGTTTCCTGAAAACGTCCCCGTGGCCAGACTTTGCCAATGTAGACGTCACAACCTGACTGAGGCTGCTCAACTTAGGAAAAACCTGCTTATCAATGGAAGCCACAAAAGGAAGATGGTGGTGGAAGACGTTAGATAATAGTTATTATTTCCACTATTTCCCCCCTCATTTTTAGGTAGTTAAAAGTCAAACTCATGAGGTATTTAAAATATTCAAATATAGACCTTTCTATGGAAGAAATTGGAATTCCACTGAACTTCCATTATGTTTGTTTCTGTTTTGTGTGCACACATAGCCCCAGCCATCTTGCTGTAGTCTTTTCTCTTTCGGATGAGACAGGTCACATTACCCAAAAAGCTCAGTTCAATTCCTGGTTCCATATTCTACAGTGCAGTCTGAACTTCTTAAATTTATCTTGACTACTTATTAGTTGAAAAACTGAGGTTTCTATTTTCCAAATGTACACATTTTAACTTAAAGTAGCAGGAGAGATGTTTGTATTTTTGTTGAATTATATAAATATATTTACTCAGCCAATTCTGGGCACCAGTCTAGTTTTCATTCAATCTGTAGTTATTGAATGACTGAATGCCTCTATATTCAAGGCAATGAATATTCGTAATATTAAAAAACATAAAATTGACTTACTTTGCTTATTCTCAAGCTGTTCTCCATGAGTGTGAAAACACCACTGTGTTCTAAGATATGTCTGTTAAAGGACAGTGAGATGTTCTTTGGTATTTTAATCTTTCCTTAGCATGACCCTTCAAGAACGTATGTGTCACTGCTTGGCTAATATATACTCATTTAAAAAAAAAAAAAAGATACAAGCATGCATTCACATTTAGTGACTTCATGAAGCCAACAACTCAGGCATGTTGAGAAATCAGTAAGGATGCAAGCTGTTTACAGCATATTTTTTTAATGATTAGGAAGAAACTCATGAAATAAACACCTACATAGAACCAAAATACAAAGGACTGCAGGTAAGGTTAGCTCTTCAATGTGTCTATCTTGATGGCTCACAACCACCGACCCCCACTTCACCCCTATTATTGAACCCAAGATGCCTAAGGCATAGGTGATCTTTGTGTTCATTGCTGATGCAGCCAGCAAGACAGAGAGACCTGGAGGGACTACTTGTATCTTTGGAAACATCAGAAAGTTTCAAGTATCTTTCTTCCCTTTGTTTTACCCATTTGTACACTAAGCTGGCCACAAACTTTGATTCAGATTCTCTTAGAATTAATTCAAAGATTCTTATAGATAGCAGCACCTATGGGTCTAAAAGCATATAATGGACACCCCATCTATTCTTTACAACAATCTACACACAAAGGATAATACTATAGAGGAACTTAATTATCTAGCACTATCTGTGTCACCAATGGGCTATGGTCTCCTGGCATGGACCATATAAATTATTAAAGTTAAGCTCTCTGGCTTAATAGTTGTTCATGCCTTGTTTACCTGATGTTATTAAAATTCAAAACGAGAACAAACCCATTTATTCAACATATATTTATTCAGCGACTTTTTGGTGCTGTTCAATTTTTTAAGCTCTAGAGATAAAATGGTAGTTTTCACTCTCAAAAAACATTGAATTCTGAAGGGATGAACAGTAAAAGATGACAAGAAATTTGAAAGGCTATGGGGGACCTTGGGCAGAGGAGGCCACTGTTTCAGCAGGTCAAACTTCTGATTCATTGTTAGCTTTTGTTTCTAGAAGAAACCTTCCACTGATGGTGTGGGCAAGAACACGGTAAGAAGGTTAGGACTGATACCACACAGCTATGGAAAGAAAGAAGGTGGAAAGGTCAGAGATCACAGTCAAACAGCACAATTCTTTGTGTGGTAACTGAAGGCTCTGAGTATACGGGGATAGCAGAACAGTAAGAAGGAAAGTGGAGATGTTAGTATACGCATACCCAACCATGAACTTGTAGATGTCTACATGTTTCTCCAACATCCTCCTTTGTGATGTAAGAGCAATGCCCAAGAAAGATTAAGTGAATCATGGAAGATC
Organism: Uromys caudimaculatus; assembly: GCA_028551405.1. Lineage (NCBI taxonomy): Eukaryota > Metazoa > Chordata > Mammalia > Rodentia > Muridae > Uromys > Uromys caudimaculatus. The sequence continues at coordinate 10,519,952 of CM052719.1, read as the reverse complement.
AGAGACCTTGTCAACAAGTCTTTGAGAATAATAGGCTATTTGCACATCATGTATGTGGTGAACATCTGAGCCAAGCAAGTTATATAGCATGAGGGTAGCAGGGGTGCTGAACACTGTGGGTGGCCCTACCAAAGCTGAGAAATGAGTCTTTTCCTACTAATAGACCTAAATAAAAAAATCCAAGACCTGTTCCTCACAGGTGTCAGGAAATACAGTAATTGTTATTTTTCCTTCTACCTCTAAGAACATGGAAAGAGACAAAGTCCTTGTCTCTCTATATATAGAGTTCCTTATCTTATCAATTTTTTTCTGTTCTTATAGTGCATGCTTTCATTATGTTATTTCATGCCCAGTGTCCAGCACACACCTCAAAACACCTTAGACAAGACCAGTGATTCTCACTCTCCCTAACGTTGTGATCCTTTAATGTAGTTTCTTATTTGTGGTGTCCTCCAACAATAAACTCATTTTATTGCTAATTCATAATTTTGTTACTGTTAAGAGTAGTAATGTAAATATCTGATATGCAGGATATCAGATATGCAACCCCCAAAAGGGTCGAAATCCACACATTGAGAAACATTGCTGTAGACTGTTGACTTCCCAATTGTTTTTCATTATCATGTCTTCAAATGAAATCATACCAGGAAGCTCAAAAATTAAAAAAAATATAGTCATAACTATTAAAGTTCAGTGATCTCTTTGCAACATAAATGACATGAACTATTCAAGTTAAATTGGTAGAGTTCTTCAGAGAAAGAGCAGCCTAGAATCTAGGTGCTTACAGACACATTGATTCTGTGGAAATGGCTCAGGTATTGTCCAAATGTGTTGGAAGCAAAACCTAAAGGAGGTTGTCAGCCAGAGGCCCAGGTTGTATGTGCATTGTGAGACCCAAGACTATTGCTGATAGAATTTCTCTTGCTTCGGCCAGGACATTTATTTTTTCTATTCAAGTTGCGAACTGATTGGATACAATCCACCCCTACTGAGGTAATATGCTTTGCTCAAACTGTAATAATTTAATCTCATTGTCAAAAATTGCATCTAAAATACTGTTTGAACAAATATTCCAGCCCTGTGGCATGGCCAGGTTAACACATAAATTGGTTCTCATCTGTATGCAAGATCTCTGTAACTAAATGCAGATTATATGAATTTATGATAATAGTCATAAAGCAGACACAGAAAGCATCCACTCAGAAACAAGGCTTCAAGCTAAAGAAAGATTCATAGATTGAAGAAAATAGTTATTTAATCTAATCAAAGATAATTATATATTTTTCACTTTAAGTCATACTAGCATGCCTAATGAAAACAATAAACTACTATGTCAATAACAGAGTTTATGTTTTTCTAGAACTTTAAAATTTTAAACTTACCTAAAGGCAGTTTTCGTGTTTTTTCTTTATCATGAATTTTGACAAATTACTATTAACCAAGTCCCATATTTAGAGAAATATAAAGTTTTCCATGACAAACATTTTTTTCTCTGTAATTTTAAAACTAATTTTAGAAAAAAATCAAAAGACTTCTCATGCAGGAGATATCCACCTGTTTGTTCTTGGAGACAGAATCTCATTAAGGAGCCCTGACTAGTCTGCAACTTGCTTTGTCTTCCAGCCTCCACCTCCCAGGTATCGGAATTATGGGCATACACCACCCAGCTCAGCTAAGAGGTCCATTATTGTGCAAACTAGTTAGAAATCAGCACAGGTCAGCAATTCAATTCCAGCTTAATCCTGAAGTTCCCACATGAACTAAGCCTCAGAATACTGAAATAATTAGCAGGGGGAGGGGCTGGAGGTGTCTTTGCCAGTTCATTTCATATACCTTCCCACAGGTTGGTTGAGGAAAGTCAAGTCCTGTGAACTCACCCAAAGCTTGAGGAAATAAGACTTGTTTTTCATCAGTACTTTTCTTACTCCCAAATTTGGATACATGAGTGTCCAGCTTCCTTCCTTTGGATGGGAGCCTCTCTGGACTGGTAGATTGATTACCTTCTTGCCAGTCTATACTCTAATTGTGGCTCTATAGCTGCCTAGAGTAGCTTCACCCACAGGCCACACTGGGCTGTAGATAGCCAGCCAAATGTCACTGTTATGATTTCTCTGCTCCTCCTCTAGCTCCCCCTTCTCCAACTCTTCCCATCACCTTTGCCATTTACTGATGCCATAGTTTTTGATGCACAGGGTAGCAGCTACTGTGTCTGACACTGCCCTGAAGTACCTGGTACTCAACACTGCCATTGGCAGCTAATTCCTACCTAACATAGAATTCTTCCACTTTTTCCAAATCACAGTGGTTAATGTGCACATAGATAATTACTGTAATTAGCTAAGCAGGGCATCCAAAGTCCAAGAATCCAGTAGGATTCCAAGACATGTAAACATCAAATTAAAAGATCAGTGAGCTATGGACAAAGGACAAGAAGTCAGGAAGAGATGTTTAAGGGGGTTCTTGGTGGCATTGGAAGGAGAATTTATATGCTCAAAACAGATTATGTATGAATATAAAATTATCAAAGAATGAATTAAAACTTCAGGAACTATCAAGAAAAAGAATAAAAAGTTTAAACACACAACACACACACACACTACTGCAGCCAAATCATACAAAGCCCAGCAGGCCCAGTGACTGTATTTCATTCTGTATGCTGTGGAAATTCAGTAAAGATACTTCCATGAATAAAATAGATGACTAGAAAGAGAGAGAAGATGAGGAGGGAGAGAATCATAAAGACAAAGAAAAGAAAGAAGATTTGAGAGGGACAAGTGAAAGTACAGCTGCTAATATTAATGTCTATCAAATGGATGGTAAATATACCTAAGATTTGAAGAGGTGTATATTCATTTGGTCAATTTTCAAGTGTAAGGAAAATATAGAGTAAATCATTCAAAGTTAGAAAGATGTTCCTGAGAACAAAATTCCCTAAGATGAAAGAGAAGGAAACAATGTTTCCATTGCCTAGGAAGGCCACAGTTGGGGAGCTCAAAGAGAGAGGTGAACAATTAACAAGAGTTTGCAGGAGGGTGAGGGCGTGGTTGTGTGTGTGCCCTCCACCTGATTACTCTGTCAAAGACAGGTCCTTCTAATTATATACAAAGTTCTCTCAGAGTCTACAGAAAGTTCCAGAAGTCCTAGGATTTTTATTGAGATTTCTATCTTGTCAGTCATTTCAGACATTAATATTTGATGTGTTGTCTTGGCAGCAAACTGTGTTTGTTGTGTGTGTTGTTGTTGGTGGTGGTGGTGGTGGTGGTGGTGGTAGTGATGCGGTCTTGTTTTGTTTTCCTGTATAAAACAAAGAATCTCAAATATAAGCGAGGGAGAGAAGTAGACAAGATACATCCATCCTTTAGTGTAGAAAACAGGAGGGGAAGTGGGTAAGCCTCATAAGGAGGAAAGGGAATGCCATTTAAGGCTTAACATATTCTCTATAAAAAGCTAGAGGAGTCTCCCCAGCCTGAGAGGAAGGCAGAGGCTGGCTTTTCAGTGGAATTCTCTCCACTTGAGTGTCCGGAAGCAGGGAAAGGCAGCCACTTCCCATCTTACTCTGGGTCATTTTCTTTCTTACGGAGATATTGAGGGTTGTAGGTCTCAGAAGATAGATATTTGCTTATGTGAGTTAAAAGTCGGCATTTCCAACAACTACTTGCTTCATACTCCTCTGTCTCGGGGACCACTGGCTGCATTGGTTAAATCCCTCTTCAGGAAGAGATTCCAGGGGAGTGGGGGCAGAGTAGAAATATATCTTGAGGCCAGTTATCTTCTGGAGGCAATCCAATGAGATCAAAGATTTTACCTAATTGATCAGCTTCTGGGCTTCCAGAGAAGAGATGCTTTCAGTGTGACATCTCAACAATGATACAACGGACATGCCACCTGTCCACAAGTGTTGCATATGTAGACTGCAGAAGAACTTGAGGAACACAGTACTGGCTTATAACAGCCACAGGTGTCAGGAGCCATCTAGTAGCTGTAGAATCTGGCTAGGCCCAAGTTAACCAGCTCTACTGTTCCTGTACTTGTCACCAGATTGTTCTCTAGTTTGAGGTCTTGGTGAACAATGCAATTTACATGAAGAAAATCTAGACTACTTAGAAACTGATGCACCAGATAGATCCTTAATGATTCCAACCGGCAAGCCTGGGGTGGGGGTTGGGGGGCTTTGTCAAGGTGTGTCCTTAGGGCCTAGTCTATACGCTCAAACACTAGGCTGATCCTATTATCTTAGTTCAGGAAGCATTACAGAGTCTGTTAGTTGGACAACATTGGGATATTCTAAGGCCTCCAGCCTCCTAAGCAAGGCTACCTCATGAGGTGTGTTGATGGGAAGGTCCCCTTCAGATCCTCTTCCATTAGGGGCTCTCATAATCATGAGGGCCTCAATGTGGCCACTGTAGGAATCTCAGGCCTTACAAACCATGCCATAGGTACCAACAGCAATTTCAGCCACTGTTGGAGAGCTAGCATTTTCTGAGCAGAGGATCTCCTTAAGCCCATTATTCAGGCCCAGGAGCTGTTTCCTGCAGTGCCATACACTGAGGATAGGTCCCAGGCAGCTGGAGGCTATTGACTATTCTATGGACACAAACTTAAATGTCCCTTGAATGTTGTTCTGTTCAGCACTGGATCTCAGGGTGACACCTCAGGGAGCATGTATGTCATTCAGGGGCATAGGTAGTCTTTTTGGATCAGGGTGCATGCTACTTCAAATTGCTTCCACCTTCCAATGGCTTAATATAGTTCTAGCCTGGGGCCCAGAAGAGAAATGAAGGATCGGTGCAATCTTCCTTTCTGTTCCTGTAGAACAGACCCATCTATCCTCACATGGGTTTTATCTGAGGGTTAAATAAAGTTTCTCTGTGCTCATCTCTTCTGGAATAGGTGAGTGATATTTCCTCTGACCATAGATTGTACAACTGAAGTGATCAAGTGATATAGTGTCTGCCTTCAGAGTCTGTATGTCTAGTTCTCTGTTGAATACCAAGTAAGTCTGATGCCAAGGAGAGTGACTTCTGCTGAAGTAACTAAGGACATGATGCTAGCTAGATTCTCTCTTGCAGTGCTCTCTCCTAAATGTTCCTACCTTGATATTTAGGTAGAATAGTTTTTCCTGAAGAGACACTAGTTGCACCAATCAAGCTACTAAAAATAATCAAGAATTAAACTTCATCATCTTAATCTGCTTTATGAATCCACTTAAAGAATAATAAGAAAGAATGAATAAAATGCTTAGATGGTAGGAATTTTAAAATATATTTGATAACTTTTATTTTTTACCAAATTTGATTCCCTCTTGGAAATCTACTGGATTTAGACTAGAAAATAATTTCTAATATAATCGAATTAATCATATTGGAGGAACTCACTTTGCATGCAGTGAATATTCATAGAGATATTAATTACTGAATATGAACTGCTGCTGAGGCACGCCTCAGTTTTCCAACTTCCATCTTATTTCTTCTCTGAACTGTTCTACCCTGGTTCTTTCTCTGCTGGGCTAGAAATGGCTAGCATTAGTGTACATGGTAGTGGTCTGTCCCTTTTTAGATGTCCCTAAAAAGCTTGTCACTGACAAAAAGATCTGAAGTTTGTTCAGAGAAACGTATGTTTCCTGAAAATTATCTTGGTGTTCAGACACTTTGGGTTCTCTTGGGGTCAGAGGTGGCTCATCATCATTGTGGTAAAGTGAACCCCACATCCCATTGGCAAACTGCCCTTATTGCGGACTTCAGTGAACTGTGGAATTCAGTGCAGTACAGTAAGAGCAGAGGACCCAACAGATGTGTAGAGAAGGTGTCTTACTGCAGGCTTGAAAGGTAAATCAAGAGGGCAAAGAAAACCTGTAATAATCCAGGCAACCAATGGTGTTGAGGACAGAAGCTTTAAGCTCTTCAAATACAAGGTATACACAGTATGAAATATAAGGCAATGTATCATAGTAAAATAAGAAAAAAGAAACAGATACTTTGAAAATTACAAAAGGAAAAATAAATCAGCAAACAATGAGGAAAAGAGCTGAGAGGCAGAATACAGAAGCCGCAGGTCCAAATAGAAGCCACATAGACAACAGGGAATGCACCATGCTATCTAGGAGTGGGTATATAGGGAGCCAAGGTCAGAGCTTGGAAAGACAGACTCTCCTAGGAGCCAGAACAGAAAGCCCAGTCAGCTCATGGGAAGCGAGAACCCAGCAAGAATCCTGGTATCACTACACCTCCAGGTGTACCTGAACCATTCTTGGACTTGACAGTTTATTAAAGAGACTCTCAGAACTATAGACATCTCTGAAAGTTATGTAATAAATATGACCTTTAAGTCTGCCTGGAAGAGACCCACAGTGAGGGTCTCAGAGGAGTTTGTAAGAGCTGCTTCCCCTGTTGTGTTACAGGGAGGAGCCATGGAAGCCCACTCCAAGTATTGCTAGTTTAGAAAGGTCCTGGTGGCTCCTTGGGATACAGAGTACATCTTGGGTTTTCTTGTCTGTGTGTATCATTAATAGATTGCATTAGGGTGAATATCAGTACCCACCCTGACCACAGTGTGAAGTCACACCAGAAACAGGTAGATAGAAGTATTTCCAGTGGATAACTGGAGAATCCACAAGGTGGGGAGCCTGAAGGAGCCTTCAGAAGATGGCAGTTGATGGGCACATAACAGCAAGTCACAGGCAGGCATGCAGACATGTATGCATGTGGAACACTGGGCATGTGCAGAACAGTTCAAACAGAAACATCTGGGTTTCCCCTAGTTGTAGTTCCATGACTTGATGGGTTTTTTTCTCTATATGGTGTGATGCCATAGTGATATACACTGGCAGAAACTACATTTTGAGTATCAAATTTTGTTTATCTCAGATATACCCATGGTATTGCCTAGAACATTGTGCAGGAGTTATGATCAACAATTCCTGACTGTGACAGCTACAGCAGAGACAAGAGACACTAACTACTGTACGGCTCTGCTGTGATGTTCCAGGCAAGGTGGCCTGAGAATATTTAAATATAGTATACTTTAAATTTATGATGAAAGTTTCAGGCTGTATATGTTCTCAGTGTAAGCCATGAATCATCTAATCACAGAAGAATTTGTTTGGTTTCTTTCTTTAAAGGACCCACCTGAGCTACCAGACATTGCATACATATCCAGGTAGAGCACTGCAAAAACCATGCCTAGCCGGGTTTGTTTGAAGTTGTCCCCCACAGCCACCGTTATCCTACAATGAGACTATCTTTTATTTGACAAGCTGTCACTCAATTGATCAGATTGGTAAGAACTCAAGAAATCACCAACAGTAGGTGTGTGAGAAACTCATCCACTGAAAATAATTCTGAATGTGAATGACATGTTTTATTATAGCAGAAAAAAAAAAGACAGCATGAATAATCAGTAAAGAGTAATATTTGTAGTCTAGAATACGACATAAAATTTACATACCATTAATTGCTTAAAATGGTGCTTGGATGTTATAAATAAAATTGCCCCAATATTTGGAAAATTCTACACACAGAAATCAGAAATCCAAAACAAGAAATATAGAAACAAATGATAATGGCAAATGCAGGTGTTACCCACGGGTTTTACAAGGTTTGAACTCCAGGATGGGCAAGGCATCCTTGATGAAAACTTCTGATAAATTATAGCCATTATCAGAGAAAGAAGAAGAAACTGGCCATGTGACACACTCCCCCTCCTTCAGTGGGAAGGCATTTTAAAATTATCAGAAAGTTTAGATACATACGTATCAAATTCCAACTCCTTTCAATTGTGGGTTGAGTTAATTAAGTGATCTTAGTTAAAGTGACTGTAAAGCATTGTGTAATCTCCCTAGTCATTCAGACTCACTTTTTCACATTATAAATTAGTTTATGTAAGGAAAGATACTGAGGCCCTGTTCATATACCTTGAATGGAATGGGATTCCTTTTGTGTTTTCTATGCACACACTTCTGCATTTGTCTGCTAGGTGGGTTTAGGGCTCTGTGCTACTGTTAATGAAGGAGATGTACTTTCTAACTTGGATGCAACGGGAAATTAGAAGCAGAATCCATTCCAGAAGGCAGGCGCTGTCAATGCCTAAGTGCTATTTCTGTTTCCTCTTGAAACATAGCCATCAATCTGTAGTGTTCAGGGTCCTTGAATCTCCATTTCCTTGAAGCACTTGAAATCTCAGACCCTTGAAAACATTCATACTCTTCCTAGCTTGCTCTTTAAAAAAATATTTCTTATCTTAGAAGAATTTTGCTTCAAAAAAATAAACCAAGAATAAAAGATAAAGAAAATAAATAAGTGCAAGAGAGAAATGCAGGCCTGGATTTGAAATGATAAACAAAATCTTATAGTTTACAAATAGGGCATGATTAAGGAAATTCAGAGAAGCACTTTAAAGTGATTGCATTCGTGAGATGTAGGTGGAAGAGATCATTTCATGTTTAAACAGGAGGTTTTTTAATAACCGAGGAACCGTATTATGATTTAAAATTAAGAGTTAAACTGACACTGGAGAGGTGGCTCAGTGGTTAAAGCCATGTACTGTTTTTTGGGAGGGCTGGATTTCAGTCCCTCGCACCCATGTCAGGGGGCTCGAAAACTTCTGTAACCCTAGCTCTACTGGCTTCAATTCTCTTTTCTGGCTTTTGCAGGCATGGACATGCAATGTGAACATAACCATACAAACACACATACATACATGTAGTTTTAAAAAGATCAAAATAAATCATTACAATGAAGAGTTCAGAAAACCATCCAATCTCCTCTGGAGTATTGGCTAGGGCAAGAGAGGGAACCCCAAACCTGGCTCTTTGGGGATCACAGGGCACTGGGCGCCATCTTGGGAACATGCATGGATTTGTTTGCATTTGGTTAACCCTTAGACAATGCCTCATATGGAACAGTAGATGGTGGTGCGGCCCTCCTGCACCCAGCCCTGGGTCCTTCATACATGAACTCCTTTCAGAAGGATGTACTCTGGGTATTGTAAGAACATTATAGAGGTACAAGAATTGAGGAAGTGCTCAATAGATGTAGAAGACTGCAAGTTGACTGTGAGACACTTAACTGAAGTTTGGAAACTTCTCCCAGTGGAATGCTGGGCAACACTGTCAATGTTTTGATATTTCCTTAATATTAGCGGTGGACGTTTCACTGCAGAGGTGCTGCTCTAGGTAAGGGGTGATACCAGTAGCCTTTCTTGGCACACAGCAGGTGTGTGTCACCTCTTCTCTGGAGATGGCACAGAACTCAATTTTTATGTGTGTCACTTCAGATCAGAGAACTGTATTCTGAACATTTTTTTTTTGAACTTTCAACAGCAGACGCATTGCTATTCCATGCATATCCTTTGCTAGCAGAGATTTTAATTTTTCATGGGCTCATTTTGAAAGAAAATCATAAGCAGAAAAAGACAGAGTAATAAGCTCACCCTGAGTGCTGTGTTCTCTAGTCTGCAGAGCGGAGACTAAAGTAAATCTCGACTTTCAAACTTCTCTATGTTAATAGCAGATCACCGGGGACTTAGACGTTTCCTCATAGTATTTGAATCCAGTTCTGAGCACTGTCAGGGCAGTTCCAAGACTCTTACGCCTTATGTGTGTCACATGGGTTAGCTTTCATGGTGTCGATAATCCCAGGGCAAGGTAGATAGAGGAACCTGAACGCCATATCCAATCACTTTTCCGGAGGAACAAAAGCTAAGAATGGTATCTTTCACAGATTTGTATTTCCAACTTTAATTTTCACAAGATTTTGTGGGGGAAAAAAATCTATGAATCAGTGTGCAAGTCTCCATAAATGCCTTTTCCTCTGAATGGTGAGATTTATCTGAAATGCTATCACCTACTACTGATCCTGATCAGCCTCTATGCTTGGGAGCTGGTGACTTTCTTGATGCATGGGACATTTAAGTCCTGACCAGATACCAAGCTCCCTTCAGAGCCAGTGGGCAGAAATGCTTTGAAAGGGCAGTAGTGTCCATTGCTGAGTGTTTTGATATAGACTATCTCTGAGGAAGAACTCAAAGTACAAAGAATTTTAGGAATAGAGAGGCAGGAAGTGGGTTTCCTTAATACAGTGAACCTCTGAACAGTGGAAACAATTTGGAAATGTCTATTAGGCATGCATGAAAGGAGTGCTTAATAGCTCCTAGTTATTTTACCCCAATTAGCATTTTTACTGGTATGCATGTCTATTCATCATGAGATTTTGTGCTTTAAAATAATTATTATATATGAGCAAACACAAAACAGAGCAGAATCGGAAAGAATTTTCAGACTCATCTCAATGTGACTGGAATATGAATTCCTAGGCATTGAATTTTGAATACAAAAGAGAATTAAACAGCTATTTTCTGTCAAGTATTTTTGAAAACTCCTGATCCTCAAGAAAAACTTACTGGGAGCCTTCAACTGGCCAGGCACTCTTTGAAGCCCTACTGATGTAATCCTCTTTACAATATCCAGATGCTGGCTTGCACCCACCCCAGAGTTTAGAGAAAGAGGCTCGTGCTAAAGCAGTCAGAGGAATCAGTGTATTATTAGAAACTGGGCATCCTGCAGCTGGTAGGAGGAAGGTGGCCTCTCATTAAGGTTGCAACAAGGCCTGAGTGGAGATGTGGAGGCTTCCAGGTTGGTGAGGAACCAAGCAGAGCTAGAAACCTCATTCCTCAGAGATAGCCTCCCACCAGAGCCATCGACACTCCATTTTGTTTTGCTGATCCCTCGTGATTTTGACTCGACTTTATTACACAATTTTATGGAAAGGAAATTGTAAGGTATCTGGAGTCCAAAGAAATATTAGAAGTGCCTCTCCTTTTAAAATAGAGATAACAAGCACAGAAAATTGAAATGTTTCATCAAATGTCACCATGAACAGTCATCAGGGGCATGAGAACTGAAGTCAAGCCACACAGTGAGAAACAAACGAAACCCATGAGCTAGATCACACTGTTTTCTATTTTTTAAAAAGAGGTAAAACCTTAAAGTTGTTTAAAGGTCAATAAAGGTAGATGTTCACATGCCAATATTTGCTAAATTCGTGATTTTTTTCATATACAATTCACAGTTCATCTTTCAAAAGAAGCTGACCAGTAGTCAATTGTTTCTGGACAAATTTATTCCATAATCATGAGTTGCTGAAAGATATATTGTGAAAAGTGTGTGGTTAGGCAATGTGGCCATTATGCAAATATCTAGGGTGTCCTTACACAAATGAAAAGAGCTCTGATGCTCCAGGCCAATTCAGTCACCTGGACTTGTGTCATTAATATGGCCAGACACTAATCAAAATGAAAATATGCTGTCTATAAGGACATGCTAATGATTCTGAGGACTACTACAGACAGCAGCTAAGACACTGTTCAAACCTATCAGGTGCTAGGACCTTTCACGCATACAATCTTTATGTCTGTTTATTTTATATTTTATTCAGCTTTAACTATGAGGTGCCATTATTTTAAGTTGGTGTCAATACAGCAGAAAAGAGAACATAATTCCCTAGGTTCAATAAGATGCTCTGTGGATGTCAGCTTGGATGCCTGAGGCTCACACTAGGGTCCGCAGGATGATGATAAGGGTACCAAGAGATGCTGAAGTCCTAGAGTGGAGTTGTATGGACCTATAATCACCACAGAACTCTCCTAGGTAGGGGTGACATTAAGTCAGATTTCTGAGTATTAAGAAGAGCCTGAGATGATCGTGGCAGAAAGAGGAAAGAGGTGAAGTAACTACGGTTTAAGGAGAGATGATCTGTGTAGTCTCATGATGGGAAGATAGGGGGCTTGGCAAGGGACCAAGAAATGAGTGATATAAGGTGGTCCATAGACAAAGGAAATTTCACAGGGATGTGAGGATGCTATGGAAGGAAGTAACATTACCTCCCTGAGGCTCAGCGATGTCATTCTGTCCAGTATGGACGAAGGGTTTACAGCAGGCAGAGAGCAAAGTATTGGCTTCATTGCGTCTCATAAGGAAGAGAAGAGGGTTTGGACCAAGGATGGAAACTGAGTTCTGAGAATAGATGAGAGAAGTTATTGTTAGAATAAGTAGGCAGTCTAGCGGTAAGCTTGGGAACACCAGATATAAGGGAGACAAGGTTTGGGAAGGAAATGATGCTGGAGGATGAAGTTCAGATGAAAGAGAAACTGAGGTGGGGAGAAGCATGTCAGAAAGGAATGTTTGAAGGTGGATGCTCTTTACAAAGAGTCAGCTAGCAAGGTGTAGACCACAGGTGAGGGAGGAGGACAAGAGTCATGGATGCTGGAGCTTTAAAAAACAGCTGATGAAGTTCAGTTCTACGTTCACAGAAGTTTCAATTTATAGACTGTTGGAATGTGGCAATATGTTAATGCAATTTCCTCAAAACTGAATATTCTTTGGAAATCCTAGCAGATTCTTAATTATAGATTCATTATAATTAAATGAAATCTGAGACAGGTGTTCAAAGCTGAAAATAAGCAAATTAGAAAGAGTCATCAGAACGTAGGTAGCATTGTAATTTACTTTCCGTGAAAGCAAGTATGTCCCTTCTAGCCAGGAGTGTCAGGGAGAACTGGTTGGACTCAAATTGTCTTAGTAAATGTTAAGTGACTTTCAATTAGGGCTTTCCCAGGCATCACCATATGGGCTATTAGCATGCTATATAGGATGTAATTAAGCTCTTGGTAGCATACGTTTTGCTCAGTGAAGCAGAGTGCCTCGTGCACAGATTCCTACAGCTATAAAGCCTCGCCATGCGTGAGGTGGTTCCTTTGTATGAGCATCCTTGTTTGGATAGCAATGTCAATGTAGAGACTTATTTTCTGTTTATAAATGATGCTTACTGTATTGTTTACTTTGAGTGAGACCAGAGATAGGGCTTCATCAGAACTACTGTTCTATGATGTGTATCATAGGTAATTAGTGGACCAGCATTTACAGCCACATCATTGTGTGCCTGCAATTTATTGAGCAGACTTTTCCCACTCAATTATTCATTATTGTATATTACATAAGTACAGGGCTGCCATTAGCCTAAATCCTGAGAAAATTCACAACCAAGTCAATAAATTGGGTTTATCTGCCTTTCAAAACTGATGTTTTATTTGAAGATATTTTTATAGGAAGATTAGTTCCATATGAATAGTTCATTTTATTAATGTAATTGAAATTTCATCTTGGGCTTTGATCCAGTGGAAAACATCTCTGGAAGATGACAGCGCCCTGGGGAAATCTAGGTGACACTGAGGAATTACAAGTTAAAAGTCACACTGACAGACCAGACATGTTTTGCATTATCAAAATAGTAGCTTAATAAAATGCACACATGATCTCTAAATGGAGGTACTCCTGAAACAGGTTGTATTTTAAATGATTAAGTCTTTGATAGCTTTTGAGTAGTTAACTCTGTTTATACAAAAAGACCTGTCACCTGTGACTCAATTTTAAATTTCCAGAACTATGTGCACTTTATTTTATTATTGATAAAACATTCATGTGGAAGGACATGTTTTCATCTATTTATCAAAATAATACATAAGAATTCAGAGACAAGAGAATGCCATGCATGACCTTGAGCTCAAAACTATGTCAACAGATACAGGTTTCTAAATCTCAGCACTCTGGAGAATAAAGCAGAAGGATTTTCAGGATCTCAAGGCCAACCTGGGCTACATAATGAAGTCCTGTCACAGGGATATGAGAGAGGTGGGCTTTTGTTTATTAACTAGTCCATAAAAGGCAGAGCAAATACTGTTCACCACAGTCAGAGTCATCACCGCTTCTCTCTGTGAGCATAATCATCCTCAAGCCCATAGTCCCTCAGGCTGTAAGCCGCTTGGTACAGAATTGACAGGACCGATGGTCTTCTGAATAAAAGAGATGTCCTATCACAGACCAAGTCACAGGTTATTCACCAAGATCCTCATCTGAGGTACAGATACAGAAAAACCAGATGCAAATGCCAAAGACAGAAAACCAGGGCAAAAACCATGGTGAAACCAGAATCTGCCAGTTGGTGGTACTCTTATCTGCCATGAGGAGAGAAACATAAACTTATTTCTTATGCATCCCTAACACATGAGGTTTAAAGGGACTTCTGTAGGGAGAGTGAGCATCAGCTCACTGGGTCCTTTTGTATAGTTTTACTGCTTCCATGTGACTCTGAATTCTTTGGGGAAAAAAAATCTCTCAAAATTTGTATGTTAGGCTAGTGTCAAACCATAGTGGTGCTATTAAACTCATTTCCAGTTCAGCATTAAGACTATATATACCTGAAGTGGCTTTGTGACCCTTGCCAAGTCCAGCCATACCTGTAACTGGATCTCTCCAGAAATCCTGGCTAGCTTCTGCTGTAGCGAGTCCACCTCATCATGCAGTCCTTATCAAAACCAGGTCCCCACTGGATCTTTACAGCCTGTGGTTGCTCATGATGGAATGCAGATGGGAGGCTATAGTGACAACTGTTAGGAAGCCCAGGAGAGAGACAATGCATCTGCTTTCAGAACAATCGGAGCTTTACAGCAATGAAGAATGTGCCAGTAGTCTGTTATGATGATGGATTTCATCTCACTCTAAGTTCATTAAAATTAATTTGTTCTTGTATCTTCACTTCTGTGACTGATTTCAGATCTCACCCTACTACATAAGTCTATAATTACATGTCTTTTCCATATCAAAATTGTATTTTAAACTCTCCTAATTCTACGTAATCTGAATTAAGCCTGGAAATGTTGAATATTTCAACACTTTTTTATTTTTTAAATTTTTTTCAAAGATTTATTTATTTTATGTATTTTATGAAGAGACTCTTAGTCTCTTCAGACACACTAGAAGAGGGCATCAGACCCCATTATAGATGGTTGTGAGCCACCATGTAGTTGCTGGGAATTGAACCCACGACTTCTGGAAGAGTAGTCAGTGCTCCTAAACGCTGAGCCATCTCTCTAGCCCATATTTCAACATTTATGCAGCCCACTTTGAATTTTTTCAGAAGGGGCTTGCCCCAGACAGCTTAAACTTCACACAGAGAGCAATGTGGACTCTGGGCAGAAGAGGTGTTATTATACATTTCTTTACAGCTTGTTTGTCTCTGCTGGTAGACTGTATCTCTCTTCTCCCCTCAGTGCAGTGAGTCCCACTACAGATCCCAGTTAGGTCTGATCCACCCCACTCCAGTGCTTCTGAGGCAGCTGGATGATTTTGCACCTTCACTGATCTCTTTGGAAATAAGCATTCCTTGCTGGAGCCCCAGAGCTACTCAAATGGGGAGTCCCATTGCCCAGTGATTCACTTACAATGGACCCCCAGACAGAAGCATACTTTCTGTCCCAGTCACAAGGGACCAGGAAGCATGGAAGGGTTGCCATGTTGGAGTCTTAGTCAGATTAGTTTTCTCTACTAATTAAAGTATTAAGGGTAGGAAAAATCTCAAACACAACCAGCAGTATCAGATAATACATTTTATTAGAAGTGACAAGTGAAGAAATACATAGACACACACACACACACACACACACACACACACACACACACACACACACACACACACACACTGGAAGGATATACAAGGGGGTGGCTACAGGATTATCAGAAAGAGAAAAATCTCCCTACAGAGAAGTGACCAAAATCCAAATCCCCTGGAAGGCCTGGGTCTTCTAAGGATTTTTGGTGGCTTCTGGCAGGTTCTCCCCAGTCTAATTTTTGGTTGGTCAGTTTAAACAAAGAAAGGGAGCTGATATACCCACAGCTTCAGATAAATGTGTTCAGGACCAGCCTTGCATATATCTAAGCAATCTCGACCAGGTCCAGGACGTGGCATGGGGGACCCTGCTCCTGGGAAACAAAACTCACCAGAACTTTGTCTTAGGTCAGGAGGATGAAGAAAAAGCTAGAAGTTTGCCATTTTCCTTATCTGTGACCCCTTTCCTTATCAGTTCATCTGTCTGTCAGGGATCTGTCTGTCCAGCTCCTATTTCCTCCTTGGTAACAACCTTAGTAGAATGACATTTCACACTTGAAAACCATGAAGTCCTCTTCTGTATGAGGTGAAAGCTGAAAAGTCAGATCTATCGTTTGATTTTTAAGACACCAGAAATACCAATTAGTAACATTCTTTAAACTTAACATTTCTTAAAAATGATACATATTTTAACTTATAAATCTATTATTTTAATAAAACCATCCTTCAGCTGCAGTCATTTAGGTTGTGAGAGCCACCAAAACAAGCCACATGTTTCATTTTCTAGTAGGCAAATTAAAAGGATGAAAAGAAAACATAATTTTAATGTGTTATTGGATTCTCTTTATGTTATTAATTTATGTAACTAGTGCTAGGCAACAGATATTTCCACATATTATTAGAAAACCATAGTGATCAAATAGTTTACATTTTCCCTACGAAGCCATCCATGTCTCTTGAGTAGCTTGAGTCTTTCTCAGTTCACACACAGCACGTTATTATACACTCACTGGTTGAATGTGCCTGGTGCCAGGCTGCTGGACAATCCTGCCCTTGGGAGTTAAGGGACTGACAAAGGAGAGAGGTGCATAGCAGCTCTTATTCCCCACTGGGAATCTCACAGTGCTGGGCTTTGAATTGTTTACTGTCATCTGAAAAACACCACACAGAGTACCTGCAAGCCTCTGCTGCTCACTTGCTTTTGTTGTTCTGGCTTGCAAAAATGTAATTAAGGAAAAGAGTCAGCAGGTCTTTTAGAATGTCTCTTTCAAACAAATCAACACCTCTGTCAGACTAAATTAGGCAGAATCTCCACAGCTACTGATTTTCAGTTGTAATACTTGGCAGTCTGGACCACTGGATTCTGCATCTGTGTATTCAACCAACTGAGGATGGACACAAATGCCTCCATAGTAAACACATAGAAACCTTTCTTTGAACAATACATTCTGACAACTGGGCCTATATATCTAGAAGAGAATTGGAGAAGAATAGTTATGTTTTCTAGGTTGATGCTAAGCTATTTGGTGTACTAGACTTGAGACTCTCCAGTTTAGGGTAGTTGTGTGTATCTGGGGTGGGATACACTGTTTCTCATTTCTAGGAACACTAAGGAATACATTATTTCTTCTGCTAATGAATAAGCTCTTTTTCCTACATATAGCGTTTCCTTCTATAATAGTCTGCTTAAGACAGGTTAGCTCTCTCATGTAAATGCAATTGTCTTTGCCTTCCCAGTTACTAAAACAGCCAGAATTAATAAGGGGACACCAAGTTTCCTTTACACAAGTGAAAGCAGGATTTTAGAAGACATGGATTTCAAATCTATTTCTATTTCTAATCTATCTATCATTTATTTCTATCAATCATTTATCTATCTATCTATCTATCTATCTATCCTCTTTATTCCTGATTTCAGCCCCTCTGTCCCTCCTTTCCTCCTAGTCCCACCTTTACAAATCCTTTCCCCATTGTTCCCTCTCCTCCTCAGAGAAGGGTAAGCCCACCCTGGATAAGAGATTTGTATTTCTAATATAGGTTTATTTCAAGCAAAATTGGACTCATGTGAAGTTCTAAGCTATTTTATTTAAATGGATATCTAAATTAGGAATGTATATGAATACTGCAAACAAATGTATGTCTGGTTCAGTATGAACAGAGACCACACGGACCCATAAGCCAGCTGAGGTCTTTTGGAAATCTGTCATTTGGATGATAGGATGGAGGGCTTGCTCCTCCTAAAATTTCTCCTGTGATGAAAGAAATCATGAAGGATCAATATTTACCAGGCCTGTGCCTGACCCATCTCATAACCACAGGGAATCTGAGCCACTTAGTGAAACACTGGTATCCCAAGTGAATGCTCAATAATAGAATATGAAGACAGCTTGCCTCATCAGTGGTAAGCACTAAATTAAAAGTCTGTAGGCTTAGGCAACTTAAATATGAGTCACTTAAAAATAAACCAGTCCTGTAATCTACTTGTTGTTCATCCATTCTCATCTTCAACAAGACTTTGTATTTAGTTACTCAACATAGGACCCAATGGACTTTGAGATGTCACTTTGTCAATAGGACGTCACTTTAATTTGAGAGACCATGGTCAATAATTCTGTGTGGTAAAGTATCTAAAGGAGAGGAGAAGGGATAGGGACCCAAAGGCAGAGAAAGCAAGAGGTGGAAACTGACTGAGCATGCTGCCAGGACTGTGAGGACACACTAAATGTCACTACTGTCATTACTAAAGAGTTTGTTTATGAATTCCATTATTCTCATATTACCTTTAGCCACACCAATTGTTATTGATGATATTGCTCTTCTTTAGAGATTCAATTGAAAGCCGAAGGCCCCTCAAGTTCCTTATACTTCTTGATTCCTAATCACAATCTTCTAATACCTTCCAGTATGCTTAGTGTTCAAATTAGACACAGAAATGTGCATTGTCTACTCAACAAGTGAAATAACTGTTTAAATAATTCAGATGATGCCACAAAATGTAACAACTGTGCTTGATTCTTAGAGGACAAGAATCTGGAGGCGAGATAGGCTGCTTTAGATAGTGCTAAAGGTTCGTGTGTATGCAAGTTTAGAGGTATAAAAAAGATTTTTAAGGATTTTAAGTGCTCTCATGGTCTTTGACTCAAGCCAGGACAGTAAAGGGAAAGAAGAAGGAAACAAAGACAGACAGAGCCACCTGCAGGCTGACCTCCACACACTGGGCTCTATATTCAGGGACTTCGCCCATCAAGGATGGAGAGAAAAATAAAGTAAATGAAAAAAAAAAAAAGAATAAAGTAAATGGCTGCATCTACAGTAAGTACAAGGTGACTTTTCTATTGATGCCATTACATTAGCACCACAGCCATTTGCTCAGCGCTTCCTCTGTACTGATATTGTAGGTCATCCAGCCATGAAGATCTATGTAGATTATATGCAGACACTATGCAGTGACTTCAACATAACCTGCTTATCCTACCTCTGAGCATTTCAGAACCACACCCCCTGACACACCTTTCTTGTGCCACTGGTCATGGGTTCCCTTCTCTTTCTTTGGTACTTAGTACAAATACTGTGGGCTTCAGATTCCCCTTTCCCCCATGTACTCAGTGACTCTTTCCTAACATGGTACCTTGAGCTCCTCAGGGCCACACACCATCCTTGATGCATTCAATACAATACTTGACACACTCAGCACAGTGTTCAGCATGTGGCACAAAGGATTCGAATTCTACTGCTCTGTAATGCCCAGAGGATCATCAGTCACCGTATCCATCTCTGAAGGAAATGAGGAGCCAACATCTTAGGCAGAGCTCATACCTGCCAGATTGAAAGGGTAAGGGCCAAGTGAAATTCCCATGGTTTTTCCTGTGTGTGTATGTGTGTATGTGTGTGTGTGTTGTCATTGTTGTTGATGATGATGATGGTGTTGTTGTTGTTGTTTTGTTTGTTTCTTTGCTTGTTTTCAGAGACAAAGCAAACCTTACCCGACAGTCCGGATGACTCTGACTTGACTAGGGGGTGTCTGATCTGGCAGATACCTAAGTACTGTGTCTCCTGATTAGACCCTAGTATTTATAGGATAGGTAGAAAACTAGGCCCATGAAAATGGGTTTCTGTCTTGAAACTTGTGAATACACATTCCTTTAGACTTTAGTCTCTTCTACAAAGCACAATTTTACGCATGATAATTAAAGCATATATCCTGTACCCAACCCATAGTCATCACTAAACATTCTCAGTGGTCTTGAATCCTTTAGGATAAGTCCTTTGACCGGATTTGAATGTTTGGAAACAGGGTGCCTATGTGCTTGGTATACTAATGAAAATACTCTAGAAGACCTCAGGGTCTTTATGAATCAAATCTCTCTTAGATTAGTGGTTCCTCCCCCACCATATTTAACCAACCTCTCTCCTCTTTTCCTCAAGAGACTAATCCCTGCCTCGTTCCAATAGGCGCCATTTACTCTCATGTTCATGCTCTGTATGGGAACTTTAAGGAGGCTCTGGAGCATGGATCCCTGCCTCCTTACCTCAGGGCAGGCTGCACGCTTTCTGATGGCTACAGTGAAGATCATATGAGGACCTGTGCCTTGTCCACAGATGCTCTCGTGCTGGGCTTGCAGGCTTCTTGGTACCCTGGCTAAACCTGAATGCCACTCTTGAATCACATGGAATAGATCCAGTGCTGTGCTTTGGGCTTTAGTAGGAGATTTAAAAATAAAACGAAAAACCTTTTTGCCTGAAAGACAAGAAAGTAAACCAAACCCATAAAGGAATTAACACACCAGACCCAGCTCTTGTCTAGTAATGGGTACAAAGATGCCACCAAGGTCTTTAGGAGAATGAGTATTTGATTGCATATACATTCACGAGTTGTATCTATTACTGAACATGGCTGACCAGAGATTGTGATTTCCAAGTGTCCTTAACTTGGCCCTGTACTGGGGCTTTGGAAATTCTGTTTGCTTACAAACTATTGGCTTTCTGAAATTCAGGAAACCCCCCTAAAGACAGATGTTTTTAGTAAAGAATTGGTTTTCAATACAGAAGTGCTTTTCTAAAGCATCAATAACCTTATCTTCTTCTGTATTCTTTGATTCTGAACAAAGATGTATAGTGCATATTGTTTGGTGTCAGATAGCTAGACATTTCTATTAGGAACAGTGGTCTCCTCACAAGTGCCACTAGGATGTGCACCTCACTTGTCCCCTTCTGCCATGTCTGAGGCCCATTTACTTACATCCTTTCTCTCCCTTTCCCTACAATCTTTTCTTACTCAGCTGTTGGAAGGATGGCTGAAACCCACTTGTATATGTACTTACCACGTATCTTTCTTTTGAGTCCCTGCCTGTAGTGTGGAGGGCCTTGCAGAATTTGTTGCACCAAAAAAGTAAAATGCAGTTTTAATATCATGGACACAAAGACATAATAACTAGGTTCAGAAACATATACATTATATACATATACATTATATACATTATAACCCAGGCCTGATTCAAGGAGGGTGAGGAATATATTCTTCAAATTGTTTTGTTGTTGAAATGGAGCCAATAAGATAGAAACCAAGATATGAAGGACATAGCTTTGAGGTGCAAGTGTATTGTGAGTAGGGAGTCTGCTCCTTAGGATAGAAATCTGTCCCTAATATAGGACATTATTGAGAATGTCACCTCAAGTGAGATTTTAAAAGAACACAATGAGTGCTTGTGTTCATTGGTTGTTCAACTGTTACTGGGCCATATGATTTGATGGTTGTATCCACAGGATTGTTTTTTGTTTGTTTGTTTGTGGTTTTTTGCTTTTTCATTTTTAAGAAGCCTCAAAAAAGAATATGCCTTTTCCCCCTCAGTTCCATCAGCAGCTAGCCTTCACTAGGAAAGAGGGGGGCAACCAGATACAGCTTCATGTAGGCATGGCAACTAGTTCTTCAGAGCATCCTCCATGCTGAACACAGATCTAATCTGTAATTGCTTTTGCTTAAGTAAAATTCAAAAGCAAAGGAGAGAAAATACAACATGAAAGTTTATCAGGAAGCCATGAAGAATCATGAAGAGCAGTGACCCCATGTGATCTGCAGAAGCAGACAGCATCTTGCTGAGTTTTTCAAGTTTGATTCCATAATGCTGTCATTGGGCAAACCTATTGGAGGGAAAAATAGAATTTCAGGTCCAATGAATTACTTTTCCTTCTTACCATTTACTCTTGATGATAATTTAGTTTAATAAGTGCGGAGCCAAGCTGACTCTAATTTCACTGCCACATGCTGTGATTCAAAGGCTAGGATTTAGCCTTTTGAGACATATTCACTGGCTGCTACTGCAGATCAAAGGAACAATGTGGTATGCTGACCTTCCCTCTTCTGTATGCACAAAACTCTCAGTTCAAAGACCCAGAGAGCATCAGATGAATCCAGAATGCTCCAGGAGTAGTCATCCTAGATAAGAGCCTGCCAAGGAGGAGCCCAGGTTGAGTTTTCTTTTGTTAAATCAAGTTGAACTGCTGTAGACCTTTCAGAATCCTGTTGGTTTGCATCACTCCAAAGCATCCTTTTCATTTCCCTCTGGCTTAGCTGGACACAGCCTTTGAACAGGACCGCACACATGTTTTACAGTATGCCTTTTTCTTTTATATTCAGAAACTACCACCTCCCTCCCAGGAACTGGCAAATATCTGTGTATTGCTTCATAAATATAATTAATTTCATTTATTTCTGATTTGTGTTTATTTGTGAGTTTTAATGGAATTCTCAACCCCTGGTGTGTTCATAAAATACGTGATACTCAGGAATGGACTGATATAGAATGTCGATCATTGTGCTTCCTGCCACTTGGCAATGATCCTATGTCCTCAGACACACTGCAAATCTTTTTTGATTTTTAAAATTCATTTTTAAAGAATTTCATACAGTTATGCAATGAAATATCATATCCTCATTCATATACCCCTTTTAAGCTCCCCAGATTCCACTAATACATCCATCCACCCGCCATTTTGAAACACTAAGAGGTTGCCCACACTGCAGGAATGGCTCAACTCCCATGCGTTATGGAAGGCAATCACTGGACATCTTATAGATCTTTCTATGTCTTCACAATTGGAGAGCAAAGTCAGGGACAGCACTTCCATGTTTGTAGAGAATGCAGCCATTTCACAATATCCAACATATCTGTGAGAATATTAGATATATCCTGCTTTTGGTAATCATTTATAAATTATTTCTATAAAACATCAGGAATTATTCAGTCTGATTCTTGTTTCTCTCCCTCTTAGCACCATCACACCATTACTTTCTGTTAGCCATGTTGTCAATTTAATTTAATTCAATCCAATTTCCTTTTTACTTGTTCAGACCATTGTGATTTCAAACATCATTTTTATTTGACAACTCACTTGAAAAGCAGTAAGTGCTAGCAAATTTTAATTATTTTTTTACAGCTGCTTTAAATAATTAACATGAGTGGGTCTGCCCAGTGAGATATGTTTGTTCATAATGTTAGAGTCAGTATGAAAAAAAAAAAAACAAAAAAAACCAAAAACACAGAATGGCTAGTAGCAGAAGGGCTTCACAAAAGTATATTGTAACAAAAGTCATGGAACTGCATGCAAGTTCAGAGCCGTGCCTCAGAATCCATAAACAACCCTAGCTGAGTCAAGTGTGTCAACTTTCATGCTGGAGACACTTTGGGCTGGGTCACTCTTTGCTCTTGGGTCTGTCTTGTCTATGATGATGCATCTAGCAACAATGGTAGCCTCAATACCTAGTACAAGTGACACCAACCCAGATGTAACATCCTAAAATACTCTTCAGACAGAGCCAAATGTTTCAAGGGTTGGTATAGATGGGGAGAAAAGTATTCAAAACTGGAAAGCATAGATTGTGCAAAGTTGGCATCCCATAAGGGCACTATGACTCTGTTACAGGTTGAAAAATATTCACACCAATGGTTATTCTGAAATAGTTTATAAAATGAAGAGCTTCCTGGAGTGAAAATATCTTGACTGAATAATGAAGTCCAATTTGTGAGCACAACTGAACTGAAAGAACAAATGACTCATTGCTCAAATGCAGAATGGCAGAATTGGACATAAACATATCTTCATTTCTATTTCAAATGCAAGTGAATGGGTGTCTGGGTCCAAAACCTCAAGGTTCACAAGATCTTCAGCCTGGCTTACACTATAGCAGTAACTGAATCTGGGGTCCACTCTGGCCACTCGGTGATGCAGCTTTGTTCTGGCCCTTAACTTACCCTTCAGAGCATCTAAAGGATTCTGAATATAACAACTCTCATGGCTGTTGCTATTTTGTCTTATGAATTTCTTAAAACACCCTCTTCATTTAGGTAGGATGATCTGGTCTTGTCAGAGAAAGAAGAGCTCTCAGGAACAGAGATTATTAAGTGAACCCAAAGAGAGAGGAGGAAATACACTTTCCTAGTCTGATTGAAGATAGAAATCCACTACCTTTACAAAAGACAAGATGTATTGTGTTTGGTGAAGGGT
Organism: Uromys caudimaculatus; assembly: GCA_028551405.1. Lineage (NCBI taxonomy): Eukaryota > Metazoa > Chordata > Mammalia > Rodentia > Muridae > Uromys > Uromys caudimaculatus. The sequence goes on along the minus strand of CM052719.1, from coordinate 10,496,016 downwards.
AGCAGACATCTGCATGAAGAGGCATTTTCTTTTCTCACCACCTTATCAGCCCCGATTGAATATTGCCCAATAATTAGCTCTTATGCTACTGGAAGAACTGGTTCCAAATAATACAGTGCCCTTGTTTTTTATCTTAAAAAGATCTAAAAGTTCTTGTTAATTTGTATTTCTGGCTCAGTTTCATTCTGTAATATTGGAAGCATTCTCTGCGCTTGATCATTGGCCTTCCTGGTAGGCAGAACTATCTTCTCATTTATCTGTGAGTGATCCAATTTTGAGTCTCTGACATCACCAAACCTGTGAGTACTGAATGTGGAGCTTAGATGATGAACCAGAAGAATGCAGAACTCTGATGATAATGGAAACTCCTTTCAACTCCTAGAGCATTTAGTTCCAGTCATGTACCCATGAATACATGGGCAGCACAGATGAGACTTGGTGGACAAAATAAAAGAGGATACAAAGTTGGATGAGTAGTAATGGGAGGTTAGATATGGGATGAAATCTGGAAGGGTGGATATAATTAAAACCCATGATATGAAAGAACTAGAAAAAATCAATTTATTTGCACATTATATAGAATAGCAATTTGATCCCTTATCTTGACAATGTCAGTTGCATGCTCACCCACTAGCAAAACATGTCTCTTAGTTAACTAATATTATGGATTCCTTTGGGATATAGCTATATTACAGATTCAGCAAGAGTATTCAGGTCTCTTTCCAAGTAAAGCAAGCTAGCTTAAAATAGGATTTTGCTGTTTCTGAGCCTTCCTAAGACACCAAATTTTTAAGTGCTGCTTCCACACTCTGCTAAATAACCCAGAATAATTCCATATTTCCTGCCAAGAAATTGTACTGCCTCTTCCCTCTACCATAATAGATAGCTGACATTATTGAAGAAGACAAACACATTACTGTGGCCACCAAAGCACTGGCATGCCACTAAACTGTTCCTCGTTGGCTAATTCACAACTGATTGAATAAATGCCTCAAAAGTCTCAGCCACCTCAAAGGAAAGACAGTTAATTCAATGGCTACTATTGATTGACCCTTGGTTAATTAAAATGGCAAGCATGGGGAAGCATGGTGTGCATAGAGCCCACAAAGAGCAGCCTGCTCCCGTTGTCCTGTACGAGCCTTTCAGCCTCTTCTTTAATTCTGCTCGGGTTGAGATGCAGATTTGTAGGTTAATGCATTTTCCATTTGAGTCCTGTATAAACTAAGCATTTATTGGCTCATAAGTAGGACCACTATTCCCATTTTGAACTATTGCCCACAGAGTGTTATTTTACTATTCTGAGGAAATCGTGAGCCATTACAAAAAGATTATTTCTCCTTGTACAGTTCCCACACCATTGCTAAGCATTTTAATTAATATTCAATTGTCAAAGTTGTTTTGGTTTCCCTTTATCTGAGAGTCATAACATCTCCCAACACTTAATGCTTCTGAAGCTAGTTGTCAAATAAAAATAATGTTTGAGATCTCAATAGTCTCAACAAGTAAAAAATTAGTTGAATTGAATTGGCTACATGGCCAATAAATACCTCACACTCCCATTACTATTTGTGTGCCTTTCTTCAGGTGTCCCTTCCTATGGAATGATGATGTCACTTCCTCTATAAATGGTGATCATTGCTTGAGTGTGGTGGTTTATGTTACAATTCCTTGCCCACATTTTTATCACCATAAGGTGATGCAAAGACATAAGTATAAACATAAGTCAATTCATCCCTTAAAGGGAACTGTGGGCTCAAGGTTCTCTGCTTCATGCCAAAATAAATGCAATCTGGAAGTTTTTCATAGAATCTTTTCCCTGTAAGTATCTGAACAAGAAAATCTGTCCATCAATCAACCGACCATTGACTTAGTATAGGTTTGGAGCATGTGAAAGGTGGGAACTTATGTGACTCTCTCTTATCATAATGTGCCTTGTTAGGACAGCTTGTTGTCTGATGAAACACAGTCCCAAATACTTCAAGTTAAGCAAATTTGTTGGCTCACATAATGTTGTGAGCAGAGGGTGGGATGCCTCACAGGTCCTGAAAGCTGCAGAAGCGGCCTTGTTCTGATATACTCAACATCTGGCTTTTGTCTATGAATGTAACTTCTGTTCTTAACATGATTACATACCCCCATTGTCCCTGGTAGCAGGTGACCCAATATTCATTCTTACAAACCCAGCAGAAAAGAGGAAGCCTGTAATTTTCCCAAGGGAACAGGCCCAGGCTCTGACTGTTGATTCTTAGCACTAGGCTAGAGCTGGCCTTGGTCATGGTATGGAAAGGCCCCCAGCTACACAGACAGAGAAGGGAAGGAATCATCATAGGAAAACTGGGATGCTGTACTTCTGAAACCAGCAAACACCAGTCTCCAAGGGAACAAGCAGAAGTCCTCTCTGGATAAAACAGATGACCACTATGATCAAGTCTAAAGTGAAATCAACTGTCTTCCTAAGACATACTTCATTAGAACAAGTACAAAGCATAGGTGCATGGAGAATTAAATCCTTAATTATAATTAAGTTATAGTGCTCAACTTTTGACAGATTAGCATTTTTCAATGTTCATGAACCACCTTGAAGCAAATTTAATCTTGTTTCATAATTAACCCCAGTGTCCCCACTTACATACTTTCCTTTTCCCTTAAATGATTAGAATAGGTCAGGCAGGGCAGGGTCAACTAAAAATAAGACTGATCAATAAAGCCATATATACACCCCCTACTTTATAAAGTAACTTCTGTATGTCGCTCTGTGTGTGTGTGTGTGTGTGTGTGTGTGTGTGTGTGTGTGGTGTTTCAAAGTGAGCTTAAATGAAGGTACAAGTTCATCTTTGAACTTGCCTCTTCCTCCTGATTCCTAAGATTACTGGCGTATACCTGTAAGTGTCAATAACCGGTTGACTGAGGACTGTGATCCCCAAATCGCTCCCTCCCCCACAGTAACCGAATCACTGCTGGCTGTTCAAGATCTCACAACCCTTGCCAGGAAATACTGAGCCAGACCCTTAGCTGGCACCTGTGTGCGCAGTGCTGTATCTGCTCTAATTAAAACACCTTTGCCTACATGACTCCCTTGAGTATGTATGACTAAACATGTCTGGACATTCATGTCTCCCAAGAACCAAGTGGTTTTTACCATTCATTTCCAATTCAAAGATGAGTAAAGATATGTTCTGTTCCTGTGAAATCAAAGATAGTGAGAAGAAACATTGGCAAAAGCAACTAAAACGATGCATGCTGAGAAAAATGATGAACAAGAGCCATGTTCAAAAAGCTACACTGTGCTCTGAATTGGCCACAGAACAAACCTGACCTGTGTGTCACAGGCAGCTTCTCAGAAACCAATGTTCGTGGAGAACTGATATGTGAGTAATAACTGTGGCAAAGGAAGATGGAGTTAGGATCTGGGGGCACGGACGGCAATGGGGTGAGAAAGAAAGAACCTGTCAAGCAGCTGAGATGAGAAACCAACTGCGGTCAAAATAAGCAGAAGGTTGTGTTGGGAGGGGCTGTTCAGTGACAAAGAGTAAGGCCGTGGATCCTGGGACAGTGCCCTGAGGTGTCTGCACGTATATGCATTGTGTGTGTGCATGAGAGAGAGAGAGAGAAGAGAGAGAGAGAGAGAAGAGAGAGAGAGAGCAGTTCTACAGGTCCCTTAGGTGTCATGACCTCAATCTCATGACCTTCTGTTTGCTGTTTCCATTACCCACATTACTAAGAGATCTCCAGGCTGTTGTGTCAAAGCTAAAGAGGTACATAGTGGATCTACCTTGTTAGCTAATGGACACAGCAAACATCTGTGCCAGAGTACCTCTCATGGCATCATCCCTTCCATGTCTCTTTATTCACCAACTTCACAGAGGCATCATTTCTTGACAGATGTGGCTCATATTCACAGGATGAGCCAAGACCTAGTACAGTACAGTTTTCAACTCCAGGCCTGAAAGCCCTGAGACCCATATTTCTTTTGGGGGCATTAGGAGCAGGTTTGAAAATAAATAGAACAGCTTCCTATATACTCTTTCCCATGTTTTGTAGAAATTGTAGAATTCTGACAAAAGCTCTAACCCTCAAGTTCTTTCCATCCCATGCTGAGAAATCACTGAAACTCTACACAAACCAGTCAATCTTTCTAATCTGCAGCACACAGAATTCCTCTGAATGAGATATAAGCTTTCCTGGCTTCACAAGTACCTTGATAGAGTGGAGCTTACTAATAGAGTAAGAGAATACAGTGCAGATGTCTCACATGTGGTGATCTTCTCCATACCATGAAGCAAGGCACACATAGTACACTGACAAACAAACAGAATCTTCCTGGCCATTGATCATAGAGGACAATGTCTTTCACTGTGAGATGTTTAAGATGAGGGGAGGTACAGAGTCGCCCTTATGACATCTTAGCTTGTGTAGGTAAAATGCTCTTTTGATAAAAGTGTAAGCTTTCTGACTTTAAACTCTCTGACTTTACAAAAATCTGAGTTCCCCCAAATCTACCTTTATGTAGGAGAGCCTCCAGGGGCAATAAAAAATCTTCTTGATTTCCTCCTACAAAGGTGACCACAAAAGCATCATTCTGTTTTCTTTGGTGTCTTTCATGAAGCAGATGTCTTTGTTAAAGCATCTTTAATAGGTTATGTGTTTTTTTTCAATTTTGGAGACCTGTTGGATGAGTCCAGAGGGACCCTTCCAGACTGACATGGTTGAAGGCTAATAAGTTTTCTATAATAGAACATTTTCTGCAACAATTACTCTCATGCCCATAGAAAAGACCACTTAAAAATAGAGCTTGGTGTGTAGTGACTTTAAAGCATTGAAGTGACATGAGACTAGACTGCATGTGTGGGGTGACAAGTCCAGCAAGCTTTGTGGCCTCAGAGAGAATTCTCATTTATTTTCTCTCTATAAGTACCTGCTAAGAGGGAGAGGATCAGAGCAGTGTGGCATTTAGGAGAGAGAGGTAATTCCATTTGATAAATATGCTGGCTTTTCAGCAAAGCTGTGTCTGTCTTTCTGTGACCAGAGTGACAGCCTGGACATGAAAGAAAGGGGTCCCCAATAGACTGTCAATCTCTTCCTATTGAAAAAGTATGCAAGTATCTACTACATCTTAAGCAAAGCCAAGTGTAATTACGTAGCGATGTAACACTCTTGTATTTTCTAAAAACATGACACATGGCTATGTTATTTAAACATGTACGTTTCTTATTAAAATATGCACTTAACTAATTAACATAACTTTAGTATCTTTCCCAGCTTGGTGTCAGTACCATGCATTTTTGTTTTACACATTTGACAGTTTTCCCCAAACAATATTTGTCTGTCATCGTACAAATGGATAAAAGTAACATGGACATTTTCCACCAAAGTCTACATGGTTTCTTAAAAAGGGCTGGTGATATTGTTTGCTTCATTGACTTCTAAGACCTTTATTCTGTCACGTACAGAGCAGAGTTTTATTTTGTTCTCCTGTTAGACAAGTTTCTGTTGATCAAAGAATAAAAATCACTATGACCTTGAAATGTGGGCTTACATGTGCTCCAGCTTCTCATGAAAATGTACGGTCAGATGGTCACAGGGGAAAATTACAGGCTGTGAGCACATTTTGAGTCTCCTCTTAGGGGATGGGATCTATTAAAGTCATGATAACCTTATTTAGTACCTGGGGAAGTCAACAGGGAGCCAAAATTAATCTGCTGGGCCTGGAGGCACATGGATGTGTTACACTCAGTTTAGGATCTCATCTACTGTGTCTGAAATATTGGTTCCGATAACATATTGAGTTATAGAATTAGAACAGATTTTATATTGTAATTGGAACAAGTATCTATAACCTGTTTAATTATAGTAAATATCTAACTACTGGTAATCTGCTACTAGATTAGGTTTCTCCTACTTGTTAGATTAAAGACTGACAACTCTGGAGTGTGATATCACTAGTGTTTGCTACTTTTCAAGGTTTATTTTATTTTTAATTATGTGTATGTTTATTTGTATGTACATGGGGCAAGAAGGCAAAGGGAGGGATTTGGGCCTCCTAAAGCTGCAGTTGTTTGGAGTTTTGAGTCACTTGGGGCTAGGTACGAAACTCAGATCCTCTGGAAGAACTCTGTATACCCATAGCAGCTGTGTCATCCCTCCAGCTCCAAGTGTTGAGCATTTGAAGGATCTCACTATGGACTACATGCCTAGCTTCATCACTAGACTTTGATTTCCATATACATGAAATAGGAATAAAAAGACTGACTCTCCGAAGATCAATGTGAAGTGTCAGCACTGTTATTGCAGTGCTCAGACTTTTCCCTGCCACAAGCTTGAAGCCAGATGTGATGTCACTGGCCACCGTCATTAATGTTGCTGCGGTAGGAGGGAGCTCTGTGCCTGTTGGCATTCTTGGAAGAGCACATTTCTACACAAACACACAAATGCACACATGGAAATTTACAAATTTTTTTGTGAAAAAATGGAACCCCAGAACTAAGACTCCAACTTGCTGACCAGGGATTGAATACATATCCTGGCTGGGAAGTTCAGGTCATCTCAGCCATGGAAAGGTCCTGGCTCCCTAAGAACTCTTGGGAACTCACGTAGTCCAGGTATATTGATGACTATTTTCTCTCAGGCTTGTTGTAAAGGAACTATTTCCCAAGGAGGTAAGGTAAGCCTGCCATTACTACTGCGAATATAACCTCTGTTATTCATCAGCGGCTACAGAACCTATAGAATGTGCCTTACAGACCCAGTACATCTTGCAGAGAAAATCACCATGTAGAATTATGCTGTGTTGATTCCTTCATACGTAAAGTCCAGATCCAAAATAGACATTGGACACTAACAGACCAACATTATTTTTCCAATTCAAATAAATTCCCAATGGTCTCTTTATATGCAATGTATTTCTCTCATGTCTCCTCCATTTTATTTGCAATGAAGTTATCCCATGCCTCTCCAGTTTGACTGAGTAAAACTCTCCCAGAATCTGAGAGAGGAAAGGGGCTAATTCTACAGGAGTTCTCAAACATCCTCTTCAAGGACACCTTGGTATGCCCTAGAATACATTCCAGGAAACTGAACATAGATTTGTGAATCCTCCAGGAGATGGAAACCCTTGCGTGCTGATCCACACAGTGAGAAAGATTGCACAAAGTTCATGGAGATGGAGTCCCAGATTAGCAACAAGATGGTAGACACTTAAATTTACAAAGACGAGAGGAAAATAAGACAGGAAAGTGTCAACCTTGGATTCCATTTCATTCTAACCAGATATCATACTCATCTGAGAAATTATCAAAGATGATTTATCAATTTAAAATAGAGAGACAAGAACTTCTTTATACTACAGAGATTATTTCCTCAATTGCAGGTTCTCTTCAGATGGATGAGAGGAAAGGAGGAGGGTGAGCCATCAGAGACAGCAGGCTAACTCATGCCTGCTCCTGATTATAATGGGAATGGGAGGATTGGTGGTCATTTCTCCGATGTTGGTGTCCTGACAGATATCGTCTCTTTCTACCCCCTCCCTTCCACTTGTGATTCCTTACTTCCATCCTGGTATTTGGACAAGTTCTGTTAAGGTACAAGATCTGCCCCACCCCCACCCCCAAAAGGATGCAGGTATCTTGCAGACAGTAGTATCTTTTCAGAAATTTCCCCTCCATAATAACCTTCAACATGATGTCTATGGACTTGCCTCTTCTCTAATGGCTTCTTTGGTAGACTTGAACCAGCTTCTCCAAGCCAAGGTGAGCTGTGCAAGCATTGAACCCTATCTGCCAGAGTGGGGTGGTTTTGGTTGCACACTCTCTTGTGATCTACTGTGCTCACCTTCAGAAATTCTTTTGTTTTTCTCTTTTAAAAAGATTTTTTTTAAAAAAATGCATGTGCATCAATATTTTGCCTGCATGTATGCCTATGCATAATGTACACGAATTTTCTCTGGAGGCCAGTATAGGGTTGTGTCTCATGGAGCTGGAGTTACAGAACTTTGTGAGTGGTACAGGAAATCCAGTCCATGTTCTCTGGAAGAGAAGCCAATGCTTTTAGCCACTGAGCTCCCATCCTCTGGTATCCATCTTCTGCTTTCTTATTATGGGTCATCAGGGAGGAAATGCTATGTTTTAAGTCTGTTGTCCTCCATCACCAGATTTGGAGAATTCTACGAGCAGGCATGCTTTGCTTGTTGGACATTTAGAAGATCTGAGATAGATGGGATGATGGTGCCAGTAAAGCATTCACAGACAGATTTCAATGCATTTCCATTCTTAGTTATACTTTTCTTAATTGGCCTTTCATTTCTCTTTTAAATTATGTGTGTTTTACTGTAAAGTGATTACATTTTTATGAAAAAGAGATTATAAAATATGCATTAAAGAAAGAGAGAAATTGGGTCCATGGCTGTACTTTGGTAATTTTGTTCATAGCCAAATGGCATGTAACTTTTTTATAGCCATTGAAATTAATAAAGTGGTCAAGTCTATTATACCAAAATCCATTATAGTGGGTCAATTATATTACATAATGTATTACTTTTTTTCCTGAGAAATCATCAATAAATAACCTTCCATTTATCCGTGGCTGTTAATTGCTATGCATTTTTTGATATTGCCTCCTTTAAGGGACAGTCTAATTACAGTCAGACTCAAAATATAACATTGTATATTTTGAAATGCTACTCAGGTACTTTGGATTGATATTTAATAGTTTCTCTTCTCTTCTATTGTGTTCTTCTAGACAAAGTCCCCATGTCTCTAGCTTGGAAACTGGTTTTCATGCTTATTGTAGATTTTATGAGAACCATTCTTAGTTTAGGAGCAAAACTATGATTTACAAATGTCAATCTGATTTGCCCCATTGACTTTTACATGGACTCTCCAGGGAATTGCAGTCTCAGGTTGAACCTCATCTGAGTTGTTCTCTCCCACCTTTTTGGATCGACTGTCACCAGACTTGTTTTCTCCCTCTCCAGTGGTCCCAGGAGGCCTTGAGTCCTTCCACATACCTCTTCCATTAATTAGGAATCTATCTCCAGCACTATCTCCTGATGGCCTGAAGCTTTCTCTGCCCTGTTTCTTCTTGTCTGTAGCTAATAAGAACATCGAGTTGCCTTCACTATCCCTTTCAGTCTTAATGACCAGCTTGTCATTTACATCTTTTCTGGTCTGCTTTGTTTGCTGTATTGTGATTTCTCAACCTCCTGTAAACTCTCCACTTAGAGGCACCACTGAGTACCAAACACTAGATCATTTGTTAGCATGCACTAAATTAAAAAAAAAAAGTCTTAAGGAATAAATAAACTTTTATTTCTCTGACCATATTTAGAATGGAGTTCTTCCCATCTGTCATAAGAAGCACAAGGCTTGAGATGGACACAAATGCCTCTGGCATATTTCCTTCATCTTAATCACTCTGTTTTTCTAGATTTGACTTGACTCATTACAAAATAACAATAATCACATTATTATCATTAACAGTTCTTTTTTCTATATTTTCAAGTCTTTCTGTGCTAAGCCAGTCCAATATTCTCATTTTCCCTGGCCATAGCCAGCTATTCTTTTTGAAACCTACATTTGAAGCTGGCTACATAGATTCTCAGAAGTGAACTTCAGTCCAGAAGGAAATGAGCAAGCGCTTCTTTAGCCTTAGCAAGGGTAGCAAAACTTGCAAAACCTCCAAGCATGTGAATCACCCTCTTGGGGTATCTTTTAATTAAAATAAATTAAAGAAAATCATCAAGAACCATCCTTCTTGAGTTCTAAAGTGTCACAGTTAACAATGTGAAGTGACAACTCCTGATTGTTTTATTACCGAAGGCTGGTGATTATATAAATAACTAGTGAACATATCTGAGAGCACCCTGTTTTTCCATAAGTAGATGAGAAGATGATTTTGACAAATACAACTCCCCCAACCCCACCTCACAAGTGACCTCACAGTGATTTCACAGGAAAATAGAGTAGATGCTTATATACAGGACTGTCAATATTCATGGGATTGCATTTGTAAGAGGATGAAGATTTATTTTAGAATAAAGCTTTAAATGTTTCCATTAAACATATCTACACACATATTCACATGCACAGGTATAGCATCATAGGGGCATCATGATGATTGGTGATAGTACTTTAAGATGGAAAAGCATAGCAGATTCCTGACATGCAGATACCACCCACCGGCCCATCCGTAGTGCCAACATTTAAGGATTTGGAAGGTGCTTCCAGCCTCTCCTCAACATCTTAATCCTGACTGTGGCAGCATTCCAAGACATTTCACTTTACATCTTAAGCAGATATACTTTATGACTCCTAAAGCTGACCCACTTAAAGCATATGAACCAGTCAATTTTTATACTTTATACTCTGAAGCAACCAGACCATGATCTCATTTTGGACTATTGCTCACCATGGAAAGGAGATAGGGCCTACACAAGTCACAATCTATCCTTTCTGCCTCCTTCCCCAGGTACTGTAAATCCATAGGACCCTACACTATGATTTGAAAAGGGCTTTGAATCCGCAGGAGCTATAATTACAGGTGGTTGTGGGTTTGCCATATAGGTGTTAGGATTCCAATCTAGGTCCTTTGCAAAGGTGGTTGCTGCTCTTAAACCCTGAGCCATTTCTTTGATTACCAGCCTAATGTTTCTGAGAGAATGTTCAGATACTATATCCAGCCTCTGTACTTTTTAATTTTCTATGATCAACAATATTCCATTTTTATGCATATTGCATATTGCATACATATCATGTCTTCTGTTGGTGGACTTTTAAATTGTGACTGCATCTTGGATATCCTAACTAATGCTACTAAGAATATTGGTCACTAGTTTTACTGGCTATATGTTTTCATTTCTCTTGGGTAGATAATTAGGACTGGCTTTTTTAAAATATCAAAATAACATTATTTTTAAAGATTCAAAGAAATATATTATTTTCCTAGAATATCTGTAATTTTTACTCTGCACAATGAAGCAATGTTCTCTGCTTCTTGTTTCTCTGCCTTGTTGCCAGGGTCTGCCATGATCTGTCTGGTCACTACCCTGCTAGTCAGCAAGATGTACCTCCTCATTAGAGTTCTCAAAGTTCTTCACTGGGGATTAATTACATGAACCTCTCTTCATGTGTTTATTTGCATATGTTCTCTGGAGAGATGTCTATTTGAATCCTTTGCCCATTTTTTCCTTGCAGATTTTTTTGTTGTTTCTGAGATGTCAGTGTTCCCTAAGAAAGCTGGCTTTTAGACCCTTAACAGAATTCACTTGCAATTATTTTCTATGGATGTGGGTTTGTCTTTTCTCCTTTTTGATGATGATCTTTTCAGCTGGAAGGCATCAACACTCTCACCTCCCCTACTGCTCCTCTTTAGCTGTTGGAGGATACTTCAGGCATCATGCTGAAGAAATATGGCTTATCCAGTTTTTAATGAAGACTTACATCTGTGTTTTCCCTAAAGAGTTTTATGATTGTAACTGCTAAATTTATTTACAGGATCTATTTGGATATAGTTTTGTGTATGGACTGAGATAGGAATTCAAATTCATTTTTTGAATTAAATACCATGTGTCACAGCACTTCTTTAATGTCAATACAACATACCTTGGTACCTGCAAGCAGTGTTCTGGGACCACCACAATGCTCTCAAATAAAGAGGTATGATTACTTGTATATAATCTAGATTCTCTTATGTACTTTAAAGTAGCTCCAGTTAAATTACCACAGTTAATTGTTGTATAAAGAAACTTTTCCTGGGAAATACAACATCCGTCTACTCACCCGAGGTAGGATCCTAAAACAGGCTAGTGTGCAATACCATTAAAATCGAGCTTGGTGAACCTATGATTTTTATTGGGGTTACTTAGAGGGATACAGGTGAGGGGTCACTTACAGGAGCAGAAATGACTCATAGACACCTGCATCAGCCAGGCCCACCCCAGCATGGGTGACAGCTCACAAAGCTGAGAACCTGGAACACTCTGCATAGCCTGCAGGTAGCTCAACAGATTCAATACTGCCCTTTCCAGGTTGCCTCTATTAGTCTAAACCTCTTCCAGGCAGCTCAGTGGTTTCTGCTTCTTCCAGGCAGCTAGACTTTTCTTTGCACACCACCACCACCACCACCACCACCACCACCACCACCACCACCACCACCACCACCACCACCACCACCACCACCACCACCACCTGCTTCTGCTACTGCTTCTTCCTCCTCCTCCTCCTCTTCCTCCTCCTCCTCCTCCTCCTCCTCTTCTCCTCCTCCTTCTCCTCCTGCTCCTCCTTCTGCTTCCCCTACTCCTCCTTGTTTTATTTATTTAATCATCACTCATATCTTACCAACTGCAGTTTCCCATCCCTTCCCTCAGTCACTTCCACCCCACCTCCCTTTTCCAGATCCATTCTCTCCTCTCAGAAAAGATCAGGCCTCCCAGGGGCATCAACAAAAAAATGGCATAACAAGCTACAGTAAGACCAAGTCCATATTCTCATATCAAGCCTGGATGAGGCAACCCAGTAGGAGAAGAAGGGTCTTCAAGGGAGACAAAATAGTCAGAGATAGCCCCCACTCCTACTGTTGGTAATTTCATAAGAATACCAAGCTACATACCATAACATATATGCAGAGGACCTAGGTCAGATCCGTTCAAGCTCCATAATTTCTGTGAGCCCACTTGAGCCTCAGGTAGTTGGTTTTGTGGACTATGTTCTGTGGTGTCCTTACAGGTCTAGCTCCTTTCCTTCTCCTCTCTTCCTGTACTGGATTCTCCAAGGAGCTCTACCTAATATTTGTCTGTGGAGTTTTGCATCTGCTCCCATCAGTTGTTGGAGGAAGTCACTCTGATGACAAAAATACTAGGCTCCTCTCCCAGAACATCTTGCAGACAGGACAAACTGTAGATCTGAGTTTTTGTGGCTGGTTTGGAGCCCCATTCACTCTACTTGAGTTCTTGACGGTTACAGAGAATGGCAATTTCAGGCTCCATATCCGCCATTACTAAAAGTCTTACATACTAAAAGTCACATAGATTCCATTGCATTAGGTTTCCACCCTGTCCCCAAAATGCTATCAGTCATCTCTCCAGGTATTCTCTCCCTCCATCTTCCCCTGCACCAATCTGATTCCTTCTGTTCCCATCCCCACTCCACCCCCAGTCTACCTGCCAAATCTATTCTATTTCCCCTTCCAGGAAGATCCCTGTGTTCTCCGTTAAGCCCTCCTTGTTATTTAGCCTCTCTAAGTCTGCGGATTGTAGCATGATTATCCTTTACAGCTAATATCCACTTAAAGAAATGTTTAACATTCTTAGCCACTGGGGAAATGCAAATCAAAATAATTTTGAGATTCTATGTTACACCTGTCAGAATGTCTAAGATAAAAACCACAAGTGACAGCTCATACTGGCAAGGGGGACACTCCTCCATTGCTGGTGCAAACTTGTGCAACTGCTTTGGAAATCAATATGGTAGTTTCTCAGAAAATTGGGAATTGGTATACCTAGTCATACCACTCCTGGGCATATACCCAAAGGATGCCAGATGTCCTTCAACTGAAGAACAGATTTTTTTTTTTTAAATGTGGTACATTTACACAATGGAGTGCTATTCAACTGCTTTAAAAAAATGACCTCAAGAAATTTACAGGCAAATGGATGGATGAAAAAAAAATCATCCTGAGTGAGGTAACCCAGACCCAGAAAGACAAACATGATATGTACTCACTTATAAGTGGGAATTAGATGTAATGTAGAGAACCTTCTTGTAGCTCAGGTTCCTTCAGTCTGGGAGAGTCTCTCAGATTTTGTTTACTCTGACAAGGAGGGACCTAGTTTCAGGGACTCTGGGTCTATTTTGAGTTATTTACCTTAATGTTTAAAGAGCTTTTCTACATGATGGAATGCTTCAGTCTCAGGAGAGACTGTTACACACCATCATCAATGTGATCCAAATATTCTGCAAATTACTATTTTATTTCATTGTCTAGGAATCAACATAAAATGAAAAAGAAAGTATATACACATTTAGTATTGGCTCACTATTTGTATTTGAAATAATCTTTCTTTGTAGTCTAGGCTGACATTAATTCCTGCATTCTGCTACCTCAGCCTCCCAAGGACTGGGATTATAAACATAAACTACCATGCCTGGCTCTATATAGATTTTTCAGAAGGTGTTTTTAACCTTGTGGTTGGTTGACTCCTCTGACACTGAACCAGTAGATACAGAACTCAACTCTTACTTGGGAGTGTGAGGATTTCAGTTATGACATCAACTCCAGTATTCAGTATTTCATTTGTCTGCCTGAACAGTTTTAGAACAATATCTTTCTGTGGTTTGAGATCAAGGTTGTATAATTTGTCCACTGTCAGTTGTGATAACATTAAGGCTACTGTTTTTCTAATGTGTAAGCTATTCCAGCCAAGCCCCATGGCCCTGCAATGACTATGTGCTCCCAGCTTTGGGCTGGAAGACAATATTAAACTATACATTTTTTCCTGTGGCATTTATCATGAGCACTTTAAAATCGATGTTGTTTTCCATATCTTGAATCCTCATTCAATGGCTATGTTTAATTTGCAAATATTTCTGCCCATATTTCAATGAGAATACAACAGAAGGTCAAGGCAAAAGATTTTTTGAGGATCTCAAAGCAAGTAAATTTCTAAGCATAGAGCTTAGGGCATCGTTCTGTGTATCACCAGTGATGAGGAATCACAGGGACCCAGGAAAGTTAAAGGAACATATGTTGTTTACTTAGCAAATCAGTGTCTTGGTTCAGATTCAGCCTGAGGCCTGTCACTTACCACCTTCCTATGGGGAAGGTTAGCGACCTATTCTATGCACTATGGGATTGTGAGGTGTGATCATTTGGTTAAGCAAAGAAGAAGCCTTGTGCAGACTTTATACAATGCTTGGAATGCTGGCCATCCAAAGCCTGAACACGCACTTCCTTCACTTCCACACAAGGAAGCAAAGTTTTGCTCAAACACATGGTGTTCTTATGCTATGAGAAGTAAAATCCAATTCAGATTTCTCCCACCGTTCTCAAAATAGGTAGTTTAATTTATAATGACAGAATTTTTTAGTTCTATGATTTGAAGCTCTGTATTACAATCTAGTGTGTGCTTACTTATTTCCTCAAGTGCTAAAGCCATTGTCTTAGTCAGGGTTTCTATTCAAGCACAAACATCATGACCAAGAAGGAAGCTGGGGAGGAAAGGGTTTATTCAGCTTACACTTCCACATTGCTGTCCATCATCAAAGGAAGTTAGGTCTGGAACTCACACAGGACAGGAAGCAGGAGCTGATGTAGAGGCCATGGAGAGATGTTATTTACTGACTTGCTTCCCCTGGCTTGCTCAGCTTGCTCTCTTATAGAACCCAAGACTACCAGCCCAGGGATGGTACCACCCACAATGGGCTGGGTCCTTCGCAACTGATCACTAGTTGAGAAAATGCCTTACAACTGGGTCTCATGGAGGCATTTCCTCAACTGAGGCTCCTTTCTCTGTGATAACTTTAGTTTGTGTCTAGTTGACATAAAACCAGTCAGTACAGTCATTAAAGAATTTTGAAAGGATACTCTAGGCTATCATCATCCCAAACCTTTTTATACTTTGCACATGAATATCTTAAATAATTATGCTAAAGATTTAGAGACACATACTAAAAAACATATAACAAATTAAGGGTGATATAAATGATGTTTGTGTATTTCTGTGTCCTAATTACGACACAACACATAGGTTATAGATTTCTTTTAAGAGATTAGTGAAGAAGAGGAATTTAATATTTAATGGCATATTATTTACATATATGCACAAAGCAAATTGACTAGTGAATTTATATATATATGAATTTATATTCATATAGATATGAATTTATATATATGTATATATAAATGTATATATATGAGACAGTATATATATGTGTGTATATAACACATATATACATTCATGTACTTACACATATATCTTAGCATGTTTGGTTTGACTCTTTCATTCTTTTATTCATATTTATTAACTGGACTATGTGTGCAAAAGTGATAGCAAGTTGGCACCCTTCCTTTTACTCTATATGATGAAAACAGGTATCTTCTAAACATGTCACATAAAATATTTGCAGTTTTTCATAGAGTCCCCAAATTGTAATGCCAGGAATATTTGTCAGTGGAGATGGCTAGACACAGAAAAGTCCAGGCAGAGATTGAGACACAACCTAATAATACAAAGACGAAGTTGCTGTTATAGGGACTAATGTTTGTTCATGTTTGAAGCACTGTATTGCAGAAGACATTCAGAGACAGTCTTGTGTGATATATGATCATGTTATATGAGGCTAAGGACCAAATGTAGTTAGTATATAGCAATAGAACTCAGTGATTAGCCTTGGAGAGAAGGGCTAGGAGCTGAATGTCAAAGACAAACTGGTCCATCTGCAGAGTTAACTACATTCTGTACTTGATTCTGATCTGAGCTGTTGGCTGCAGTTGTTCGGATAAATATCATCAGAGAATGCAATTAGGATCTGTGCTTCAAAGCAAGTTTTCCCTGAGGTCTGAAGACAAATCTTTAGTGGCCACTTAGCCTCTGAGAATGGAGAGATTTCACATCCTCGAGCAATTCAGTTTGAGTTGACTTTGGATTCAACTATTATATTTAACTGAATTTTATTCTCTTTTTTCATTATTTACTCAAATCTTGTTTTGGATTTTCCATATTGTAAGAAGAGACCTTGTTGATGAGAGACACATGGCATTCTTATTTATGTTTAAATTCATCTCAAACATGTGACACCTGTCACAATGATGTTCATAGCTTGAGCATCTTTCTAACTATAATAAATTAAGTACAGCTCATCTTCTTTACATAACAGCAAAGCAGCACTTTCACCCATGCCTACTGAAAACTGTCAGGGGTTATTGAATTCTGAGGGCTTGCTGTTTTGGTAGTTAACACACCATGAAGGTTTGGGAATTCCATGGGTACAGTCTACCGGGTTTGGTCGATGCCAGGAAAACAAACTGAAGAGTTTGTTTTCAAACTCAAGAGTATCTTGAGACAATGATGACTGGAGGTGGTGTTAAAAGGAATGTAGCTGGGGGTGACAAGAACTCATGCCACAGAAGGATGAGGAGATGAAACTGGGTGAAAACCGGTAAGGGCAGGGCACTAGCTGGGATGAATGGGCGGAGGATACATAGGAAGGGATGCTGAGAAAAGGAAGAGTATCATTGCTTGATCTAAATTCAGAATTGGGGCTAGAGAGATGGCTCAGGAATTGCTGCTCATTGAGAGCATATAGGTTCTTTACCCAGCACCAACATCTGGGGCCTCACAACCAACTGTAATTCAAGTTCCTGGGGATATGACACCCTCTAGACAAGTGTTTCTCAACCTGTGAGTTGTGACCTCTTTGGAAATCAAGGGACCTTTTCACAGGGGTTACCTAAGGCCATCTAAAACCACAGATACTTACATTACAATTCATCACAGTAGCAAAATTACCATTATGAAATAGCAAAAAGTATTTTATAGTTGGGCATCACCACAGCATGAAGAACTATATTAAAAGTTTAGAGCATTAGAAGGTTGAGAAACACTGCTCCAGAGTCTGCAGTGGACATAATGTCATACAGCTGCACACATGTATTTCAATAAAGATAAATAAGTCTTTCAATTCAGATCTGGAGTTCATTGGACTTTGAGACCAATTACCTGTTTGGTGGTGATACTTTTCATCTGGAAGGGACACTCACAGAAATGAAACATTTTACCAGCCATGATGCCAAGCAGGGAAATCTTCCCCATAGGATAAAAGTAGCAATCATAGAATTTCTATTCTCCCATTTATTTGTGAATGAAAAGTGGTAATATTTATTTACTAATTTAAGTAAAGAAGAAACAAAGCAGTGGTCTGCAAGCACTCTGATTCCATGGAGACAGTTAATGCCTTAGGTAAATGAGGTATTTAGCAACACAAGACTATACTCCTAGCATAGGCAGTTGGTTTCATTGATTTGCAAGTGCTTACTCAAGGGTCACTGTATGTAACAAAGACAGAGATCTTTAGTCAGTAGAGAGTGCCATGGGTGGAGTGGAGTCCTACGATATAGCAGAATTTTATTTAAAATTCTGTATTTCTTCAGTTTTGGGATTATGTGATTAGACACAGAATTTAAATGTAGTACCTCTAGAGTCTCAAGAACAATCATTACAGGTCATGTACCTGTATAGAACACAGACTGAGAAAAGAAGACAGCCTGGTTAGAATTGATCAATAACTTGGTAGGTCTAGAATCATCACCAAGAGGCAAGCTCTGGACATGTCTGTGGGAGACTATCTACAGTAGGTTAGACTCTGAGCTTGCCTGTGAGAGATGACCTTAATTAGGTTGACTGATGTAGGGAAATCCACCTCATTTGTAGGTGGCACCATTCTAGGTGCTAGCATTGACTAAATAGTAAAGGAAGAGGGACCTGAGCAGTGGCAGTCATCCTGTTTTCTGACTGAGGATATAATCTGACCAGTTATCTCAAGTTCCAGCAGCCATATCCTCCCAGCCTTAATGGACTACCCCTCTTCAAGTCCTGACAGGAAGAGTATCTGTTGCCTTCTTTTAGCCTAGTTGTCTCCAAGATGCACCATCTAAAGATACCTGGGAGGGATGAACAGTGTGAAGTCACAAATTCATTCCTTAGTTTGGGCAGAGACCAGGGATTCTGCTTGGTCACAAGTCCCAAGGCAGGATGTTAGTCAGGCCTCATGATTCATCACTTAACATGGGGATTCTTTTGCCACTACAGGCTCTAGGAGAGCATGACTCGAAGGCTGGCAGATTTCCAAGGGGTGGTCTGGAGTTTGCAAAGCAACCCAATAGGCTCTAGGCAATATTTATTGAGTGAATTCTGTGTATAGATTCTGCTATTGAGTGACTCCAGTATATACGTTCTGACTTTCAGTGCCTTGGGGAATAAGACAAAAGGCAGAAGCCTAGGTCTCTGTTTCCAAGTTAACTGTATTCCCAAAGAGAAAAATCTGTTGAATGTTTTTTAATGAGTACTCCCTCAGATGGTGAGCATATTAACTCATTCTACATGTGAGTCCTGAGTGGTTCATGAAGACTGAGATATATCTAGCAGTCAAGTTGAGAGCCTGGGAACGTTAGGGAAGGTGTCCTTAGAGATACCAGTGGAATCATGGGAAGGAAGAGGAGTGTTGATAAAGTGGAGTTTCTCTGATGGTGCAGGGGCCATACGTGGCTAGCACTTACAGGAGAGCATCATGGAGGTTGTAGTTAGGAAAGTGAGCACAGAGATAGACACACTTCTGGAGAGTAGATAGGAAAATGGATTTGTTTGGAAGAGTAAAAAATAGAGAGTAACATGATTTCAATAACACTCTAACTGTATAATGGCTGGGAACAAAAGTCCAAAAACAGAGAGAGCTGGAGAGGCTGCTCATGCCTCCACATAGACCTGGAACTGATTCTGACCACACACTGAAGAGAAATGTCTCTCAGCAGGAGGCTCCTGTCCCCATCATGGTGAGACAGTGGAACTACAGGAGACTTCAAAGGTCCCTTCCCTTCTTCCCATTGCTGCTTTCCAGCCACCATACTCCTGGCCTTGGAGCATAAGGACATGCCCTTATGGGCTTTGACATTTAAGGGACAGACAGAGCCATCTGCTTGGCATGGGTTCCTTGGTACATTCATGCTTTTGGATTTGAAGACTGAAGTAGAAGATGCTGTCACACTGAGGTAGAAGACATTGGGACACTGATCTCTGTAGGTGCTCATGGAGGTGATGGGCCACATCTCTCAGGAAGATGAGGTTAGAACCTGAAGGTTGTGCAAACTTGCAAATGTTTAGAAGAGTCAAAGTGAATTCATGAGTTTAAAATCAGAGAGGAAGGGCTGATCTGAAAGATGATAGAATATGAAGGATTTTTAAATGTCTAAAATTGTCAATTCCTTAGTGATGGAAATGAATTTTCAATTATTTTAATTAAAAATATTTTCTTCATAGCACTACTGAATTAAGAAGCCATGGAAAGCACAAGAGAAGGTTTAAAGTCACTTTATTAGGAGCTTTAGAAAGGTTTTTAGCATATTAACAGATGGATGATAGGGAGATAGATTAATAGATAGATATGATAGATAGAGTGATAAATGATAGATGATAGATATGTGTGTGTGTATGTATATGATTCCTAAGCGATTTTAATTAGCTTGAAAAGAAGCATATAATTTCACTGTATTAATGAAGCTGCTGTACTGTAGATGCTATCATCTGGGGTGTTTGACCTTTGGTATCATCTTGAGAGGCTTTACTTTCCAAGTACATTTCAATTCTCCCAAGTGATAATTGTTTAGAAGCACATATTGACTATAGGATCAGCATTTCAAAGTCACAACGTGGGCTGCCTGACTGGTTGTATGCAATAATTATTCTCTCTAAACAGGACCAACTTATGTGATGTGGCAAAGCCTTCTTGGCTTGCAAGCATTGTCACCTCTGCCTACAATTGTAGACTATCTATGAGTAGCCCACCCACGAGCTAGGATGACAGGTATGGGCTGCAACTCTCAGACCTGCCTTCTTTAACATACCTGTTCATTAGAGACATTTCTGCATCAGTAGGTGACTGTCTGGCCAGGTTTGCATGACTTGGGATGCTGGCATTGCCAGGTCATTTATAGCCTTCTTGCTATTAAATCCTAGCCTCTCTTCCTTGGTAATTATTTCTGATGGTCATGAATCTTGAAATGGAAAAGAACTGAGTGTCTTCTGTCCACTCTGATTTGCAAATGTCTGAGGGTAAGATCAAACTCAATTGGCTAAAATCCTCACAATTCTTATCA
The DNA here is from genome assembly GCA_028551405.1 of Uromys caudimaculatus. NCBI lineage: Eukaryota > Metazoa > Chordata > Mammalia > Rodentia > Muridae > Uromys > Uromys caudimaculatus. Next base: position 10,475,160 of record CM052719.1, on the reverse strand, counting down.
CTTTTCAGTTAACAGTCCAGTCCTATGATGTGTGCTTGATCCATCAGCAAAACCAGTAGCTTCATGCTTTGTTGTTTGTCCTGGTTCTGTCCAACTTTTCCTTGCACCAGTTAGCAGCTCCATGTCTCTGTGCATTGAAAGCTGGGGCATAAAGTGCAAGTGATACAAATTTTTAATAGAATCTGTAATTCTCCTATTAAAAAAGTAAAGAAAAAAGAAAGTTGGGGCCACCAGCTACATGTTACTCCTTCCTTTAATTTTCCGTCATCTGGTTTTAGTTAAATGGGTGTGAGCTTTGTCCTATGAAGGAGCTTGGTAGGCAACTCCTCTCAAGAGGTATGAGAGGGCTGTGTCTGGCTATGAACTTGTAACAAGACAAATAGACTGAGATGATTTAATTTATGGTCTAACTTGACAGTCGTCAACTGTGTAGCACATTCCATCTACAATGCCGGAATGTCAGCAGTAAGTAGATGACTGCATTGTTGTTCTCCGTGATCATTCTGACACAGAAGGAATACTGGCCAGGCAAGAGCGTGCGCACCTTACTAGGAAGCCTTACATGGCAGCTCTTCCAAGAGCTTCATTAGAGGCTAGTGAAATTATTGAGCTCCTATCGATACATGCACTTTATTTAGCAAGTGGCAAGAATGTGTCTGTAATGGAGAGCAATCGAGTTCTTGCATAAAACATGAATGGCAGTATTTAATTCGCTTTGCGTTTCCTACTTAAATTGTATTTATTCCTTAAAAAAAGTCAGTACACATGGGCAAGATTGAGTCACATTACTTACTCCTGCTTAGTTGGATTGGCAGTCTTAATGATATACAAATCCGTAGGCAGCTGAAAGGCACAATTCTGAACATGGGAATTCCACGTTCAAGGCAGATTTAATGTTTCTCAAAGACTCCGTTTCTGGATGATAGCTGCAGTCTTTACGCTGTGGGTCACACTCAGTGATAGGATGAAGACCTCCCTCTGGGGTGGAAATCACTAGCAAAAAACACTAATTATGTCCCAGTGGCCCCAATATCTAATACCATCACCTTTAAGACAAGCTCTCAGCTTGCGTGTTTGTGGAAAGACAGGACTAGTGAGACCATAACATTACCCCACAGCAGGAAAATGCATTGAGAAAAGAACTTAGGTCTTGGATCAACTTCAAGGAGAAGGAAATTCAACCTCGCAATCCCATCTGGGCCTTTGAGAGCAAGTGAATATCAGAAGTGAGGTGGAGAACATAGGTGATGTCAAATTCTTAGTCCCCATGTTCTCTTTCAGCAACTGCTTCCAGTAGCAATCAGTTCCTCTGATGTGGAGTCAGGAGCTGTCCTGGGCTCAGCCTTACAGAAGACACTCAGCTCCAAGGACCTTGGGGTGCATTTTCACCTGCTTGAGCTGATTGTTGATATTTCTTAGGAAATGGAAGCACTGACCAGTTAGTCCTGTTCTAATGCCAGATGCCTTCCATCTTTTAAGTAATTACGTGTGCCCTCTTTTTAGGAATGTGTACATAGCTAGCTCTTAAGCTATTTTGAACAACATTTAGAACAATAATCTAGAAGAGCCAAAGGATCCACTCATGTGCTTCTGGTGTGCAGGCTATCTGGTGATTTTAAGCAAGTAACACGTTGTTTTAGTATTTTCCCTATGTGCATACTTTAACATGTCCAAGGCCCCGAGAAATACTAAATCCTCATTTTTTTCTGTGATGGTTTTATTTTTTCCTAATGGAGGTCTATGTTTTCTTTCTAGTTACAGTCTAGAGACCTTGTTAACTCCAATCCACAGTAACGTGCATCATACAGCACACTACAAGGAGTAGGCTGCTATATTTTTTCTGGGAATAAAAATTATTAGCATTAAGTTTTAATTGTTGTAATAACTACATGTTTAATTAATATACCTAGAAATATGCACTTTCTACATGTTTGTATTAATGCTTTTTAATTACCATAAAACCCCCTGCCCGATAAGCTAGCATTCTACTGGATTAATCACTATTTTGTTTTTTTCACAGGAACATTTGTAAATCCTTTAGAAAAACAAATATTAAAATTCATGAGTTGCCCACAAAATGTGAGAAGCCGGTTGTCCGCTTAATTGATTTTAAAAGTAAAATAATGTCATGGGGCTGTTTCTGCAGATTTGAGATTCAAATGTCTTAAAGCCCTGTTCAGTTTTCTAAACTGGAGTGTAATTCATTTTACAACCTACAAGCCTTTTGGAATTTTCCTTTTCATTTTCCTCAACATAGAACTGTTGAGTCCTTTCTTTCTTTCTTTCTTTCTTTCTTTCTTTCTTTCTTTCTTTCTTTCTCTCTCTCTCTCTCTCTCTCTCTCTCTCTCTCTCTCTCTCCCTCCCTCCCTCCCTCCCTCCCTCCCTCTTTCTTTCTTTCTTTCTTTCTTTCTTTCTTTCTTTCTTTCTCTTTCTTTCTTTCTTCTGGCCTTCCATTTCTCCACCCCCTCTCCTTCTTTCTTTCTGAATTTGGTAGTCATCTAATTGGAGGTTGAGAATTTAGTCCTAGCTACCTGTCCATGAGCTCTCTTGTCAAAAGGAAGCAGGTTTTCCTATGGATAAGCAAACTGAACTCAGAGAATGCAGCAGTTAATCAACAGAATGTTCTTAAAACTTGGCTATGATTTGCAGCTTCATTGGGATTCCCATGTCCCATAGAATCGTGGGGCAAAGATTTGTTTTCCCCAACAACTGCATGTTGAAATGCTTGCTGCCAACTTTGATTGAATGGACATTGGGCTAATTAAATCCTGAGCTTAGGGTGTCATGAGGAGGTTACTACCTATTAGAAAGAGGAACCAGTGAGCTTCTTCTTTTCCTTCTGGTCTCCTGGAAGGGTAGATGAGGCATATCTGTAAGACAGGAAAACACTGCCTAGAATGCCCACTCTTTATCCTTGACCAGGGCTTCAAATAGTTCCCAGAAGAAACTGTTACAGCAGCGTGCATGGACTAAGGTGACAGTTCACAAAGCAGTTGTGTGCTGTTTGCCCTAATGCAGTTCTGAGCATTTTTCCACTATGAGGAAGGCACTTTGGAACATTTAGCATCATCTGTCTGCTTGTGGACAAATCCTGTAAGCTCCACAGGTTTTTCGTTTCTTAAATTTTGTTATCTTTGTTGGGCATGGCAGATGCCTGGCCCACTTGTGGAGTCAGAGGAGCTAGTCCTCACTTTCCACCATGTGCGTCCTTGGGATTGAACTCAGGTCACCAGGCTTGGTAACAACTGCCCTTTCTTGATGAGCATTTTGGCCAGTGCCTTGCTCATATCTTTCTGAGTGTAGTCTGTCTTTCATCCCAAAACTCAGTGTTAGGTCCTTTCGCTCACATGACTGAGGGCTGCCAAGTGTTTGTTTCTAAATCTTCTGATTTCCATGCTGACATGTCCACCCTAGATGCTGTAGAGACAAAGTGGTTTGAACATGCACCATGAGACTTGTGCTATCAGATTCAGTCAATCCCAAACCCAGTGGTCATCATCCTTACCAGTGGGCCAGCTTCCATAGTCACTCCTCACATGGCTCTTTTCCTTTGGTCCTGCTGATTTTCATGGTCAAAACAGAGCTCTTTTTAAGTGTTTGTTTTCCAAAGGATTTATTACTATACTTTAAAAAAAAAATTATTCACCATCCCCTACCAGATTTGTTTCCAGCTATCTTGGTCTGTCTCTCCAGGTATCTAGCCTCCCCCCACATACTCTGATCCCATTTTATTCTGTCCAGGAAACACTTGGCCTTTGTTGATAACCAGGCAAGCCTTACTTGTTTGCAGAACCTCCAATGAGATCTGATGATCCAGTTGAATGGTTTTCAGTCCCATCTCTCTCTTCTCTAAGCACTTTGCACTGGTCCTTACCTCCTTCGTTCCAGCCTAGTGTGATGAGTTTCCATGAACTTATTCCACCTTCACCATGTCCATGCTTCAGGCTTATACAAGGGAGAACATCCTGTTTTCCAGCCTAGTCTGGTAAATCCCCAACTATGTCAGTGACAACCTCCAGCCTTGGCATGAGTAGCACACACTGTGCACTAGCCAGCTAACCATATCAGTGCAAAGGGTAAGCCTCTACATCAGTGAGAGACCTGGCTTCAAAGTAATATTGTGGGAAAATGATAATGGATGGTGCTCTGACATCAACCTTACCTTCCACACATATCCCTATGCAACACACACACACACACACACACACATGAAACATATGCATGCATGAAACACACACATGTATACCCAAATGTTACATGTATATATACCATGTACACATATGGGTACCATACACATACATATACAAACCACATGTACATGTCGATCTGTATACATACAACACACTCATACCCATTTATCCATAAAGGAAAACTTAAAAGAAAAGGTTGCTGCTGAGTCTTTATCTAAGAAGTACAGAAAACAAAATGATAAAGACACAATTTTGTTAAAGGGAGCAGTTTTCCCAGACTTCTTAGCACTGCTTTGTGAAGCACAATTGCTATTGATTCTGAGGCCACGTCATGGCCTTCCTGTTGCGGAGTATATGATAGGGCCTCAGTACCTGCCAATCATACCTTGGTAACAACTACTAAATGCAGGGTCCTGGCTGTGCATCAAGCTGGGGGGGCAACACAGTTACCCAGCGCTTCTTTCTGTAAGTGAGCACAGTGGCATGGGCAGATACGCTGAGGCACTGCTCTGTGCACCACGCTGATCACATGTCTACGTCTGACCCTATCACCCTGTTGTCTTTCACTATCTGAGCCTCTCTGTGGGCTCTGCTGCCTGCCTGCTGCTTGGTCCGTGCTTCGAGACTGTTTTAACTCTATAGGATGAACTTCATGAGTGAGACAAAGTGTTCGATACAACCTAAAAAATTTAGTTCAGACTACTTTTCAAGCAACACAAACAGTCCAATTTTCTGTATATATGAGATAATCATATTGTACTTCTCATGTACCATACTTAAGATGTCATCAGTGAAACCTACATAAGTGAGCATACAGATCGTGAGTTTGTTACTACCATCATACATGTGACTCTGAGGGATGAGGAATTGTCATAAAGGTTTTAAGAAATGCTGCCCTATTACTACCCTTGTACCACAACACACTGTGAAGTCCCAAATGGCCCAAGTCTCTACCCTTAACTTTTTAGAATGATCAGCAGTGCCCGGCTTGGAATAAACTTTAATTCTTTGCCTCTTTGTTCTGCTCTGCTTTGGTTTAAACTTCCCCTATAAATTGCTTTACCTCAAGAAAAAATGTCATAGTATTTCAGCAAATGGTACCTAACTTCATCTTCTTACCTGTACATCCTGGCATGCTCTGTAGCTTTCAACATAGCTAACAAGCAGAGAAAGCTGCTGAAGACATTGCTCTGCAGTAAAACACCAGGACAAGCTGATAGAAATGCTTTTTTGGTTTTTAATGGATTGGTCTCTGTTCTTTAAGAATACCACTTCGAGATTAAACTGACTTCATGGGAAAATCACCTGTCTGGTCCTCCCTGGATTGTGTCTGTTCTACTGACAACCCAAGTGCTGGCAGCAGGTGAGGGACCTGATGAGAACCTAGCCCAGGCTGGAGAGATTGGGAAGAGGAGCGCATTAGAGCATGGTGTTTGATAATAGTGGTATGTGAATGTTTATTGCCATTCTACCCAATATCGCCACAAAAATTGACTTAATGGGATGGCTCCTGATACTGGCTTCAGGATGTAATTTAGGATCATTAAAGTGGTGAAATCGTACTTTCCTCGTGACTCAGCAGTGTTTGTAATGTCCTTAAGAAGAGATAATGAAGGGCCAGGCAGCCTCTTGATTGTTTGCAGTTTTTCCAACATTTATTCTAATGGATAACTGTTATCTCAGCACAGTCATTTGCAGAATGCAAACTAAGAGCTTTCCTGATCTGGAGTGTTTTCTGAGTGTGAAAAGAGCAGAACATACCAATTTGATGAGTCCTGGTGCGCTTATACGAGGTGCTACTGGCTCTGAACTTGGAGTGTTCCATTAGTGCACATCATTTTTATTGAAATGGAAAAGTTTACATCCTTGCAGCTTCATATTTACTATCAAATGGTTATGCAAATGGAGTTAGACTGATGTGAAAAAAATATGTTCCTCACAAGTGAAAGGCAGTGTACACATAGCCAAAACCTGCTGCCTTAGGAAACTGGCTTTAGAAATTCACATTAATGTGCTTTTGGATTAAATTTTCAAGCATGGCAAAAGTTTGGAAATTATGCATTTTCAAAATACTGAAAACTATCTTACATTCTCTTCTCTCTATGAAACATATCTCAATGTTTCTCTACTGAGCCTTTTTGCACATGGATATTTCACATGAAGCAATCCTAAAAATTTTAGTCCAGGCTATCCATCAAGCAATGGACACAGTCCAATTTTCTGCACACATGAAATAATCATATTGTATCTGATTTACCACACTTTAAATGTCATCAGTGAAACCTACATATTAATCCCATCACTCACCATCAGCATTTTATCAAAATACCATGTTATTCATTTGCCTAATTGATGTTAGATTTTTAATATAATCCATATAGCTCATTTATAGTCAGGTGATTTTATATCAAATGTTAAATGAAGTTAATGAATACTAGACAACATTATTTTAACACATAGATTATCAGAGAAGAAAAGGAAGCTGCTTAATTTCTCTGTCCACTTCTTCAGTCATGAGGATGGCCTGGGACCCTCCTCCACCTAAGGTTATTATAACCGCCATCTATGCTGCTATGCTTAAGTAGTCTGAACATATAGAAATCAATAGAAAAGAAAAATTCTAACTTAAAAGCCTATGGTGAGGTACTGCTCTTGATCCTTCTCATGTTAGGATGTACAAGTGCATTTGGCTCACATACATGCCCCCTCAACTACCAGAAAAACAGGAAAAGCTTTTTATTTTTCTGAAAGCTGGATTTACAAAGTTGGTTAAGAAGACCTTGTAATGTAAAATTACATTTAAGAGAGAACAAGATCAATAATTAGTTAAATTATTAGGAAAATGCAGCTCATGCAGATGTCCTGACATTCATGAACTTGACTGTGTCTAGGGGAAATGCTTTCAGTGAGAAGGCACAAGCCAAATCTGCTTGTCTTCCAATGGCTTGTGTTTTCTAGTATGTGTTTTTGACCAGAGACTCCTGCCCAAACCTTTCCTGCAAATTCATGTTTTGTCAACTGTGTACTCAAGGTGACATGGTGAAATAGCCAGGCAGTGGAGAGAATGTACCCAGAGTATGGCACAAGACACCCTGATACCCACTGAAAGCACAACAGGTAGGTGTATTTTAGCTACAATCTATGCGCATCTCTGAACTGCAGGTAGCGAATTCAGTCCAGAACAAAGAAAAGAGGGCAGAAGATGACAAATGAGGCAGGACCCTGTAGTGTGTCAAGGATGAGAGAACTTGTTCAATGAATGCAGAGAGGGTATATGCTCCAGCCATGACTCTGCAGAAAGCGGTGAAGGAACTGACTGGAGCTCCACAGCTGGCTGATGGCACCATGTGAAAGAAAGTTGGCCATCAGCAACTCCAGTCATTACTTAGTTTCCAGTCCTGACCTTCTTGGGGATTGTATATGTTTCCTAGCTGAATATATATCATGAGGTAGACTGCAAGCTTTAGTCATGCCTTTAATGACGTTCCTGATCTATGCTACATATTTACCCACTGCCCCCAGCTGACTTTCAAACTCCTTCTTAGGGCAATGCTTTAGGCCAGTGGTTCTTAGTGTTCAGTGTCCCCCATGGTTCTTTGCTTGTGAATGTGGACAAGTGGAACCTGGTGAGCTGGAACTGCTGTAGGACACACTGTATGGACACAAGCTTCAGAGTCTGTGAAGGTCTATGTGTTACGGTTTAGCTCACTATTGACTAAATAAGTGGCTTCGCAGTCTGTATATTCTCCTGTAAATGGAATCAGGAGAAAAATAAGATCCTCACTTTTCTGTATAGGACTCAGGGACTAGAGAGATGACTCAGCAGTTAAAAGACTTGCTGCTCTTCCTAAGGACCAGAGTTTGGTTCCCAGAACCCTTATGTGACTCCCAAACATCTGTACCTCCAGCTGCAGGATAACACCCTCTTGTGGCTTCTGGTAGTACCTGCACTCATGTGCACATACTCATGCATACCCAAAAATAAAAATAAAATAGGAACTTAAAAGACTCACACAATGACCCTGGTACCAACTGCCCAGACTACTGACAGATGGGAAGACTTGGGGACCATCTAAAGAGTACTCATTTTCCTTAGATCTTTGAGGAATGAGGGCAAGCAGTAACTTTGGAATACTGGTAGATATTATCCTCCTGGCTGATTTGCCTGTTCCATATTTTTATCTTCTTTAAATCTGAGTAGGATTAGGGATGTGGAGAATTTCAAAGGCAGGGAACGGATGAGATTGTAAGAACGCATGGGAGCTCTGACTCCAGCTCTACCTCTTGTTGGAGCCCTCAGAGCTATTTTCTGCATAAAGGAAGCCCTGGGATCTGGAGTCAAAGCATACTTTCCCTACGTTCCTGCATTCTTGCACCATTTCTTTCATTAGAGGGCCTCCTGTGATCTATGGGAGACTTCAGAGATAATTCCATCTTGGTTTTTTGCTCTAATCTTACAGGATTTTCCTGCCCTGCACTTCCACAGGGCATTGGGGACTGCATTTCTGCCCTGATGCTGCTACATGCTCATATAGAGGGCAGAAAAGTGAGAACTCCAATCATCTGAGTGGAAGAACTAGTTATTTGGCTGGCTCCTCTGCTGCAAGTAACATGGAAAAATAATACAGAGGACCAGAATTCCCTTCTACCACTAGTGGCTTCTAGACACTTAGATGAAGAGCTACAGGCAAGCAATGGCTTCAGAGAGAGGGAGAATTGCTTAGGTTAGTCCTCTGACCTAACATGACCTAGCCCTACAGCTAAGGAAGTACAGGCTAAACCTACAGAGACAAACCCTCTGCTAAGTTTTCTAATTGCAAGTATCAGTCCTAAACACAGGTATCTATGAGCCACTAAATGGACTTGGTAATATGTGTGTGTGTGTGTGTCTGTGTGTGTGTGTGTGTGTGTGTGTGTGTGTGTGTGTGTGTGTATGTGTGTGTGTGTCTGTGTGTCTGTGTGTATGTGTCTGTGTGTGTGTGTGTCTGTGTGTGTGTGTCTGTGTGTGTGTGTGAGTATGTGTGTGTGTGTATGTGTGTGTGTGTTGTAACAATAATGATAAAGCAAGAGGTCAGGAATTGGGCAGTGAGCAGTGGAGACACAGTGGGGAATGAAAAGGAGAAGAGAACGTGAACATGATGGAAGGTAAATACAATAGTCATGTAAGAAATTATAAAAAAGAAAAAAGAAAAGAAAATTCAATTTCATCATTTGAACAAGAATATTTGGAAAGCAACGTAGCTTGAATTTAAAAGTGAAAGTGGTCCAAACCCATGAGAGGCTACAGGCCAAGGACAGTGTCTGAAACAATATCTAGTTGCCTTGGTGATAAAGCTACAGACCCAAATCCTACTGGAAAGGGTTCTGAAAATCTACCTGATGCTCTTCACTCTCTAGTTACATGTGGCACTTGTAGGGTCATCTAAAAAGGACTGATTTGAGTCTGGAATATATATATAGAGAGAATGTAAATATTATACCAGAATCTATTTTTTCTCTCACATGATTTGTTAAATATGAAATGTTTTAGGGAACATAAAAAAATACAACTGGTGATAGGTTTGAGGGGATAGTTTGGCAGGTTAGTGTCCTGGCCACAGTAACAAACTATCTGATACTTACAGCAAAGAACGAGTTCAAAGGGCAGTTTTCTTCCACATTCCCCCTTGGGACTTGTATTTTATTTTATTTTATTTTTTTGTGCTTCCTATTATTTCTAGCAACTGAGAGGGCCTTAAGGGAAGGCTTGACAGATGGACATGAGAGCAAACATTCACCAAGGTCTTGAGGAGTTTTCAGTTTAGTGGGAGAGACCAGCACAGAGCCCCTCAGGTGAGAAAGGAGTCAAAGATGCAGCCTGTATGCTGAGAGTTTCAAGCTGAGGAAGGCATGGAGCCATGTCTGAAGGAAAGGAGCTCAGAAAACCACAAGTGAGTTCACGAGAGCATCTGCAGAGCGCCTTCCCTGCACTACTTTTATTGAAAGAGCAATTCATCAGTAAGGACTTTTTGAAAAGCCCTGAAGAGGTATGTCCTTCTGGCTCATAAAATTTATTTCCTGGAATTGATCCCTGGAAACAAATATGCTGATTCAAAGAATACGCACACAAGATGGTTTAATGTACAGTTTATCAGACTATTAGCAATGAGATCAAATGGCTGTGTGAGGATGCCTGTTGCTTAAGTGGGAATATTCACTCAATGCGCTACTGTCTGTGCTTCAAGGTTTAGAGGGATTTATGAGGAAAGAGTTACAACATTCCCTCAGCGAGGAGAAGTAGCTTTATATGATACAGAAATCAATTCTCAATTTTTATATCTAAATACACCAAATCCCGTAGAAGAGCATTTTAAACACTGTGCATATTTTATAAATAACCACAATGGAGAAGAAGACAGTCACAAAGGTCACTGTGACTACAGGAGTTGAATGGTTTTAATTAGCCAGTTGTACTTCATCTTCTCTCTGCTTATTTCTGTACCCTATTTTTAATCTGGGTTGTTTGCTTTCCTGGTGTTCAGTTCTTTAGTTCATTGTATATTCTAGGGAGTAACCCTATACCCAATGTATAATTTGTAAAGATGTTTGCCTATGCCGTACACTATGACGTTGGTTCAATGTTGGTGTCGTTGGCTGTACAGAAGCTTTTTTTTGCATCATGAGGTCCTCTTTATTAATTGTTGGTAGGTTTTAGTGCTGGGCCCTCAGTGTCCTGTTCAGAAAGTCTTTTCTTGAGCCAGGATGCTGCAATTTATTCCCTACTTTCTACTTTTGCAGATTCAGACCCTGGTCTTATGCTGAAGTCTTGGATGCTTTGGGGGATGAGTTTTGTGCAGGTTAATAGATGTGGATCTATTTTCTTTTGTCTACACACAATGCTCCAGTTTGACCAGCACCATTTGTTAAAGATGCTCTCTTTTGTCCAGTATGTAGTTTTGGCATCTGGTGTCTGTAGATTAATGGAATTATGTTCAAGACTTCAATTCTATTTCATTATTAAGTTGTCTGTTTGAATGCCAATCCCATGAATTTTTGTTTGTTTGTTTTTGTTCTTTTGTTTTTGTTTTTTAAAATTACTATAGCTATGTAACTCCCTTTGAAATTTGGAATGGTGATACACCCAGTGGTTCCTTTATTATTCAGTATTGTTTTGGATATTCTAGTTTTTATGAAGTTTAAGATTGATTTTTCTATTTTTGCAAAGAATTATGCTAGGATTTTGATGGGGATTGCATTGAGTTTGTACACTGCTCCTGGTTAGATGGCCCTTTACATAATATTAACTTGTCAGATCCTTAGATGTGAAAAACCATTCAAAGTCTTCTGATATATTCTTTGATTTAAAGTTTTTATTGAACAAGTCATTCATTTGCTTGATTAGTTATCCCAAGATACTTTTAAGGCTATGTTAACAGGTAGTGTTTCATCACTTCATTTGTATTAGGAAGGCTATTGATTTTTGTTTGATAATTTTGTATCCTGCTTACTTTCTGGAAGTGTTTATTATTTATAGGCTTTTTCTGGTGGTGTCTTTAGTCTTCTTCCTTTCCTGTTTGTATCCCCTTTATCTCCTTCAGTTGCTTTATTACTCTCGCTCAGTCTTCAATTGCTCTTTTGAATATGTGTGGAAACTGGACATCCTTGTCTTGTTCCTGATTTTAGTGGAAATACCTTTGAGTTTCTCTTCATTTTAGTTGATATTGGCCATGAGATTGTCATAAATTGCCTTTATTATATGTATAGGTATGTTCTCTGCATGCCTACTCACTCCAGGACATTTATCATGAAGTATGTTGGATTTTGTCAAAGGGCTTTTCTGTTTCTAATGAGATAGCATGTGGGTTTTCTCTGTTTGTTGACTTTTATGTGTTTAAGCATCCCTGCCGTTCTGGGATGAACTAAACTTGATTTGACAGCTTTTTGATTTGTTATTGAATTCTATTTGCAAGTATTTCACTTAGGAATTTTGTACTTATGTTTATAAGTTATACTGGTATGTAGTTTTCTATTTTTATGCATTTTGTCTGTTTGAATATCAGATCAATGGTCATTTCATGAAAAATAATTTAGAATTTTCCTTCAGTTTTGATTTGGCAAAATAATTTAATGAGTATTGGTATTATTTCTTTGAGAGTCTGGTAGAATTCACTGAATCCATCTGGTTCTGGACATTTTTTTTTTAAGTTGGAAGATTTGTAATTAATGATTCCATTTCACTGGCGGTTGTGAGTCTTTTAAATTATTTATTTTACCTTGATTTAACACCAGTAACTATATTTATCAAGAAATTAATCCAAGACTTTTGCATTTCATAGCTTGGTAGAGTACAGATTTTTCAAAAGTATGTTTTCATGATTCTCTAAATTTTCTCAGTGTGTGTTGTAAACTCCCCCTTTTCATCTCTAATTTTATTAATTTGGATCCTTTTTTTCTCCTTAGGTTAATTTGACTAAAAGTTTCTCAGTATTGTTAATTTTTTAAATAGCTAACTCTCCATTTCATTGATTCCACGTAATTTCTTGTTCTTGTCGTATTTCAAGTAACTTGATTTCAGCCCTGAGTTTGATTATTTCTTCTAGTCTACTCTTCTTGGATATTACTCCTTCTTGTTTTTTTTTTTTTTTTTTTTTTTTCCTCTAGAGCTTTCAAGTGTATCATTAAGGATCACTGTGCTTTTATGTCTACATAAAATAGTGACTTTTGTGTAGACATTTTGTGCTACGAACTTGCCCTCTTAGAACTGCCTTCATGGTATATTATAGATTTGAGTATGGTATGCTTTCATTTTCTTTCTATTCTAAATAATAATAATAATAATAATAATAATAATCCTTCTTAATATCTGTCTTGATCAAATTTAATTCAATAGTGAGATGCGAGATTTTAGCTTCCATGAATTTTTGTACTTTCTGCTATTTCTGTTTTTATGAAACAAAAACATTAATCCATGGAGATGGGTATGGTGTAAGATGCTATTTCAATTTTCATATATCTGTTGAGACTTGTTTTGTATCCTAATGTGTGGTAAATTTTGGAGGGCTGTCCATGGGATGCTGAGAAGAAAAATATGTTTTTAGTATTCGGGTGGAATGTTCTGTAGACATCTGTTAGGTCTATTTGACTTATGACATTTTATTTAACTCAAATATTTTTCTATTAGATTTTGTCTGAATGTTCTGTCTAGAGGTGGGATAGAGTTTTGAAGTCACCCAATATCATAGTCTGAGGGTTAATATGTGATATTAACTGTAGTTGTGTTGTTTTATGAACTTGGGTGACCTTGTGTTTGGTTTATAAATGCTTAGAATTGCAATATCCTCTTGGTGGATTTTTTTCTTTAATGAATATGTAGTGTCCTTTCCTATATCTTTTGATTATATTTTGTTTGAAGTCTGTTTTTTCCAATACTAAAATGGCTACACCTGTTTGCTTTTTTATTTCATTTGCTAGTAAGTATCCTTTCCCACCCATTTACCCTGAGGTAATGGCTGTCCTGGGTGGAGGTTTCTTGAGTGCAGTAAAATATGGATCCTATTTTCTAATCAAATCTGTTAGTCTATGTAATTTTATTGGGGGGAATAAAGACCATTAACAATGATAGACTTTAATAAACAATATTTATTAATTTATGTTATTTTGTTGTGGTGGTTTGCAATTTCCCTTTTAAATGAACTGTTATGGCATTATTTATTCCTTTTCTCCTCTTTGATATGGTTAATCTTCTCTTCAGACTGAAACTCACCTTCTAGTACCTTCTGTACAGACTTTGATTGATATAAAGAAATTATTAAAATTGCAGCCCCATGGAGGGAGCAACAGTGTCAACTGGCCTGACCCTCCCCCCAGTCCTCCTGGAGGTTGGACCACCAACCAAAGAATACACATTGAAGGACCCATGGCTCGGACCACATATGTGGCAGAGGAGGGCCTTGTTGGCCATCAGGGGGAGGAGAGGCCCTTGGGTCTGAGGGTGTTAGAGGCCCCAGTAAAGGGGAATGTCAAGGTGGGAATATGGAAGTGGGTGGGCGGGTGGGTGGGAGGTGGAATATCCTCATAGAGGCGGGGGAGGAGGAGGGGATAGGGGGATTTCCAAAGACCTAGAAAGGGGGAAACATTGGAAATGTAAATAAAGTATCAAAAAATAAAAATAAAATAAAAAGGAAAAAAATTAATTTTTATAATAAATAATTTTCTTTCTCCCTTGATTGTGATTGATAGTTTTGCTGGGTATAGTAGTCTGAGCTAACATTTGTTGTCTCTTAAAATGTGTAGGACACCTGACTAGGCACTTTTGGCTTTCAGAGTCTCAATTAAGAAATAAGATGTTATTATAATGCATCTTTTATATATGACCTGGTCTTTTTCCTTATGGCTTTAACATTCTTTCCATGTTCTGTTTCAATTATTATGTATTATGGGAGCTTCTTTTCTTGTCCTGTCTATTTGATGTTTGTTATGCCTCTTATACCTTTAGGGGCATCTCTTTCCTTAGCTTTATAAATTTTTTGATAGGAATATTTTCTGTACCTTTCTCCTGGGTTTATCTCTTTCCTGAATACTTGTTATTTGTTTTTTTTCATAGTGTCCCAGGATTCTTTGGTTTTTTTGTTCGTTTGTTTGTTTTTTTAGCATTTTTAACATTTATTTTTTGAGTGACCTACCAATTTCTTCTGTCTTTAGGACATGAAATTCTTTCTTTCATGTCCCTCAATCTGTTGTTGAGACTAACCTCTCAGCTGTTTATCTGATTTCCTTGTTTTGTTTGTTTGTTTATTTATTTATTTTTTTTATTTATTTTTATTTTGAGTTTTACATTTGGCTTTTCTTTAGTGATTCTGTTTTGCTAAATTTTACTGTATATCTCATTGGGCTTTCCTTATTTAACTCCGCTGTTTGTGCTTTCATAGTCTTCATTGAGGACTGTGCAAGATGAACATACTGATCATATTCATAATTGCTATTTTAAAGTCCTTATCTTTTTCTTCAGTTAAATTTGTTTTCTTGGGGGCACATTACAATAGAATTTCTGGTTTCTGAATTGTAATAGTTGTTCCTAATTGTATTATTGCACTGAAATTTAGACAGCTGTAGTTAGGACATTTGCAGTATGTCTTGGTGTAAATATATCGTCTCACAATTGTTGAGTGGGTATTTGGCTCTTTGGTCGCTATTTTCCAAATATGACAGGTTGTGGATCAGAGGAATGGTGCTTGGTTTTCAGTCTTTGGATCAGTCTGGGTTGTTGGATCACTGGGTTTTATCGTTCAGTCTCTGCCTACTCCCAGATCTCTGAAGTTCTCTTTAGTGGGAACTGGTGTCTGGCTCTACAAAGGGTTGTCTTTGTACCCCAGGTTCAGCCACAGAAGGCAGAGAATCCAAAGGGAATAGAGATGAGATGGAAAGATTACCTAGTGTGTTCAGCAGCTGCTAGCTTCTTGGTACCTTAGGAAGAACAGAATGGATAAAGGGAAAGAGAACATTGCTAACCTACCTCCGTCCCAGTCAAGCAAAGCTGTGGAACCTTTGGTAGAGAGGAATTCTGTGAGTCAGTGGGGAGTCACAAAGAAGTAGGCATGGGAAAGTAGGGGTAGCTAAGGAGGGGAGTGAGGATGAAATAGCAGACTTATAGTTCACACCATGGGGCCAAATCTCAGGGAATGGCAGGATCCTCTGCTTTTGTTTAAGAAAAAAATGTAACATTTAGTGGATTTTTTTCCAATTTGGTATACTGTCTTTTAACAAATTCCTAAACTTTTCTTGCAAGTTTGTGGTAACTAAAAAAACTACTGTTGGAAGTTTATTGTGTTATTGACTTCTATGGAAGGTATTTAATGATGATCAAGATGGGTAAAATACTTGCTATCAAGGGGCATTACATCCAGCTGGTGTCTTTCTGAATATTAAAAATTCATGGAAAATGGAGAGAGAAAATATAGGTAGTCATTGATTTTAATCAATATAGCTGTCATTATTAATAATGAAAAGATGCATCTTTAATTAATTATATTAAGCATGACTTTTCTAGACTTGTTTTGTAACAAAATGTACCTGCCTGAATAGAGATAACTAACTTCCTGTTGATTGGGTGAGACATGGACTATCCCCCTTCTAGTCAGATGAGGCACAGACTAGCCCTCCTTGTCAAGTGAAGCACAGAATAGCCTTCCTAGTCAATTATAGACAATCTAGCCCTTCTTGTGCTAGCCCTACTGCTAAGGCAAAAGATACACAGGCTAGACCTTGTCAGAGTAGGTACAGTCTTGCCTGGCTGGTCAAAGACATTATGGGCTAAACTTTCTGCTGAGAAAGGTTCAGGCTACTCATCTTGCTCAAGTTAGGTGCATACTAGCCCTCTGTTGAAAAGAGGCATACGTTATCTTTATGGTTATCTATGCTATCAGCTAGCCTTCCTAACCAGCTCCATGCGAAGCTACTAGTCCTTCCTGCTCACATTGACCCCATTAGTTTCTGGCAGATTCTTGACAAACAGTGAACACATGGTCAGATTATTTTCAGAGAGGCTGTTTGCTAGGATATACATTTTTTGAATCCCACTGGAGTTTTGGTTAGATTAGCAGTCAGAGGGATTATAATGTTGTGTACTAAGCTTAGGATAAGCTTTGCTTCTAAGAGTTATACCAGTAACTGTTGTGCTGTGCTGACTCTGCTTATTCACTAATAAGAAATTACGACTATCTGCCAGAATGACAGCAAGGGGGCAGTGACAGCCCTTGACATTTCTCTGAAAAGTAAACCACATCTAACACTTGGCCTCACTGCATGTGAATCCCTGGAGTTGTCTGCTGCCTGTGGGTATTCGGAGCTCCTTGGACTTTCAGAAACTATGTCTAACCCTTGCTTTCACTACATGTGAATCTCTGGAGCTGCCTGCTACCTGCAAATGTTATGAGCTCCTTGGATTTCTATGCACATTTCCTCTGGCTGTTTTAAGCTCACACTTAATTCTTGGAGGAAGTTCCAATTGGAATTACATTTTTAAAATGAACTCACCACAGACAAGCCTTGAAGAGTATTTTTCCCCAGAAATCTGGTATCACTGCAACTCCGTCCATTCCTAAAGTTGCTCATGGGATGTGAGCCACCTCAAGCCAAGTCCAAATGTTTATTCGACCCTGTACACAAAGCACATCGCACAATACTTACAACCATATTGACATTTGTGAAATTACAGATTGTGGGGACTATGGAGCAGCATTCACCCAATAGTGAAAAGAAAGAAATAAGGACAGCCTTGGAAACTGTCATATTCAGATGTAATATAGAGACAAACTGAAGGAGATGAGAGAATGGTAGAAGAATGGATGACAGATATGCAGATAATAGACTTATAGACAGATTCTATAGATATGCAGATGATAGACATATAGATTATGGACACATAGATAGATGATAGAAATTTAGGAGAGTTGATAGATATGCAGATGATAGATGTAGGATAGATAGTAGATTCATTCATGTTATCTACATGATAATAGTAAAACACTGACTGATAGACAGGTTTCTAGATAGAGACGAAATAGTAAATAGGTGTTAGAAAAATAGGTAGATAGGTGATAGTTGATAGACAGAAGATTGATATACACATAGATGATAGATGGCAAGATGATAGGTAAATAGATAGATGATAAGTAGTTGGCAGGTAAATAGATAATAGAAATATATCAACTACTTATATATTATCCACATATATAAATATTCATGTGTGTGCAAATACAAAGTGCATATATAGAATGTGTATCTATATCACTATGTACACACAATCTCTACAGATACAAGTAATATAATTATAAATAGATATATTGAGACAGAAAAAACGTGCACAGTAAGATGGAAAAGGTACTAATTCTTTGCTTGTTTATATAAGAGTTGGAAAAGGGAGGTCTGAGAGGTACCAGTAGGGTGATGCCAATAACAATGTAAGCTATATTTACAATATAACAATATGAGGTGAGCAACCTAAGACCCAGGTGAGTTGAGTGCCTAAGGCCACTAAGTGTGGTTAGTCCAGATCACTGGAATCCAGTGTGTGTGTGTGTGTGTGTGTGTGTGTGTGTGTGTGTGTTCAACGTGTCATGCTTGAAGACCTTCACAGATGTAGAAAAGAAGCAATTATCCTTAGGAGAGCTCTTGCTGTTCTGTGGCCTCTGTCTGAAGCCTATGCATACCATGGGTGACACAGAAACACTACTGCTTAGTGGGCCAGCTGGGAAACAGTAGTCAATAGCTGAAGACATATGGCTTGCATCCCAAGGCCCTCCTCTAACTAAAGAAGGCTTAACTGTACCTGCAATGGCCAAGAGTGGTGTTATGGCACAAAGGGGAGCTGCAGATACCCAGCCTGCAATGCCAGGCCTTCCCACCTTAGGACATAAATGATGCTAGATATGACATCCTGCCTACCATAAAACTTCCCCTGGCACAAGAGAGA
This sequence comes from Uromys caudimaculatus, assembly GCA_028551405.1. NCBI lineage: Eukaryota > Metazoa > Chordata > Mammalia > Rodentia > Muridae > Uromys > Uromys caudimaculatus. The sequence continues at coordinate 10,456,521 of CM052719.1, read as the reverse complement.
ATTCCTACTTGCTGATGGGTGAAGATTTTAGTCCTTGACTTAAGAAATATTTGTGAGCCAGGCAGTGGTGGTGCACGCCTTTAATCCCAGCACTTGGGAGGCAGAGGCAGGTGGATTTCTGAGTTCGAGGCCAGCCTGGTCTACAGAATGAGTTCCAGGTCGGCCAGGGCTATACAGAGAAACCCTGTCTCGAAAAACCAAAAACCAAAAACCAAAAAAAAAAAAAAAAAAAAAAAAAAAAGAAATATTTGTGAAAAAATAAAGGACTCATTTCACAATCTTGAGTTATGAAAGAGGGCACTTCATTCATCCAAAAAGCAAAGATAAAACATGTCTCAAGGAATATGCATTCTTATCAAGAAACAGCTATCAGTGAATTTGAAATCCAGGGACATTCTGGATTTTTAAAAATCAGTCATTTAGTATTAGTTATATAGGTTGATTGCAGAAATATGTTTGTTGACGATTGTTCTGAAACTAGTTTACCAGTATAGTCAACAACTACGTTTGTAACATCAAATATCATGGGGAGGAAAGATCTGCATTTTTTTAGAAAAACCTCTGAACTTTGGAGATAGTGAATCTAGAATCAGGATCTTACGTGACATAGGTGCTACAGGTATGTTTTTTCTAACAAAGTCACTGACTTGGTTGGCGCTCAGGCTGTGACAATGTCTGTTACTATGGTGATGTAGGTACCAGATGAAGATTCAGGGGAGGGGATTCTGGGCTCACTCTCCAGGGAGTGAGCTGAAATATGCCATTGATCACAACCATTCTCTACCTTAGCCTCTGTATCATTTTGAACCAAGACTTGAGTATTTTTACAGGGATAAGTGTCAAAGGTCCAAAGAGCCACTTTTTCTGTCCCATTGTCTCTCATTGCTCTGGGAAGAGGACCAACTACTTCCAAGACTTAAATGTCATTCCTTGGCACTTTCTTTTAGGCTATGAAGGGTAAGCTTGTCTTCAGTCTCCCCAAAGATCCTTTATGCTTGACCTATCCCATACTTTCTAAGCAGGAGCAAATACAGGTATTCAGAATATTATCTTCTTTCAAATCTCACGCTGAGGTAGTCTCTTCTCTCATCTCTCATAAGATGAATAATGTCCCAGCAGGACAATCTACTCTCTGCATCAGCTGCACCCCATGGCAACCCATTGGGCTTCTTAAATACTCTGGTTGTAATGAGAAGAAGATAGCTGGTGTTTTCTCCTCAGATTCATGCCTTGGGATCAGGACATGGGTGGGTGGGCAGTTACTCTATGTGAGGGGACAGTAGTCACAGGTGACACTGACATTCAATAGCTTACAGTGTGAGCAATAGGAAATGCAGCCACTTAGAAATCATCATTGAAATATGCGGTGTGTATGAGTCCTGTAAAGAAGCGAGGACCCGTGATAACAGTGGTGTGCTCAGCAGAAGCACAGCCCACTGACCAAAGCAGACATTGACACACTCCATAGCATGAAACATCCAAGCCATGTATCCATTGAATAGGACAGAGCATGGGCTGAAAACTGTGAGCCCAAGGGTGGGTCGGTGTACTGAAGAGAAGCCAGTAAATGTTGCAGTCTAAGAATTCAAACACGGAAATCATGGACAGCACAGAGCACTGCGCACAGGATTATGGGAGGACCAGGCTCCAGGCAACCAGATACAAGCTTTGTGAGAGAGAGAATGGGACCTTTGTGATCAGGTGACTAGGTCATGGGGATCTTTACCACTTGATGTGAAATCTAGCCACCTTCTCCATGTATCTCAGAGTTAATGAGTTATTTTTAGAGAAAGGAAGTATGATTTGGTGTGCATTTAACATCCACTTCTCACCTTGACAGTGACTTTCTAAAGGAGCTGCTTCTAAATGCACCCATTTACCCCACATACCTCAGGTCTGAAATCACACACCTAGAGATTCTCCCTGTGGGGACAGTGTATGGACCCACAACAGCCAGCAGTCCTGTCTGGTGACAAGTCCTATGGGTACTCAGGCTTTTAGAGTACTCTTAACAATGTGGAGCCTTGACTTCCCAAGCTTTGTGTTCAGCACATGGGTTCTTTGTTCTGAGCACAGATAGCTGTACAGCACAGAGAGAAGCTTTGCAGTAGCAGCAGGCTAAGGAAGATGGCTGCAATGAAGGATAAGAGAGATGCTGATGACACAGAGATGAAAATAATCAACTTAGACACACGGTGCCCCCTTTGACTCCATCTACCAGCATGGGAGTGAGTGGCACAGAGGATTTTGTTAACTGAGTATGCTCCACCTGTTTCTGCATCCTCCTTGGGCTCTCAACACTCAGGCCTGCTTTGGTGAAATAGAAATATACACTCAGATGCTTGATGAATTCAGAAATTCTGGAGCATTTAGGACTTCAGTCTTGATATCTAACAAACTGTATCCTGAAAACTATGGGCAGATCGAAGGAGTGAATTTC
>CM052719.1:10421441-10453981 GCA_028551405.1 Uromys caudimaculatus | reverse complement strand
CTTCTTCTTCTTCTTCTTCTTCTTCTTCTTCTTCTTCTTTTCTCTCTCTCTCTCTCTCTCTCTCTCTCTCTCTCTCTCTCTTTCTTTCTTTCTTTTGGGGGTGAGAATAATTTTTTATTATATTGTTTGCATATTTATCAAAATTCTCTAACAAAGGTTACTTTTTATCCTCAAATTACTATTGAGGTTCTAGATTTTTTTCCATAGCCCCACAACATCAAAATAACATACAAATTTAAAACTATTTAAGAATTTCCAGACCAGGTGTCTGGTCAAAGCTACGGATGCAAACATTCAAAGGAAGGTCAGTGTTGCGTTGTGTGGACAGTTGTCAGATGTGCATGGTGTATGAGGGGAGCTTAGTCTGTTGCAGAAGGACAGTCTTGTCATTCCCAACCACCACTGAGCTGCCCCTGATCATCTCATTCAGTGTGATGATACAGTTTGTCTAATATTGGCACATTTATCCGCAAGCACAGTGTAGCCTTCTCTATGGCAAAGAGTGCTCTCTCTTGTCCTTGCTGAATGTAAGGACTTGTCTACTTCATCTATCTATTTCTCTACCCACCATATTCTGAGTGTCTGACCCATACCCAGCCTTTCCATAAGTCCAGAAGGCAGCAGGAGCAGCAAAACTTCAGGCTCACAGGAGGTCAGTAAGTAAACAGTTCTCAGACTTAGAACCTGTCTGCACAAGGGAAACCCAACTTGTCATGAAAATATATAACATAGGAGAGATGTAGCCTGGGAGGAGAGATCGGGCTTTTCATAACATGGGATCTGATGAGCAAAGGGGCAGAATTGTCAGGAAAAATGCAGAAGTGAGTATCCTATGTATGGTTGTGTTCAGATGACACAGTGAAGACCCTCCTGAAGGAAGTACTTGATATTGTTCAAAAGGGGAGTTCATGAAGAAAAACGTCTCTGCAACATTGGTCTTGCATTGTCTTGTTGGTCATGTCTTTCTCAGCAGGCATATATATATATACCCATGAGTAGTTTTGGATTAAATCACTACAATATTTATAAATTGAGTGTAATATGCATGTATGCATGTATGCATGCCTACCTATATGTGTGTGGCATGTATACATACACAACAAATATGTATATACACATATATATACATGCATGCGTACATATACAATTGAACATCTCTTTTGACATCAGTGCAAGGTAAAAGTTCCTTTTCATTACCTTCCTACCTATTTTATAAGCTTGGCATGGCTCTGTAAGCCTTAAGTTCATAGAAATTTACTTCACTTGCAATATGAATGACATATTAAAAATTAAAAATATGGCATTTTACAAGTTCCATGTGTGACCATTTTTCTACACAACTCTGGTAAAACAGGTTCATAAGTTTCCATGCCATGCATTATTTCCCATTGCATGCCTATGAGAACACAGCAGAAAGCTCCAAATCATCCATAGGCTGCTCTCCTCAAATCTATAAGCAGCTTCTTTGAACTAATAGGCCTATTAAACTATTTAGTCTCCATAGACAGAACAGATCATTTAAAGTGTGTCCTAGTATCTCTAATAGGTTCTAGCTTCTTAATCATCATGAAAATGTTTTAACTGCTGAGGGATTCCCCCACATAATCTCTATAATGATTTTCTAAAACTGCAAGAAATCTGCCATCTAGTCAGAAGTGCCCAAACAGAGCAAAACTGAAACCCGTTAGGGTTTCCAAATGCATTTTAGGAAATGATATCAATATGTCAACTCTACATTTTTCAAGTTATGTAAGGAAACCATGAGTCACCAACCTGGGTCCATAGAACTCTGTTCAACATGTTCAGCCCCTTCCATCGTGTAAATGAACGGCCAAGTTGAGGGATGGCTGAATGAAAAATAAGTAATAAGTGCCTTATAAATAGAATCCCAGAATTTATCACAGAACTATTTGAAGAAAGTGGAACAAATTGGCTTGCTCTATTTTGGCTCAAAGCAGGCCATCTTAAATTGAGCAGTCCCATGAGCCCTATGTTTATTTTTACTTTTAACAGAAGCACAACCTTGTTGAGGACACTGAATGAACACGAAGTTTTCCATTGCTTTAAGTGGCTTAATATGACATTCTTGAATGAAGTAAGAAGTGATTCTCTCAGTTACATCGAAGGGACACTTGGCTCATCAGCTTCTTTTCTCAAGGATATGTTCAAATATCTGACAAGAATCAATTCTAGAGAGGAGGAGTTTTGTGTATGTTCCATTATGATGCAAAAGGCATGACTGCAGGCAGATGAGGTAGCTAATCACATTGCTCTCGAAGTCAGGGAGCAGAGAGGGATGGATGCTAGTGCTCAACCCCTATTCATCTAGTCTGGGACCCCATCCCTCAGGATGGTGCTGCTCAGAGTTGGGATAGGTCTTCCCACTCTCTCTTTCTGATCTAGACTGGATGTGAAGAGATGAACTGCCTTAAGCCCCTTCCTTCGTTTCCTTGTAGTAATGGAATATAACCTGACATTGTGAAATAAAAACAAACAAATAAACACCTTTTTTCTGACTTTCTTTTGTTAAGTTACTTTATCACATCCCCAGACATGAAACTGAGACACAAGTCCTCTTTTGTTTTTTCACGTGAGGAGGTACAGCTAACACTGAAAGCTTCATATGAAGAAACCCATGTCATGGCTACTAACCCAGCATTAGGAAGATTGAGGCAGGAGGATGACAAATTTCATTTCTGCCTGGTCTACGTAATAAACCCCTGTTTCTTAGTAAGAAAATATGTACATATTAAACATATAGAACTAGACATAGATCATCAAATGGTTGTCTTTCCAGTGAAACCAATAAATAAGCATACATGGGCAACTGTATTCAAGTCACCCCCCCACCTGCACACACGCATAGACATTGGCATATATACACTTAAAAAATAAGCCTTTCAAAATAGATCAATTAGTTCTTCCTGGTTAGTAACCTTTAAGATATTTTTTATTTATTTGTTTTTCATTTATGTGTGTGTGTGTGTGTGAGAGAGAGAGAGAGAGAGAGAGAGAGAGAGAGAGAGAGAGAGAGAGTCTGCATGACCTTATAGAAACTGTGTGAATCCAAGAACTAGAAGAGGGTATTGAATCTCCTGGCACCCAAGCTACAGGTGGTTATGAGCTGCCAGGTAGGTTCTGAGAACTTGACTTTGGTCCTTTGCCACAACAACGAGTAGCCTAATCTCTGAGCTATCTCTCTAGGCTTTTCAAAGTAATTTTACACATTGTCACTGTTATTCTAAGACATAAATTAACAGTCTGTTGCCTGTGCACTCACTCTGACCCATGGACTCACAATAGGCTTTATAATGTAAAATAAATTATATGAAATGTATATGCCAGAATCCGTAGACACTCTACCCTGTTGTTGAATAAACGTGAAGCACCCTATTGCTGGTTTTCAATGATAGCAAACATACTAGTTGTAAGGATACTAAAGAATACCATATATCCTTGTCAAAAATGTTTGCCAATTGATACAAACCTGCCCCTTCTTGTGGTTAGGTCTTTCCAAATATAACATGGTAAAGAAGGCATTGGTTTAAGAGTGCTATAATATTGGCATACTACTGAAATGCATCTCCACCTCATTAAAATAACAGGTTTTAAAGCAGAAACAAAGTAGACGTCTATTTCCATTATACCAAGCCCAATGGGTAAATGAAGGTGAGCTGAACTGGTTCTGACCTTTTAATCATCAGTTCACATTTCCTGTGGGCATCCTCAGTGTTACCTGGAGGTATGTGGTTGGTAGAGCAAAGGATAAGGAAATAAAGCCTGTTTGGGAATCAGTCCCGTTAAGCTGCCTGAACTGTACTTGGAAATCCACATAGTGGTGGGAGATTATTTGAATCAGTGACATAAACACTTATGATTGGGCGAATCACTGTGGTACGTTTAACTCTTAGTCTATCCTGCACATTTCTAAAGTTTGCCCTTGAAGCTGGGCACCTGGCATAGTGGGCTTGACCTCGGCAGTCCCCAACACTGTTTTTCCCCAGGTAAATGATGAGACATTTCATATACACAAACACTGTTTTCCTGTGCTTGAAGACAAGTACTCAGTTTGACCCCAAAGGTAGAATACTACAGGGGACACTTGGAGCAATGTAGCTAAAGTCCACATACAAGTGGCACCAATAAACATAATTTCAAATAAAGATTTGGAATCCAGGATGCAAAACAATTACACAGTGCATAGCCACAATTTATCCCAGCACCAGCAAAATCACATTAGATGCTAGTCTACCTAATTTGCATCTGTACTGACTCTGTATCCATAGAATCAATCAACCACAGATCAAAAATATTTTTATGTCTGCATTGAATATTTAAAAACATTTTCTTCATTATTATGTCCTAAGCAATACAGCAAGACACCTATCACCTAACCCTTATGTTATGAGCCATCCAGAAACTATGCTCAGAGGTTATTCAATGATATTATTCACATCAATTCAGACATTACCTCAAGTTCTCTTTTGATTATCTCACGAACCAGTATCATAGGACCCCAGCCCCTTGATTCTTAGAAGGAAACAGCACATTTCTTTTTTAACGTGGCAAAAAAATTTAGAGATCTGCCTGCCTTTGTTATGCACAGACAATAAGCTAGGTGGGTGAGACCCTGACCGGAAATTACCATTCCTACAATGCCTGGGCCTGGACCTAAACTCTTTCTGTCCTAGGCTGACCTTGAATTTAGGAATATGCATGCCTTTATAAACACAAATAAAAACTTAGCTTAGTGGGATCTTGCCCTGCAATCACTCCTCCCTAAATCTCTTAATGTCCTTCCTTAGTATCTTTCTGACAAGCTGGCTTATGGTGCAGCTGCCTCTGTTCTTTTAGATCTGTGAAATTCCTTTTTCAATTCATATTGTATTCTTATATTTTTCATAGCTCAGAAATATATTTTTGAACTCATGTTTCCATAGTTCTTTCTCACAGCCTTAAGGGCTGTCCTGAAGGTCTCAGTATTTATCATTTTGCTTAGAAGTTAGACATATCATTGCCTCCTGGAGTCATGCTGTCTCTGATTATCATGGAGTCATTATTAACCTTGGCAGAGAGGACATTCCTTGAAGAAGAAACAAGAAAATATGTCCATTATTATACAACCAAGCCTTATGACCACAGCAGCCATCAACACTAGTGGAGGCCCATGCCCTGCTGTCTCTGTTCCAGGGGCAGGAGCCATGTCATGCCATCTCTTGCATTGCCAAGCCAGATGCAGCAGTGGTAGAACTGAAGTTCTGTGGTACCGTGATTCTGTGTCCCAAGCCTTGCTGACTGTATCCCCAGTCTTTCTGATTCTTAGGGACTTTATGACATAAGCATTATTTCCTCCTTGCAGCTCAAACCACATTACAGAAAGTGCCAGTAGAAGATGCCACTATCCAGGTGGCTGAGCTGAGAATTGGAGAGCAGAGAGGCACTGTAAACAGTTCTGAGAGATTGATCACATCTACTTTTTAAAAAATTAATATGTTCCTTTAGTAAATCCACACTTCATTCCATTTCAAGTATCTTTGACGCTCTTCGGTCTCATAGAAATCTTCCTTACTATGGGAAAGGATTCCTAGGGTGACTCCTACAGGTGGACTGTGTGAAAGAAGTCTACTTTCAGACATGTTAAACAGCTAGCTACCTCAGTTGTATATTTCTAGTCTCCCTTTTCTATTTATGATTCATTATGATCAAGGTCCCAAAAGAAGGAATTGAGAGATCAAATCACACCTTCGGCATCCATCATTGATGAACACAAGAAATGTCAAATCCTTTTGAATACTTTTATTTCATTTCAAAATAGAGTGGTCCTGTTTTGCCCAAATCATTTTAAGATGCTAAGGCAAGTAACAACCACCTCTACTTGAGCTATCTCAGGAGACTGACCAGGATCCAATTTTAAAACAGGTGTGATAGTGCCATGGGATATTTGATCTGTTGGTTTCAAAGGATATTTTCCTCCCCTTTCTTTCCTCCAGGCTCACAGGCATGAACCTTCCATCCCCTGTGATCAGCAGCAAGAACTGGCTCCGTCTCCACTTTACCTCTGACAGCAATCATCGGCGTAAGGGGTTCAATGCTCAGTTCCAAGGTAAGAAGGTGCTAATTGAATAAATCAAAAATAAATAAATAATTGACGTGACATCCTGGTCCTTTTCACCATGAGATTTTGTGATATTACAAAAAAAAAAAGAAAAATAAACTTATTTTAAAACTGCTTCCATTTATGTAGGAGCAATCAACTTTGGAAGCTATGTAGGAATAATGGGCCAACGCTGATGAATGAGCTGTAGGCCTCTGACCGTTTATGACAGTAACTGGTTTTACTGAAGCATAATCAAGCATTAGTTAATAAATTTATATTAGCATTTATTGTACTTATCTTCCACATAACAAATAAACATTCATTGCAGTTTATGTTATTACATGCTTAGAGTAGGTAAGTACACAGGTTGTACTGAAGAATTCAAATGAATCTTGACACAGCGTTTAGGCCTAAAGCATTCTTATACTTGAAAAACACAGCTACCAGATTTAGTAATTTACATGTCATGAGCCTCAAAATAAGGATAATATTATTTAGCCAAACATAGCTGTCTTCAGCAGCGTAATTCTGAAATATTCTTTTTGCATCTGATTTCTTCTACCCTTTATGCCTGGATCTTGCATATTTCTAATTCTCAATATCCTTTATTAATACTGCAGAAAGGGATTCCATTGATAAGTGGTCAACAGAAAACCATTCTACTTACAAAAAATTAACATATTCTAAGTTCTGGATGGGGAAGGAGTTCCCAGGGCCCCATTCCTTCCCTGCTGAACTATTGGGTCCCGATAGACTCAGGGAGAGGTAAAGTCACTCTGTCTTTGTGTGCTCATTGGTGAGCTCCAGTGGATACTTTCTATCCAACAATATCACACAGCCTTGGTTCAACTCTAAGTTACACACAAAAACAAAATCTGGGCAGGATGACAGGAATTGGAGAGGAACTTGATTAAAAATGAATGTTATAAATATATGGATATATCAAATAATAAATTCAATAATTAAAAATAAAACACCAAAAATGCACTCCCTGCACTCTCCCCATATGTGAACTTAAGAATGTAGCTCCTAACAAGGCTATGTTCCCTCAGTTTGCAAAGCACAGTGCGGTGATTTGAATAGGATTGGCCCAACATTGGTACTATTGAGAGGTCTGGCCTTGTTGGAGGAAGTGTATCACCATGGGACTGGGCTTTGAGATCCTCCTCCTAGCTGCTTGCAAGACAGTCATCTTCTGTTTGCCTTCGGAACAAGATATAGAGCTCTTAGCTCCCCTAGTGTCATGCCTGCCTGAACACTGCAATGATGGTAATGGACTGAACCTCTAAACCCATGAGCCAGCCCCAATTAAGTGTTATCCTTTGTAAGAGTTATCTTGATCATAGTGTTTCTTCACGGCAATAGAAACCCTAACTCAGACACACAGGAAGTTATAGGTATAGTACTGTGTTTCTGTTCCTTAGTCACGTAGAATAAGGATATTTGTAGTGGATGAAGTCTGGATGGTGTAGAGTTAAGCATAAGGGTAGGGCTTATTGCTGGCTGACCAGGCCTTGGGCAGGATGCAGACACAGAAGTCACCTGACCTGGAATCTAGGGGTATTTTCTGTCTCCATTGTAAATTTTTGTCTTCACTGGGGTCATGAATCACCAGCCTGGTTTCCTATGTAGTGTTATAGGTCCTTGTCTTTACCCTCAGGCTGCAGTCCACCATCCTGGATTTCCACAGTAGAAGTATCCTATGGTTCCATGTATTCTGGGTCACAGGCAAAGCCAAGAACTTTATTATAACCATAGCTACTTATGATGGACTGTCTTTAAGGCCACTTATCTTCTATCAGTTGCTGTGATGTAGGATGTGGAAAGAACCTGGTGGCAGGAGAAGAGCCTCGCACATGGACACAGATTTGACAGAGAGAAGAGGACACTAGGTGTGATGGGGAATATCTCTGAAGCTTCCTGTGTTCATCCACATCTGTGGAGGCACCTGACTCTGAGTTAGAATGGTCACATTTGGTTCTTAAATATCTCCCAGGCTATTCATGTAGTGTGGTTGGTAGCTTGTCAAGTACTGAAAAAGAATCTTTTCTTAAAGCTTTGGTTATTTTCTCAGCAGTTGAAAATGTTTGCAATATCTTCCCTCAAACCTCATTATTTGTATGATAGGAATAAGTGTAGAAAATATAATATGTAGCTTAAAAGTGACCCAGACTGAAAGACACAAGAAGCACACAGACTAAGGGAAAAATCAAATATATACAATTTTAAAATTTGTAAAATTGTAAGCTATATTTCTGAAGTGTGAAAATATATAAATTATAAAGTAATCAAAGTAAGTATTGCATGTAATTAAAGTCTGATTAAATATAATTTGAACCAGGGTCTAAAAGAGCCTCCAAGTGATGCCAATGTAACAGACCACATAGCCCTGGCTGAACAGCTGTATATGGAAACCCTGTCCATAAATTCAGATCCAATGCATTATGGGTAGATGAAGCTACCTCTTTGTTATGAGCTCATTGGCTTCTTTGACTATGGCATTTTCCTCAGACCACCTCTCAGCAGGTCCCCCACAAAAGGTTGGGTCCAGACTCTATGTCTTCCATCTAAAAAAGACATTGACCTAACAGAGCCATCACCAATGACACCAGGAAATTCTGAACTGGGCCTCCACTAATGTAGGATATTTAGTTTCCAGGCTCTAGAGGGCAGACCCATCATCAATGAAGGGATACGTCAGGGAGAGGCAGATTGCTGTTTCTAGAATAAACCCAAGAATGTCAGAGATCAGGATATATGGCAGTAGCTTGTGATGTCATCTTCCCTGCGTCCTCACCAGCCACTCAATACCATGTTCTGGCTGAAGTTAGTCTTTGATCACTAGTGAGAAGCCCATGCTAATTAAATTGATACATAGGGAGAGCTGTTCTACACCAGCCTGTTTCCCTCTACCTGGGTTGACCGCCAAAGAGCTCCCGACCCTATTTTCTTTTTAAAATGCAACATAGTAAGGGGGATTATCCACACAGTTGGTCATTAATCATAGAAGTCAAAATGCATGCAGAATTTTCCAAATTACTATACCCTACTTTATAAATACTCCTTTGTCAAGGGGGTTTAGGGTGTATAGACATTTTCTCTACTTTTTTGATAGAAAAAAAGAACTTAAAAAAATACCTTTGGCAGTTAGAGAAATATACATACCTGAGTAATACAGAGCATCTTATAGGCTAGGAAACTAGAAAGGAATCCATGGAGTTGGGAAAAAGCCTATTTGACAGGAGACATATGTGAAAGACACTGGAGCAAAGTAAATAGGGAGAAAAGGCAGAGATGGGGGCTGGGTCTAGGAAGACGTTAACGAAAATAAAATGTGCTTGAAAATCCACATGCAGACCTCTGACGTCCTAAGCCCATTTAAAACATAAAATAACTGAAAAACACATTTGTAGCTTTGACACATTACTGAGCTTTGTGGTGGTCACACTTGTCACTTGCAGTCACCCTTACATGGAGATCCTTGAGAACTGAGACATAGGATCTCCTGGAAGCTCTCTGTAGCTTCTATGTGCCTTCATGTTCCAGTGGCCTTACTCAATGGATGATTGCTGTGTTCTCCCTAAGGAGATGGTTTCATAGAGAGAAAAACAAGGAAAACATTTTTCTAGTTTTGCAACTTGTCTTAGCTAAGTAAGCAGCCAACGTGAGCCATGAGATAGCCCTTCTTGTCTTCTTTTATGGTTTTTAACTGTCACCTCCCAATTCCTTCTTTGTGATGTCATCTGGCTTCTCCTTCACCCTTCTCCCCTCACCTCTGCCATCACATCATGTCAACAGCAGAGATAAGGATGATTGGCAAGCCAGGTAGCTACATAGCGGCTTCTTTGGATGTACACTCAGCTTTGAGATAGTACTATGAACAGAAGCTGCTGCAGAGTCAGCGGGACCCCACTGGTAGATCTGCAGCATCTGCTGCATATATTGGCCTCATAGTATATGACAGATTTATGTAGGATGCATTATTTCTCTCAAGCAGCTGAAAATGACGCCCATTCTTTATATGTTGCCTCCACCATTAATTATAATTAAACAAGGACCTTGTTAGCCCCATCCATCATCTGGGCGTTTTTGATGTCTACAAGATGAATTTTTAAAAAACATATTAATCTTAAACCTTGAAAGCCTGTGTCCTAAGTAGGCTTCTCTGAGTTGGGCTCCAGTTCTCAATATATTCACCTGGCTATCAATAAAATCTTGGTTTTCACAAGAAGCAACCCCCTTTGATTTCTGTAATGAATAAATCATTGTGAAAGAAAGTGTTGGTAATAAAGTTCCAATTTAAGTAGGGAACACCCTGTTTCATAAATCACGCGAAAATCAGATGGCAGCTTTAAAGCTTGTGTTGACACAAATAATTAGCTTGCTTTTTAGGTTATGGCTCTATATAAGCATTGATTTTCCTTTTATTTAAAATGAAGACCTTTATACAAAATGGGGAGTTTCATGTTATTAAAAATGCATTTGGGAAATTGAAACTTCATGTGCCCAGATTTATAAAACCTATATGTTACCCATTCTTCCACAGACACAGTCCCTGCAAATGTATTGTAGACAAGAGCTCTAAGACAGGAGCCCACTAGGTCTTAATGTCAACACATGTACGTGCCTCTCTCCAGGGAACACCCAGTCGCAGAAGTGTAAGGAGAATTAGACAGGACCAAGAAGATGCTTGCCTGGCATTCTCTTAAGTTATGAAGGCAATCAAAGGCTCAGATCCATCAAGAATCTGACCTGCCTGTGCCACTGACCTGCAGAAGGAAGCAGGCTGGGGGGGGGGGGTGCTCTAGAGTTAAACACATGGTAGTGGGAATCAAGTACTTACTACCACCTGGGGTGTTTCTAGGTAAATGGGATGCCAGGGAATGTATTTTCCAATACAAATAACCTAGCCAAAGGTAATCTTATTCCTTCTAAGTTACTCTGAAAACCTAACTTTTATAACAGAAATATCTTGATAAACATAAACTTGATAAACTGAAATTAGACACACTTAACTACCCCCATCCCCCAAAATATACTTTCATTTCTCTTGGAGCAGAAGACTTAGGCAACTGGTAACTCTACGAATATCTGCTCCAACTCTCCACTGTTTTAATGACACACATATTATGAGCCAATGTCCCTCTACCTGTGTGTCTCATTCTTATTGTATTCAACAGTCTAAATTGTATCTACTTCTCAGACATGAAAGAAGAGGAAGTATGTAGCTCAGGCTCTTGTGAGAGCATTGTCTCCCATAGGAGGCTTGGTCCTGCTTTATCCTCCTTAACACATCCAAGTCCACCTCCTGATGCTGGTTCTATGTCAGCTGGCTTCACCCAGCTGCACAGAAGACCACACCCTTTATCCTCTTAATTCTCTGGGTCAGGTCAGAGTCCTGTAGCATTGGTCAATATATACAAGAAACACCTACTTCAAAGCAGGGCTGTCTGACTTTGCTTGAGTGATGGGTCACTGTGGGAAGGGCCTCCAGTGCCATAAAGTCAGAATGAAGTTCACTGTCTCACATAGACATGAGCCTGGAGTCTAGAGGGTAATAGAGCACAGAATGCATGGCACAACCAAATATGAAAAGGATATAGGGAAGTGAACTCATTTACACAGGCAGCCTGGTTCCCTTGTAACAATCAGTATTATTCAAACCTTCATTTTGCCTCTTGAGTTCTTCTCAACCACAGAATTTGCCAGAAAGTGCTCCCCAGGTCTCCCTTCCTGCTAAGCTTGATGCTTCCATCCATTCAAGCAGCTGTCTTCCTGCACATGGGATGCTGGGTTCATTCTTGACCATTAGGTTACATCCCAAGTCAGTTGTGAACCCAAGAAATTAATCCCAGCGAATTGAGAAGTGAAAATGCCTGTCTGCTGAGCTCTACTTCAGTCCCCATACCCTGAGTTACAGCTCAGCTTGTGTGTGCAGGCTGTCAAAGATCTAGCTTATGTAGTAATACCCATTGGCAAACACTTCCTAGTGCCTCGCCACAGTGGCTCTGGGGTTTCTAAGAGAACGTCTTTGACATATCTTCACTGAACCCCTTATAGGGCAAACCCTAGAAGAACAGCTAGCTTTGGACCTGGACAGCTACAGTAGAGCATGTAGACATACCACTGTCTCTGGACACTTGTGTAGCCCCTGTTTGGGTATCAAACTCCATATTTTAGTTCCATGAAAGATTTTTTGGTGCTTTCCCTTTTCTTCCTAAGTGTTAAAAAGGCCATTTCCTATTTAGGGTTTCTCATATATAAGCTCCTATATATATCCTAGGCACAGAGACTGAATTTGACCAGGCCAGGCAGGTTCCAGTGGAAAAATCATGCGTGGGAGGGCAGGAGGATGGTACTGCAGAATAGGCCAGGGTTTGTGGCCAGGTTACTCAACCTAAAGCCTCAAGTTTGTGCTGTCACTGTGAGCACCTTCTAAGAGAGGAGAAAAGAGGGAGCAGGTTGATGACCCCGTGTTTCCATCAACAAAATCTGTTTCCCAGTCTGTTAAAATTTTAGCTCTCAATACAGGCCTTCATTCCTGCTCAACATCCATGTGTCTCCCCAGTGTTGGGGTCACTGGTGTGTATCACTAGACCGGGCTCTAAGATATGGATTTCCTGCCCACCTCCCTCTCCCAGAAGCCATTGCCTGCTAGAAGTGGGGATACATGGGTCTATCCATCATCCACACTGGGAATCTGGGTGGCGTTATCCTGTGCAAGCCTTGTGCATGCAGTCCCAGCCTCTCTGAGTTCATGTGTTCAGTAGTTCTGTCATGTCCTGTAAATTCTCTTTTGCTACAGACATCTGCTTTCTCTTTTTTTAATTGACAAAATAGTCTACATACTGGATGTGAAGTAAAAACTATACTTGGAAAAAAAAATAATGTTTTCAAAAAGCAGGTGCTGTTGAGAACTAACCAATGTAACACTTTTAAATTTAATGAAATAAATTTCTGACTCCTCTAAAGGAAGCAGTGGCTGAGAGAAGGTACAATAGGCTTGCCATGAGAACGTTTGTTTGGATCACCAGAATGCACTTAAGGCCAGATAAGCCAGTACATAACTGCAATCCTGATGCTCCATGTGAGATGGGAGACTGAGATACAATCTCACGGGCTTGCTGGGTATATGCAGTGACAAACAACACAAGACCCCATTTTTAAACATGATGGAAGGTCAGGCCTGAGGCTTGAGATTGTCTTGGGACATGTACCCTCATGCACACACTCACACAGACAGAGACACACCCACAGAGAAGCACGCTGCAAATGGTTGGTTATATTTGTCACATACTCCTTTGCACTTCACGGCTTTGTATCTGATACCCAAGAGAGCCAGAGTGACTTTTAATTACAGGCATCTTAACAAAGAATAGAAGTCTGGCATCTGTTTGTCTGTAGCTTTTAGATGCAATGAAACATTTCATAAAGATGGATATAACCATTATCTATCTACCTTGGAGATTGCACAGCTTACTTGAGGAAGGTCTTTTATGGGAAAGGGGCTGAGGAGGTGGCTCAGTGGCTAAAGCCCTCAGTGCTGCAACTAACTAGAGGTTAGAACCCACGGCACACATAAAAGCCAGGTAGGTGTGACATCTGCCATCTGCCTGTAGTTCTAGCACTTGGGAGGCAAGACACCAGGAGATCTCTGGGGCTGGCTGGCTATCCAGACTAGCTCTATTAGCAAGTTCATGCTCAGCAAGACACCCTGCCTCAGTAAATACAAGTAGAAAGCCACCCAAAAAAACCAGCCACCATCAATTTGGGGCCTCCATACATGAAAACACAAGTACATATGCACTCTTATGCACACCTCCCCATACGCACAAAGCACACAAAAATATCTATATTAGTTGTTAATAAGAAATTTAATTTTTAATTAACTTTCAAAGATTATAGATATCATTATGACATTTTCCACATGTGTTATTTTTATTGCTCCCCAGATCATCTCCTCAAATAATTCTTAATGTGATTATCTCCAACCCCACCAATTCTCTCATAAATGGCAGTTAGGTGGTTCTCTGTGGTGAATAAACTCCACTATTTCTATATATAGCATATTATATGTTGATGCATGTAGTTATGGGGTTCTAGGCTGTTTCCATATCTTGGATACTATGAATAGTGGGGCAGTAAACACGGCAGTCTCATGTCTCCAAAGCATATCCATTTAGAATCCTTGGAATATCTACTCAGGGGTGTTATAGTTGGGTCTATCCATAAACCTCAGCGGGTTGTTCAAGGCAGGAAGCCTGCAGTTTTGTATATTTGTACAGTTTTCTTATCAACAGCATTCAAAAACAAAGTGGAGTTCTTTGTACTATTGGCTAGTTAGAGCTTCCATAACAGGTATTAAAAATTACACAAAAGGAAGGGGTCTTCCTGGATGCTCAGTTCTTCCTCTGCTCTTAGGAAGGATGACTACTGCAGGCTTTGCTCTCTAGAACCTGATTCAGGTTCTGTAGATGGTGAACATGAACTTTATTCATATCAAATTTAAAGTTGTGTTCAAAAAAGATTAGCTTAAAAAACAGCTCTGGGAAGCGCATATAATAAGTCCTATCTATAACAAGAACATTTCTACACAATAATCACATAGCCTGTTAAGCTTGCTCTGATGGCTGAACCCTAACACTTTATTATGATGAATCAAGGATGTTAATGCTTCTTTGAATTTTGATATCTCCAAAAGGAGATGATTTACTAGGCAGAGTCTCCTCTGGCCTCGCGATACATAAAATAACTCCACATCTTTCAGTCAGCCAGTGCTAGGATGACTGGAGACATTTCTCTCCCCCACCAAAGTCTTTTGTCTGTTTTTTTTCCAGTTATTCAGCCACCACCCCAGCAGTACCACAGCTCACTGACACCGTGTATAAACACTAGGAAAGGCATTTAGTGAAAAGTGGGACAAAGCAAGAAGAAAATGTCAGGGTGTGAGGAAGAGAAGGCTAGGCGGTTAAGAGTACTTGCTCTTCCACAGGATCACATGATCGATCATGATGGTGTGTATCTTCAGTCCCAGGGGATCTGAAGCTCTCTTCTGGACTCTGAGGATACTCTATGCATTGGTTCACATATATACACACAAGCAAAACACGCACACACATAAAATAAAAATAAACAAAATTTTAATAAATAAATAAAATATAGTTGAGTGTGGTGGTGCACTCCTTTAATCCGAGTATGCAGGAGGCAGAGGCTGGAAGATCTCTGTGAGTTTGAGGACAGCCTGGTCTACAGAGTGAGTTCCAAGACAGCTAAGATTACATAGAAAGACCTTGTCAAAAAAAAAAAAAAAGGAAGAAAAGAAGGAAGGAAAAAAGAGAGAGAGAGAAAGGAAGAAAGAAACAAAGAAAGGAAGGAAGGAAGGAAGGAAGGAAGGAAGGAAGGAAGGAAGGAAGGAAGGAAGGAAAAAATAAAGAGAAAGAAAGAAAGAAAGAAAGAAAGAAAGAAAGAAAGAAAGAAAGAAAGAAAGAAAGAAAGGGCTTTGAAGATATATGTGGTATGTGGTTGCGCATAATTCCAGCAATTGAGAGGCTAAGGCAGGAGGATTATTACCGGGAGTTCAGTGCTAACCCAGGTATATCATGAGTTTGGAATCAGCCTCAGCCTTAGCTATAAAATAAAACACAGTATCAGAAAAGGGTTGCATTAAGCAATTAAACATATATAAATACGGGCCTGGAGATATGACTCAGGGGTTTAGAGCACATAGTGCTATTGCAAAGGACCAGAGATATTCCTAGCACCCTGGCTGATGGTTTAAAATCACCTGGAACTCCAGGTCCAGGACCATTTGGCACCTCTGGCCTCATCAGATATCTTCATTCATGTGCACACACCCTCTCTTAGACACACATACACATACAAGTAATTCTAAAACTATATTATGTTTGATATGAGCTAAAATTAATAGACATATAATGGTGATAAAGGAAAATAAGAATTTAATAACTATCAGATTTGGCTATGGCCTCTAAATATTAGCAAGTCCATCGATTTGAAGGATGTTGACATGTTATTTGGCAGAAAACTGAGCCCTCACATGCAGAGTCACAGAGTCACCAGCTCCAAGGACATACAGGGGCTCAGACAGTCAGGGATGCCAAGGCTGAGAGCAGTGGCCTTTTGAGAAAGCTGTGTCATAGTACACTAGGGCATAAGCACATGATAGCCCAATATATAACCATACTAAGCATATATCTACACCAGGCACAGGCACACAGGCATATATACCTTCACAAATACACATTCCAGATATGCATGAGGAATATACTCACACATCACACATACCCCAAGGTAACAAACACACTGGCCACAACCACAGGCATGTGTACCCGCATCCCAGGAATGTTCAAAGGCGAAGCTGGCAACTTACATAGGTACATCAGCATTCAGCTTTAAGTAACTCTTTCTATAATGTTTGCCCCCTTTTTCTAATCTTATTTTTCATATTTCACCTCAATACACTTTGCTATGAAACTAATTGTAAGCATAAAAATCTACTTTTGTATTGGTGGCCCCACCCATAATTGCCCCACCAGAACATTAGCTCTGCCGAACCATTGCAAAGGTTAGCCAAAGACTGACCACATTAGGGAGATTCGGTTCCAGGAGTTTTAAGTACCACCACCTTGGCTGAGTGTTTTATTTCCCCCCCAATGCTAGGTGATGGGAAAATATAGTGTCACCAATGAGCATTTGTACAGGGTTGGCAACTACACATCACTCCCCAAATTTGGAAGCTGGAATCTGAAAAGAGAAGGTTGTGACCCACTTTCCTGGGCTGTGTGAAGAGATGACCCAGTACCTGACAGTTTAGGGAAACAGTGGCAGCACTTTGATCTGACATGGAAGTAACTCCATCTACCACTCTGTGAAAGGAGAATCAAAGAAAATTCAATAACGTTGCTGGGGACGGAAGACCTCACAGAAGGAGTGGAGTCTCACAGCCAACAAAACTGTCATTTAAATATAATTTTGCAAAACTTTACTATTGAAATAATTTTAGTGTTTCCATTATTCTTCAAAGTCTTCTGACATATGGCTTTTTTTCTTTCCATAATGACAAATGAGACCCAGAAAGAAAAAATTACATTAGGAAATTAGGTCTGTGGCCAGCTATCTTGGCTGCTTGAAAGAAGACTCACCATCCTACATTAGTGAGAGCAACTTAGAGGGCATTACACTAATCGGCTTATCTCTAAAAAGCCAAAAATCAATGGTTATTTCTTCAGAAAGTTGTTGAATGTGATAAGAATACAAGATGCAATTTTCATTAATGCAGGAACTCCTATGCCTATATGGTTTCATGTAGAAATGTAATGTGTGAGGCCTGTAGTTCTATAATTTTGTATAAATTAGCACCGACTCTCCAATCAGCTTACAGTAATTGATACTCTCTTTGAATCATTTAACCCTAAGTGCTGAGTACCCTCCATGGCAGATCCTGGGCAAAAATGTCTGACAGGATTCCTTGTGTATCACTTCACATGGATCAACTGATCCACTGTCAGAGAAGTTCCTATGCACCAAGCAGCCAGCACAGTCTCCACCCACCTCCTTCTATAGACACATTCTACTTTCCAGAGGACTCATGAGCTGTGACTACCTTTGGAAGTGAGGGACACAGGCAAGGTCACACAGCTCTAAGTAATAAGGATAAGTATGGATTCCAGAAGGTATGTGTCTCTTCCAAGTTGCCTCTGCAGCCATGACTACATGGTAAGATGAATATGAACACAGGGGACTAGTGTGGGCTGTTCCTGTATGGACCACATCACACAGCACAGATACTCCTTGAACGGAGCACTTCCCAGAGGAAGGACTAGAGAGATTGAAGTTATCATTAGTCAATAATACAAAAATCATGTCCACAATAACAACAGCACCCAGGAACTAAAGGTAGTGTTATGAACACTGCTCATTTTTAAAGTTGGAGCACAGGTATGTCTTCGCCAGTGGAGGAACAGAGTAGGCATCCCCTACTTACTGCTTCAGGTCTCCCAGCATCTGTAATCCAGCATGACAAGGGTTCTCTCTTGCTCTCTTGCTCCCTCTCTTTCCCTATACCCTTTCCCCCTCTCTCTCCATGTGCTCATGGCTGGCCTCTACTCCTCTACTCTCTCCCTCTCTCTGCCTTTCTCTGCCTCTACTACCCTCTTAACTCTCCTCTCCATGCCCCGAATAAACTCTATTCTATACTATACTGTAGTGTGGCTCGCAGGGGGTGGGGGTGGGGGGAAGGGAGTGCCTCGGCATGGGCCTGCTGAGACATTCCCTTCCCCCATACCTCACCACACCCCCATAGAACATATCTTATATCTCTTTATCTTTTTATAAACTCATCGGGCAGGTGACTTCTCATTTTCCATTCTTGGAGCTTAAGTCAATCTGGATCTGTTTTGTAACTTTTCATCTTTTTTTATTATTTATATCATTTTAAATAAACTTGGGATGGAACTTTGATCACATGAACAAAAGAAAGATGTACACTGTGAAACTTAACGAAAGAGTTATCACAACGGAGATTCAGATGTAAGGCCATGGACAGTTTTTCTAGAGATATTTTCTTTGTCCTTCTTGGGTTTGAGGTTTCCTTTGCTTGAATTTGCAAGTTCCTAGTGCTGAGACACACTGTTCCTGAATGGCTCACTCAATACTAACTTCATTGAGAGGGCCAGCTGGGAAACATCCTTGAAAAGAAACCCTCGTTGGTTTGTTGTGATGACACTGAACTCCACGGAGAAGTGGCTTGCTCAAGGTTACTTCTACCAGAGAGATTTTTGAGCTTTCCTAAAGAGCACAACTTTCTGTCAAGTACCTGCCCTGTGAGGTGGCCCCAGGCAAAACTGCTAAATTGATAAGATTTGGGCTCCAGGAGGAGCTCCTGTGTTCCCAAGGCAACCGCCTCACCTGACCCTGCCTAGGGCTCAGCCCCTGGGTTTGGCATGGACCTCTCTGCTTCTACCAAGGCTGCCTCTTCCCTCCTGTTAGTCTATAGTGTGCTAGGTTCTTACAGTCACAGAGATAGAAACTCATTCAACAATTTTAAGAAAAGAGGATTCATAAAAGCAGCATGTTCTCAGCCTGTGTGCTGTACTGTACTGCTGAGCTCTTGAGAAGTCCAGGGTCTGAGGCCAAATGTCTGCTTTCAAAACTCAGTTTGCCCTGTTAGAGAAAAGTACTTAACAACCCTAAAAAGGCCAGAGCTCTTCTTCACTTCTGAAATATGAACTTAAGAAATAGGGAACTTACTCCCAGGTATTGAAAGGTTAATCTAAGACTTCTCTAAGTTCTTCTGAGCACTCAGAGCCTGCTAGTCCTTTGCTCTCCATCGTCAGCAGGCACATCCTGGGCTTCACCCTTTCTATTCATTCACAGCTCACAGTGCCTCTCTCTCTCTGCCTGTCTCCTGGCTTCTAGTCTAATTTCTGATTTCCTTCAGTAAATCATTTCCATTTCAGCAACTGTTCCTACAGTTCCTGTCCTACTAATAATCCTTTATAAATTTCCAAGAGCTGAAACTGAAATCTGCCCTGCCCATCAGCCAGATGTCTGTCTTGTCTCCTGGGACGGGTAGAGGGTCATGGTGTTTTGAAGAGGGCATGATCTATGTGACCGTTATTAATCTAACTTGCCAGAATCCCAAGCTGTCACCTAGACACCCAGTGTGCCTCCTTCTCCAAAAAATGCCTCCACCCAAATTTACTAAGGGGTAAGGGTGTGAAGGAATATTGTCTATGTTGACAGCTCTCTAAAGACAGATCTGTCAAACACACAGCTGCCAGGGACAGTGGAAAGTGGAGACCTGGGGCAATTGTTCAATGTGTTTTTTCTCTATACTTAGGAAAACAATTTTGAAACGTCAAAAGGTAGTGGTTGCGCATTAGAGCCATTGGTTTGGAGGAGCTGAAGATACTCCTCTGTAGGTAAGAGCTCTTTCTCTGTAAACCTGAGGACCTGGGTATGATCTACAGGGAAAGGAGATGCTTATCAATAGCCTTGCTCTAGGTTCTGTGGGAGATCTTGTCTCAAGGAAATGAGGTAGAGGGTATCAGAGCAGGACACTGGACCTCATTCTATAGTCTCTGCACACACATAGTCCAGCTCAGATTCATCAAGAGGGCAACAGAGTGTTTTTGAATCCCTTCAAATACAAACCTTCACCATGGCCGTCATGTGGACTTAGCTTAGTGTTTCCAACATTCCACATATCATGCACTGGACTTTTCATGTACACAGAGGCCATTCATAGAGAGCTACTTCCTCAGAAAACAATCCACATTTTTTTTTCCTCTGCAGTAAGGACTGCTGATGAAATCTAACAGGTTGACATGAAGCCTTACTTCTGACTGGTTGTGATCTCTGAGCAGGCGTTGACTACTTACTGCATATTGTACTCTATGGCTACCCCACTGTCTGCAGTTCCAAGAGCTTAAAGAACACTGACTTTAGTGACAGATACTGTAACTCTAATTGTAAGAGGCCATACCGAAACTCAGCCCAAGGCCTTCACTTCACAAAGGATAACTGAGCCAAAAGCCACTGCATTGTAACAGGAAGCAAATTTGAGGGGTATTACTTAAAATTGCCCCCCAGAAGCAGCACCTGATGCTGCACAGTCTCGACACCTGTGGGTGAGAATTCTTCCTTCAGTACTTCGTGCCTTCGAGGAGCTTTCTGCCACTGTCCTTCCTATCAGAGGCATCTGTGACTTAGGAACTCCCAATTCTTATTTTTGAACTGTTCCATGGTTCAAAGTCACATGGCAGGATGTTTAGATCTATGTCCAGCAGACACAGAACATGTATCAAGTCTCACTTGTCAGACTCCCGAAAACCTGTATTATCTTCATGGTCACATCGTTAACTACTATAGTTTTCCTTCCAGTAGTTAGAACTTTCAGAAAAGTAAAGACTTTTATATCTTGAATGGTGATATAATTAATAGCAGGTGACACAAGGGAACAGTAACACACCACGTAGCAATGCTGCAGTGAGTGTTCAGAGCTCTGGGCTGCACAGACTTTGAACCCAAGCAGTGTCACTAATGGAGACATCCCCAACTACAGTACTTTTAAAGGTGATTTATTGATGGCAGGATTACACACATATTAGCAAGATATAAAATGGGTTATAAACCAGAGAGCAGATCACAGATCCAAGAGTTCCTCTCCTCATGACGAAATGGTTTCAGCTCTGCCATGTTAAAGAAGATATGTTATAGTATTAAAACAAATATAGTAGTTTAATAAATATGGTGTTGTCCGTGCTTTTGTAGATTCAGTCTAACAAAGTCATTTTTCATCTTAGTGTTTATGGAAGCTCGGTATACAAAATGCATGCATATGTTTATGCATGTGTGTATATATGTGTACATATGTGCATTTTTGTATATATGTGTTTATATATGTATGTGTGCATATATATTTATGTGTGCATATATATTTATGTGTGCATATTTGCATATATATGCATGTCTATGTATTTGTGTATATGTGTACAAATTTCTATACATATAGGCATGTATATATGTGTGAATGTACCTTATGTGCCTGGATATACATGTGAGAGCATATGTATGTATGTATTTGCATATGTGTTTATCCATGTGCATCTGTGTGTGTTGTCTGTATGCTCATGCATGCGTTCATACACAGGTATTTGCATACATGTATGTGTGCCTTTTGCCCTCGTAGATAACTTACCTTAATGTTCTTACTTGCTCAAGTTGAAGACATTGTTTTAGGGTTTCTGTTCCTTTTGATGGAAGCATGCAGAGAGGAAATGAGTGAGGGTGGCACATGTCTCCTCAGTAGTTTGCATCACAGACTGCAAACCACCTGCTCATCATGCCTCTTCATTCTTTGCTATTTCTTCATATAGCTTCTCTCAGAAAATCTCCTCTAATTACTCTCTCAAAAATAGCTTCTTGTGGTTGCTCATTTAGATATTTATTATACTCCCTTAAAAACTTTCCAATCCTGTTCCTTTCTCCCACCACATTAATTTTGACTTAATGTTGTTTAATAAAATTAATGAGGCTGTCCCAAAGTTTGGAGGCTCAGGCCCCCAAATAATTCTATTTACAAGACAATAATAACTAAAGAAAAAGAGTGAAGGCAAGTTTAATTAACATGCAAATTAAAAAGTTGTTACTACATTTATTTATATGTGGTACCATTCTGATTGTTCTAGTTAGCATCAACTCTCAACTTGACATGGCCTGGAAAGTCTACAGCTGAGCGATTGTCTTTATACAAGGCTGGTCTATGAGGGGTTGTCTTAATTATTAATTGATGCAGGAGAGCACAGCATACTGTGGTAGGAACCATCATTAGGCCGGTTGTTCTGGATGATATAAGGGACTGACTCTGCAACTGAGAAAGCAGAGAGTCAATCAGTAAGCATCATTTCTCCATGGTTCCTGTCTCCAGGTTCCTGCCTTGAGTTCTTGCCCTAATTTCCCTCAATGATGGACTATGACCTGGAAATGGGTGCCAAGTAAACATTTTCATCTCCTAAATTGCTTTTGGTTGTGATGTTTTTCATGGCAACAGAATTATGAGTGTAGATATCAGAGGACCACTTGCAGGAGCCTTTTTTGCTCCTTTTCAGTATGAGCTTTGGGCACTGAGCCTTTACTGAGCCATTCCACCAGAAGGAAGGTGAGAGGTAACAAATTTGGCAATGCTCTGGATGCAGTGCTGAGAACCATGCCTGTGCTGAGAAGCATTCTAGCCAGAGAAGGCTGTGTGTCTGTGTGTTTACCCCTCTGGTCCTCACTCATGAAGATCTCTACATTCAGGCACTCAGCCCTTAGGCTCACAGCCTTTGCAGATGCTGAAGGTTGGAGCTGCTTCCAAGAAGAGTCATTGCCTTACAAATGAAAGCACTTCTAGGTGATGTAGTTTGGATGGTGGCAAGAGAAATGGCTGCCTAATCCAGCCTAATTCTCCTGTGTCCACTATCATGTGATCAGTATTGGCTCCCTGGGCTTCAAAGCTCTGCATGAGGCAGAGCCCTCCCTCTCCCTCTGCCTGCCCACCTGTCCCTACCCCCAGCATGCCTCTCCTGATCCTGATTGGCAGCACTGAGGCCTCTCCTTGTCTCCAGGAACATAAATAGACTGCAGTTATTTCCTTTAAAGAACGAAATGATGACTTGAGCCACCAGCACTGTGAACTTACTATTGTCAAATGTCACCTCCTTTGAGAGATCCGTCCTGTGAATGCTATGCAATGAGTGGAGGCAGAGAGGGCTACCAGGAAGAGGAGAGAGGATGTATCTGTGCATATGTAAGAGGTCCCTGCTACCAAGTTGTCACATGGTCGGAGATACACATGTCTGCTGAAGTGAGATGTAAATAGCTTAATTCCAATCAGACTGGTGCTACGTAGGGCTCCTGATCCTACACAGGGCTGAAAGAACCCCAGCAGTTGCCAGTGTGAAGACCCAATGATTCTCCCCTTTTGTTCTCACCCCCCCCCCGCCATTTTCTCCAATCAAGTCCATTTCTTTTATTAAATGACAAGCATTGTTTGGAGAGGAAGATGGATGCAGTAAAGGATCAAGGCCACCAAGTGTTTTATTACATGAGAAGTGTGCAAATCAAATAGGAATCTGGGCTAACTCTCCTCCTATGTTTGCCCAACTCAGTGACAAATCTGTTTTTAGCTTCCAGAGTAAAGTGCATGGGGAAGTGTGGAGGAATCCCGAGTCCATCCTCTAGAACCAGTGGCTGTAAAGCTGACCCAGCACAGGGCACAGAGCCCTTTAAAAGCACTTTTCACATGTAGCAGAGCAACACAGCTGCTAGGTGTTTGCTTGTTTTCTCATTTGAGTGTCACAGACCTCTGCAAAGCAGGTGATAATTATCTTTATTAAACAGAAAAGGAACCTGAGGTCTGGGGACATTGCTCACCAGCTAGGTGACATTGTAATGAGACCCAGGACACAGCTTAGATACCTAGGCTGCATCCAAAGCTTACACTGAAATGCCAGGAGGCTTTTCCTATTAAAACACCCTACCTAAGGGTTAGATGAACAGGAAAGTGGAAACGCTCTCCGTGGAGGAGCAGCAG
Source organism: Uromys caudimaculatus (assembly GCA_028551405.1). Lineage (NCBI taxonomy): Eukaryota > Metazoa > Chordata > Mammalia > Rodentia > Muridae > Uromys > Uromys caudimaculatus. The sequence continues at coordinate 10,429,787 of CM052719.1, read as the reverse complement.
CAGATCAATCTCTATTTATTTAGTATGGTGCATATATTCATGGCAAGCTATAGATGAAATGAAGCCTTGAAGTTAGAGAATTTCACTGCCTTGAATAGTGTGACGATTCCACCATGACAGAACATCTAACACCAGTGCAGTATCTAGCAAGAGATGAACTAATTTCTTTTATTTCAGGAGAGTAGAGTGAAGTCTGTTTCCACAAAGATCGTTTTGCAGTATACTGGCACATCACATAGCAAATTGGATACATTTGTTTAGTCTGACTTTAGATCATATGTTCCCCTTGGGATTATTACAGGAATGACCAGCCAGTCATGTGTTCAGAAGACAGTAAACTAAGAATGTGTGAGGCTGCTCCTGGCATCAAAACATGTAGAACTTAATGTTTCAAAGTTTACATTTTATAAGTGAGAGTATATTCCAGGGCTAAAGAGTTGTCTCAGCAGTTAAGAACACTTGCTGCTTTTGCAGAGGATTAGAGTTTAGTTCTCAGCACCCACTTAAATAGCTCATAGCCACTTGTAACTCCAGATTCCGGGGATCTGATGCCCTCTTCTGGTCCCCATGGGCACTGTACTTATATGAACCATTTTGAGGGCTTGTGCATGAGGGCACACACGCACCCATACCCATATATAAAAATAGAAAGAATGTGATAAAAAATAATAAAAATTATAGCAGGGTGAAAAAAATGAGCTCATGATGTGTTCCCTAGTTATTGGGCATTATGAAAAGCACACAGTGTGTTCTAAATTGATTGGCCCTGGCCAAACTATATATAGTGATCTATACTATAATCATTGATACAATGTATTATTCTATGCTATAACATGTATAAGGAAAATTCCTGAATATGGGGCATAAGAAAAGGAACCCTTACTCTGGAGTATGGTAGAACTCCATTGACAGCAGAGAGTCAAGCTTTCCAACACGATTACCAAAATATGCCAGGACATTGCTTCCATAGTGACAGATCTATTCCTTTCATTTGTGAATATTTTCAAATAAGAAAATTGAAATTCATGTTAGTGTTTAAGGATACTAGCTGCCTTTACAGAGGACATGGGTTTCTGTTTCCAGCATCTGCATTGTGGCTCAGAACCGTCTCTACGTCCAGTTCTAACAGATCTAATACACAATTTTGACCTCTGTGGTCACCAGGCACATATGTAGTACACAGACATACATGCAGACAAAGCACTTACACACATGAAGCAAAATACAGTTTTAGTTTAAAGGGTGTTGAAATAGCAATGCCATGCTAATTCATGCTTTAGCCTGAGCACCTCAGATCTCCCAGTAGGTCTTAACTTTTTCCTATATATTTTCTGGAAACCTCATATATAAGATTATAAACTTTTTTTTTTGCAGTAATCTGAACTTCCTGGATTCCCAGAGTTTACTTGATCAGCTGTAATCTCATCCTGGACATCTCAGGATGCCCCTGTAGTCTAATTTAGCATCCTAATAACACTCTGAGATGCAACTTAAGATGCCAACAAGGACTGTGAGTATAGATACTCAAATAGAGACTTTGAGGACCAACCCTGGCCATATTCTTGGATGGGTCTCATTCTCTCTTTGAGTGTCTTCTTTCTATTCAACCTGATGCTTAAATCCCTTTAAATAAACTTCAATGCTGCTTCCCATAAACTGGACCTGAAATTCCTTCCTATCCTGTACTTGTGTTAGCTTTACCTGGTGTAAGTCTCAGAGAAGAACTCTTCAAGCTGAGCATGGTGGGAAAGACAGCACAGTGGGTAAAGACACTAGCTACATAAGCTTGAGGACTCAACTTCAATATCTGGAATCCATGCTAAAGAAAAGAAGATGTGGTGTCATGCATCCATGGCACCAACACTCCTATGGGAAACAGAGAGGTGGAGGTATCTTGCGGAAGCTGGAGAGTGCATTTGTGGTAGAAAAAGAAGACCCTGCCTCAACAAGGTGGGAAGAGCAAGGCAGAAGGCAAGATCCTACTCCAAAAGTTGTCCTTTGAAATCCATGGTAACACTGTATCTATCTCTGACTGTCTGTCTGTCTGTCTGTCTCTCTATATGTCTAAGTGGAAACAAACAAACAAACAAACAAACAAACAAAACCCCAAGAAAATCAAAACTTTAAATGCTAAACCTAAAACTCAGGCCCTGCAGGCATAGCATTGACTGTGTGTCCCGTCTGTGCCCTGCTGCCTTGAAAGCTGTTAGATTCATCCCAGGGTGCCTGCCTCTCCACATGCCCATGCATGGTTCATCATTGGTCAAAGCTTGGTGTGCTAAGAGTGGCAGCCAAGGGCAGCGGCAAAGATGAAACTCAGTCTCAACTGGTTTCCCTCCAGCCGATATTATCTGTGCAGAACAGAAATGAGAAGATAGCATCTAACTGTTTATGAAAACCCAAGCCCTTTCCCTAGTAGAAAAGAGAGCACAATGACAAGGCTGTGTCTCTGGGTTTCCGAAAATTCAGGAATGAGTCTGGGAAACGACTGGATTTGGAGCAGGTTGCTCTGTCCAAATTTTATTTGCATAAAAGTCACTATGAGTGAGTGAATGAAGTAGGTCAGTGGATCCCAAGTTGCCTAGTGAGAGGATTGCAGAAAACACAACAGAAAACACTTCCACAGGCTGTCAGTTGTGAAAGAATAGGAACCCAGTCTCTATGGACAGTGTGGATTTTCTGTGAGGGCTACCAGCTTCTGGGTGAAGTATGCATCTCCAGGCAGAGTCCCGCCCCTTTCCCAGTCCTCTTCCCTCTCCTGTTGTGTCCTGGTTCCTTCCTCTCTCCCACTGTCTGGGAATGGTGGTTAAAATAACTTCTGTAGAGTGAACCAATAAATCCCCCACAGGGCAAGTAAAATCTCACAGGTTACAACTTAAATCCTGACTGTACTTATGGCTGTACATTTAACTCACAGGAAATATATTATCTCGATGGTCTGGGGTGGCTGAGAACACAGGGATAAGAAGTTAATTATCTTTCTTAAGATCAAGAACTTTACTGTGATTTTCCTTTGAGCTAGTGAAGAATCTAATCCGTCTTTTTCTAGAATTTCTATAGGCTTCTCTTAGACAGCCCGACATCATTATTTATATGGTAATGTGACCTCATACAGGTAGGTAGGTAGATTGGGAGAAAATAGGCAGATGATAGGATATAGATAGATAGATAGATGTTAGGTAGATTAGAGGTAGATGATAGATAGGCAGATAGACAACTAGACTCAGTTCTGCTCTAAATAACTCCATATCACAGAAAACAGTGGTTTCCTGACGGTCTTACCCTAGAACACTCTATCTTACAAGCAGCATTTGGCTTCATTGTGAAGGCAACCATATAGGTGGAATACCTTGTTGTTCATGTAAACCCAAACCCCTGCCTGTTGCCTCCCATGAAGCACAAACTGATAAATGGCTTATTCCTGAAAGTGAAAGGGGTCCTCTTAGAACATACCAAAGCAATCTAGGACCACATTAGGAACATAGAAATATGAAAATCATGTCAGATAAACCAGACCTGAGAACTTACTAACTATTCCAGACCGAGGGACCGGTACAAACTTTTCACCTGGATCCCATAAAAAAGAGATCACCTAATACCAAAACAGCAACACCTACCCTGACTGGTCATGTGACCACTCAGTGTGTGCATCAAAGCACTGACACTCAGAGGACCCCTGACTATCCCAAGGGCTCGAGCTAAGCTCAATTTCCACTTCTGCCATCACTTGCTTGGATTTCCCTTCGTCCATCCCACATTTATTCATCTGGTTCAGATCATTCACTTCATCTCCACAGTGTCTGTGATCTTATGAATGAATTCTAAAACTCAATGCAACCTTAAGGCCCTAAGTCCTGAGAGCCTATAGCTTACTCTTTACTGTTGGTTGTGATGTAGCTTGGAGATCTCTAATGTCTATTACTGTGGGTCCCTTTGTACCTGAATCTTTATCAAGTCTGTGGTGTGTGTGCCTCCAGTGAGGCCTCTTTGAACTTCTTTGAACTTCGTTGGGTGTCTTTAGTCCTTGTAGCATTCTGTTACACAATACACTTTTATTAAAGATTTATTTTTGTTTGATATTTATGCATATGTGTGCATTGCATGCATATGCATGCAGTGCCCATGCAGAGCATTATGGTTGGGGGGGTGCATAGACTACCCTGAGGCTAGAGTAACCTAAAGTTTGATGCTTCCAGACATGAGTGCTAGTAACTGAACTTAGATCCTCTAACAATGTAACATGGAACTTAAACTGCTGAGTTATCTTACCAGCTGCCCAACACTCATGAACTTCTTTTACTTTGTTTCAAGGCATTAAAAGCATTACTTTGCTACTATGGTGGGAGGACTTCTTTTTTTTATTCAGTTTTTTAAAGTGTTAGTGCTGAAGGCATGATCTAAAAGTTAAAAGCACTTACTCCTCTTACAGAGGACTGGAGTTTGGTTTCTGGAAGCTACACTGAGTGTCTCAACCACCTGTATCTCCAGCTCCAGAGGAGCCAATGCTCTATTCTGGCTTCCATAGGCATGTGCATGGACATACATACATACATACATACATACGTACATACGTACGTACGTACATACCACAAATAAATATCTTAAAATAACTAAATAAATAATAAAATATCAATGTGTGGAGTATAATGAGTGAGAGTTAATATTGACGACTAAGATTGAATTGAAAAATTTTTGTTTACTGGCAGCCCGCTCTCGGGGAAACGGCAACTTGGAAATTTACAGTCAATGGAATTGACTTAGTTTGTGACTTTATTTCTATGAAAGAAATCCTGACATTCAGGAAAGACACAGAAGTTTCTGTCTGTGTGATGTAAGACACTCATGACTAGAGAAATTTGCTCACATATACATGTGCCTGTGGAATTATCATTCTAGTCTTTTAAGGGAACCTTAGCCTAAAGGTTTCCGACGACCACTTGGCAAGGGCAGCCAGCCATGGCACTGTTAATGGTGGGTGCCGCATGTCACTTACTACATTGAATTGCAGCAGCTGATTTCCAGCAGATTGGCTGATTTAAGCACAAAACTGAAGTCTGCTCATCTAGGTCCCAGAGCACAGATGTTAGTTAGTTGCAAAGATTTTTGTTCAAGGGCATCCTAGCATCTGAGAGAAATGTAGGGAGGCCTGAGTGTGTGTAATTGTGTAATGAGAACTGTGGGAGAGATGACCTTGGGAAAACAACACAGCAGTTATTTCTAGACCATAAAAAGACTCACTGTAGCAACAGTTAAGCTCCCTGTAAAATAGCCAGTACATGACGAGGTGTCACTAGGAGATACACGTCAACAAGTGAGCCAGTAAGTGCATCCATTACTTTAAATAGAGATAACACTGAGATCCATTTTCGCCTAGCTGCTTGGCGATTGTTTTCAGGAAGGCAGGTGACAGATGAGGGTTAGGTAAGATATTCCTGGGTAGGAGTGGTGAGATAGCTGACACAGCTTTTCTGGCAATCAATTCAGTCTGACAACTCTGGCTCAGTCTCATTCTAGCTGTTTACTAAGAGAAACGGATCAGAGTTTGAACACATGGTCAACAGGTGTTCCGAGTTACACAGAGGCCCAGAAAGTGAGCAGAGGTGTTGATTCAAACTAAAGGTAAACATTATTAAGAGAATTTTAAGGAAAATATGGGAAGAAGTAATGGAAAAAGTTAAAATTATGGTTTTATGTTTTCCTCTGAAAAATTAGGTACCTAATCATCTTCCTGTATTAACTTACCCAGTTCCCATGGAGCTGGGCAGAAAATCTTAAAACTGCAAGATTAGCTGCCTCTAGGCAATAGGCTCTTTTGATTCTCTGATTTCCTCTTGATAAATTTTTAGAATTTCTCAAATTTTATGCAATAGCCACAAATAGAATCATATGTAGAATAATAGAATGATACAGTATCAATGCTATATGATAGTGGTATAACTGGAGTTTTATTTTAAGGGTTAAAATTCAGTACATCTGGCTCAGCTGCTTGTTCCCTAGTGAAGAGATGGATGGTGGTGAAGATCATGGAGGGAAGATTTATTCCATGTGCCCATATTGGGAAGAGAAACAGATAAAGGAGTCGATTGACTTCCGGTCTGCTGTGGGGTGTGTGCTTTGGGTGTGAGCAGAGGCAGAACTGGACAAGAGGAATTTATAACTAGGCACTTACAGAGGTCTGCCCATCATCCTCTCAGCTCCAGTCCTGTAAGGAGGTCCAACCAAGTCCTTATTTCTTGATGAGACAGGGTTCTCAGCTAAATTGCTTCAGCTGCCTGGTGGATGCTCACCTCAGAGACCTGTCCTGTTGAGTTTTCCATCCCTGACCCAAGGACACTGCAGGGTTAGGAGAATAACTTACCTCTGTACTTTCATCCACAGTCAAGGAGACAGGGAGATGCAAAATGAAGCAGAGATGTCAGCCTTCCATCCTGCTTTTTGTATCACATGAGCCCTCTGAGTACTCAGTGCTTTCTCACATCAGCAGACTCGTGTTTCCTCCTCAGGACCTTTTACCATGCTGCGATTGATATCGAGAGGCCTTTAACACAAGCTTTTAAAGGAGTGTGTAGAAAACATTATATACTTACTCAGTCAAAGTCCGAATTTAGAAAATTCTGGCATTATGGAAAAATATATATGTAGTTAGATAATTCTTTACATGTTGCATCATGATAAGGTATTAAAAAAGTCTTTAGAGGGTGCTGTCGAGATGGCTCAATGGTTAAGAGTACTGACTGCTCTTCCAGAGGTCCTAAGTTCAAAAACTCCCAGCAACCACATGGTGACTCACAACCATCTGTAAGGGGATCTGATGCCCTCTTCTGGTGTGTCTGGAGACAGCTACAGTGTACTCACATACATAAAATAAATAAATAAATAAATCTTTTTAAAAAAAGTCTTTAGAGATCAGAACTATCTCAACAGAGAGTGTTTGCCATCATGTTGCTTGACCCCTCCCCAGCAGAGAAAAGAAAAAGATAATTTTTAAGTGTAAAATATGTTTAAGTAATAATCAATGAAGAAGTCAGTAGCTATTCCTACTAAAGTGAGCAGGCTGCTTTACCAGCTTGGATAAGCTCCGACTTTTTAAACCATGTGTCAAATGCAGTTATTCCTTGTGAACACCAACAGTATGTTTGATCAGATGATCACAATACTTACTTTGCCCATGAGACCAACAGGGCACATGAAAAGTTTAGACATGGGGCAGTCCTATGAAGATCCCAGAGGATAAGTCAGCCTGTGAGCAGGAGCAGCCATTGTGCTGGGGTAAACGCAGCCAGAGCTGAGTTAAAGCTGACCTATGAGGGTGTGTAGGAGATAGTGGCTGTTAGAGAACTGGGCAACAGGTTCAGCCACAGAGAAGTGGGAGCTGACTTGGGGGAATTTTTGTTTCAGCTTCATAAGGTAAAGGAGGGGATGTAAAGAGACACTCTAGCCTTCCTGCTCTCAGAAGCTAGAGGGCAGAACAGCTCATTTCCTAGTGATGTTCTAGCTGCTTTGTGCCATTTTTCTTTTGAGATTTCTTAGAGAAATTGGAATAAGATAACATGCTTGTATAATGAATGGATCACTCAAGCAGAAAGACTAAAATGGAATAGAAAAAGTTGGTCACACAGGAGGAAAGAAAACAGCCAAGCGGGGTGAGGTGGCCTCTGCTTACAATTCTAGTACTGGGAGGCTGAGGCAGGAATGTACCCATGTATATAAGACTGACTTGGGTTACATATCAGATATACAGCTCAACAAACCAAATGAACAAAGAGTTGTTAAAACATGATTTCAACATGATGAGCTCAGGTAGAGATGTGGGAGAGCTGACTCTCATGGAAGAATGGTTCCTTTATCCTCAGAGTAGCCGTGCTTGAGACCCTGTGATTGTGCCTTCTCTGGCATGTGGACATGACACTGGTCTCTGACAGACACCAGGAAGCTGGGGCATACTTAGTCAATTCATGAGTCTCAGACTGTTCAATGATGGGTTTAAGTTAAATGTGTTCAAAATATAAAATTTTCTCAATTTTTATGGCTTTTTCAATGTACAATGCAATAAAATTAGTGTTAATTAGAGAGATCATGATGTTAGACTTAGTAATGATGCAGCTGATTAATTTAAAAAAATTTCTATGTCCTAATGTTTGAAACGATTGTAAAGGACTGAGGTGTGAAAGCTCCTGGAAAAACATGAGTTTTATGGACAGTAAGGGGTGTGAACAGCTGCAATTCCTCAAGGCATGGTATTCTTTTTAATTCTTTTTTTTTTTTTTCTTTTTTTTTTATTTATTTTTTTTTCTTTTTTTTATTTTCTTTTTTTATTTTTATTTATTTTATTTTTATTTTTATTTT
>CM052719.1:10375609-10420941 GCA_028551405.1 Uromys caudimaculatus | reverse complement strand
AGACCAGCTCTCTCTGAGAGGTGTTTGGGTTTGGGGAGCTGTCCCTCAGGGTCCGCTCTGGGGTGCAGAATGGAATCAGAAGGATCTTGTCCCCAGCTGTCCCTTGGTTCCTATGCCCCAAAGGTTCTGTAAAGGTCTCTCTTGATCCAGAAGTGGTGGTTTTGCCTGTGCTCAAAGGTGTGTCAGCACTTCTGGGATTTCCTGTTCACGTGGAGCCTTGTGGCCCAGGCTGAGGTCCCCAGGCACCAGTGTAAATCGGAAAGCTCACCGTTTTTCTGTCCCTGGGTTCTCAGGTCCCGGATCCCAGCAGATCCGGGTGGGTCTGGGCGAGAGGTGTTGCTCCCCTCAACCCCGCTCACGGCCCTTCCAAGTTCCTGGGAGGTTACCTTTCAATGGTGCTAGTTGGCTACCGACTCCCGGCGTCCCAGGCAGAGGTTTCCGCCTGCGAGTGAAATCCGGAAGTTTCAGAGTTTTTCTGTCTTCAGGTTCTCAGGCCCCGGACCCCAGCAGATCCGGGCGGGTCTGGGCGAGAGGTGCTGCTCCCCTCAACCCCACTCATGGCCCTTCCAAGTTCCTGGGAGGTTACCTTTCAATGGCGCTCGTTGGCTCCCAGCTCCCGGGCGTCCCAGGCGGAGGTTTCCGCCTTTCAATGGCGCTCCTTGGCTACTGGCTCAGGCGTCCTGGGCGGAGGTTTCCGCCTTTCACTGGCGCTCGTTGGCTCCCGGCTCCTGGCGTCCCAGGCGGAGGTTTCCGCCTTTCACTGGCGCTCGTTGGCTCCCGGCTCCCCGGGCAGAGGTTTTTGCCTTTCAATGGCGCTCGTTGGCTCCCGGCTCCCGGCGTCTTCTTTTTAATTCTTAATTTTGTGTGAAACAAGAAAAAATGTTGACAAGACTGTAGGATATTCAAAAGTAAATTTTATTTTCTGACAATGAAAGAAACATAAAAATATTTTTTTTCAAAAAAATCTGTAACCAGAAAGCATAGTTCTAAAATATACCATTGCCTCTTAAATTCAGAATGAATTTACCCAAACAAGGCTGGACGTGCTGACAAACACTACGAGTCATGATTCCCAGGCAAGCCTGGGCTACACAGAGAGACCCAGTGTTAGGAAACAAAAAACAAGAAAAAATTAAAACTAATAAGAGAAGTTTAATAAATTGTATCATTGGTGGTGCCATAAAACAATATATACAACAAAGGGTTGATTATAGCTGTTGCCATATTGATTAAACAATTATAGGACAAATATGTGGAAAGAGGTATTCATGGGACAGGAATGCTTCTGACCAATGAGACAGGCAACTCATGAATTAGTACATGGCATATACTGTCTAGAAAATGAAGAAGCCTAGGAATTCCTCATTGAGAACCAACAGTTTGGGAAGGTCTTGGTAGTATAGGGATGAGAATATCTACCCTCTAAGAATGAACAGTCTTTGGATTTACCACTTCAACATAGTGTTTTTGGTCTAGAAATTCATTCATAAAATTATGTTAATTCTTTTGGTAAATAAACATGATTTATATTTTGACTGTTCTGTGTCAAATTCCAAGTTTTTAAAGCTGACAGAAGCTGTTTTTCAGATTTGATAGTTTGCTGCTGTTGGCCAGGTTTCCCAATAGGTTTTATCTTCACATTCAGAACAATAAATTTGTTAGAAACAACCTGAATTTTATTTAACCTACAAAGACATGTGTTCTTGGACAATAATAGAAGGGAGAGATAAATTGGACAATCAACCTTCTAGGTCTAGATGCATAGTTAAGAGAGCAAGTGAGGGTCATTATTTATTCTTTTCTTTTTCTCCCTTTTTTCTTTCTTTTTTTTCTTTCTTTTTTTTCAAGGCTGGGTCCTTCCTTGGGGATTCATAGTACGGTCTGCTGTCCTGGCACTAGAATGTGTAGACTGTGTACTGGATACTTTTCTGTTGCTGTGATAAAATGTCATGACCAAGGCAAATATAGAAAGAAGGGTTCATTTGACTCATAGTTATACAGGGATGAGACTGTCTCATGGCAGAGAAGCATGGCAGCCAGCAGCAGATAGAAGTCCTGAAGCAGACACTGGGGGAAGGAGCCTTTAACAACAAACATCTGACAAAAATAAACATGGAATGATTGAAGCCTTCAAACTCCCAATCACTTTCAGTGACATACTTTCTCCACCAAGACTATATACCGCCTAAACCTTCCAAGCTGTGCCCAAAACTAGAGACTAAACATTCAGATGTCCAAGACTATATCTGTTCCCCACATTGTAAAATGTTTATTTGTGTTAAGGTTTAAAATCAACTCTCTTGGTTAACACAAGCATCTACACAGCACTAACAATAGTCACCATGCTATGCAAATAGAACTCATGGACTCATCTGTCCAAATTGAGCTCTTGTGTCCTTTGCTCATTGACTCCCTGGTGTTAAGTCCAGCCTCTGGTCACCACTGTCTGTTTAAGTGTATGACTGAATTATTTGTTACTTATGATGTTATATCATCCAGGAGTGGCCAGAGTGCCTAGTCCAGCCTTTCTACATTGGGGTGGTTTGAGTAGGTTTGACCCCCATATCTCACGTGGCTGAATGCTTAGCCAACAGGAAATAGCACTATTAGGAGGTGTGGCCTTGTAGGAATAGGTGTGGCCTTGTTGGAGAAAATGTACCACTATGTAGGTGGGTTTTCAGGTCTCCTAATGGTCAATCTACTTAGCGCAAAAGAGACCCTCCTGCTGGCTGCCTTTAGAAGACAGTCTTCTCATGGTTGCCTTTGGATCAAGATATACAAACAACTCTTTGTTCCTCCAGCACCAAATCCAAATCTGCCTGCACACAGCCATGTTTCCCACCATGATTATAATGGGCTAAGGCTCTGAATCTATAAGCCATACCCAATTAAATGTTGTTTCTTATAAGAGTTTCTGTGATCATGGTGTCTTCTTAAAGCAATAAATCACAAACTAAACATACATCTTATATGTCTTTACACTGGAAATCCAAGCTAGTGACCCCCAAAGCATAAATTCACAACTCTACTCAATAAAATCTCAGAAGTCATGCTAAAAAGAGGAAAAAAGAAACTTGTAAGTTGATCTCAGAGGTTCTCTTTGTCTAGTTCTGAGGTTAAACATGAGAATTAGGAGGGGGTTTTATCTTTCCTTCAAAAAGCTTAGAATGAACAGGATTAATAGCATGCTGTTTGTTTCATGGAGAAGTGCAGGCTATTGGGGAGCAGCATCTTTCCCTGCATCCTGCAGATTGGAGTTTGTATGCCACATTCTCTTCCTGCCAGTTTCTTTATAAGTTAGTGTCTCTCCATGAGCCTCAACAGGAGTTGAAGTGAGAAAGGAAGGGAGGGAGAAGGAGAAAAAAGAGAAAGAAAGAGATGAAAGAAAGGAAGAAAAAGGAGGAGAAGGAAGGAGGGGGAGGTGAGAAAAAGGAGGAGGAGGAAGAGGAGGAGGAGGAGAGGAGAAGGAGAAGAAAAAAGAAGAAGAAATTAAATTGAGGAAATTCTTTTGGGTAGAAGAAGAATGATACTAAGGGAGAAGCATAATGAAAGGTACAGACAACTGGTAGACCAAGGATGTATATGTCAACTTCTTTTTCTGGCCAACATTGCCAAAAACCATTGTCCTCCAATAAGAGGCTAAAGGAACATGGAATAAATCAGAACTCAGTGGCTCAGAGAGTAACAAAAGAATAATACCACCATATTGACAAATAAATAAAGTATCCCTGGTGGAAATTTAGCTTCGCAGAGCTTCAAACAATTATTTGTAGAATTGTGGGATTTATGGGCTCATCACATTCTCCGAGAGGTCCAGTATATTCAGACACTCTTATGGCACCCTGTGTGCCTCTCAGTCTTTCTTGTTACTCTCTGAGAGAATTGAGTTCTGTTTGTTTTATCTGTTTACACTGAGTGGAATTTGCTGTGAGTTTAACACACTGTATAATCTTCCCATTGATTCTCCTTTGTCTTGCTCATTGCACATTCATCTCGTCTCCCCTGAGTTATGTTAAGATAAAGTTATTTCTGTAGAAGAAAGTGGAGATGATGGGGAACACACATCAAGGCACTTGTGATTTTAAATTAAGACATGGTTCTGGGCAGACATCACAGGAAGATCTGTTTTAAGGGATGGCAGCTTCCTGCTCTCATTTTCTGTGTGCTCACTACGTGGAAAGAGAGATGAGAAATAACAGACTAAAGTCACAGAGAGAAAAAGTGAGACATAGAATACCTGGGGCTGGGCTCTATGAAGACAGTGATTGAGTAACTCATGACCAAGCCTTGGAGTCAAGCCGTGTGGATGTAGAAGGGAAAGTTGGGTGAGGTTGGACTCTTACCAACCACAAGTGACCACAGGGTTCAAGGGGTTTAAGTTATTGTCACAGTGAGGTAACTTCTCTGGGTTTCTTTTCTTCTTATACTGGTTGGTCCCTGGATGGAGTGAGTCACCCATAAAGAGTGTGGCCAGAACCACAGCAGCTCTGTAACAGTACACTCTGAAATGTTGAAGGTCAAATGTGGGAAAACTCTGCTAATTAAGGTCGAAGTCCACCGTGACTGGATAGTCTTTGGGCTTGACCCATTATGGGAGATTCCTTTAAGTAGCAGGTTTTCTCCTTCTATGACCTTATCTGGGGAATTCTAAGCCCACACATATGCCTCCACCTGAGGAATGTCACTTAGCCTCAATCAGATTACAGGATCAATTTCCTTCTGACAAAAACTGTGCGGCTAGCACAGTTCCTGAAATGCTTCCCCATACTGAGGCATTCCATGTACCCTAAGCCTCAGCCAATGGCATTTATCCCTCCTGGATGTTTCTACCCTCAGTCCCCCAAAACTTTATAAGTTTTCAATCACCCCAAGTAAAGTTGATCTGATGACTGACAACTGTTCCAGGTGTGGTCTTTCACTGTAAGTACTCACAGGGGTTCTGAACCCCTTCTCACTGGTTGCTCCCACTGCATTCATGGACTGTATCAGCTGATGATACAGGAGAGTGGCGAGACCCACAGTTGAGAACTACTGATTGACCAGCACTTTCTCAAAGTGGATCTGAGATGCCCCCCTCAATTTCTCCATGAGAAACCTCAGTCCTGGGAACCTAGACTATCCTAACTGTGTCATTCATCAGCCATGCATTTGAGAAGAACTCTGGAAGATATTATATTCCCTTCATACTCCTGCTTTTTCTCTGTTACTCTACTAAGCCCACAAGCAAGCATTTGTCTATGTTTGTATTATTCCAACTTTGAGGTTTATATTGCTAAAGGATTCTACACATTTCAGATTCAGATTAACAAAAAGAAGACTATAAATTGAAGGTCAGTTCTTTTGCTTATGCCATGAAAGAAGTAAATAGAAGCCCCATCTACACTGAATAGAGACTTCTGAACAATGAAGCTCAGATAAAAAGGAACAATTTGAAAGATAATTAAATGACAATTGCCTTCACAGAATTCTGCCAATCCAACATCTAACACCCTGAAAACAGGGTTCAATTTGGCTATGGACTCGTGAATACCCTCATGATTCCTGTATATAGAATGAGTGATATTCTGTTTGTCAGGATACCAAAGGGGACAGGACAGACATCTGGCACCTTCCCAGGCTACTTGTGAGACTATGTCTAGGTCATCCCCAGGTCTTTCTAGAGAACCCTCTGCTTCTGTTGCTCTGTGAAGTTCCTTCTGTGAAGGGTTTTCCCCAGTAGACTCTTAAACACAGAAGATATCTACAGTAGTGAAAAGACCCACATACTTCTTAGAAATAACAATGGTCACATTTTATGAGAGAGGTGGTAGGTAGCAGAGAACTGCTTTCATTTTGTTGTTCCATACAAATAAAATAAAATAAAATGAAAAGCATTTAGTGACATCAGTGGCATCAATTCTTTCTCTGGCTTTAGGGAAGATCAGGTGACACAGATGTCAACTGTAAATACCATCTGGCCTTTGCTAAAGCTGTTTGCTGTGGGTTTGTGTTCAGTCTTGACTTAGGGTATCAAACTTCCTCTTCCATTGGGCATCTGGGCAGGAGGAGACTGGGGCCACAGACTCTCAGAAATGGGCAAATCATAGAGCAAAGAGTGGGAGTTATAGGAGCTAAGCAGCAGATGGCCTGGTTTTTGACTTTGGTTGCCATTTTCTTAGGCTGAAATATTTGACAGCTGAGGCAGAAGAGCAAACTAAGGAGTAGCAGGCTCCTGGCCACCTTTGCTTGCTCTATTTAACCTCCTCCAGAGAAATAAACCACCTGACCAATACTTAGACTACAGGAGAGAGTAAAGAAAGGGGAGCTCAAGGCAGTAAAAGAAGAGGAGGGGGGAGGCCATCTCCAGCCCGGCTGTCTTCCATGCTTTCTTCTTATTTTTAAAAGAAAGGAGGTCCCTCTGCATACTTTGGCTCATATTCAGTTCTGTTGGGCTCAGGACCTAGAACATTCAGACCTTTATCTAAATCTTAGAGATGAAACTACAGTGTAGGATACCCTTTAATATTACAGACAGGAAAACTCTGCTAGGAGGGGAGGGAGGAGGAAGTGGAAGGGAGAGTGGGAAGGGGAGTAGAGAGGAGGGGAAGGAGATGGGAGGGAAGGAGATCGGTTCCTTCATGTTTAACCTACAATATTCTATCTAGCATGGCATTCTTATACTGTAGTTCATCAGTGCCATATGATGAAACTTTAAGTAGTTGATTTAAAATATGAAGAAATGAATGGTCAGCATCTATTTTTGTCAAAAGACTTTCATGAATAGAGTACATTATTTACAGAGCATCAGGGTCAGGGTCACTATGGAAACCCTGAAAGTACAATCTACTCTGTGTGGTTGGGAGAACAACAGTTATGCATCCAAGTTGTGTTTTCTGATGGTGAGTGGGTTTGGATGTGGAAGGTGAGCCCCGCTGTCATTTATTTTCAGCTCTGGATACATAATCATGAGATTTTGCTGCCAAAAAGTCTTAATTATTTATAGCCTGTTTTCCATGTTTCCTTTCAATGGCCTTTTAGATCCTGGTCTCTAGATCAGGGGTTGGCAGAAGTGTTAAGACTGGATTTGCTGTGAGATTAAAGTATGACTTTGTGAACTGTGGGTCTCAATTGATAATTTGTTTTGCTTTCTTTCAGTGAAAAAGGCAATTGAGCTGAAGTCTAGAGGAGTCAAGATGCTACCAAGCAAGGACAGCAGCCACAAAAACTCTGTCTGTGAGTTACTTTCTTTCTATGTGAGGATACATACACCAAAAAAAGGGAGCACAGGGGTAGATGGAGTGGTCCCTAATTCCATTCTCTGAGATGGTGCTCAATGATGACATCTTATAAAGTCTTGTAAAGACTCTCTTTATAGTTGATTGGTCACTGTTCTATGGTTACATGCCCAGAGTTGAGTTCTCTTCTAGAAGGTCACATACATTTCATAAACTTTTTCCATGGGTTTCCTTGCTCCTGGTGATGCCATCACTCAGTTACAGTGCTGAGTATTCATACACTTGTGTTGGCTTGTGGTCACCTTCTTCAGACATTCTAAGACTTCTGCTCAAATTATCCTCATTCCGTGTTTACTGGGCATCCCATATCTGAGTGCTTGCAGCAGGTGCTGGCAAAAAAAAAAATACCCTGTGAATGTTTTTGTTACTGTTTCTTGATAATCATGGCCCATGTCTTTGAAATGAATTGGGGGTGGGGAAGAAAATAACTTTTTAAAAGAATTGAGTGGCAGAAATGAGAAGAAAGGGATTTTGTTCATCTATATAAGAGTTCAGTGTTTTGCTACTACCAGCTCACTGTCTTACAGGTAGAAAAGAAAGTGTTGATAATCATTTTGAAAACAATCAATGTTATGGTTGAAATTCTTAACGGTGTGATCTACAGCTTGACAGAATTGCTTGTCAGGTGATATGATTGTATTAAGTCAGTATTAGATCTGATGTTCTGTCCACTGGGCACACATTGTTCTGCTGGGGTAATACTGGCATAGCTTATTCATGAAAGTCTCTCTCTTCTGTCCCCACTAAGACAGGAAGTGACAAATCTGATAACTCCCCTGTGAGCATTAGAAAGTGTTCTCTCCCGTCTCCAAACAGCGCTAAATTCTTTGGGCCATGCTCAAGGATTCAACAGTAAGGAAAAGGAAGAAGTCAGGAAGCTTTAAGAGAGCATCAGTGTGTGCTTGAGGGAAAGATTGAACTCTGAAAGGACAGCTGAGGACAAAGTGAAGTATTTTCTAGAGGAAGCTGGGGGCATGGACTCTGGCTGTATAAACTCTTGCTAGGTTCAGGTTCAAGATTCATTGTCAATAAAACGAAACCAGTAATTATTTGTGCAAGGTTATCAGCAAGATGTGCTGAAATATTCTAAGTGGTCCTTACCCATCTTTGTTATGTAGTGGGCACTGAAGAGTTAGTTATCCCATGACGTACTTCTCTGTCTAAGAAGGAGGAGTCAGAATTTCCATCAGTTATTACCCGGTTTAGCAACAGGGGACCTTGCTCTGTTGAGGTCAAGAGAGATACTGACTCTTGTCTTACCTGTGTCTCTGTTGTGACTTGAGATGTGCTTGTTAGGACAAGTTCTGAGCCTGCTATGAGCCAACAAGGATGGCCATTTTCCCTTTGTGCTTGATGGATTCCTCTCCATCTCTTTGAGGGCAAGGTGTGAGAAAGCAATTTACATTCTCCACACTTAGTGTGGCAACTGGCTGCTTGTGGATTTCCACAGGACTGGGTACTTTATGCATATTAGAGATGCTAGGCCCTATTGCTTCTAATGCCCTCTACTAAGGTTCAGGCTCCAGCCCCTGAGTCCCATTACTGTAGCCTCTTAACACTAGATAGTGCATTTAAGGCTGTGTAACCCTCTACCACAGGTAGTCTAGAGGTTACCCAAACAGACGGTTTGATGACTTTTTAAAAGAGGGTCTATAAGACCTATCAAATGGTCAGGATGGACTGTGAGCTGTCAGCCATCACATGGAGTTATCCCTCTGTAATGATCTGCCCCCATAGAGCCTTTTCTTCTTCTTGAGAGTTCTCATAGAGAAAAAAGGGAACAATGATCACCATGTCAAAGCTTTTCCACAGGGCAAGTCTGAACCTGGCAAGACATGTGCTCATCTGACACCTGGTCGCAACAGACCACAGGAACCGAAGCTTCAAAGAGGAAGCTAGAGACTTGGTGGTTGGGCATGCATCTCTCTCTCTCTGTGTGTGTGTGTGTGTGTGTGTGTGTGTGTGTGTGTGTGTGTGTGTGTGTGTGTGTTTGTGTGTAACCCAGGCTGGCCTTGAAATTGTGTCAGTCCTTCTGGCAAATGTTGAGATCACCAGTGTATATACCACCAGATCTTGCCATTGTGTGGGTAGTGATAGATACAGTCTCTCCTCCCCCTCTTCTAGGCTTTCTCCAGGGCCATATTCATCCTAGATGCTTTCCCTGGGAGGGTGGACAGCTCAGTCATGTAAATAGCCATAAGGCAGAAGGAAGACAGATACTTGTTTTTACTTTGGAAACAATTTCCTCATGCAAAGTTAATGACAAATGACTTTACAAATTCAATATACACTTGCTCCAAGGAATTGACAGTGCACTCTGGCTGGCTATTGAGTGTTGGGTTTCAGCTGTTTCTTTCAAGCAGGATAGGAGAGTGAGTTCAAGAGCCATGTCTATTGTAAAGCTGCCTTTAAATGCATGGTGAACTTGGCAATAGCACATATTGTCATGTACGTCTCAGGGAAGAATAGCCACCGAACATAATAGAATAAATATTCCCCAAGTGTTTCCCATTTTAGTTGATTTTTTTGTCTCCTGTTTGTATATGTAACATTTTTATTGTTTTGTAATCAATGTTATCTACTTTGAAAAACACACTTGAAGTGTAATCCATTTCCAAAGTTCATGAATCCAAATTCATCCTAACTTTGCATACAACCATGTGTATCTTACTTAGGGTTTCATTGCTGTGAAAAAACACCATGACCAAGGCAGCTCTTTAAAAAAAAAATATTTAATTAGGACCAGCTAACAGTTTCAGAGGTTTAATCCATTAACATCATAGTGGAAATCATGGCAGCCTGCAGACAGAAATGGTGCTGGAGAAGGAGTTAAGAGTTCTACATCTGGATATAGCAAGAAGAGACCGTGAGCCACACTAGGCTTAGCTTGAGCATATAAGACCTCAATGCCCACGCCCACAGTGACACACTTCCTCCAATAAGGCCACATCTACTCCAATGAGGCAACACCTCCAAATAGTGCCACACCTATGCTCAAGCATTCAGACACATGAGTCAGTGGGGGCAATTCCTATTCAAACCACCACACCATGATATTGACAGAGAACAGTTGGTCATTGATTGTGTTTATGGTGGCATCCGCTGCACCGGCTGCTGGCTTTTCCTTTGAATGATGAGAAAGCAGATGAATGATCCAATCCATGTCTCTGCTTTTAAGGCCTCTGCTTCAGAATGGGCCTCACTCAGGACACAGGAAATGTGCAGCACAAGGACAGAATGTTCGCATGATGTTCTTGAACGACTGGCAAACCCATTTCCAAAAACAGACTATTTGGAAAAATTTGTCTTTCCACCCTGGGCCATGGTGTACTGACCCATCCAGGATTCTCACTGTCATTTTCCTAGTGTTTGTTTTTTCATGTATGGAGTAACTATAGAAAACAAATAAAACAAACTAGTGGTCATATAGTCACTGGCTGTTTAACTATGTTAAAAAAAAAAAAAAAAAGAGAGATTCCATCTTGAATCAGTTCTTGTTTCTCTGGCACAGTGTGACTCAGGACTCAAATCTCCAGCTCTAGGTTTCACCAGGGACATCTTCTGGTCTGGGTCTTCTCTTTATAAATGGATCTGCAGAAGCTAAGGGAAGGCAAGGAAGAAACTGAATTCTCATTAATCGGGCACCTCTGGGAGATTAGGGAGAGAAGCCAGCTCACCATTTTTACCATTTTAGAAAATTATTTTCATGTGACCTACTTTGAGAATAGACCTAGGAAGATAGGCCCGCCATTCTGACTTCACTCCTGACTACAGCCTTTCCCATCCCCCTGTCTGCCTAAACCATAAGCCAACCTTTCACCCGGGAAGTGTATCAAGCCATAGACAATGCCAATGTTCTGATGCTTCAGCATCTTCACAGGTTGTAATTGCCAGGGTAATGAGAGGTGTGGTTGCTCTGCCAATCCTCTCGAAGAATCTTCCAGTTAACATGACTTGTTTTGCCCATCTACAAAAACCATATTGTGTTTTATTAAAATGTCATCGAAGACACCATGCTTGCTGTTAAGTGTGCAGGGCCACCTCTCATCATCAGGGCTCATTTCCAGGACTTGAAGGCTCTAGGATTTATTTGAGTAATAGCACACACGTGTGATCTCTCTCCTTGCTTAATAGAAGCTCTGCCTGCTGTTGCAAGAGCCAGGCTCCTCATGTGGAGCCATCCAGATCAGCTTTAAGGCAGATTTTTAAAGAAGGAAAAATAATAGTCCCATTAACCTCTAACAGCCATGCGAAGGTTTAATAATAAAAAAAGGGATAATTGCCCCAATCTGCTTTCTCCCATTGCATGTAATTCCAGGGTGCATTGCGATCATTACAGATCTTCGCTTTCCTCAGAAGGCTCTATCCTCATAGTGCATGAAAGTACTAGACTTAATGTAGTGCTTTATAAATCAGGTTAGTAAATTATGCAGCGTCTGAATAGGCTTTTGTCACTGCAGGAGCTGAAATATCTTCTCAAATACCCAGGAAAACCTTTCTGCAAAAAAGCTGATGTCTAGATACACCTGGAGAAGGA
Source organism: Uromys caudimaculatus (assembly GCA_028551405.1). Taxonomy (NCBI): domain Eukaryota; kingdom Metazoa; phylum Chordata; class Mammalia; order Rodentia; family Muridae; genus Uromys; species Uromys caudimaculatus. The sequence continues at coordinate 10,409,130 of CM052719.1, read as the reverse complement.
AAGCGAAAGGAGAAATTGCTTACAAAGCTAGGTGGTCCACCATGTCACACAGGACACTCACATGCATGTGATTCTTAAGGCAACCAGGAAAGTAAGATCCATTAGGACAAGAAAAGTAGGACTCAGCTGTGTTATAGATGGTGAAATTAAAATGCATGCCTACTGAAAAATAAAAAAAGGTCTTTGAGCATCCTGAGCAACCAAGTCTAAAGCCTGACTAACTAAAAGGTAGAATTCCCTTAGCAACAAGACCAGAGGCTGCATTCTAAACTGACAGAGAAGCCTAGAAAAGGTACCTCCACTGGCCCTGACTGTGGGGTGTCTTAGCATGCCCATGGCAGATTCTAGCAGTTCAGTGTGTCATAAATGTCTTCATCAAACTGTGTAAAATAAAATATCCTAATCTTTTTATCTCTGGATCTCTGGATGGCTGTGAGACTGCTAGCCTGTGGGTGTTTATAGAATAGGGGATAACTCTAGTGTTGGTCAGAAGAAGGAGCCCAGGTGCTGATAGGGAAGTGATCTTACGGGATTTTGTGTTTGGGAGTTTGGTCAGAAAATTCTAAGGGATAAATCAATCATCGAAACTCTGTTCTCAGTCATGCTCTAAAGATAGAGAAGGCTGAAAATAATACCAAAGGTGTTACATTTGTTACTGTCTTCATGATTACAGAATTTCACAACAAAGCTGACTTCTGTTTCCCAGGAAAGAAGGAATCAGATTGTCCATAACTAATAACCTTGCCTTCAATCTATGAGAAGTTTTAAGGTAAAAATGCTAAATTTTTTACTAAGAGGAGAGCATGCGCGTTATTTAGAGCCAATTTTAAGGAACTTGATGGATGCTCTATGATATGGCCCATGAAAGAAGGGGTTCAGGGATGGGGCTGATATAGGCAACGGAGCAGACAACTGGTCTGCCTTTCTTAGTGTTCTTAGAAAACTTGATGCCCAAGATCAGCCAGGGTCACCTAGGAGTGAATGACTAACCTAGACACAGTCAGCCTCCTCTGAAGTCTGACCCCTGTCCTGTGCCTCCCAATGGGTGACACTGAAACACTGATAAAGATGAGATAGAAAGAAGAAGAGATTGACATGGAATAGTGTTGAGAATGTAGTCAGGTTCAGTACTAGTGTACTTGTCCCCCCCGTGTGTGTTTGTATGTGTGTGTGTGTGTGTGTGTGTGTGTGTGTGTGTGCATACTTCCAAGTTCTTTCCTTGTAAGGTTTTCCTTATCGCAATCCTCCAGGTGGCTACTGCTAATTTTGTCTTGATGCCTATGCACAGTCCTAGACTATCATGTATGTGAAAGCACGTAATCTTCTGGATAGGCCTTGTCATTCAGCATAATTTCCCCCAAGTTCCACCCTAGAAGAGGCTTATTTTTGGCTTTATGGATTTTCAAAGCCAGATACAAGACAGGCTAATTACTCATTAACCCTTTGAAAGATCATGGATCTGGGTTCAGTATGAGCAATTATGAATAAAAATGCTACAAACATTTGCCAACAAGCTTTTACATCAATGAAGGCGTTCTCTTCCCTTGGATGGATGCCCAGAGGTAGAATTACTTCTATGCACCATGATGAAAACATGTTTAACTAGCAAACTAGCAAATTATCGAACTGTCTTCCATAGTTCCTATCCCACTTTCCAGCCCCACCACAACCACATGTACCAGCCTAGCATTACACTTTTCTTCAACCTCATCCATTCTGGTAGGTGAGGACTAATGTACCATTGTGGTGATAAGTTGTATTTCTTTACTGACTAATGATTTGGAGGATTCATTCATCTGCTCATTTTTGCTTTTTCAGAGACAACTTCTGATTGCTTTTTCTTGTTAACATTTAACCACTAGTTATATAGTCTAGATTCTAGTCTTTTATGGGACATATAGTGTACAATACTTTCTTTATATCTGAATGTTGTATTTTAATATTCTTCTGGGATTCTATGGAAGAGTTGATTTTATTTATCTGGGAGAGTTAATTTTTTTTTTTTTAAAAAGCTACATGTCTGGTTTCTCTAGCAAGCAAGGGAACTTATCAAACTTGGGCAGGATGACTATGGGCCAAGAGGAACCACACGGTATATCTGCCCTAAGCAGTACCCAGAGAAAAAAGAAAGAGAAATAAAAGAAAGCCAAGGCCACCAGAAGCCTGTAACTTTCTGGGTGCAGGGGTGTTTCAGCTCCTAGACCTAATACTGTAGATGACCAAATACAGAACTGGCACATTGTCCTTCTTCATAGATGCACTTCCATGTGAGCTCAGATGAGCTGTATTCATCCAGCAATGAGACTTAAATAATGAAAATTGAATATAAATGATAAAGAGATGAGTAAATTTGTTTTCTAGATTTATAGTCACTTATTTCAATATTCTTGATTTGTAATGTTTCCTCTGGTCCTATAATTTGGGACTAAAGTTAACAATTGTTCTCTTTATTGACTTCTGAAAAAAGTGGAATAGTCAAATACATGCAATGATAGTTTTGAGTTTTCAGAAGGGCTCACTTATTAATTAGCACATTCATTGAATTAAATAATTTGATTATAATGATTGTTTATTTATTCCTTATAATATTTGTTTAGTCATATCCTTTATATTCAATGAGTTGACATTCTCATAAAGAGAAAGTAGGATTGGAGTACCTCTCAGTGGTAGAGGAAACGCAAGTCTTGCGTAAGATGTGTGCTAGCCTGTGGTGAAGAGGAGTCAGTGGAGATTCAAAGGCTGGGGAAGAAGTGATATTCTTGGAAGAGTCAAGCCATGTTATCAAGCTTTCTTTACAGGCAGCATTAGAATTCTGCATGCTCAACTTAGCTGTTTAAATCATCTGTTGGAGAGTTTGCCCTTGAGTTGGACACATACAAAATGACAAACGCCAGGCAGCATTCAAATACTCTGCTTGCTATGTCTATCTGGGAACATCACAATTTCATCAAAAACTCAGTTTCAAGAACATGTAAGAATTTTGTGTACTCAAGTTCCACCTAAAGATGCTGGTTTTCTATCTAGCAATGGGCATGATAGGAACTTTGAGTTTGTATACTTTTGATATTGGGGGAAGTAGCCACATATATGAATGGTACTTTTGAAAAGATCTGATTTGTATATAATTTTTAAAATGATTAAAGATAATTGGGAAGATGTTTTTTGCATCCTATGAGTATCTCCTCTGAAAATACTACAAGTGATATTAAAAACATATTATCTCATTTCTGATATTAGAAACTATCAATTGTGGACAAATCTGATGGTTGTATAACCTCATCCAGTGCAGGGCTTAATGTCAGTGGTGACTCTAGTCAACTGTTCTCTTGCTTATGTCCGGGTACAGGTGGCCAGTGAGAATTATCTATAGCATTACTTTTAGTAGTTACCTTAGTTTTTGAGTCCACTTCCAGCCCCTACCTCCCTACAACCGTTATGGTCCCCACTCCTCAAAAATCTCTCATGTTCATACCGATTCACTTCATTTTGAGCCCCCATTTATATTAAACAGAGGCCTCTGTATGTTGGGTTTGGAACTATCTATTGGAGTCTGGTAGGCTCAGAAGAGTATAAACAAAAGATCCAGTTGTTGCCCAACTCCCTCCCCCCCCAATCTATCACTTTTCAATAGTTAAGAGGTAAAGAGTCGGGCCCTGTGGACCAGCCCTTTTTGACTGATCATTGGCAGGTTGGTCTTGTGTATGCCTAGTACAGGTCACTGTGCTTTTTGTGAGTCATTGAGTTCAGTGGTTCACTTGAGTCTAGATAGTGACAGTTCATAACTTTTCAGTGTTATCTTCTGGCTCTTGTGTATATCACACTCCATCTGTAATGCTCCCTGAACTTTGGAGGGGGTGCCACACATGTCCTGTTTAGGGCTGAGCCCACAACTGTTGCTTATTTTCTTTGTCTCAGGCTGTCATGAGTCTTTGTATCCACCACTATCCATGCAAGAAGGGGAAGGGAGGGATTGAAGCCTGGCTTTGATGACTGATAGCTCCAAGGTCTCCTCCAACCTCTCCTGGGGTGTTCTTTGACAGCGTGATAATTTCCTCTGTTATTACCAGCCTCCAAAATAATACCTCCTTCATTTGCTTGAGAGCGGATGAGCCAACATTCCAATGTATGTCTGATGAACTAATTAGTATGCAGTGAGATAGACTTGTATTTCTCATGATTCCTGCATTAAAATACAAGGTAGAGAAAGAGTTAACTGTAGTATAATTTATTAAAATGAGGCATAGGATGCAGGGAAATTAACAATCTCTTTTTTGTTGTTGTTCAGTACCTCTTATGTAAAACTTAAATATTTTGGTTAACATACAACTTACAAATTCTACCTTGGGACTCTGGGGAGTTATTAGCACATGTTAATTATGCATAATAATGGGGTACACCAGACACTCTCAAACATTTACATACTGTATTTGGACCATATTAATCCCGACTCTCTCCTGTGTTCCCCCATCCCCATCACCCTCTTCCTTCTTGACCAGTACTTACAAGGACTTGTGTCAGCACGAGACACCTCAAGACCACCGTTGTTCTCAGCACAAAGATTTATTTGCCCCAGAGGGATAAAGGGCAGGGAATAAGAGACAAAGACTGGAGATAGAGAAAGAGGGAGAAGGGAAAGACAAACAAGATGGACTAGGAAGGGATATTTGCCCAGGAGGGAAAAAGGACTGCCTCTGGATAGAGAGGAGACTGTGGCCTACAGGCAAATAGCCATGGATAAAGGAAAAGGGGGAAAGCTGGGTTAGGCTGGGTTACTTTGTTTGTTTGGCCATGTTACTTAGGTGAGCCAAAGGGGCTTTGATTGCTGAATTTCAGTACAGTTGGTAGTTGGACCTTAGTGGCTAGCCTCAGGGAAAGGAAGTGGCCAAATAAGGCAATAAATAGATCTTGGTGGCAGCTTTAGGAATGCAATCTAACAATTTATCAAGGTAGAGGGAATGGGGTAAGGACAAGGCTCACCAGAGCCATGTTTCCCATACTGCGACTACTACAGTCCTTCAGTGTTCTGTCTCCCTTTGTGTGTTGTCTTGTGTTGATTTTTGTTTTGTTTGATGACTATGGGTTTAATTAGGATTACTTACAGGTATATATGTCAGGCTTTGCTTATAGCACATGGACAAATTATCAGTTTTTATACTACTGAAGAAAGTAAACTGTCTCTTTATTCAGCAACTACTTCTACCTTGTAACAAGATCACTATTCATGCTCCAAAGGCTTGTGGTATCCGTGACTGAGATTGTCCTGTCTCACGGGTTGAGCAAATGTGTCATGTCATGTGGTTCACAGTAGCAGAGTGGAATCTCCACACTCTCAACTCCCTCCTTCTGTCCTTGCATCTCTCCTCACTATAAACCCAGGATAATGATAGCCTTTGCCGATCTCCAAAGTTTTGCTTTGTTTTGTTTTTTCCAGAATGTTCTACAGTAGGAGACATGCAACCCACAACTTTTCTTGATCAACACCACTTTTGTAGAAGTGCATGTCAAGTTTCCTCCATGGCTCTGTGGTTTCTGCTGCTGTGTCCATTGGTCCATTTCCATTGGTTCAGAGATTCCTGAACATGTGATACCCTTACTTACAAGTTTAGGCTTGTGAGAAACTGTGACCCTCTCCTCAGCATTGGCCCTGCTGTTGCTTGCCAGGGTTCCTGGTATCTGCGGCGGTTAGTCTTCTGATTTGCACCATTGGGTAATTGGGAACTCAGCTTTGAGGTTTCAAATTGAATTTCCATTTATGACATGAGGTTTTGAAAATATTTTGTATATTTATGTCCCAGCTGCCTGTTGTCTTAAGTGAAATATGTGTCTAGAGTTTCCCTGTTTTTAGTTGTTGCTTTTTAATTGAGATCTGGGGTTTTTATTGGATGGGGGGAAGTCTGTTTGTTTGTTTGAGAGTGTTTTACTACCAGAAGTCCAGGCCGCCCTGGGACTCACAGCGTATCCCAGCAGCCTCAGATTCTCTATTCTCCAGCACTGGTGCAGTCTTCGGCAGAGAAAATTCTCAGTTTAATAAATTCTAATTTATTTCCTCCAAGGTTTCCTAGATTAATAGCTTTTCATTTTATCCCCAGGACTGTGAACATTTGGGATTGCCGTTTGGTGGGGTGTACGGTCCAGGTCTAGAGTCTCTTTCTAGTGTGTATAACTCAAGCTGTCCCATCACCATCTACTGAAGGAGCCAACATTGCCCCTTTGAGTCCCCTCAGTTCCTCCATCACTGCTCAGTGAACTTTACTGGACTTCTGACCTAGCTCTCTGCTGTCACTCTGAGTCTTTCTCACTAATGCCAGGGTGTCTAATTTGCTGTGACACTAGAGTGAGCTCCATGTTTCCAGAGAATTTGAAGTATCTATCATGCTCACATTGAATGAGGAACACTTTAATGTATGAAGAGTCCTTGGAAGAAGAAGTTCAGCCTAGAAAGATTTTGCAGGTGGTTACTACATTTCCATTCATGAGAAAACCTGAAAGTCATGTCTTCCCCCAAACTGCTGTTTGTTTTCCCCCCTGCAATTCAATATGAAAATGCCAATTACAACTGTATAGAGAAACATACTACTCACAGATGCTAACACAATGTTCCACACTCACCCTGAGAACAATTCCACGGGACTTTTAAGTGGGCTGCTGGCTCCATATAGCTCAGGGAGCCAGGACCCTTCCTTGGCGAGTGATTCTTCGAAAGTCGCTGTCCAGATCTAGTGTCTAAAACCTAAATGCCATTAGGCCTCATGGTACACACCTGTCACCCAGCTATTTGGAAGACTATGGCAGGAGGATCACACATTCTAGGCTGGGGTTAGCTTCAGGAGAATTCTAGGTCAGCCTAGTGAACCGTGTCTCAAAGAAAAAGCCGAAAGGTGCTTGTCATTGTAGTGTTCTCTCTAGAATGGGCCAAGTCTTACATTCAACAGTGCTACAAAATAGTAAATTAGTAGCTAATTCATTATTAACATTAAATGCCAGGGCATAGTTATGACTCAGAGGTAGAGAGAATGTGGCTCTTCATTCGAGCCCTGAGCTGAAAAGAAAAAATAAATAAATGAAATAAAAAGAAACAGTAAACAGAAGGTTCTATATGTATGTCATCTCTGCACAATATATTATTACTTTTTTATAAATATCATTCCATGAAATGTTCCATTTGCGTTTATGAGCTAACATATACAAAGAATGGCTCACACCTCTCTTGTGTTCTGTTCTAAGATAAAATAGACACTATTTGTGTTTTTGACAGAATTATACTATGGTATTCACTTGCTTTTCATGAGACAAGTATTTACTGTATCTGTGTTATGTAGGTGCTCCTGGGTAGTTTTCATTGTGTTTAAATATAAGATAAAACCATTACTGTGAAGCAGACAAATGGATTGAGTTCAGAGGCTTCTATACGCAGAATACTATTACCTAAACATATGCAGTAAGAAAGAAATTCACCTGAGTGTACTGGACATGTTCATATTGAAAAGGCAGGGCTGGGGGTTGGGGGTGGAGTGGTCCTCAACATTCAAGGAAGCAGAAAGGTTCAGGTAGACATGGTTAGAAGTGATGAGCAGAGGCTGAATTAGGCACAGGAGCTGAGAGGCTCCTAGCACCCCATGTAGATTAGCTAACCCTGGCAGTGGCAGGGGCCAAGAATATCCCCCTAATGCAGAACAAAGCAAAGCTCAACCTTTTTCACAAGCTGAGCTTACTAGTCAAGGCCTCATGGTCTTCAAGGTGGCTGAGATTTTCAAAGGTCACTAGCTATTAGCTAGAGTGGGAGACAGAGCTGTAGTCCTGGCACATGGCCGTTAGCCAAGGAGCAAGGAAATATCATTCAGGCTTCCAAGCGATAGACATCCAAGAAGACTGGAGAGAAAACAAAATTTAGTCAGAGATTAAATAGCTAAACTGTTAAAGGCTCAGGCTCACACTTAACAAGGTCACAAGGTCATGTTGCAAAGATTTATTTCCCCAGCATCTCTTTTCAAGGGGGAAAATAACTTTAATCCCAGCCCTGGGAGACAGAGGAGGTTTTCTAAGTTTGAGGTCAACATGGAAGTTCCAGGTAAAATTAGTGAAACTCTGATTTAAAAAAATAGGGGAAGGGGGGCTCTTCTTTCTGTTTACTCTGAAAACATCTCAGAAACAAGTCTAGAAAATTAAAGCAGAGTTCATGAATATGGATGGACCCTCTAGCCCTTTCTCTTCTTATGTCTGTCTGTTCATAATTCATTTTCAATGGAAGCTCTATGGTGAATGTTCTTTTAGCCTTGTTTACCTTTCTCACCCACATGCCCCCAGGAGAGTGAGATTTCCATCACTTATCTGTGGGTTACCAATAACTTTTAGCTTCAAGGTGGTAACTTTTTCCTTCTCCTTTTTGTCTCTATAGGAATGATAATAAAAGCACTCACATGTATATCACACACCCTCATGTGGTCCTGGAGCCTGCCTGTAGGGGCCCAACTAGAAGTAGTTATTCAAACCCTTGCATTCTTAGTTAGACAAAAATGTAATGACTGTAAATAGACAGAGCTCAGGGGATGGTTAGTGGGGTGGGGAAATGGTCTGAGGATCAGGAGTCACTCACCAGAAGATGCATGGTCCCTCAGCTCCATCATCCCATCTGAGAGAGTGTGTTGTTTTCTTTCTGATACTGGGATAGCTTCCTTCACAAGAGCATTTTGTCAGAGTTTTAAAGAAATAATGAAGAATGTTGTGAATTTCTTTCATCTGCTGTTTTTCTTATTGTCTTAATTCACTGTTGTTAGGGGTGTACTTCTGGAGTGTAATGTTCATAATGCCATGATTGGAAGCAGATCTCATATGTCCATGTGAGTCAGCTTGGCCACATGGTCCCTGAGCAGGTTCTCTCTGTGACTGAAGGGCATATTTGTGACAGCTCGTCTTCTGTGTTAAGGCACCAACACACTGTCCAAGAAGCCATCATTATAATGAATTGGACCAGTCTCATTTTACAGAAAGGAGCCCAAGCTGAACTTGAAATGGCAATTTGATGATGTGTGGTGAAGTTTCAAGGGTTTCTACTGTGAAAAAGACAATTAGACTGCAGAGTCATTAAACTCAGCATCCTGGCTACAGTCAGCCCCAGGCTACTTTACTTTATAGTCACTATTTTTTGACATAAAGCAAGAGAATGGCTTCAGTTTTGCAATGTAGAATCAGTTTATTAATCAGTTTAAACGTTGTTCCTGCAAAGACATCAAGATAATCACTTCTGAGATTACTCACAAGGTTTCGATAGGAACCCAGAAAATTGATAGCTAGAGAAAAGAATTCTTGTTTTTATTTTCAAACATGAGTATGATTTATGTCCCCTTCTAGATGAGGCTTAGTCTCAAAATGTTGATTCCAGAATTAACTTGCTTACAAGAATTTATCACAGACGTTGCTAATTGGTAAATTCTGTTCAGTTTTGCTGCATTGCTACAAATCCCCAATGTAGACAGTAGAACTGTATTGAGATCTCCATGTAGGAGAGGAACTTAAGCCTGAAAATGCCGGTGTTGGGATAATAGTTAGAAGCATTCAGAGGCAGGCAGGTCACATGGTGCTGCTGCAGTGAGTTCAGGGATGTTGTATGGCTTCCTGTGTAATATGTGAGCATGGATGTAATCGACAGCACTGTAGGAGGAGGGGCTATAACATGCTTTCTGACAGATCATGATGAGGATGAGGTATGTGTTCATAATTTAGTAAGGAAATAAAAAGTACAAAATGCACATGTAAATAAGAGGAATAGTTATTGTCATTTTGATGAAAACTACACGTATTTTTAAAAAGTTCCTTGTGTCCAGTTTTTAGAAAAGACTGCTACTAAGCTGGAACACAGGGTTTGGTGCATCTGGGTCAGTTTATCATTAATGCAAATATGTTCTCAGGAACTGAGGTAATGATACATTATCTTTATATGAAACACAAATTTTACCATTGTGCAAATTTACTTAACTTTAGTATTCCAAGGATCATTTAAAAATCAATCAATAGCATTAAAAATCATGAGTTATCCTATGTATGTGTATCTGTATCTGTATATGTGTGTGTTTATATGTGTATGTGTTTGTATGTATATGTATGCGTTTATGTTTGCATATATGTGCATTTTTACATGTGTGTGCATGTGTGTGTACATCTTTGCGTGTGTAGATTAAGCTGGAGATTGAACCTAGGTTTGGTACCTGCTACACAGTTGCATCACTGCTGAGCTGGATCCTCAGCTTTCTTTTTATTATTGTTTTGTTTTGGTGAATCAGGGTCTCACTAAACTGACTGTCCTGATCTTGAACTCACTGTAGCTCTGGTATGCTTTGAACTGTGGTCCTCCTGTCTCAGCTTCCTGAGAAGATGGGCTTACAAGGCTGAACCAGATGGCTTTCTTTTACATTTTAAGATCACTGACAAATCCATCAGTACAGAGCTAAGACAAAGCCAAAAGAAAAGGAAAAGAAGTTAAAATCTGAAGGTCTGTGCTTGGCTCTCACTCTCTTGCTCAGAGGACTTTGTTGAATGGTTGACTGACTTTGTGCCTTGCAGTGAAAGCCAACAATATCATAAGAAAATTACAGGTGTCAATTATAAGTTTGTGAATATACACGGAGTAGAAACCATGGCACAAACATGACAAAGCCCTTTAAAACATTTTTTTTTTTACCTTAAGAATTTATTCGTGCTTTTTATTTTCTGTGCATGTGCCTGACTATATGTTTATGGACCATGTTTATGAAGTGCTCATGGATAATCTGGGAATCTGACAGAGGGCAGCATCAGATACCTGAAGCTCAAGCTACAGGGAGTTGAGAGCCTCCATGTTGGTGCTGGGAAACAAACCCATCTCCCCTGTAAAAACAGCAAGAGCTTGTAAGCACTGAGCCTCGTCTCCAATGCTGTGAGTTAAATTAATCCTGTTACACTGTATTTAATGGCCCTCAGAGGGCTGCCAGGCATGATGCCCCCTGTGGGTTATCATCTCACAGCCCACCTCTCCACAGAAAGCCTCAGGACACTAAGAATAATCACTTTAGAAAGGAAGTTCTTAGTGCTCAGAGTTCCACTTTAAGAAGCAGCTGGCTATGGTTTTGTGGATGAATAACCAACAGAATGTGTAAAACTGCCCATCTGTGGGCTGTCCCTCTCGACCCACAACTTCAGAAGCAGGGGTTCCCTTAACTGGGCATTGACAGTGTGCTTGGAGACGGCCCTGGTATGTTGGCAGCTGTTTGCACCAAGCTTCTGCCCTTAAGACCTTCCTGACTTCTCTGCAAAGGGACATCTCGGGGACAAGATGTTAGAGAACGGAATAAAACATAAGCGAAACATGGCTGGTCAAACTTAGAAAACAATCATAGGTACATTGAGGTTTTCTATCATCTTGGAGTTTTAAAAAGTATGCATAGTTTTGATAAAAATGTATTGTCCAGTTTTACAAAGTTCATAATTTTATTTTGGGTTTTTGAGATAGGATCTCACTATGTAGACCAGGCTGGCCTCAAACTCATAGAGATCTGCTTGTCTCTGCCTCTTGAGTGCTGGGATTATAAATGTGAGCCACCACTCCTGGTAGCTCAGAATTCTACCCACACTCCACCTTTGGGTGTTTTAAAAGCAGACTCCCAGAATGAAGCAATTGATCTTTCCCAGCCCGGACCCAGAGAGGTCTACAAAGGGTAGTTCTCTGATGTGCAAATAGCTGTAGGATCTGCTCAAGCTCTAAGCAGAGGTGGGCTATGTGTTTCACGGGCTCCTCACTGAGGATCTTCCATAATTGCCCTTTCTCCTCCTCACCACTGAGGGGTACTGTAGGTCCGCCTCACTGCTTCTGCCCCTATGACGGGTACTTTATTGAACCGTCACGTCCCATGCTTTCAGGTGGAGCCCTCAGGGTGAACATGCTTCCTTCAGAAAGCAAATCACCAAGTTTCTGAATATCTGTGTAAGAAACACCTTTTCATTTTTGATTTTCAGACAGGATCTCACTCACTTTGTAGCCCAGGCTGGCCTGGAATTCACTATGTAGTTCAAGCTGGCCTTGAATTTATAGTAAACCTCCTGCCTCAGCCTCCCCGTTACTGAGACTGCATACAGGAAGATTGGGCAACTATGACTAATGTCCAATAATTACTTTAAAATGTTTACTATATTAATATATATATCATTTTACCTCTTGTCTTTCATCATTCAATGCACCCCCAAATAAGAACCTGTTATACTCACCTTACTTCTGTTCAAAGTCATAACCTCTTTTTCTTTGATTGCTATTATTTCATGTATTATTTATTGCAGTATAACACCACAATGTATTATATATTATTGAATAAATATTAAATATAATATAAATTACATAATATAACATGCAGATAGTATGTACTATATAATATATTATATAATACTTAATGTGTTAGTATATTATAATATATCATTATATATATTATATATAATATTCATATTATATATAATACAAATAATATTCATATGTAAATAATGTATATATTATATACCACATATTATAACATATAAATAATATTTAATATTTAATATATGGGGTGTTTTCTATATATATAATTATATATATATATATATATATATATATATATATATATATGAATGGTATTTTTATTATATGGTTTAGAGTGTTCATCCCTGGGAAAGACTAATTCTCCCTCTCTCAGTCACTAATTGCCTATAGTTCCTTGTCTAGTGTTGAGTGCCTGTGACATTTTCCTTTTCTACATTAACATGTCTACTAATTCCATTATTCAGATCTTGTTTAGGCAGGCATACTGTTGAGGTATCATTAACTTCACTTTTCTTTCTTAAAAGACACAATCTCACAGCAGAAACTCCCAGTCCTCTGGCTTTTACAAATTTTCCACTCTCTTTCTAGTATGTACCCTGAGGCTTGAGTATTTTAAATAATACCTTGAGAATTTCATACAGTGTGTTTTATTTACACACATATATACATATTGTATATATTTACCATTATTCCTCCCATATCCAATTCCTTCTTCCTATGCACACTCAATTTCATGTCCTTTAAAAAATGTAATAACTCATCAACTCAAAATTGTGCTGTTCATATATATTTTGGGTATGGGGCATCTACTGGGGTATGGTCAGCTAATCAGGAAGCACATTCAATTAAAGATAGCTGAGTATTCCTTCCCAGAAGCTATCACTGTCTATAGCTCCCCAGTCAGTGGTGGGAACTCATGAACCCCTTGCCACTTGAAGCTCTATATTGTCTGTTTGATCTTGTCAGACCTTGTGCAGGAAACTCAGCTGCTGTGGGTTTCTGAGGGCAGTGGTCCTGTCATGTCCAGAGACTCCATTTTGTAAATGTTCTTCCCAACCTCTGGTTCCTACAGTCTTTCTATATCCTCTTTTAGATATGATGTAAATGCCCCAATTCTGGCTGAGTACTGTGTGAAATCCTGGTCTTGTTGCTTTGACCTGTTGTGAGCTTCCACATTAACTGCCCTGCACTGCACAGGAAGGCTTCTCCTATAAGGTCAGAGGGCGGCACTAATCTATGTTTAGAGGACAGTTTAACAGTTCATGTGTTTAGCAAAATAATAGAGTATATCACCCACAGAGCCTGTGAGTTCCCAAATCATAGGTTCTTGGACAATTTTGAAGTGCCAGGTCTGTGTCTTCTCCCATGCATCAGGTGTTCAATCTAATTAGAAAGTGATTGATTATCCCCATAACATTTGTTCATTATTGCGCTCTTAAGCATATCTCGACGCCCCAGTCATTATTGTAGTTCCCAGAGTGAGGTTTCTCACTGGAAACTCAATTGAATCTGTAGAGACTAGGGCTGACAGAAGCTGGGACTGACCAGACTGATCCACAAAGGGGACAGCATCTCACCTAATGAATTTCAGTGCCCTGCCTAACACAATAAAGACCAATTGGGTTTTTTGTTGTTGTTGTTTTTGTTTTTGTTTTTGTTTTTTTACTTGTTTATAGTCATCATTATCACCCTGGTGCTAATTTTCTCTTTGCCAATCTTGATTCTGGTGGGAACTTTATAGATAAACAGTGGATTCTCTGCATTGGGTATCAATCAGTTCATCTGTCCCATAGCATAGAATACCTCCTGCCACTGTGTCAGAAAAGTGGGATGTTGGATCAATTTGAAACAAGCTCACATTGACCACAGAGAGTTCCCACAATGATGTCAATCCCAACATCGTCCACCCTTTTTAGTTCTGCAGATATCTTAGGATCTTACATTATCCCCAAACTTTCATCGTGGCCAATAGTCAGTGCTGTTAAGATGATGGGTTACAAGGAGTTCTTCATGTTGGTACAAGCCAGGAAGAGCAGAAGAAAGGGTTCTGCTTTGGTCAGAGGCCATCACTAAGTACTCCAGGCTGTGTGAATCAGTGATGTTTCCTTCTTATTTTGTGTGTTTCCCACTTTCATGAGGCCATGCTATTTACTTACTTAATATCCCTTTTATCCTGTCTAGCAGTGTGATATATTGTAGATATTCAGCAAACCTTACCTTAGTAAATCAGAAGAAAATAAGTTAATGCAAATTACTAAGATGTGAAAGGTTCATCTCATGGTAATTAGATGGGCGCGGTGGATTCAGAGCTATTTGTCTGTAAAACCTCTGGCTAGAAGGGGATGGTCTTTATGTCTCACACATGCATGTGGGTGAATAAGGACAACACATGCACCATCTTACTAAATATTCATCTTCCTCATTTGTCTTTCCATTACACATGCCCTACAGCAATTCACACAATGGGACGGGCAGTGAGGCAGGGACAGAGACACAGTGTTATTTATTCATGACCACTATGGTGGCAGTTTGTAAGAAAATGACCCCATAGGCTCATAAGAAGTGGCACTATTAAGAGGTGTGGCCTTGTTGGAGTAATTGTGGTGGTGTTGGAGGAAGTTATCACTGGGGATGGGCTTTGAGGACTCAGATGCTCAAGTCAGGTCCACCGGGGCATTTTATTCCTGATGCCTGCCTATCTGAGTCCAGATATAGAGCTCTCAGCTTCTTCTCTAGCACCACGTTTGCCTGCATCCTACCATTCTTCCTGCCATGATGATAATGGACTAAAATTCTGAACTGTAAGCCAGCTACAACTAAATGCTTTTCTTTATAAGAGTTGCTGTGGTAATGCTGTCTCTTGACAACAATAGAACAAAGACAACTACTTAGTAAGAATATGGGATAGGAATGACAGGGGATGTAGCATAGTCTCTTCAAAGTGTCTGAGCACAACTAGACCTCAATTAAAATAAGAAAAATTTGCTTGTTTTGCTTAGAAGCTCTACATAGTACATTCTCAGAACACAAATGCTCCGAATGTTCATATTTTTGTTTGGGACTGGATTTTAACTGGATTGACTTTGCTTGCTTGATCCAGGGAACTCCTCATATAAGACATTGATGGTATGAGTTATTATTAATTGACAGTTGGCTAGCCAGCTTCCTGTCTAACATAAGCACTGGGTTTGAGCCCACATTTCTGGAGGCAGTCACAGCAGAATAAAGGGGCAGATGAACAGAGCAGACGCTGGAGTGGCTCTTCCTACTGAGAAGAGTTATCTGGAAGTCACCATCTCCTCAGAACATGGGATGCAGGCAGAAATAATACTATTCACACAATTTCAGAGCCTTGGTGTGAACAAAGTAAGTTAGAATGAACGATTTAAAGAAACACTTAGCAAGAAGGAAAGTTAGAATTGTCATTCCACAGGTCAGAATTAGGAAGTGCATCTCAAGTTGGCTTGGTGTCACAGTGCACACTCAGAATTCTGAGCCTTTTCTTCTGAGACACTAGCAATGGATATGAAATGTAAGACTGCATCATTTTATAACAACTTGTACAGTTTTTACCAAAGGGCCTATAAGCCCACCTCTATAATCTCTTACTTTGGTTAACCTATGCTTTAAGACCTATCTCCCCTGTGTAAGCCAATTACTCTTTCTATCTATTAACATGAGATGAAAAAGCTATCAATACTGCCATACTCCAACTAATCAGACCATATCATTAATAATACATTTATGAAATTCACTACCACAAAAATAACTTTCCATATTATCTTGAAATCTCAAGAGACAACATGAAACCCTGAAAAATTATATTTTCCATGGGATTGTGAGCAGGTGTCTGTGGCCTCTGCAGTGAGGTGTGTGGTCTCATGAGTTCACCCTTGTGATGAGCCCTGGGATGGCTCTGCTATGCTAGCATACTTGCTTTGTGTTGGGAATGCTAATGACTTTGTTTAAGTAACTGTTGGTTTGCCACACTGAAGAGAGGGTGGACCAGCTACTCACAGCTTCCTGATACCATGGAAACAAGAGCAGATGATCCTAACATCTGTAGACTCACAGATACTACAAGAAAGGGGAGTCCATATCTTTCCCTTTCTTACATTTTCTTTACTGGGGAGAGTGAAGCCTTCATTGTATCATCAACTTGTGATTTCTAGGATGTCACAGGTTCTTTTGAGGACTACTGCCACAAACTGTGACTTTCACCAAGAACTACCTTGTGCAAAATGACATGGTGCTGAAAGATGGTTGATTCTGATGACTGATGTGGGAATATAATGCCCTTCTTTAGATAAATACAAGTGTTTTGATTTTATGATATCTACTTGGGATACAATCCCAGTAGTCTGTGGCCAAAGCAGGAAAACCACAAGAACAGACTAGCCTTCATAGAGAACAGACAGACCTGCATAGGAGACCACGTCTTAGAAAACAAAGCAAAGCATAACTGAAATCAAGAAGAGCTTTCCTTCCCAGAACCTATTCAGTTTGGGAATTTATGGTCAGTTTGCTGGGTCTCAGTCAAAGCCCTTTCCCCATGGACTGGTCAAACATGCATTTGACCTAAGTTCCATCCTGTCCCTCGTGACCCACTAAACTGCTTTATAACTACTCACAGAAATTTTCACTTAAAACATCAAGCTCACAATGTCCCGCACTGAATGTCTGATCCCTGCCCACTTGCGCTTTTCCCACCTCTTTGTCCATCATCCGTAACATCCCAACCCTCCCCAAGTCTCTGACTCTCTGCAGCCTGTCTTCAACTCCACTGCTCTGTCTTTCCTGTGTTTGGGGTAAACCCCATTAGTCATTCTCTTTGCCCTCCTCCTCTTCCTCTTCCTCTGAGGTCACTGCTCCTGGTTGCAGGCTCTCTTCATTATCAGCTTTTTAGACTCATCTTGCACACATCCACAGTTTCCCCCACTGGTGCTGGCTCACCCCACCAGGAAAGAATTGTGACCACAAAATATTTGAGTAGGGGAGAACAGGGGGTTGGATTCCTATTGCAGAGAGAGTTAACTCTTTCGTGAGGTATCCTTGTGGTCAGATTGCTAAAGCTAGCTGTGTGCTCAACCTGGGTCTACCATCCCTGTGATTTGGTGGCTATCCTGTCCTTGCAACCTGGAGATCTTCCTAAGAGAAGCAGCTTCATGTGCGACAGTGTCTCCTAGGGTCTGAGAAAATGAACTCAAGGCTTGGCTGAACCACAGGAATTAAGAGAATGTCACTGACTTGAGGCTGGATTGGCAGCCAGATTTTAACTCATGTTTCATGAATGGTCTATATACAGTGACATTAGGAGATTTGTGCCCTGAGAGGGTCCTACACACCTACAGTCTTCCCTATGAGAATCCCTGTTCCCTTTAAGAGAAAAGAAAATACATGTCAAGTCGGGACACATACAAGTCCCTGGGAAAACAGATGCCATGCCTCTGGAGACCTAGTTTCCACCACAGTTATATGCAATTCTCATTTCCCATGAATTAATATAGGTGAGGTAACCACATAGACTACGCATTGCCAGGTAAATATATCACCACAATTACATCTCCTTTTTCCCTTAGAGTTAATCCTGAAGAAAACATGATGGTTAGAGATGTATTGTTTCCAACCACAAACCCAAGTTGGCTTTATTCTAAAAAATTTCAAATTATCAATGTTGCCTTGAACTGTGCTGTCAAAATACACTATTCTTTGAAATTTTCATATTTGTATTTTAGATTTCTATGATATTATTTCTCAATAGATGCTAACTGTTTATAGTCTATTTGGGAATGCTATTTTATGACAATTGATTTTAATCTCCAGAACTAGAATACATTGGGAATTCAAAACATTTTCTAATATTTTAGAGGGGCCTTAAGGGAATGTCTACAGCAGAGTCTGAAGTTGATGTGAGCGTGTTTGAAAACCCCTTTCTGTTTATTGAAAATGCTTCATTTTGCTTTGGCATGATGGCCATTTGGTCAGTCTTTCCCCTTGAGCATGAAGTCCTAAGAAGCAAATGCATGATTTATTTTTCATTATTTGGCTGACCCCTCCCCTACCACTATTGAGAACAACAACCTTGTCTGTGGTAAATTGGAGTGTTTGTCTTGTGTGGTCACCACCGTTGAAAGCTCTGGTTTGTTAGTTGGTGAAATGTCTCCATACCTTGGGATATTTTCAGCCCCAGTGAACTCAGAAGTTAATTGTGATCCCCTAAAACAAGTCTGGTTGTTTTTGTTCTTTGTGCTTTTGTTGTTGTTTTGTGTTTTGTAACGGTAACCACATAATTTATCAATAAGTCTTTATTATCAATCTCCAAAAGGATTTAGAACTAAATGGACATAATTTCACTCTCTGCTGAGCCAAGGCATACAATTTTGTTTTTTAAGGCTAATTCTAGGGCTCTGAACCATTTCATTTTAAGGATCTATGTGCTATTTGTGGAAACTCTTCTAACTAATGAGGTTAGCATTTCGGAGACTAAAACCAATTTTAAATAGACACAGAGACAACATGACAACATGTTGCATTAAGTGGCAACTTCCTGAAGACTGAAGTCCCCATGAGGACACACAATGTTACCAGCCCGTCAGGCCTCCAAGGGGAGGGGCTTATTTCTGAATGGACTGAGAGACAGTTTAAGGCTTTGAGGATGAGATCAGAGAGCAAAGCAAGAAGCATTCTAACCAAGATCCCTATCAGGGAGACACTCAGATGTATATAAAAACAAAACAAAAAGCAGAGTGATTCAAAGACATATGTTGCAAAGTTTTGAATGTAATGGAAAGAAATGAACAAACACCAGTGCAGGTTTCTCACACATGGCTGTACTTCACTTCAAAGAGTGACTGACAGCTGCAGGGATGGCTCAGTGGGTAACACTTTTGCCCTATAATCATGAGAAACCCAATTTGGATACCTAGGATCTAGGTAAATTCAGACACAACAGCATATCTGTACTCTTACTGTAAGATAAGAGCTGGAGAAAGCAGAATACCCAGGAGACTGCTGGCCAGCCTGCTGGCATATCACTAGAACACAAGACCCTGTTTCAAACAAGGTAGGTGCTTGGAATACTCAAGACTGTCCCCTGACGTGTGCTGTGCATGTGTATGTCCACTCAAGCCTGCCCCCAGACCTCCCCACTCCACACAGATAAAAGGAAAGCATCATAAAATAACATTCAATCCTTATTAAATAATTTTATATAAAGTTTGCTAATCACTGAAGTAGATCTATATAAAATATTTCATGGGCTTACATTCAATTATATATACAAAATTACTTCAATTTGATGTTCCACATTAGTTATTATTTAGTTTGAAATAAATAAAAAATGTGCTCTATCTGGGCTTAGTCTTCACAGAAATATTTTCTTATACAGAACTATAAGAATGATGACCACTGGGTTTGAGAATCTACCTTTCATTTGTTAAAAATTTAAAAATTAAAATATAATTACATTACGTCCCCCTTCCCTCTCCTCTCTCAAACCCCTCTTATGTTCTATTCCTCCAAGAAGAAGAGAATCTCGTTGATAACCCGAGAAGTCTGGGCCACACCTCTAAGCTCAGGGCTAAATGTGATGGTTTTGCCATGCAAACCTCAACCTGCTGGCTGCTTGTTCTCCTAAATCTAGAATATAATCTATATATTTACCATTTGTGATCTCATCACTGCTCCTCCTGCCACCCCAGTTATTTAAGATTCTCTAAAGCAACAGAATTGATTCCATGACCAAGTTTAATACATACCATATATGTATTAAACTTGGGCATGGAATGTGGTCTGAAGTAAGGCTTCTTGACCAAAGTATTTTATCACAGCCACAGAGAGGTAACTAATATAGAGCCTACAAACATTTGCCAAGAAACAAAAATGTGTGTGTGTGTGTGTGTGTGTATGTATCTATGTGTGTAAAAGTGTGTGTGTATGTATGTGTGTTTGTGTATAATTTATTTATTTTTATTTTATGTATATGTATGTTTTGCCTGCATGCATGGATGTGTATTAAGTTCATGCCTTGAGATCAGAAGACAGCATCAAATCCCCTGGGACTGTAGCTAGAAATGCTTGTGAGTCGCCATACAGATGCTGGGAATCCGACTTGGCTACAGTGGAAAAGCAACCAGTGCCATTAACCCCTGAGCAATCACTCCAGCTCTGTTTTAAAAGAAGATTTAAACAGATTTTTTTTGATCTTTGTTTCAATGTCTTCCAAAATCTGTTCATTAATTTATACATGTTTGCATCCCTACAAATACTGTGAATACC
Source organism: Uromys caudimaculatus (assembly GCA_028551405.1). Taxonomy (NCBI): domain Eukaryota; kingdom Metazoa; phylum Chordata; class Mammalia; order Rodentia; family Muridae; genus Uromys; species Uromys caudimaculatus. Next base: position 10,388,537 of record CM052719.1, on the reverse strand, counting down.
AGCATTCTTGTCTTAGTAAGAGAATATATCCCTGAAACCAAACCAAATCAACCAAACAACCAAACAAGCTAAGAAAATGAAAACTTAGAGACATTGCCAAGGCTGCTTGAAGGCCTTTGAAGACTGTCTACTTTCCACCACCTCAGGCGCTACACTGAGCAGCTCCTTGGACAGGGCCCATGCCTAGCAGCTCAGCTTTTTACAGGCCAGTTGACCTCAGGAAGCTTTCTTCTCAGGAGAGGCTCTGCTCTGCTGCCCTCCACTTCCCTCAGTGACTTCTGAACCTTCTTCCCAAGAAGCATGGTTCTGTTGCCACTTTTCTAGCCCTATGACAAACATGCAGAGGAATCTGTTTCATGTTTTTGTTAATAGATGATATGTTAGAGAGGTTGTGGGAAACGAACATGTCACTTCCACATGTCATTCGCCCATAAGTCCTCCCCCCCTTGCCTCCCATGGTGCTTCTGGCTCATTAGATCTGAAGTCCATTTCCATGCAGGGAAGGGGGGCTTCTGCAAACATAGTGCCTATGTTCACAGAGTGAATGCATGAGGCAGTGTTTTCATTGAAGCCACTGAGGAAGAATGTGTCATGTCTCAACCAGGTGCTTTTAGTTGTGTTGAAGGACAGTGGCCCTGGCTCATCAAATGCACATTTATCAGGGGGTATGCTGGCGTACACCTCTCACCTCAGCACATGGAAAGCAGATACAGTAGGATGCTGGGTTTAGGGACAGCTTGGGGCTGGGAATAGTCTTCAGTAATAGATCAGGTGTTTACTAAATAAAAGGCTCTGGGACCAGTCCTCAGTACTGCAAATTAAAGTTTGCCTTACTCCAGAAATGATAATTTAGTTAAAAGTATTTAAGATGTCTTAAGTAGAGTGAGAATGTCTTCATGAGCATCTGGGAGGCTGAGGTAGGAGGATTGCCTAGAATTTCCTATCAAGCTGGTCTACATGGAAAACCTCTGTCTAAAATAAAAATAATGATGAAGTGAGAAGGAATAAAAGAAAAAAGAAGAAGCAAAAGGACGACAGACAGGTAGACAGGAAGGGAGGGAGGAAGGGAGGAAGGGATGGAGGGAGGGAGGGAGGGAGAGAAGGAGGGAGGGAGGGAGAAAGAGGAACAAGAGAAAGAAGGAAGTGAGAAAGAATGATTCAGTTACTTTTTCAGAATAAAATCTCATTTTTCATTTTTATTACTTTTTAATTGAGACAGAATCTTACACTATAGCCCAGCTTACCCCCAAACTTACATCATTTGTGTCCACTCTCCTGCCTCAGCATCTCAAATGCTGGCATGACAGGCATACACCACTGTGTCTGACTCTGAACATTTCATTTTTAATTTTATTGCTTTTCCTTACTTAGTAATTTGAACATCTCATAAACTGCAGCCAAAAAGTGCATTCATTTGTGAAGCAACATAATATTTCTAGGTGTGTCACAGTGTACCCACAGGAAGAAATACAGAGCCGGGCAGTGGTGGCACACGCCTTTAATCCCAGCACTTGGGAGGCAGACGCAGGTGGATTTCTGAGTTCGAGGCCAGCCTGGTCTACAGAGTGAGTTCCAGGACAACCAGGGCTACACGGAGAAACCCTGTCTCGAAAAACCAAAAAAAAAAAAAAAAAAAAAAAAAAGAAGAGCTGGAATCCTACAGCTCAAGTGTTATTGGTGTTTATTATTGTTACACAATATACGTCCTTGAGGGGGAGTAGATAGGGAGAAAGAAATCTGTTGGAAAACTGTTTTTGTAGGCCTTGTGTGGTTTGTAGTGGGGACTTGTGCGCTGTCCCTTGAAGTCTGAATGAGTGTTCCTCTAAGGTACTTAGAGGCATCATCCAGGGAGGGAGAGGAAACAGAGAAGACAGACAGGGGTGATGCTCAGAGTCCTACAGCAAAGACAGAAAGCACGGTGACTAGAGAAAGCCAGTGTAGGAAGGGAAGGAGTCAGAGAGAACAATGCCAGAAAGACTCTAGGAAAGGGAGCAGCAGGCATGGGAAACATGGAGGTGCCAACCCAGAGGGAGATTGTTAACATTGAGGAGAGACCAGCTGAGCTGGCCTTAGCAGAAAAGGGCAAATTTACATTTTGAGCCAAAATACCATTTTTCTTTTTAAACCCCTGTGTGGCCCACCAGGGAGCTCCCTTCAGCCTCCCTGGAAAAAAAAGGCATCCTGGTGTCCAGGGCTTGCTTTCTGCTCTTTAAAAGCATATTTATGTGGGAGCTCACTTTCTTGGGGCCTGGCAAACAGAATGTCAAGCCACCAGGACCCAGTTTAATATGCGCAACTGCCAAAATAATATCAGAGAGAAAGTACAAGTTGTAAAAGCACCACACTCTGTTTTGAAACATTACCTAGAGTATTTAATCACTTAAACCAGCCCTCAAATGCACCGTAGAGATGTAACTGTTGTGACTGGAATGTGTAGTCTCTGTGGCATTGTCCTGATATACATGGTGCTCCCTTGGTAACAACTTCAATGTATAGAGTTGTGTGAACAGCAGGGACCCCAGATGGCAGCTTTGTGAGCAAATGAATGATTGACAACTTACCTGAGTCAGACTCTCTGGTGGTTTTGGGCAACATCCAGCTGAAACCAAAGGCTGATGTAGCCCAGGGAATTGTGTGGTTAGAGTAAAGTGCCCATAGGTTCATATTGAATTTTTAGTGGCATGCTGGTATGGTATTTTGGGACACTGTAAAAAATTTAGGATGTGAGATTGACAGGAGGAAGTCTGTCACTTGGGGGTTGGTCCTTGAAGGCATCTTGCCCCTGGCTACTTTCTGTCTCTCTCTTGCTGCATCCTGTTTTGCAGTGAGATAGGGAATTGGGCTCTGCCACTTTCTATCACCATGATGGACTGATACCTTGGACATCATCAGCCAAAAGAACTCTTTCTATCTCTTAAGTTTTCTGCTATTTGGATATGGTAATGGAAAGTTGAACTATGGCTTATTTTGGGTTTTATTGCTGTGAAGAGACACCGTGACCAAGGAAACTCTTATAAGTAAAATATTTAATTGGGGTTGGCTTACAGTTTCAGAGGTTCAGTCCATCACAAACATGGCAGGAAGCCTGGCAGGATCCAGGCAGACTCGGTGCTGGAGAAGGAACTGAGAGTTCTATATCCCAGTCTAAAGGCAGCCAGGAGAAGACTGTCTCCCAGGTAGCCAGGAAGAAGCTCTGGATCACAGTGACTAGATTTCAAAGCCTGCCTTCACTGTGAGACACTTCCTCCAATAAAGCCACACCTCCTAATAGTACCAATTCTGATGGGTCAAGTATATTTAAACCACTGCAGACTTGTTACTAGAATCAGGGTCTTTGTAAAGGGAAAGTAGGCTTGTGTCTGATACCACCAGCACCACTCCACAGTCAAGATTGACAAATGGCTGCTCGAGTTACCTGGAGAAATAAGCTTCGTTTCATTCTTTAATTGAGTAAGGATCCCGAGGAGCCCTCAGACCTTCATAGAATAATATTTAATCTCTGTCAGCCAATCACTAGGGGCCATGGAGTCTGTTTTTATTTTTTAAAAAAATCACATAGTCACATAGTGATTTTTGCTTGTTTTGCTTTGTTTTTAAGCTGTTTGTGTGTGTGTGTGTGTGGGGGGGGGTGGTTGTGTTCTCACCATGCTGCCCAATCTGGTCTCAAATAGATGAGATCAAGTGGTGCCCCACCCGACCCTCCCCAGTGACATATATCCTACAAGAAGGCCACATCTATTCCAACATTGCCACACCTCCTAACAGTGCCACTCCCTGGGCCAAGCATATCCAAACCACCATCCCACCCATAGTCAGGTGATATCACTGAACTCCGTCTTCACGCAGTTTTTACAAAGGCCTGAGGCCAGTGTTTAGTCCCACAGGAAAATCTGTGCCTTTATTCAGTCCAAGGCAAACATTCCTGCTTCTTAGACTCTAATTACTACCTTTGCATTGAAGAAGATGTGTTTATTTATTTACCAAACGCAGGTTTAAGTGATATGCCTTTTAAAAGTCAACAGTTTACCCAGGAATGAAACAACAACAAATCATAGCACTAGCTTGTTAGTAAAATCAAGAGGAAAGGAAAAAGAAAAAAAAAATGTCTATTTTAAATCATTTTTGTAAATGCAATTGGAGGCATGTAAGAGAGCCCTGACTTCTTTTCTTAACTGAGTATCATCCGGGGGAAGTTAGATGCCTTAAACTGGGCTGCAGTCTCTGTCTGTCTGGCCAGTCCACTGTCACATGCTCCTCCACCTGTGAACCCCAGGCCATATGTCCTCCCTGGAGCACACCTCTGCACATGTTACCCCACCCCTTCTCCCTTTTGTTTCTTGTCCACTCATGTTTATAAAACTATGAAGCTTTATAAACCAAAAAGAAATTGTCCATATTAATATGACCCAGCACTATGTTTCTATATATTAGAATGCATTTATGTAATAGCATGGCCGCTGGAAGCTCTTACACACATCACCCACCCCACACTTACTTTATGGTGACAGCAGTCTCAGCATGTTGTACAGCAGGCCTCTTTGACATATTCTTTCATCAAACTGGCCTTTTCCATTATGTTATCCATCCCTGCCCTACCTCCAACCCCTGTAACAAGGCTTCTCACTTTGCTTCTGTGAGCTGACTTTCAGACCCACATTTAATGGATACTGTTCCTGAAACTGGCTTATCTCACCTTGAGTAATGCTTTTCAGTTTCAGCCCTGAGTTGCAAGAGAAAAGAGTTCCTTGTTTAGGGCTGACTAATAGTCCACCAGGAATTCTAGTTGTTAGAAGGTTTTGTAGCTTCCCTGCCTTGTCATTGTGAAAGAAACTAAGATGAACACAGGAGTGTAGAAATCTCAATGCATGGCACCCATTCTCTTGGATGTTTAGCCAGTGTCTCCATTACTGAATCACTTTGGTTCTAGTTTCTAATAAATAAATAAATGAATAAATAAATAAATAAATAAATAAATAAATAATCAAAACAAAATATCTTGTAGCTGGGCAGTGGTGGTGCACAGCTTTAATCACAGCTATCAAGGGGTAGAGGGAAATGGATATCTGTTAGTTCAAAGCCAGCCCCCTCTACGTAGTGAGTTCCAGGACAGCTAAAACTACACAGAGAATCAATCTCTCTCTCTCTCTCTCGCTCTCTCTCTCTCTTTCTCTCTCTCTCTCTCTCCCTTCCTCCCTCCTTCCTCCCTCTCTCTCCATCTCTGTCTCTGTCTCTCTCTGTTTCTGTCTCTCTCTCTCTCTCTCTCTCTCTCTCTCTCTCTCTCTCACATTTTTTCCCTGAGGAACCTCCATGCTACATTGCATAGTAGATCTACCAATACTATTTATTCTTTAATGTCACATCATTGAGATGGTAGATTGTGAAATTCCATGCTCCTTTGTGCATGGGGATGACATAAGGATCCAATAATTACAAGTTTGCCCATTGTGGGGTTGGTGGGATATCTCAGTGTTAAGAACATCCATTGGGTCCTACCTTGGCTCCCAACACTCACATTGGCAGCTCAAAACTCCAGCTCCAGGGAGATCTAACCCTTTCCTGACCACCCTGGGTACTATACTCATGTATGCAAACACACATTCAGTCATACATACCTATACACATAATAGAAATAGCACAGATAGTTGTTTATCTCTCTTCTCTTGTATTTCTTTAAGGGTGTTATTCATTTCTTTCTTCACATCTTCTATCATCATCATGAGAAATGTTTGGACCACCAACCAAAGAATACACATCTATGGACCCATGGTTTGGACCACATATGTGGCAGAGGATGACCTTGATGGCCATCAGGGAGAGAGGAGAGGCCCTTGGGCCTGAGGATGTTAGAGGCCCCAGTAAAGGGGAATGTCAAGGAGGGAATATGGGGATGGGTGGGCGGGTGGGCAGGAGGTGGAATTCTCTCATAGTGGCAGGGATTGGGAGGGGATAGGGGGTTTCCAAAGAGGAGACCCAGAAAAGGGGAAACATTGGAAATGTAAATAAAGTATCAAAAATTTAAAAATAAATAAATAAATAAATAAAGTATCTAAAAAATAAAAAAAAAAATTAGCACAGATAGGTGACTGGGAGGGAGGCAGTGATTGGGATGTAAAGTAGGTAAATAAGTAAATTAATGGAAAGAAAAGAAAGAAAAAATAGCATGCGTCTTTAAAAAATTGTCCAGCGTGTTCCATTTGCCATTTGTTCCGTCATTTGTATTTTTCTCTTTGAAAATTAAATATTTTAAAGCAGATTGTAGTTGTAATTTATGCCAATGCACATCTTTAAGAGGTAGCCTGAAGTGAGCTTATGCCTTCAGAGATTGGTGATTGATGCTCTGCAATAGTTCCAGTCTCGGGTTTGTTTTTTTGGTTTTTCCCCACTCCTTATTCACAGAATGTCTTCAGGCTGTTACGCATCATTGTGTGATCATGTGCTTCATTACAAATTATATTTTTAGGTTAAATTCCGATATGACTTTGTGGGAGGTGAGCAGTGTGGGGTTTGTGGTATGCCTCCACATACCCCACACAGGTCTAGCTAGCCTGTGCTCATTTATGAGTGTGTGTGAAAGGCAGAGGCTTGCTGAGAGGCCAAGGCTGTGAGTGAGTGGTTCTTATCCGGCATCCCCTCTATGTAGGCTTGCAGGGCCCATGACAGAATATTGGACCTCATGTGGGAAGGAATGGGGGCTTGCTTTTCTTCACATTAAGGAGCCCTAAGCTGTTATAATGATTCTATTAGACATGCTTCTCTTGCAGCTCTAGACTGGAGTCTTTGGGGTCTGCATCCACTCAGATCAAGTTTTCAGGTAGGAAATGGGGCCAGATCATGGCAAAAGGGATGTCTCTACCCAGCCAGCCAGATAGCCTGTTCATCTTACCAGCACATATGGCATCACACGCTCACACACTGAGCTAGATGGGAAAGAGACCATGAAGCTCAAAAGTGCTGTGGACGAGAAGGAAGCTGACCTAGCCAAGAGAGAGGGAGGTTTAGTATAAGAATGAGACCTCAGACTGAGCTCAGCTGAGCACATAAACGTGAATTGTGGACACCTGAGAGAGAAGCTCATGGTCTTTCATAGGCCATGCCTTCCTTCATTCCCAGTTAAGGTCTCCATTCATTTTCCCTGCTTCCATTCATTTAATTATGGCCCATACCTCTGTGTATAGTCCATGACGCTGCTGGAAGCTTCTCTTCAGTCTGACACCCTTTCCCTTATCACTGTGATTAAGATGACCACAGACAGTGTGAAAAGTTAAGATCCACGTGGAAACACTAACAGCACAGCTAGAAAGTACTGCAATAGCCCTGGGCATCAAACATCCAGGGAGCATTGACATGGACCACTCACCCTGGTTGCCTGTTGCCCTCATGGCCCCACTAGTAGGAGCCTTTGAGTAGCTCTGTCAGGACCATAATCCCAAGGCTGTAAATGGGGCCTTCACACAAGAGCCTTTCCCCCAGATCTACCCCACACCACCCACCCAGGACCTGCCAGACACCTGTGCTGCAGGGATCTTATATACACACACTCTACCTGTCACATTTCCCAGAGGCCATCCACAGGGAGCAAATGGAAGCATCTTTATGAGCCTTTGAAGGACGTGGGGCTGGTTCTGGTGGTGCAGGAGCATGGACATGCTGGTCCTTCTGTTTCTTGAGTCACGGTAAGTGAGGCCATGTCTAGTATGTACACTCATAGGATGAGGCCTAAAGAACCCACCTTCAGCACTTCCTCACCCCCTGATGCCATAAACAGGAAGATGCTATTAAAAGCTTCCTTATATTACAGCTAACTTATAGTGTGGTGTTTGAGTCCATACTGTGTTGCAAGCGATGACCAGAGGGAAACACGACTTTAAAGTTCTTTCCTAGCAATGCCCATTGAGTCATCTTGGCTTGTTGCCTGATGCTTTCTCCTCAGATGTGCAGCAAGTGTGTGCTCAGGTGTCAGTAGATGTGTGCTCAGTCCTAGGATCCTAGCTGATGCCTATACGGCTTGGTTGCTGCACAGGTGGGTGATATTATGTTTGATGTCATTATACTCATAGAATTTAAGGAATAGTCTATACATTGAAAGAGATTTAATAGTCAAAGCATAACCATGATTTGTGTTAGAAGTTGAGGAGAGGAAACTTAGGCAGTCTCTTGTATCTTGGCTTTAAGATGATCAGGACGCAGCTTATCAGAGACTCACTGTCTAGTATACTTTGTTGACTACCTATGCTCAAAAGAAAGACTTTTGGAAGACTGAGATGCCCTCTCACAAACTGGTTAAAAGAAACACAATCTTTAAGGTCTCAGATAGTGAAATCTTTAGCCTTTGGCATGCTCTTACATATTCTGTGCATTCTGAGGGGTGCACTTAGGTTAGGATGCTTACCATGCTCACCACACTCTCTGGCTCCCTGGCTGCTCCTGTCTCCTAGCCCAGGGTGGAGTCCATTCAGCCTCTACATCTAGGTCCTGGTTGGGGAGGGTGAGGTCAGACACAGTGAGCTCTGTAGATTCCAGATAACTTGAAAGCACTAAGGTGGGTGTGGAGTTCTGGAAAAGCCCACATGAGGCCCCAGCTCATTCTGACCTGCTCAAGGTCAAGAGTTCTTCACTTCTGGCAAGATTCCTGCAGTCCCCATGTTGTTCCCTTCCTCGGCAGAGCCAGCTTACTGGGTTTCTCACCTCCTTCTTCTACACACAGACAACCAAAAGCTTCACTGCTTTGGAGGTGACATGAGGTATGAGGATGTGAATAGCTTGATTGAGCTTATCTCTAAATCCTGACAAATCCCTTCTTTGGGCATTTATTTCCTTTCACACTGCAGATGTGGCATGCATCCTCTGAAGGTCATTTTTGTTTCTCTGTGCTCCCTTCCCTGACATGTATCCATGATCTAATGTGGGTATATGCTTACCTGTGTACTTGCATGTGATAGTGTCAGGTTAAGGGATTTTTTTTCTGACACTCCCCAACACAAAACAGAAGTGACATCATGGCATCTATTCCTTCTAACTGGATGAGATGGTGGCCCTTCGAGATGTGACATATCTCTTCACATTAATGAACCAAGATCAGATCAAATTTTTACATGACAGCTGCAGGCTGCCATGAGTGAAGTGAGACTTGTCACCTTCAGACTCAAGAACAGGCAATGGTTTGCACACTCTTAAATCTATCAGTGCCCGCTGGCCACTGAACTTGTGTGACTGTTTTGGGCTTAGTTATTTGGTGGCTTGAAGATGAGTAGAGAGGCACCTGCTGCCTTCCTAGTTGCCACTTCTTGCACTGGAGTAGGAGGGGGGCTATTATTAGCAGGGTCAGGAATGCTGATTAAGCTTTTGTGCAGTTACCAAAAGAGGAGATCATTCCAGTCTTTCAGGATGTTCATTTGGTTATTTAGCAAACATTGAGTGGATGCCAAGGTTGTTGGAGCTTCTTGAAATACAATTCTGAGAAAGTCCCTATCCTGAAGAATTTTACATTCCAGGGCATTATGGGAAAAGACAGAAACAAACCTTGAAAAAGATCATGGTAGGTAGAGCTCTGCAGTAAAATAAGCTGTGAATGGACAGGCCAGGATTAGAGTGATGCTTGTATGATGGTCACTAAGACCTTGTTCCCATGGTGACATTGGGAGGAGGGAGGAGTCTAGCTATGCACATCAATAAGAGAATGTGTCAGAAACAGTACCCCTAGTGTGCAAAGGCATCACGTGCATGAATTGTTGAATTCTTTTCTATTCTTACCTAGACAAGATACCTAAAGTAACAAGATACAAAAGTAGCTTAAGGAAAAGGTCTATGTGGCTTTTGGTTTGAGTATAGACCCTCACAGCAGGGAAGGCATGGTGGCCAGAGTGTGAGGCAGTTAATTTCACTGTAGTAATCGTCAAAAAGGGGTGAATATGGATACTCATCTTCTCATTTCTATTCAGTCCTGGACCCCAGGTCACTAAGTGGCGCAACCCACTATTAGTGTGGGCCTTCTCACCTAAGCTACCCTAATCTAGAAACTTCATCCCTCACAGACAAGCTTGTGTCTCCTGAGTATTTGTGGGTCCCATCAAGCTGATAGTCAGTGTTATCTGTCACAGGAGCTCAGTGTGTTCTCTATGCAGGTGATGAATCTGAAAATAAAAATCAGATGCTCCATGGGCTAGCTGTGTAGATCCAGATGTGCAAGGTCAGCCGATGCCACAGCAAGAGAATGGTGGATGTAAGTCATTCTAGAATACCAGCTATGGGGTCAGGGTGGACATCCAGCAGTGTCCTTTGGATATGTTCTGTCTATAGACAACTTTAGTGGCTTGCCATGGGCTGTAGTAGCAAATACATTGACTTCTGCCTTACATGCATTTAGAATAAATAGCAAGGGCTGACATGTGGGAGCGGAGAAGTGGGTGATGAAGTTGGACCACATCTGCCCTGTACCCTCCAGCTAAGCTTAATTTAAAGCACAACCAGCTCTCTAGTGCCTTTTCTTACCCATTTTTTGGACATGTCATAATTAGGTCATAATTTGTTCCAATAAAAGCACAGCAGCCAGTTTTAAACAAATCTATGCTGCCCCGGTGTTATCAATCGAGGCTTTTCTACCCTGTCTTCACCTTCCCAGAATTAAAACTGTTCTTCAGAAAGTAAACTAGAGAGAGGTAAGAGGGCAAGGCCCCAAATCAACCATGCATGTATACATGTGTGCGCACGCACACACACACACACACACACACACACACACACACACACACAAGCTTACTCACACACATAGACATATATACACATGTGTATCTCCCCACCAAATGAATAATAAATGCTTCAAAATGAGAAAATGAAATATCTGACTGCATACTGTATACAATGAATTCACCTCCTTAGCCATCAACCAGATGCAGAGATGTTAGACATTGATGTGTAGAAGTATATCCCTGAACAAACAACTTAACATACTTTGAAGTAATATCAAAATTTTATATGAATGATTTTAGTGTCACTGGACAATAACATCAGTTTAAAATGTAGAGACAGGGGTTGGAAAGAGGACCCAGCAGTTAAGAGACCTTCCTGCTCTTCTAGAGGATGAGACTTCTAAGCACTTATATTGATCAACTCAAATATCATGTAACTCCAGCTCTGAGGGATTTGATTTTCTCTTCTGGCCTCCACTGGTAGGCACTACACCAATCCAGCAAACACAAACACACACCCCCCCACACACACACTCACACCCCCCCACTAAGTCAATCAATCAATCAATCAATCAATCAATAATAAATAACAGATACATAGATAAATAAATAAATGAAATGAGATAAATCTGTAAATTGTACTTCTGAGATTGAAGCAAATCAGTCTGCACACTAGGCACGCAACTCACAGACACCCAGTACACCTCGCTTACCACTCCTGGTGTTGACTCTAGTGTTCAAGGTTTATGAAGTATTTATGGTTTTCCAAAATAAAGTTCTTTTAGACTAGGTCCAAACTGATAAAGTACTTATGAGAACAATTGTCTGAAGTCCGAGTGCCTTTCCCCCATTTACCATGGCCATGCGCTTTCTCCCATGCTCTCTAGAAGGCCTCCCCCTCTTCCTGCCCAGCCCCCCCTCCTTTCCCTCTCTCTTTCCCCTCCCCCCTTCTCTACCTTTCCCTACCTTTCCACCCAACCAACAGTCTATCTCTATCTACATCAAAAGTCCTTAGAATATAATGAATATTTTACAGTTTCTGTACTGTAATTCTCTAATTCATGGAATTTAACACATTTATCAGATGGCTTCACTCCACACCAAAACAGCACCAATGGTTTCAACAACATCATAGAGGGCACAGCAGCTGCACCAGGTTTGAACCCAGAATCCCCTGCTGCTCCTGCAGCCTGAGTCTTTTTGGGTTTAAATGCCCTTTCCTATTATCTCTCTTTTGTAGCATAGATGTTCCTAGAGAGTTTGGGCAACATGGAGGCCTCTATTTAAATCTAAGATGAAGGATGGTCCTCTCCCATCAGCTTGTCAGGCCCTCGTAGGGTTCCCCATGAGGTCTGTACTTAAGGGTACCAGAGTCCTAGCAGAGGAGTGCAGAGAGAGCAGATGGAGGACTTCCAGACTCATGTCTGGCCCTTGTCTGGAAAGTATGAATGACAATGTATAATGATTGGGTGTGTTAAGACTTTCTATCTGGAACTTTCTGGTTTACACTGGTGCCTGGGGACCTCTGCCTGGGCCAGCAGGAGACCTTAGCCAACAAGCGCCGTAGAAAGATAACCTCCCAGGAGCTTGGAAGGGCAGTGAGTGGGGTTGAGGGGAGCAGCACCTCTCACCCAGACCCTCCCGGATCTGCCGGGATCTGGGGCCTGAGAACCCGGGGACAGAAAAACTCCTAAACTTCCGGATTTCACTGGCGGGTGGAAACCTCTGCCTGGGCCGCCAGAAGTCAGTAGCCAACGAGCACCAGAGAGGGGTGCCCTCCCAGGAGCCTGGAAAGGCCGTGAGTGGGGTTAAGAGGAACAACACCTCTCACCCAGACCCGCCCGGATCTACCGGGATCCAGGGCCTGAGAACCCGGGGACAGAAAAACTGTGAACTTTCTGGTTTACACCTGTGCCTGGGGACCTCAGCCTGGGCCACAAGGCTCCACGAGAACAGGGAATCCCAGAAGTGCTGACACACCTTTGAGCACAGGCAAAACCACCACATCTGGATCAAGAGAGACCTTTACAGAACCTTTGGGGCATAGGAACTAAGGGACAGCTGGGGACAAGATCCTTCTGATTCCATTCTGCACCCCAGAGCGGACCCTGAGGGACAGCTCTCCAAACCCAAACACCTCTCAGAGAGAGTTGGTCTTCAAGGAGTACTGCCACAGAGGCCTGCAGGAGGGGCAAGCCACAACCGGACAGAGTAAGATCAGCTAACATCAGAGTCAACAAGAC